>OZ038471.1:7500-607500 GCA_964036295.1 Plumapathes pennacea | reverse complement strand
CTTACGTCACAACTAAAAATCGCGCAAGCGAGTTCGAGTCTTTGTTTACGCGGAAATTACAAACCAACAATAACGCAGTGCATTCCTGCGTTTGCGAGCATTGAGATCATTACGACACCAAATTTTCAAAGTTCCAGAACAATTTTTTTATTAAGCTTGGCCTATGTACAAAGTGTTGGCCGATATTGTTCTACTGGTAACTGTGTTACGTACTCCAGTGCTCTACTCGTATTCCTTGGACAGCTCCGCCTGTAGAATTCTTGTGGGTGGGATTTCCAGCTCATGATTAACCTGCAATGGACATACGTCACTGTAATACGTCATAAGTCAGTGAAAATACGTCACAAAACTGTACATGGGTCATAAGTCGCTGTAACATGGTCTAAGTCACTGTACATCTGTCAAAAATCCTTATACATACGTCATGAGTGAATGTACATACGTCACTAGTCAGTGTACTGTTCGAGTTCAAGACAAAACAGTCTGGTGACGACTTACCCTCGAGTTCACGTATTGATGCAGAAGCATGCGCAGTTCGGTATTCTGTGGGTAAAGAGAAGTTGTAATTTGAGAAATTGTAGGTGGAGGAGGGGGAGGGGAGGTTTAGATACGAAGGGTGCTTGGAACGTTTCATGTATCACAGCACAGAAGCGAGAAATCGAGAGATGGAGGGACTGACCTGTTGTCTTAGCGCGTCCGTCTCTTGAATGAGACCGGCTCTCTCCGTCAACACGCCCAGGTATTTGTCAAAACCGTCCTGCAGCCCCGTCCACACGCGCTCCTTCTTGCTGTCAATCACGCCTTCCATCTTCTGCCAGTACGCCTCGTCCAAACTAAAGAAGAGACGAGACAGTGAGCAGACAGACAAGAAGACAGACACACAGCCGGTACGCCTCGTCCGAACTGAAGAGACGAGACAGTGAGCTGGCACTCGACACTGAGAAGACAGACACACAGACACAGAGAAGGAAAGGAAGACAAACACATTCGGAGAGAAGGCACAACAATCTACACCGCCGGATCAGCCTTCCGAATTACTGACCTGGAATCTCGTCCAACCAGAGTGGACATGTCGAAGACGAGACGTTTTGTTTCCCTGCGGAACAAGGAGAGAAGGTTGAATCCAACAGGTACGTGTAGCAAACGCATGCAACACAAAACTTTGCTCTCATTTGCACATGACACATAATTGTACATAATTAAGAACACTTGAGTGAGGTTTTTCGATCTGTTGCTTACTTGTGTGGTTTGCGGAAAGCCTCCACAAAGCTTCTTAGCGCTTTCACCACTTCATTTGGGTGAATCAGCTGCGTCGTTTCTGCAGATGAACAGTGATCAACTTCAATTTTCTCCCTTACTTTCTCTCCAGAGATATATGACACGGGAAGGGGACCTTGGGTTTTGATAGCTTGCTCAGATGAAAGCTGATCGAATTATCAACTCTCACTACATCACATTATTATATTTTCTTCTGGGAGAATATGTATTTTGCGTTTGGGAGTGAATGAGTCTGACTTAGCCTCAAGGAGTGAGTAAAAAAACGAGCCACTGTCACCCGACTACAAATTGAAGCCTATTACCAAACTAACGAGCAACGTAACAAGCCTTTTAGCAGACTAACAAGCAATCATTACAAAGTCAACTAAATCGATCATCTCTCGGCTCTCACCCAATTTACGAGCTCTTGTCGACGACGTTTCCGTTGCCGTGTCGTCGGCGCTGAGAGCAATCGAACCTTCGTCGTCCTTCTTTTCGCTACCACTCTCCGATTGTCCTTTCTCTTCACCTTCTTCGTCGTTTTTCTCATCACGTCCCACTACCACCCCCTCGGGCTCTCCCTGTCCTCTCGTCTCGTCACCAAGTTCCTGATCGTGTACCAGTTTCATTTCCAGGAAAAAGTTCGCCAACTGATAGACGTCGTCTTCTGTCTCAACTCCAAGGGCCTGGGTACAACAAGATGGAAAAGCGTCAAAACATACAAATGCTTATAGTTGGCGTTTTGGTGTTCCTGAATACAAATAGACAACAAGGCAAACAACAACAACAACAAGACAAACAACAACAACAACAGACAAACTTATGGCTGTTTTTCTTACCGCAAATATGGCGTCCAGTTTCATCAGTGACTGCTCATCTCTTTCCAGAGGAGCAAGCAGCTTCGTTAGCTTGGATTCAACAAGGAAACCCTGAAACAAATAACAGCAATAAAAGTCATACAAGAAAGCTGGAAAGGCAGAGCGCAAGGTAAGCTGTCTTGACTTGTCTCTTGACTTATGTTTGAGCTTGATGCGAGACTAACTCCAGATAATATCTAAATTTCACTGTCACTCGGAACCAACCGGAACGTACTCGGAACGCACTCGGGCCACACTCGGACCCCACTCAGAACCCACCGGAACCCACTCGGAACCTACCACGTCCTGTCTTGATTTTTGAGGTAACAGTACCATTCCCTGCCTCTCTCTGCCAGCTTAGTTTCAGACTGGTCAGACTATCAATTCTCCTAACACTACTCCTATATATTCTTCAGAACAGGTCGGGAGAGTTTGTTTCAGTAAACTCACCGACTCGTCACAGATCAGTTCCAGTACGGACTTGATAACCGCGGCAGATGGCTTGGCGTCCACTCCAGGACCGTCATGTAGCACCCCATGTATCGTCTCCCTCGTACTCAGTTTCTCCCTGTCCATGTTCTCTCCGTCTGTCTCTGTTCCAGCTGAAAACGACAAAACAGCTCAACACAGTCGTCTTGATCACGTGTTTGCAAAGCTGTCACGTGATGTACCACATGACCACTTAGTTCGGTCCCAGACTCACCTCCAGACATCACTTCGTGAACAACTTGTGATGCTGACATGCGTTTGTCCTTGGTCGTTGGTTGAAGAGGGCCTCGCGTCTCCATAAAATCTCTGTCAGAAGAAACAGCATCAACGTGTGAATTATCCTCTTATCTTTCATTCGTTTCTCGGGACCGTCAGAGCGCGCAACTTTGCCAATGCTTTGCCGAGACTCTACAGCTTGTACTTCCAGTTAACAAAGATATGAAGCGAATCGACGTGCAAAGCACAGAGAAGCAACGCAAAGACCAAGTTTCTGTGTAAACGATGTAAAAAGTTCTCCGCTGCATACGACTAAAGTAAGGTAAGCAACAATCTGCTACATTGTGTGGGGAGGGGAGGGGAGGGTGTTTCTCGGTAGACTGATAACTAGCAGGGGAGAGGTGAGTGAACTTACAGATTGGGTGGTTCCCAGGCCAGGCCGAGCTGCTGCTCGTGGATGATGCGGTCTTCCTCTAACACGCTCTGTACCAGGCCCCGTACCTGTTCCTCGTTCATCATCCAGATGTCGTGGAACTTTTTGGTGTCCGTTGCGTGAAAATGTCTGACAACGAAAGAAAACAGTCAGTCAATCAAATCTGTTCCTTGTTCCGTGAACTACAATACTCATGTTGTAATCATATTCTTACCTCGACTTTTTCTGTAGCTCTCTGAACTGTTCTGTAATTCTTTTGTAGTCGTCTGTCAGCGCTTGGTTTTCTTCTCTAAGGAGTGAAGTTTATACGTTTAAGTCAACAGATATTAATTTAGTCACTCCCAGCTCTCTCTCTCTCTCTCTCTCTCTCTTTCTCTCACCTGTAAAGTCTTTCTTGTTTCGCCAGCTTCTGCTTCAGGTTGTTCAGAACGTCTTGCAGTCTGAAGAAAGTACAAAGAGTTTGGTTAAAAACTTCAGCCAGTCAAACTGTTGTTTCCGTGAGGATTGTGACGGCACAACCTTATCATTTCTTGTCTTACCTGGTAATTTTTCGTTTCTGTTGAGATTTTGTGATTGTGTTTTCTTCATCTCGCTTTTTCAAGACCTGTACACAGGACAAGCAGGAGAAAACTGAGAAACACTGACGAAAACCGCAGATAAACAAGATAATGAAGAGCGAAACTTGTGGTATTTAATCGGAAACAGATGCGAAATTTGAGAAGTTCGGGGTCTGAGGTGGCTGGTCCCCAGTCCACAAGGGGCCTGAGGTGGTTGGTCCCCATTCCCCCAATGGGCCTGAGGTGGTGGGTCTGAGATGGTCGGAACGTTCCAACTGTATATGCACTAGTCAGCCGTTTCCCCTCGGGGTGCCTCTGACGTTTCTCTTCAGGGGCTCAATCGGAATCGCCCCGGCGGGAAACGGGATACGCGCGCATGTCCACGGCTGGTTCTCGAATTCGCGATATAAAACAGCGGATTGATGTAGTTGAGCAGTTGCATCGGCCCCATATACAGTAAATGCCTTGTCGTTCGTGTACCTGAAAGTTGTATTCTAGCTTTTCCTGGTTGAGTTGATACGTGGCTTTCATTTGTTGTAACTGTTGCTCCAATATCTGAAAAAAGAAAAAAAGAAAAAAATACCCACAAAAACTTAGCAATACAAAAAAAAAAAAAAAAAAAAATCACACATTTTAGCAGTACTTGCAGTTAATGTAAATATGCAGAGTATAACGTTGCTGTTCACTTTTCCAAATTGGTTGTAAATTCCCATGACAGGAAGGGGGAAAAAGGAGAAAAGGCAAAAAGGGAACTTGTGAGGAAATTTAAGAGTCCGTAAGTACCTGCACGTCTGTCTCCAGCTTGATCTTTACCATGTTATACTCCTCAGCATCCTGAACTCTGATGGTCTGTAACTGATTTTCATGATCCTCCACTCTCTTGCGCCGGGAGTCAACATACTCTACCTGAAGAACAAAACTACAACATTACTGCTACGGACAAGGAACAAATGGGATGTTCAGAAAACTGTATTGTTAGTTGTTTGATAAGCTCATGGTTCACCCATCTCCTCACCTCTTTGTCTCTTCGCTGCTGCATCATCCCCTCCCACTTCTTTCTGTTGTTTTCTATCAGCTCTCCCCGTTCAGCCACAAAGGCTTTCTGCAATATGACAGATAATTTGAGAAGCTCATTGGGTTGTGTTCTCTGACAGTATTTACTACACCATCTGTCAATCAAAAGATATGCGTTTCAGACAACTTGCAGGTGAACCTTCATGCTACAAACTTAAAGTGTGAAACTGGTTACTTACAGTACATGAATGTACAAATGTCTTGATAAAAAAAGGCTACATCGACATAGTCACATTTATATCCAAATCCATCAAAACTTGTTTTTTAATGTATCATGTACCCTGTGTTTATGATTGACATATACCTCAATCTGAGTCAGTTCCTCACGATAAGCTTTTGACAGTTGCTTGATTTGTTCCTCCATTCTTTCAATCATCAAATCCACATCTTCAGCCTGTATAAGGAATGTTGAGGCAGCTCAATTGATACACCTTGAAACAATGCATAATTAGCTCCCCCCGCCCCCCAAAAAAAAAAGAAAAAAAAAAACATCGAGCCCTTTTACAGTAGATAGTCTGTCCATGGGACTGTATACATGTATGTATGCAAAGCTAAACCACTTACAGCTTTCTTGAGATCTTTCACATAAAGGTCATCCTTGGATTTAAGTTCCTAGAAAACAAGTTGAATTTAGCATAGAATTCTATTTGCTCAGACGAAGGGCTAGCGCTCGAAACACCAGCTTTAAATTCTTTCAAAGCATCCAGCTTTCACACACCAACTCTTAGTCGATCCAAGTTATGCGTATTTCCTCACATAGATGCAGTCAATCTAGTTCTCTTTAGAGCTAACTGCATTGTACTTTATACATGATTGTATAAAACGATACAACACTGTATAGTTACCTGCTGGAAATCATAGATCAGCTTGTTTTTCTCATCTATCATGGCATCACAAGATGATCTCTGTTCGCTCAACATCTAATGCACAATAAAACATTTGGTTAATTGCCAAAGCTGACTAACACAACAGGACTTAGCTATGTTGAGAAAGTTCAGACTTGGCCTGAGCAGGTCAGAAACTAGGTCATAGCAGATGTCACAGACTGGGGTAAGTTATTTCAGTTTTCATGTACATGCAACAAAATGATGCAAGTACTGTATGAAATATGTCCAGACTTTAGAAATACTCACCGCATGGAGTTCTTGTGGGATTTCTTTTGACAAAGCATACTCCCACTTCTTTGTAACCTGAATGGTATTTACCCTGGCATTAGAAATCCTCAATACCATTTCAAGCACTACAGCTAGTGATCCTAAATTACACTAAATATACATTTTATAAACAAACCATGAACCTGTTACTGGACATAGAGTGCCAAAGAACTCCTTCTGAGAGTGTCCACCCAGTCTACACTTTTATATTCATCATTTATTTAGTTATTTAGTGATAAAATGCTGACCTCTTCAAACTTTTCTGTGGCTGACTTTTCCTCTGCTTCAAGTTTTTCATTTCTGTTAAACAAAACCAATAGAAGACAACTTTGGTTGGCTTTCTGAACAAGAAACTTAATCTCTCCAAGCATTTGGTGGCATAGCTGTGTAACATCTCTGCAAAGTGTTAGTTTTAACTGCAGTAACTATACAATACCTCTGCCTCCTGGCTTCCTCTTCATCTAGTCTTTTGATAGCTTCTCTGGCATCTGCTGCCACTTGAACATTGGTAACCAGCTCTGTTCCATCTGTTTTGAGTTTGAGCAGGCGCTGAAAAATGTAATCATGAAACTCTAGGTGAGAACATAGGATGCAAGAAGAAGTTTGTGTGTACTTCCCAGTAAAGGCCATGTCACACAAGGCAATTTTTCTTGCAACTTATAAAGCAATGCCGTTGCAAGACAAGTTGCAGAAAAAGTTGAACACTCTTGTACTTTTTGCAACATTGTGTGATCTTGTTGCAAGAGGTGACATGTACTTTGCAACTTGCTATACAATGCTTTCATCAGCACTGCAAGGCAAGTTGCAGGGAAAATTGCCTCGTGTGACACGTGCTTGAATACTGTGTTGGGATACAAGGGGATCTGGAGTGAACTCATTACCTGCCTGCTGTCTTCCATTTGTTTCCTGCTTTTCAATGCATCTTTCTCAGAGTCCACGGGTTTCTTTTTGCTGGCATTCTCGCCACCAGCTTCCCTAATACAAAAAATTAGTAATATCTCAATGATCATTTTTAAACAAAATCGATGAACGCATAGTACACACGTACACATGATCATTCCATGTCGATCGTTTGTCTTTTTACTTGGGCTGGAAATGCTAAATCATGATAGGGACCTTTCAGTAACCAGAAAAAAATTGCAATCACTCAATGAGTGAAATATTTCTTTTAAGATAGACGATATAAGATAATAATGATAGCTATATATAATGGATATATTTTGACAAATACCTCTTGGCGGCTTCAAGTCTTCTCTGTATCCGAAGCCGCCGTGCTGCAATGCGTTCCTCAGCAATAGCAGAGTCAACAGACGGACCTTCATCCTCCTCTTCTTCGTGTGGATTCATGTTTACCACGGCTAAAACCAGAGTTTTTCGATAATAATAAACCAGCCTCCCTGTTGTTTCTAAGCGTTGCTATGAAGGCATTGGAGCCAGGCCTTGAGCTATCCCGGGGTTCTTCGCCCGCCTTGCCAAATGCTGAACACACAGAGCGTGGGCTCAAAACACCCCAAGTGTGCCGATAAAAATAAGTCGGTGATTTCCAATCAACTCTTCTTCTTCGTAATACCATTTCGCCGTCGAGACGCCTTTAGCCTGTATACACCAGTCATTCATCTCATCCCCTGGCCACATGTACACTGGAACCGTTGTATCTCTAATCTGATACAGCGCAGTTTTTGCATCAATACACGAACCTGATGTCAGACTCCGACACTATAATGGTGAAAACAAAGGAGTCCTGGGAACACACGGGTTTCCAAACAATCGAGAGATGCGGGAAATTAGTGTTATTTGTGATCATGCGATTTTGGCGAGCTTGCAGTGCAGCAATGTTGACGTTATTGTTGTTATACTGGTTGTATGGCGGTGTTGTAAGCTTCCTCTTATTAACAGCTGCAGTATTTGGCGCGGCGTATCACTACCAAGACTCGCTACTTTACTTCCCTGAACAGCCACTCTCGTCAAGGATGTTTGTGCAAAGTCCCAGCGTTTTGGGCCTGCCTTATGAGAATCTTTATATTCAAACTCAAGATGGCGTGAAAATCAATGCGGTTTTTATCAAACAAGCTCCTCACCTGCAGAGTGTTGCTCCGACAGTGTTGTTCTTCCACGGTAATGCTGGGAATATTGGACATCGTTTGGTCAATGCAAGGAATCTTCATTTCCATTGTGGCTGCAATGTCCTTTTAGTGGAGTACAGAGGTTATGGGAAGAGCGGGGGCTGGCCCAGTGAGCAAGGTGAAATACAAGTGCCATAATAATCTGTATAGCCCTTCACTCCCTGAAAGTGACCAAAAAGCAAACTTCTCCTTTCAATTCATAGTCAGCTGTGTGTAGTTCAGTATGGAGAAAATGACAGTTGATCTGTTTTAGTTAGTCACCACATCCCATGATTACACCTGCCAACCAGCTGGCCATGATGAAAAAAAATTTTAACAGCTAATCCCAATACAAGCTGTAGCCAGGAATCACTAGTCCAGATAGCTCATCAAACAGAGCAAGTTGTTCAGAAAATCTACTAGCCTGACTAGTTTAGACACTGCTTTAATTGTGCCTGGTAGAAGCATAAAATGCAGAGGAAGGGATAGCTCTCCTTTTAGTGTGGATATTTTCAGGGTTGATAACAATATTTGTTTTATCACATCCTCTTGGATCATCTTGCATATCAACACTTGCTAATAGTTACTAGGTATTTTGATTACTTGAGTGGCTCTTTACTTCCCACAGGTTTTGAACTGGATTCCCAGGCTGCCATGAATTATATCTTGAGCCGCACTGACATTGATAACAAGAAGATTGTGGTGTTTGGGCGATCCCTTGGTGGAGCAGTGGCAATTAGCTTGGCATCTGACCCTCTGTTTATGGATAAGCTGCATGCTCTGGTGTTAGAGAACACCTTTACAAGTATACCACACATGGCAAACCAGCTTGTGAGAGGGCTGGGAAAACTACCCTACTTCTGCTTCAGAAACAAGGTACAATAAATACAGTGCATTACTGTAGATACTGGACAGGATGTATACATCGGAAGAGGGGCTTTAAGAAATGTAGAAATCATTGGACCCTTTCAGGAGTTGAAAGTGAACACTGCTATTAGAATGTACTCATTGAGAACTTTCATCTGAATGGTCAAACTTTCCAGTTTCATTTGACAGCTTAGGAGTTGTAAGTGAACAGTGCTATTAGATTGTACTCAGTATATGAGTTTTGTAGAGAGGAGGGGGAGAGGGGGAGTGTTGTTTTTCACATTAACAAAAGCCTGCAGCTATCTTATGAACTCCCAAACTATGTGATTGATGAACCTTGTGTTGTTGATTCCCCAGTTTAACTCTGTACAGAAGATTTGCCACACAACAGTTCCAACCTTGTTTCTGTCCGGTGTGGCGGACCAGCTTATTCCACAACGAATGATGTCTGCACTTTACAAGGTAGCGCTGTCTAGGTTTCAATCTAGGTTTCATTTGACATTTCAGAAGTTGATATTAGAATGTACTCATTGAGCTTTCAGTTTCAATCAACAGTTCAGAAGTTTTCATTCTTTTCTGAGCTGAGTTTAGCAGTTTCTCCCTGGTTGCTTTTTTTTATTGTTTGTTAATTTTTTGGTCTCTATATTTCAGGTCTCTGCTTCGTCAATGAAAAAGATAGAATGCTTTGAAGGAGGGACCCATAATGATACCTGGCAGTGTTACGGATATTTTGATGCTATTGCACGGTTTCTTCAAGAGGTATTCTAACTATTTAGATCAGCACCTGATGCTAGTAGTGTTTCTTTTTTTTTTTTTTTGGGGGGGGGGGGGGGGGGTGGGCAGTGAGTTGATGTTTGTCATGAGATACCCCTCCCCTCCACAATCAACATAGCGCACAAACTGAAGATTATAGCAATAAATTACATGTTTGTTAACTGACTCAACAAAAGGAAAAGCAAAGAAGGAAGTAGGAGCGAAAAGGATAAGGAATAGAGAGAACTAAGGAAGAGAGAAAAGGAAGTAGAGAAAAACGAAGAAGAGAAAGAGAGAGAGAGAGAGAGAGAGAGGAAAAAAGTGAAAAGCAGAATGGAACAGTAGGATGAGAGGGGGGGAATTACTAGAGAATAAACAGTTTTTTTTAGGAGAGAAAATAAAAAAGAGAAACAAGGAAAAGCATAACTGAGCTGTTGTTGCTCTACTTGTTCTCAGGTCCAACGCGCCAGAGATGCAGGCGTGATCGCTACACCAGTGTCCGCTGACGAAGGCTTAAGTCACGTGCCCACGGGAACCTCAAAGCCGGCGGTATTAAATTTACACACACACGAGACTCAAAACATATAAGGCCACTGGAGTGCGAAGGCAATAAGGCTGTCAGCAGGTGTATTGATAGATAAAACTGGCATGCGATTTGGACAAAATCAGTCTTTTTTTTGCTTTAGCCAAATGAACTGGATTCGAGCAATTGTACACTGTAAGTATTTATTATTTCAGCTAACAGGTTTTAAAAGGTAATCGATTATAAATTAGATGCAGACATCTGTTAACTCGACATCTGAGGGAGTAAGAAATAAATTTTGACATCGTGTGCAAACATCGCATTTACTCGCGCAGATCCAAAAAGCGGGGTTCGTTCGACACACGGTAAATATCACACCGTTTATATCGGTCAATTTGATTGGTTCAATTGGTCAGCCCATCGCTTTATATACGCATGCGCACCACGTCCGAAACTCTTCATAATCAAAAGACGGCGAACAAACAAGTGTACCAGGAAAATCTTGGATTCGTGGCTACCGCTTTACATTTGGCGACCCCGTGAAACTACATTTTGGTTCCCTCACCATGCGGCCCTGCACTCTTCGTCCGGTTAGTTTTGGCTGTTCTTTGTACAGCATCAGCGGATAAGTGAAAGTTCCTGTTTAAACAGCTTGCCCTAAATTGTGCTGTTTACCCAAATTGGCACCTCAAACGGCCCTGATGTGTTATCTGTGCAAATACGCCGTTCAGAGTCCGAAAGAGTTGATTACCAACTGTTGAAAGATGTTTCTCAAAGTCCAATTAATTTTCGATTTTAAAAGAATACTTATTATTTATGAGCATTTTTTCCATAGTTGTTGTGTTTGGAGTAAATGCGATAAAGACTGCTTTATTAAGCGAGGTTGTGTTAACATAAAGCCTAATCCAATTTACTCTTCTTTGTATGAGATCAATTGAATAATCTCTAAAAAATACTTCATCTCTCCAGCGTCAAGCCTTGTCTGCTATGATAAACGAGATAGAATTTTTGTTTTGATATTCTGAACACTTTAACACATTACGACTCATTTTCCCCGTGTTTTTAGCCTGTGCTGGTACAAAAAAAGAAAAAAAAAATCGGTTGTGCCGCCATTATTTATTCAGCTTTGTTTAACTGTCCCAGATTGACAGTTTAAATTTCATTTTCTCATAAATAGCCAGAGATCAATGTTTAAACACCATTCTATAGCCAATTTCCTTATTCTGCACTCCGATCTTCGTTGGCTGGATCAGTCAGTGGCCCGTTTCAATCTTACAGGTAACCGTAAGTAATTCCCGAGGAACCTCTGCTTTGCGTGACTCATTGCGTGACTCATTGCTACTTGGGAAGCTGTCGTAAATCAAGTTCTTGAAATAGGTTCTCGGTTACGATTGCGAACGGCCTCATCTGCGGAGTAAAGGCGATCGGCACATTGCCCCGTTTAGTCATCAGTTCAAGGATTGGAACTGTTTTCTTCAGGAGGTATAGTACATTTCCCTGTTTTCCGTTCCTGAGTTCGCTGTTATCTTACATACTGTGACCGTATAACTCAAGTTCTTGTTTTGTTCTCTTCGCTGTCCAGAGAGAGTGAATCCTTGATCCCTGGATTTATCGATGAAGCCAGTCTTGTTCCTTGTCGCTGTAATAGTCGCCCATCTGGGTGGATCGTCCGCAGCCGTTTTCTACGTAGACGGACGTCTAGGCAATGACGGCAAAGACGGTCTGACCACGACCACGGCGTTCAAAACGATTCAGAAGTGCGTCGACGCCGTGCAAGCGCCTGGGGACGAATGCCAGATCCGAGCTGGGCGATACCACGAGGAGGTCGAAATCTCCGGTAAAATCGGAACTCCCGAGCAGCCGATCGTCATCCGAGGGTACAGCGACGAAATCCCGATCATAGACGGAACCATTCCGCTGAAACCGAGAAGGTGGAGGAAAAACCGCCGCAGTGGTATCTACAAAGGACTTCTAAGTCATGATATCTGGCAGCTTTTTGTTGATGACATCATGATGACGAATGCCCGCTGGCCGAACGCCCTATGGTCCGACAAGACGGTCTTCCTGAACACACACTGGGCCCAGGCCACCTCAAAGATCGTGCGAGGGACTATAACGGACGACGGTACCAAGGACTTGGCGGGCAGCGGTCTGGACGTGACAGGAGCCATGGCAATACTCAACATTGGTAGTTATAACACGTTTACGTCCACCGTCACCAGCCACAAGGCCGGCAGTAAATCCTTCCAGTACAATGACAATTTTGGCAGTATACACACGACTATTCACAATCAGTATTTCTTGGAAGACAAACTGGATTTCCTGGATCAAGAGGGAGAGTGGTTCTATGACAGGAAAACCAAGTGGCTGTACATGAAGCCTTATAGCGGTCGCGCGCCAAGAATTATGAGAGGAAAGGTTAGTTGGTTGTTAGTTGTTTGAATGCATCTTTTACACAGACTGTGGTAATGGTTGGTGACTGATGATTTGATTAGCTGGCCAGCCACGTCGTCAGTCACGTGATCATGGACACGTGGTCGTAGTCACGTGGTCATAGACACGTGGTCAAAGTCACGGCGAATTTAGCTTCGTATGTTTGAGTTTTAATCAAACAGCCTTCGTTGTTAGTAAAACTCGTTTGAACAAGTTTAATTCCTGTTCTTTGTAGGTGCAGACGTATGCCGTCAACATTACTGAATGTAAGCACATGGTCTTAAAACAAATAGAATTTTATGCGACGACTCTGCGAGCTGTTCAGACCACGAGACGCAACTTCATCGAGAACGTCACTTTCCATTCGCTCAACTTCAACTACCCCTCATACTCGCAGCGCATGCTGGGTAGCACCGACCCACCCCATTGGACAACAATCAACAGCCCCAGAAAGTCATTCACCATCTTTAACTGCACTTTTTTCGGCTCCGACGGTATTCCTTTAGAGTACAATGGTGCCAATGCGAGAGTGGAAAACAACCTGTTTGAGTACAACGACTGGTCAGCGGCCAATATGAAGCGTCACACTGGAGGACTGGGCGATATTTTTTCAAGAGGGACTGGGGACAGGTGAGAAATGCTACTTTTTATAAAGTTGCCTCGATTTGATTCGGAAAGGAGCAGTTTTTTTCTTTTGCACAACTTGTGTTATAGAAAATGCATTAAACTAACTTATACTTGAGTATCGAGTCCTCTTGCCTAAGTCTCGAGGTTTTATGAGCTTTACACTGAAGTACGAAATCTGCATGTAGATCCACAGTTTTGTGTAATGACCGCTGACCCAAAAATAAGGTGAACGGGCGGCAAAAAAGAACGTATTTCCGCGATATCAGTGTGAGTTAGTCTTGGTTTTTCCTTAGGTTTGTGCGGAATACGGTGCGCTACAACGGAGCTAGTGCTGGTTACCGCCCTTACGGTCCCAACTCTTTGACTGAACTCAACTTGTTTGAGGGACAGTGCTGGGGAAGCATCCAAAACGACGGAGCAGCGGTGCAGGTTATGGTCAGAACACAGTTTAACTCCATGCAGAGGCGCAACTGGGTGCATTCATCCCCCAAGTTTTCTATCCGTTACGACGGCGGGCCGCCTAAGCTGGGCTATCGCGGGACCATGAGGGAGAACGTCGTCTGGCAGACTGGAGGGATGATGGTTAAGGGTGATAACCACACCGTGGAAAACAATCTCGTGTTCGAGCGCTATAAGGAGAAGCCCGGCTTACAGACATGGAAATGTTCACTGTGTGTTCTCCGCTATCTTCGTGAAAATCCCAACTCCTTTAACAACTATTCCGTCGTCGTACGCAACGGTGCAGATAGAGCAAATGGAGGGAGGCACAGGGGCAGGCTGTATCCCCTCGCAGGGAGCGTCGTTGAAGATAACGTGGTCGGTGACGTCCGAGCCCAGGTCGTGGACGCTGATAATCTTGATTTCCGTCCCAAGGCTGGGTCCCGCTACAGGAGTCTCAACGCAGGAGCTTACCCGTACAACGCTAAAACGTCCCACTACTGGATCCCCGGCAGGCAGCTCTACAAGACATCTACCCCCGTCCCCCCTAGCGGCAGTAATACCGTGTCCGCTGGCCGAGATGCTCTGATGTGGCTCAACGCTTACGGTGCGAGCGTACATGACGTATACGTTGGTCGTGACCAGACCGCCGTGGCGAACGCTGACCGCAGGTCGGCTGAGTACAAGGGCGCGATTAGGAACGAGGGGAACGTGTTTTACATGACGGAGAGTTTGGAGCGCAGCACTCAGTACTACTGGCGAGTGGACGCGCTGCCGAGTGCTGATGTTGTGTATAAAGGGGACGTGTGGAAGTTCACTACAACCGACGCATGACTCGTTCCGCATGGTGACGGCAGTACGGCTTGAATCAGTCAGTCGTTGATTTAGCGATGAGGTTTTCTTCTGTTGGGGTGTTTCATGAATAAAGCTGCTAAATGCTAAACTTCGTGTTGTCTTTTTGGTGACCCTTTGTTTGGTGACCCCGTGAAACTACATTCCGTCTCGTTCACCACCCAGTCCTACACTTTTCGTCCGGTTAGTTTTGGCTGTTCTTTGTACAATAGCAGCGGATAAGTGAAAGTTCCTGTTTAAACAGCTTGCCCTAAATTGTGCTGTTTACCCAAACTGGCACCTCAAACGGCCCTGATGTGTTATTTGTGCAAATACGCCGTTCAAAGTTTGAAAGAGTTTGATTACCAACTGTTAAAAGATGTTTCTCTAAGTCAATTAATTTTCGATTTTGAAAGAATATTTATTATTTATGAGCATTTTTTCCGTAGTTGTTGTGTTTAGAAAAAAATGCGTGCTAAAGTCTGCTTTAACAGGCGGAGACCGTGTTAACACAGAGCCTAATCCAATTCACCCTACCTTTTGTGAAATCAACAGAATCATCCCTAAAAAGACTATTCCTCCAGCGCGAACTCTTAGTCTCTTATGATAAAACAGAAATATTTTTGTTTTAATATTCTGCACACTTCACACATATACGACTTAATTTTTGTTGGGATTTTAGGTTTTTGTTGGAACACAAAAATTTTCTTGTGCCGCCATTATTTATTTAGCTTCGTCATCAACTGCCACAGATTGACAGATTGACAGATTTACTTTTGTTTTCATATGAAGTAACACAAGCGGAGATCAATTTTTAAACACCATTCTATAGCCAATTCTCTCATTCTGCTCTCCCTCGTTGGCTGGATCAGTGACCCGCTTCAACCCTACAGGTAACCATAAGTAGTTCCCGAGGAATTTCTGCCTTGTATGACTCATTGCTAACGTGGAAAGTTGTCGTAATTCAAGGTCTTGTATTATAGTTTCTCAGTTACAATTGCGATTGGCCTCATCTGCGGAGTAAAGGCAATCGGAAACATTACGCCGGTCAGTTTTCATCAGTTTAAGAATTGGAATTGTTTTCTACAGGAGGTACAGTAAATTTCCTTGTTTGCCGTTCCTGAGTTTGCTGTTATCTTACATACTGTGCCCGTATAACTCAAGTTCTTGTTTTGTCCTGTTCGTTGTTCAGAGAGAGTGAATCCTTGATCCCTGGATTTATCGATGAAGCCAGTCTTGTTCCTTGTCGCTGTAATAGCAGTCCACCTGGGTGGATCGTCCGCAGCCGTTTATTACGTGGACGGACGTCTAGGCAATGACAGCAACGATGGTCTGACCACGACCAGGGCGTTCAAAACGATTAAAGAATGCGTCAAAGCCGTGAAGTATCCTGGGGACGAATGCCAGATCCGAGCTGGACGATACCACGAGGAGGTGAATATTGATAAAAAACGTGGAACTCCCGAGCAGCCAATCATCATCCGAGGGTACAACGACGAAATTCCGATCATAGACGGAACTATTCCGCTGACACCGAGAATGTGGAGGAAGAAAGACAGCAGTGGGATATATGAAGGACTTCTAAGTCAAGATATCTGGCAGCTCTTTGTCGATGACGTCATGATGACGAATGCTCGCTGGCCAAACGCCCTGTGGACTGACAGGACGGTCTTTCTAAACACTCACTGGGCCAAGGCCACCTCAAGGATTGTGCGAGGGACTATAACGGACGTTGGGACAGGGACAAAGAGCTTGGCGGCCAGCGGTCTGAACGTGAAAGGAGCCATGGCAATACTCAATATTGGTAGTTATAACACGTTTATATCTAATGTCACGAGCCATGTGGCGGGAAGTAGGTCCTTCCAGTACAACCACCATTTTGACTTTTTCAAGGAGAATCGTCACAATCAGTATTTCCTGGAAGACAAACTAGATTTCTTGGATCAGGAGGGAGAGTGGTTCTATAACAAGACTACCAAGCGGCTGTACGTGAAGCCTTATGGCGGTATAGCGCCAACAAATATGAGAGGAAAGGTTAGTTAATTGTGTTTGACTGTTTGTGTGGTTGGTACGTGACCAATGTTTTGAGAGGTATCCGGTGGCCTGGGTCACGTGGTACGAGTCACGTCGAGTTTAGGGCTCAATTTCAGTTGAACAGCCTTTGTTGTTAGTAAAACAAGTTTATTTCCTGTTGTTTGCAGGTGCAGACGTATGCCTTCAACATCACCGATTGTAAGCACATGGTATTAAGACAAATAGAATTTTATGCGACAACTCTGCAAGCTGTTCGGAGCAAGAAGCGCAAATACATCGAGAACGTCACTTTCCATTCGCTCAACTTCAACTACCCCTCCTACTCGCGGCGCATGCTGGGTAGCTTCGACCCACCCCATTGGACAAAAATCGATAGCCGAAGAAAGTCATTCACCCTCTTTAACTGCACTTTTTTCGGCTCCGACGGTTTTGTTTTGGAGTACAATGGTGCCAATGTGAGAGTGGAAAACAACCTGTTTGAGTACAATGACTGGTCAGCGGCCAATATGAAGCGTCACACTGGAGGACTGGGCGATATTTTTTCAAGAGGGACTGGGGACAGGTAAGAAACGCTACATTTTATAAGGTTGCATCGATTTCACTCGGAAAGGAGCAGTTTTTTTTTGTGCACCACTTGTGCTATAGAAATGCATCGAATTAACTTGTAGTTGAGTATCCAGTCCAAGTTTCTTGGCTTAGTCTCGAGGTTTTCTGAGTGTTACACTCTGAACTATAAAATCTGCATTTGAATCCACAGTTTTGTGCAATGACCGCTGACCCAACATTAAGGTTTAAAAAACGTATTTCCGCGATATCAGTGTGAGTTAATCTTGGTTCCTTAGGTTTGTGCGGAATACGGTGCGTTACAACGGAGCTAGTGCTGGTTACCGCCCTTACGGTCCCAACTCTTTGACTGAGCTCAACTTGTTTGAAGGACAGTGCTGGGGAAGCATTCAAAACGACGGAGCAGCGGTGCAGGTCCAGACCGGAACACAATTAGACTCCGTGCAGAGGCGCAACTGGGTGCATTCATCCCCCAAGTTTTCTATCCGTTACGACGGCGGGCCGCCTAAGCTGGGCTATCGCGGGACCATGAGGGAGAACGTCGTCTGGCAGACTGGAGGGATGATGGTTAAGGGTGATAACCACACCGTGGAAAACAATCTCGTGTTCGAGCGCTATAAGGAGAGGCCCGGCTTAGTGACAACGAGGTGCTCGCTGTGTGTTCTTCGCTATCTTCGTGAAAACCCCATCCCTTTTAACAGCTATACAGTCGTCCGCCGCAACGGCGCAGACAGAGCAAATGGAGGGAAGCACAGGGGCAGGCTGTATCCCCTCGCAGGGAGCGTCGTTGAAGATAACGTGGTCGGTGACGTCCGAGCCCAGGTCGTGGACGCTGATAATCTTGATTTCCGTCCCAAGGCTGGGTCCCGCTACAGGAGTCTCAACGCAGGAGCTTACCCGTACGACGCTAGAATGTCCCACTACTGGATCCCCGGCAGGCAGCTCTACAAGACATCTACCCCCGTCCCCCCTAGCGGCAGTAATACCGTGTCCGCTGGCCGAGATGCTCTGATGTGGCTCAACGCTTACGGTGCGAGCGTACATGACGTATACTTTAGCCGTGACAAGCCAGCCGTGGCGAACGCTGACCGCATGTCGGCTGAGTATAAGGGCGCAGTTAGGAGCAAGGGGAATGTGTTTCACATGACGGAGAGTTTAGAGCGCAGCACGCAGTACTTCTGGAGGGTGGACGCGCTACAGAGAGCTAGTGTTGTGTATAAAGGGGACGTGTGGAACTTCACTACAACCGCCGCATGACTCGGCCCGCATGGTGACGGAGATACGGCTTGAATCAGTCAGTCGTTGATTTAGCGATGGGGTTTTCTTCTGTTGTAGTGTATCATGAATAAAACTGCTAACTGCTCAACTTTGTTGTTGTCTTTTTGGTGACCCTTCGTAGTCAAATTTTGATAAGACTAATACAGTTTTTGGTAATTTTACACAAGTCCATTCTGGGAATCGTTCAGCTGGCTTGAGGAACAGAAACCGAGCGGATCTTACGCAGGCCAGCTTCGTAAACTTTCTATCATAAGTGTCCCTGGTTGCTCATCGCATTGTCTTCCAGTTCCTTGGTCATGTTCATTGCAGGGTGGACTTTGCAAGTTCAAACTCAAGTTCCAGCCCCCGCCATTTGAATCTGTGTGGGTCATCAGTACGACATGATCAATAATTTGCAGTGTCATGCTTCGACAGCTGAAGCAAATTGTCATTTACAAAGCCAGACACTCGAGTGCAGACCAAGATTAGTTGGGATTTGTTTTTATTGTCTTTGGTGTTTTGAACTTATTTTAATTAGCTCTCACTACTTACCGTCAACAGTCGAACTAACGAGAAATGCTTACAGTCAAACGTTGAGCCATCAACGTGCGTAAGTCGACATCATAAAACTGGTATAACTTGTATTCCTCTCTGGTATTCTGCCCTTCGAACACATGCGCTAATGATTATTTTCATTCGGTGGTAATGTTCCGTATACTAATATTTTGAGGGGAAAAGGCAAGGGTCCTAACTGTCGCTTTTTTACCGGGAGAATGGTGAAAAGACATATTTCAACGTGTACGTGATCATTAAAATTAGCGAGTGCCTTACATGAGTTGGGACTTTAATCAAATAATGAATACGATAAAATATGGGTGTAGTTTTTCAGTATATAAACAAATCAGTTTGATTATTTCTTGATCAGCGGAAGACATGTCAATATAGGAAGGCCCTCAGCGCTGTTGTTTATGTTTGGTAAATAAAACTCTAAGAGGTACTGATTGTTTGGCCATAACAGGCCCTGCTGTATCTCAATTCTCTTATCACTTGATTTATTGACTGCTGATACTGATACTTATCAATTCGATGTTGGTTCAGAGGGGTCGGAGTGTTAATGACGCGAGAAGCAATATGAAACAAATGTCAGCCGACAACCTGGGACGACGACATCTTGTCTGTTGTACCTTTCTGCACTCTCTCGCTCTCTCTGTCTTAGATTCTAGCTGCTTCAGATCCCCTCGATTTTCATTTTGAGGTTTTTGTCCGCAATAATTTAACAAAAGAGTTTCGGCGTTTTGGTGTTGTGACCCGAGCATATAGCATACGCCTGTTTTTGCTGTGTCAGCTCGAACCGTGCATGTGGTACGTTACTCAGTGGAAAAAACGGCCCAATATACAAGACATGTGGTGTCAAGAAACCCGTACTAATTACAAAATGATATTGTTGGAGAGATCAGGGGGAGCCCCAAGCCTTTATCTTGGGGGATTCAGTTAGATTGTATAGGTAATCCCTTGTTAAATGTAATATGGAGATGAAGCCGTCTTCGTGAACTTATCAGCCACTGATGAAACGAAATTGGCCGCAATTATTTGCCAAATGTTCCAGACGCAAGAATGTTTAGAAAAGCAATAATTTCTCAAGTGGGGCATTGCGTCATAGCATATTACATTATTAGGGTGTGGAAGTTTAATCAGTCGAAAACTGAGTCAGTCTGAGAACTGATGCTAAAAAACTTGAATAAAGCTTGTTTAAAAAAGAAGACCATTTACACTAACACAGACACTAACTGTATATATTGACATGTCAGGATCACCACTGTGTGTCCTGTTTTAACTGTCCAAGATTGATACCAGAAGAACAAAGACAGCTAAGAGGCCTCCAGTGAAGTACTTAGCCAATATTGGTTACCATTGTTTATTTGACCAAACAAAGCTGACTCTTATAACGGACAGACGGATCAGAACGGAAATGAAGTACACCGGAATAAAAAAAAATGGTCACGTCAGTGAACTTTGGAACCTTTCCTTTTGGTGAAAAAGGGACGCGTTATTTTGATAACAAATTAGAGCGGCTCAGAAAAACAACCGAGGCAATTGAAGTCTATCAACATGTATTATTGATATTAAATCAACAACTTTTTAAAGCGATACATGCACTGTTTACACTATGAACTGCAATGGTTCTGCGTAAATTTACGAAACGTGCGAACTATCATTTGCGCAGTTTGGTCTTTATACCACTGTGCGGCCAGTTTTTGGTTTGTGGGCAGCTTTTAACATCTAAAATTTTAAGGTACTAAAATGCAGTATTGTTTCTTAACATACGGAGTTCTACACAGAGATAAAGAACTTTTCATAGTCACATATCACAATTAACGCTTTTTTGATACAATTATACCATCGCTAATAGTCAAGCGTAACAAGAAAGATGGTGAAGAAAGCGGCCGGCGTTATACCGCATTCCTCGCTGCGTAAGAGGAAATTTTACTGATGTCTCTCAGAAGGTTATTGACCTTGTGAACGTTCCTTAAAATTGACAATATTTCCATCACAATAAGAAGTTTAGTTCTGGCTTTTCGGCATTGTCTTTAGACTTTTGAAGAGGAGAGCACTCAAATGTGACAGCATCACACGTCACAACTCGCTTAAACAAAAACGTGCACTTACAAACGACTGACTTTGCAGAGATGACTCTCTCTGATTTCTAGTTGGAGCTTGCTTCTTACAGAAACCTTGCCAGAAGGGCGTTCTAAGCCCTTAATTGCCCGTTTTTTGTCATTGACGTATGACATAGGCCCCAAAGGAATTTCGACTGATTCAAAGTCGTGCGTTGCGATTGGGCAGAATGTATAATTTGATGATGCGGCACTTGAGGTGAAGTATGAAAGCATCACACACGTGTGAATTAATGACAACTTCGTAACACACAACGTTCAGTACGTAAGGTCACTCAGCGCCTCTTACAGTGACGGCATTTTTCTTAATATATTCAACTGGCACGCAAGAGGGTAAAACGGCAGAGCAACAGGCGATCGCACGGGAAAGTCGACACAGAAACAAGCGGGAGTGATCATGATTAAACAGAAGGACACAAAATACACCAAACTTTTTGTGGGCGGGATTCCTTACGATTCCGATGACTACTCCTTACGAAATTTTTTCCTGAAGTTCGGCGAAATCGAAGAAGCCGTGGTTATAAGAGACCGATTGACGAAGAAATCCAGAGGATATGGATTTGTGAGTATAGAACTTCGAGATTTCACAACATGCCGGCTAGCAGTGTTACTGATCCGTCTCTCTTTGTCCCGGCAATTTATTTTTTTAATACAGGTTACGATGGCGACAAAGGAAGCTGCAGAGCAAGCTTGCGTCGATAAACACCCTCATATTGATGGACGACAAGCAAACGTAGATCTCGCGTTTCGAGGGGCAAAACCCAAACCTGCCCGAAGTAAGATTCATGACATTTCATTCGTCTGTTTGTGTTCAATTCACTTTCACACCCTGATCTCGATCTCCTCAAAGAGTCGCACTTCTGATCTGGTTTTCCCGTGGCGTTTTTTAACTTGCATGCTATTTCGTTTCGTTCATCAGCGGCGATCAAAGGAACCGTCTCAAGTCCTGGCTATGCTTACAAACAGAATGGTCTCGTAAGGTCAGTATAGGTCCTTCATGGATAGTTGATCAAGTGCGATCAGGTAACCGGCCTGTATCAATGCAGATGTGTTACATAAATTACTTTTGTGAAAAGGCAAACGCAACTTACGTTTTATTTGAGATGAAATTACTTTTAACAAAATCACGAATCGGTCTCAATAGTCGTGATCAGTGTTGGCTTTTTTCAAGAGGCTGGTTACTTTATAGATTTGAATGTCTGTAGACATCATCACCATGGGGTATCTCGTTACAAGTGTCCCTGAAGTCGTTTTCAGTTTTGTTGCTTGTACGCGTTAGATATTCATCAAGCATAGAAAGTTTATATGCAAAGTCTAGTGGGTCCTCAAACAAACAACTTCAAACACTGCCGACATTTTACACTTTCAAAGTGTTAAAGTAATTACCCATAGAAACTATTCACTTAATAAAGTCCGAAAGCTGACAAGTAAAGAGATTTATTAAATATAAACAAAATTTAAATAGACAAATTCCCAAAAGTTTCTTTTTTTCTGAGAAGTAATTTTAGATCTTGGCCTTCCTGAAAAGTGCGGAGTCGGTCGAAGTGGCCTCTCGCTTCGGTTGTTGTTCAGGCAGATAACGAATGAATATTAAACTAATGACTGAGATAAGATAATTAATTACGCGACTCTTTCAACCAAATAATTGACGGTTTAGGTGAAGACTGATCCGCTCTTGGTCTAATGGAAGTTGTGCTCAGATAAATAATTTGTTTTCGGCATAAGACACAAATCAAGTTTTGCCTACTCAGAACGCAAATTTCTTGCTTAAGGAACCAGCCAAACAAAAGGATGTTAGTTTTCGAACGTTTGTTGATTAAATTTTCCCTTTATATTTATGTTTACGTTAGTAAACGATACCAAGACACTGTTTTATAGTTAACATTTAGACATATATATACCACAAACAAGGGCGTGAGGCATGGATTGTCTAATCCGACCTGTATTACGGATTTTCTTTTTAGTCTTAAAAACTGAATACCTGTGTAACTGCAGGTTTAACTTCCGTGAACTCAGACCTTATGCGGGAAAGTCCACTCCTTCCCTCCCCCACGAATACAACAAGACTGTTGATTTGAGTGCAGGATTATCTGCTGTGATTATTATCGTTTGTGTGGTCTGTGTCATATCTTGCAAGTGCCATTTTTGCCAAGTGCAAGGTAAAAACAAAGAAACTAATCCAGCTTGTTTTCTCCGGATGGCCTTTGTTAGGTTAAGCTTGTAGACTTTTGTACTATACCCAGCTTTGTCTGTAAAAAAAAGCCGTTATTGCGGCGTTGCGACCACACTAAGCCTCAAATTTTGTAATATCAGTCTGGGACAAAGTCACTTTTTCGTGCTATCATTACGCCCTCTGTCTCGGAAAAGAAAGGTGGCGGAGTCCGATGAACTGTGACTGCGCCGATCGCACGATATCAAATATTTACAGATAAATAGATACGCACATACAGACGGCATTGTGTACTAGGCAACAACAATAAACAAGAACCAAAAAATGTCCTGAGCGATACAGCAATAACCGTACAAGAACTAAATATGACACTCGCTAGTAAGTTTCTGAGTGAGTCCTTTCTTACTAGGACTTGAGATAACCAGTTTGTTAACCAGTCTGACAGGTTGTCACAGCAGGCTATGCATGGTTCTGCACGTCTAATAACTATCACGTCCGGCCAGATTGTATAAATAATTATAACAAGGCAAGAAAGTGGGCATACAATAGTAACGTTACGGAATTCCGAATAAAAATATAGAGGATGTGGCGAAAAAGGAAACATCAAAATCGATTGGTTTCAAATTAACAAATGCGCGAGTGAGTGATAAAGTACATAGGCTGGGAGTGAGTGTCGTGTGACCAACTAAGTAGTCAACTCTCTCAAGGCGGACACCTTCTGGACTAACATTTAGTGTCCGCCTTAGAGAAAGTTTAGTTACAGAGAAACAAGTGAAAATCGGCAAGGACCAAATCTGCATGCTGTCCGCCTTAGAGAGGTTTCCGCTTTAGAGAGAGTTGATTGTATTCCATTTCCCTGTTTTTAGTATTTATGTTTGTCTCTTCACAGTTCCCATCAGCAGTTCCAGTTCAACCCGACCTTCGCACATACTGCTCCGATGGGACCGCCTTCCATGTATGCCGCCCTACCCCCCTCCCCAGGGGGTCAGCCTGCACCGCAACTGGTTCAGCAGCCAGTATTTATTGACTATGGGGGAGTCCCTACTCTGGTGTTTGCCATGCCTGTCGACCCGACGATCCAATACTACCAAGCACCCACCCCCCCTCAGTACATCCCCTCTCCCACCCTGGCAACAAACTCCATGCCTCCTTCTTTCATTTACCCGGCCGTCTCGCCACCCACACCACCCCTGAGCGGAAACATGCCCGGACCGGGTATGAACGGTCAGCAGTTCTTCCCATCGCAAGTGGAAATCATAAGTGCGCAGCCGCAGCTGGCGGTTGGCATGGAGATATGAATGACGTCAAGGAGGCTTTTATCCTTCAACCGTCATTGCCGTTATTAAACGTCAAGGTGCCGGACAGAGGTCATTTTACTTTATAAAAAAAGGAAACTAATTTATTGTATAGTTCCGTCTTTGGAGGATAATACTTATGGAGAAAAATGCTATATCAATGCAACGTTAATTTTTGTAAATATGGAGTCCGATTTGGCAGAAAACGCGTCAAACGTAGACTGGTATTAGCAGTTATTAGCTCAAGCTGAACCTGTAGCCAGAATATAGGAAATAAAAGGAAGCACTGACTTACAAAACGCATGCAATATCACAAAGCACGTGCCTTCAATACAAACAGTCCCGCAATTAAGGTAGAAAATTCTGGAGAGACATTTATTTATCGCAGCAAGGGCTGTATCATAATATAGGGCATCAGAAAAGTAGATGTAACTCTTCACAAGGTAAATAAATCGAACTTAAGAGCTGAACCACAGCTGGCTTTCCTTTTAGTGTTTGGGGTGGGATTGAGGAGTGTCTTGTTCGGCAACCACTCCAAGGGTTTGTGGCCTTATTAAAGTGAGGGTGCTCTTCATAATTTTGAGTGGGAATGTACCGCCCGGTCCTGAAAACCCTTGGTCTATCAGTTCAGGCCAAAAATATACGATTTTACCGTCATAGTTTAGACCTGGGACAGGATCAGCCGCTAACTTAAACTTTCATTATTCTAAAAGTAATTTCTGGCCCAACAGTGCGATGATTCTAAACTTCTCTCGTGTATCGTGTATCAAATTCGTCTTTGGCAGTCTATATAATACACTAGTTACTCATCTCCATGACAACCACCGCCAGCTGCTGCTTAAGTGGAATACTAAATGTGGTATTTTAATCCTCTGCTGAAACATATAGTAAAGTTCAGTCTGTAAAACAATGAAAGAATCAGCCATGCTTGTACAAGTGCCTCTTAATCACCTGTTGCGGGCGTAATGTGCACTGAGCTCAGATGAGAGATTAATTGTCATTTCAAACAAATACTCTCTGGCGCCGGATAATTGTCCAACTGTCACTCAGATTACTACCTGTGTTACTGAGACCTTTCTAGTACGATTATGAAGTACTAGACAGACAATAAAGCCTGTTTCTTTTCGCAAATATTTCTTTTGCAGGTTGCTGTTCTTGTGCATCGGCGTGCAAAAACTGCGCATTCTATCACACTTTAATTACTCCGACGAAGGGATAATGCTGCATGAACCGTCTGCTAACTTTGCTGGATTCAGCATAATAATCGCCAACATTATATTAGCGCACGTTTTGATAACTACGCCATCATTTCAGACAAAAAAAAGTTCTCATTCTCATTTCACAGGGACTGTGGGCATTCCGTGGTAATGTGTACATTTTAAAAAGCGTGTTTAATAATGCGATGACGTTACAAAGATCACATTCTCAAAGGAAGACGACATGCTCAAGAGTGTTCACATTGCTGACAGTGACCCCTTGGCTCATGAGATGGTTAAGCACTCCACTGTTGGATTCCATCACGCACTGAGAGTTCGGTTGATGAACTTCAACACCACTTCCCCAGACGATTTTTTTTATGTGGGAGGAATCGGTAACTTGAACTTTAATTCGCCACTTTAGTTTGTGTTAATACAGCTGGATCGATATAGTGGAGGGAAAAAAGAAAAAAGAAGAATATAAAAAGGTTGGTGATTTGATCATACGACTAACTCATCCGAATCGACCATAAAATGACTACGTGACTAAGCATTCACACCGGCAGCAAATGCCAGTATATCGCACAACAGGAAATATTAAGCAAAGCATTTAACAGTTCATCTGTAAGCTCACATGAGGCAAGAATTGTGTTAGTTATAGCATCACGTACAGAAACACTTGAATGCATCCCACGCAATACAAACGTGTAGTAGTGCATGGGTTGTCGATTATAAATTGAGAACTCGTTGAACAATAGTCCTTGCTTGGTTGATTTAATAATGCAGGCTGCTATGACCGCCATATTGCAAAAGCTATAGACCATGCTGTTCTCTCAAAAGTGGCCGATGTTGACGAAAGCTATACTAACTCAGGATATCTTCCAGGAAATATATCGAGAATCTCTGAAAATCTCACGGGTGTGTATTCATCCCAAATTGCACAAGATTGCATATGGACAGCTTCATTTTTGTCCCAGGAAGGCCTATGAAGGTTTCCTGAACGTTTCATGGAGTTCTGAGATAGGGCAAAAAATGAGCATTTTCTACTGGAACGCGCAAGCGAACACTGTGTAAAAATGTGGCAGCCACAGCCTAGTCACTGTTATCATGCATGAGTCATTACACCTGATGCAAATATTTCAATGGAAAGTATAATCATTTTGTGACGACATAGCTGACGCAAAGAGGACTGAGCACCAGGTATCCAGCGTCTCATCCCCAGGATTTTCCGCGTGAACCCGACGTGGTCTCTGACTACCATATTAGGAAGTCATGCACAGCCCCTCCTCCTCATCCGGTGAAAGAATTTGGTTTCCGACTTTCTCGTTCTTTCTGTACATCGGGATTTACTAAGGTTTCTTTATGGCAGCGAACTTGGAAACCCTTGTGAGTCGTCTGGAGGCCGTTACGGCTCGCCTGGAGTCTGTAGCAGCTGATGGTGGTGGAAATTCGGCAGGTAGAGTGATCTAATCAGATCGATCTTATGAGACTGTTTATCTAACTGTGCCTTGTCGCTTTTCTCTCTTCTTGTTCGCTCATTTTTTCTCCTTTATTTTCTGCAGATGTTGGTGTCTTGGTTGAACAGTATGACGAAGTGAGTGTCACTGCTATTTGTTGCTTGCATCAGAGTCGTTTCGTGTATAATTTAAGAAGCACTACAAGTGAAGGTACTGTATGGCAATTTAAATGGCGCATATTTTTGTTCCATTGAACAGATATTGAACGATAGTTTGGCTGCAATTGTGAAACTGTCAGCTGAAATTGGTGGAGATGTGAAGACCCAGGTATTGTTTCCTTTGTTTCCTCTGTTTAATGCACAATGAAGAAAGCTAATTAATTTTCCTGGTTCTCTTGTCAAGGTTGATCTTGTTCAAAAGGCATTTCAGAAACAAAGAGAATTTCTGGTGATCTCTTCCAAAAGTCAGAAACCCAGCGAGGTAGGATGGATTCTGCATGATTAGTACAAAACACATTAAGACAATCCTGACCCTCTGAAACATGACCAAAATTATACGGAACAGTGTTCACTCTCAATCACAGACATGGATAGACTCTATATTGGCACTACATACACAATATACTTTGCCCTAGTTGCTCAATATGAGTCAAAGGAGATATTGACAGACATACCCCAAAAATCTTGGTTACAAGCCCTTGGCTCATGCAACTTCCTAAGGTTTCTTTTTTTTTCTTTTCTTTCTTTCTTATTTGTTGTTGTTTTTGGTGGTGGTGTTATTTTTGTTATTATGATTATGATTATTATTGTTATTATAATGTAATAGGAGTACATGCTGTCCAATTTGAAAATAATAATTATGTCCAATTATTGGATGAGAAAATGCAGAGAACTGCCAATATTTTTCAAATTCACTTATTTCCAAATTGGACAGCATGTAGTCCTGTTATGAGCTTATTATTATATTATACACAAGGAACTAAATAATTGCTGTTGTTTGTTTTGACATTTATTGTATTTTTCAAACTGTCCAATTATTCCCTAATAAATTGACAGTTTGAAAAATTAAGAAGTAAAACAGTAGTTGCTTGTATGGGACTTCGAGTGTACAATATAATTATTATTATATGGGGCTTATAACTGGGTAAGCTAAAGTCTGGGATGAGAAAATACAAGTGTCAACTTTATCACAGTAGAGGAAAATTATTTTCCATTAATTCAGGACATTGCAGCATACTGTGTTATTTAGAGACAGTGAACAGCTAGGAGAAAAGTTCAGGTTATGGTGCAAGGTGCAACTAGGATATACAAAGCCAAGAGAATTTCATCCAAGTATAGATCCTGGTTTAGCTGGGATGCAATCCATTCACTGCAAATATTTTTCCTTCTTTTTTGCATCATTGTGATTTAAGATATGAAAATGAACCAATGTAACATTCATTCTGCCTGTCACAGATGTTCAGGACATAATGAAAAAAAAAAAAAAAAAAAAAATGACAGCAAGGCAAAGTGCATGTTGTAGCCATGATTCACTGACTTGTAGCCCCTATTTTCCTGAGCAACTTGTCAGAAAAGAATCTACTAAGTGGACACAGCATTCGCTGCACCATGATGTTACTGGCTAAATTGTGTCTTGTGGAATACTCAGTTTGTGAAGTGTTTGTAATATTCTCTGATTCGCAGGCTGTCTTGGCTGAGCTGCTGAAACCAACCTCAGAGTGTATTGCTGAAGTGCAGGTTTGTACCATACTTCAATCTGCTTTTACACTCATCTCATATTTCACTGCTCATAGTGGTTTTCAGGTGATCAACTTTCAAGAAGGGCCAAAAGCACAGTAAGCACACTGCAAATCACAGATGCTGTAAATTACACTCAGATTTCAGCAGAGTTGATAGGCATTTTGGGGGACAACCAGTTTCATGTTTAATTGCTGCTGTTTTTCCTTGTGAAGACTTTGTGAATTAGTGAAGCAAATTTCAGGTGGCTTTTGAAAACCAAAAGCAAAGAAGGAAAACACTTTGAACTGATCATAACCCAAAGAAATTTGCATTTAGTTTACTTTGAGTAACCCAATCAGCAGTGCGAGAAAAATAAATGTTTTCTGTCAAATTGTCTCCTGTTAACATGGTGCAGTATATTGATCAGACATTACAGGAGTTCATTCTGTTTTGTTTTCTTGTTTTTTCTTTTGTAGGCATTCCGTGAGAAAAACCGGGCTAGTAAAGTATTCAACAACTTGAGTGCAATCTCTGAGGCCATTCCAGTTCTTGGTTGGGTTACAGTCGTAAGTAGAAGGAGAAGTTCTAGTTGAGTCAGTTTCATTAGTTGATTTGCATTCTCCATTCATTTTACTGCTCTTTATCAGGCAAAGACTCCAGCACCCTACTGTAAGGAGATGAAGGATGCTGCACAGTTTTACCTCAACCGTGTCCTCAAGGATTTCAAAGAGAAGTAAGAGGAACTGAAGCGAGCAAGAAAGGGAGAAAGGGAGGATGAAAAGGGAAGAGAGAAAGGAAGCAAGAAATGAGCAAAGGAAGGAAGGAAAGAATGAATGAAGGATGGAACGAAGGAAGAAAGGAAGAGGGAGGAAAGAACTAATGAAGGAAAGGAGACTTTCACCAGGTGCTAAAGTGCCCACTATGAAAAAGGAGGAATAGAGGATGAAAGAAAGTGAAATTGGATGAGAGAGAGACAGGAAGGGAGGAATGAAGGAAGCAGTTTGTGAGTGTGTGTAGGCAGTAGCAGACAAAGAAGTCACTCTGTTATTTCACATTTCTTATCACTGCAGGGACAAGAAACATGTTGAGTGGGTGAAGCTTGTGAATGAGCTGCTGAACAGTGTGCATCTGTACGTGAAGAACCACCACACCACAGGATTAGTTTGGAGTAGATCGGTGAGAGCACAACATACAGATTCTCCTGACCTTTTGACAGGAAAATGTATGAGTGACATAGTGAGAACTGATTGTTTAATCAACTTTTGTCTGGGCAAGGGATCAAAAGTCAAGTTCTCCTTACTGTATGATACATCTCTGGTGAGAAACTTAAAGAGAAAATTGAAGTTGATCACTCTTGGGAGTGAAATGGTCAACTCTACCCTGTCATGGATGTATATGTCACAAGTTGCATTACAAAATGAGCAAAGATGTATGTGTATGTCCTGAAATCTGAACATTTTTGCAACCAAGATGGGCTGCAGGTCTGCACACCCTGATTAACTGTATCTGAGAGATCAGTCTGTTCCAGTTTTCTTATATGTCACTAAACCGGTCATTGCTGTTCATTTTCAGGGTCCTGTAGCAAGTGCTGCTGGTGCTGGTGCCGGTGCTGGTGCACCCCGCCCTCCCCCTCCTGGTCCACCTCCCGCAGTTGTCCCACCCCCACCGCCGGCTGTGCAAGCTCCGTCTGGACCTGGTGGAGGTGACAATTTAGCAAGTGCACTTTTTGGTGAAATCAACAAAGCTGGGCTGGGTATTACTTCAGGTCAGTAGTGCAGATGGCACGAAAGAACTTGGAACTATTGATATATCTTATTGTGTTGAATTTTATGCCAATGAAACTGTGACTACTGTTTCAAGTGGCCTGTAAGTACCTTAGGCTGTATAAATAATTATATATTTGTTGTAATTTTATAAACAAGGATTCCTGATTCAGTTCTTTGTTTAAGACAACAGCAGTTTTCGGTGGCAGAGTGCAAAAATTATTATTTTGATTTAGTCATGTATATTCCATGTGGCACATGCATGTAAAACTCTCTAAACTCTGATATTTTCTCTGGTGAAGGTCTGGGTCTGGTTTTTTGAAAGCCAGGATTAACAAAATTCTTTCTCTCAACCTCTCTGCCAATAAACTGCACGATTTTGTACGAATATGGATTTAAAGTTTGTTCCAGCTTAAAACGTATCAAGGACAAAGTCATTGTGGGCAAAACCTTCACACTTTCAGGCTTACGAATGACATTAAAGTTTAGACCTAATCCAGGATTAGCCTAATCGTGCTTTGAAAAATTGGGCCCTGATGTGCAAAATGTCCGCCAACATGGCGTTCAGTATAATGCTGTTGTATGTCAACCTTGTGTTGTGTGTGTAACAGGGTTACGTAAAGTCAAGAAGGAGGAGATGACACACAAGAACCCAGCGCTGCGTAAAACTGGTCCTGTTCCAGACAAACCCAAGCCTGGAGTACCTGCCTCTAAACCAGCTCCTGCTGCCAAGCCGGCTGCCAAAAAACCACCCGTGTTTGAACTTCAGGGCAAGAAATGGATAGTGGTAAGTGTGCAGACTTGGTAGTTTAGCTGGGTCATCAGGTTTGGACGGCACGAGAAAGTATCAATTTTGATGTTCTCCACTCTTGAGGAGTTAAATAAATAAAATAAAATAAATAAATAAATATCGTTTATTTAAAGTCGAAGCATTAGGGAGTGGTTGCCCATTCTCCCGAGTCAGAGGCTCATGTTTCAAATGTCCGACTGGTGGAATACCTGTAGAAAGAAGACAGGTTCAGAAGGAAAAAACCGTTGGAGTTGCCTCCTCGGATGAAAAACCTTCTTACTACTGCCGGCCGTGGGAATTGAACCCACGACCTCCTGGCTTGGAGCTTCATTACGGATTCAGGTCCACCACCCCCAAACCGCTCGGCAACCAAGTCAGTACGAGTTGGTTGATTGACACTTGACATTGTTGTCGACCCATTAGGAATATCAGGAGAACCGTCGTGATATTGTGATTGAAGGAAGCATGAACCAGACGGTGTATGTATACTCCTGCAAGAATGTCACCGTGCAAGTGAAGGGAAAGATTAACTCCATTGTAGTCGGTAAGTTGGATATCTCTGGTAAATGTAAAAAAAATTCAAGCTAAAGGTAAAGAAAAGTAAATTCATTTTATTTAACGTCGGTAGTTCCACAGTTCTGAAGGCTGTTATCAATGGAAGCCAACGCCCCCCTCCCTCCCCTCCCCCCCCCCTTCTCTGTCAGTGCTCCGTTTTAAAGCTCGAGTTACACAACAGAGAGGAGTCGAAACAGACGTTAAGGTCACCGAGGGTCAAACTGTGAACCACGCACTAGCCAGCAGAGCCACGCCTGTTCCTAAGCATTGTCTAACAATATTATTGGTTGCCACCTTGTTTGCTCCAACTACTGTATTTTTGTGTTTTGTTTTTGTTTTTGTTTTTGTTTGCCCTTTAGACAACTCCAAGAAGACAGCGGTTGTGTTTGATAATGCTCTTGCCACATGTGAGTTTGTCAACTGTCAGAGCGTACAGTGTCAGGTGGGTTCAACTTTCACACAGTCTCAACAAGAGGTTTCCACGTCTCGTTTCCTGTCACTGACTGACTGGTTTTATTCTTGTGTCTCAGGTGAATGGCAAGGTGCCGACAGTGTCCATCGACAAGACAGATGGGTGTCAGGTGTACCTCAGCAAGGATGCACTCAACGTTGAGATCGTGACGTCAAAATCGTCAGAGATGAACATCATGGTGCCCAAACCAGATGGGGAATATGTAAGCATCTCCCTTAAACTCACGTCAATCTCCCGTCTCTTTACTTCAACTCCCTCAAACTCACGTCGATCTCCCGTCTCTACACTTCAACTCCCTCTAATTCAATCACCTTAATCTCCCGTCTCTACTTCATCTCCCGCAAACTCGCGTCAATCTCCCGTCTGTGTAGTTCATCTCCCACAAACTCGCGTCAATCTCCCGTCTTTGTACTTGATCTCCCTCAAACTCAAGTCAGTCTCCCGTCTCTGTAATTCATCTCCCTCAAACTTTACGTCAATACCCCGTCTCTGTACTTCATCTCCGTCAAACTCACGTCAATCTCTTGCACTGTTTTCTTTTAGATAATAGTTCACTTGAAAACAGAGAAAACAGTTTCATGTCTCAAGTTGTTAACAAAACTCGGCTTCGGCTTTAACTTTAAGTTGAGTAAACTGACTGAAGTGTTTTTTGTTTGTTTGTTTGTTTGTTTGTTTGTTTTTGTTTCCTCCTTAGGCTGAATTCGCTCTACCAGAGCAGTTTAAAAGCACTTGGGACGGCAAAGAGATGGCAACCCAGTGCCTGGCTGCACACGGCTGAATCCCATCGCGCGCAAACTGGAGCCTAGAAACCTGAATATGACTTGTGTCAAGAGATTGATTGCAATATGGCAAATTTATAGACTGCATTTGCTGGGGGTTGAATCTTCACTATTCTGCACAAGGCATAACATCAGTTGAGAAAGAAGAACGCAATTTTCATAATTGCGTTAGCAATCAGATAGTTTTCAGTAGGTACCCAGGAAATGCATCCCTAAATTTGCGCTATTTTCAAAAAGAAAAAATACAACAGAAATCGCTTCGATAGTATGCTTTGTATTACCGTTGGAACTCTTCAGGTTTTTGTACTAATATTGTGATAATTGCTAATAAAGTAGGCTTTTTTGACATTTACACCGGCTACCGGCCAGATATTTTGAATTTAGTTCTCAGCCTCCGGGCATGGAGCGTTTCGGAGAGCCAAATATCAGGAGCCTGGGGACGAACTGGAGCTTGGCTAACTACCTAGCAATCTCTATCAATCTCGGCTGAGGACACTTTCAGCATTACGAGTTGCAAGTACGCTAAGTTATTCATATAGCAGGCCGTTTGAGATACCCTGGGGGAGGGGGGCAGACGGAGAACCCTATTCCCACCCCCAACTCCAGGACATGGCAAAGAGTAAGTTGAGTGCCATAAAACCACCCACATAAGGAGGGGAGCATCTGTATATCAAGTTTGCTGCACACAGATTGGCGTCATTTTGTGTTGTTGCAAGTTCGTTTTCATCTGCAGACAAGCATACCGTGTTTATTTTTATCCGTGACCAGCTGGGCATTGTCGCTTTGCGGTCGCACAGAAACATCCAATCAGAGCCCGTCTTGAAATGGAGAACAATACGATACCTTCCTGACGACCACAATTTACAACCAAGACGCTGAAAACGGTCACCAAGCATTCCCAGGCGAAAAAGAAGCGTTTCCACTCCGAAAGCACGGAGGAATGCCATCAAATATTTAGAGGCCCTACACATCGCTTTACGGAAGGCAGCAGCAGCGGCGAAAAAGAAGTTGTGCCAGCGCGGAAGTCAACAGAGAAACGCCGTGAAATATTACGAACCGAAGATACGCGAGAGTTTTAATATCAGCCGTTGGGTTTTTGTGCAAGTCACTGCACCAGGCTGCAGTAAACGTCGAATGATTTGAAACTACCTGAAGCTGGAGAATATTTAAGCTGCGTTCGAACGTTTTTCGCTCCGAAGAAAGCGAAACAGATCACGAGTGACACGAAGCTTGGAAGGGAATATTATACTGCTCAGGTTTTCAGTGGCTAAACCGGAGTGACCTGTTCGATATATTTACGAGCCATTTGCTTGTGACGGAGAGAGATTGTGACAAATGCTGAAATGTGAATTGCAACGGAAATGTGAACGGTAGTTCAAGAACAAGAATCACATACCTGAGGAGATAAGCTGACAAACATGGCAGCTCGCGCTCTTCTTCGGAATTGGATCCTTGTTTATTTTCTTGTGGCATTTTACCGGACGTTCGCTCAAAATCTGGTGCCCGTCTCTGCACCAGCTTGCAACTTAACGAATGTGGACTATCCGTGTCCTACGGGGAAGTTTTGTTTTTCCAACACACCAAGAAATCGAACCATCATCTGGGGATACAACGGACACCTTTGCGAGGGAAATTCTGCCAGACAATGCTACAAACAAGGAAAAGACCCAAGAGGTTTTACATCTGGACCAAGACAATTCCCTCAGGTAATTGCCCAAGGAGAGGGTGCCCTGTTTCAGTTGGTCGATCAAACTCGCGCTGCCTTCCCAATGCAAGTTTTTAACGTTACCCGGAATCAGTTTCACACGTGCCCCGTTAGCTCATCTGGGCTTCAGGCAGCGACACAAATGACATCCAAACCTGCCAGAGTGGCACACAAGTTTCTAGCTTCACCAGGCTTCAAGTATTTTATTGGTTATACCCAAACTTTCCTTTACAGTTGTGAGTTTGGTATCCGCTTGGAAGTGTACGTTCAAAACACGGCAGAGACAGACTGCTTAAACCCTGATGCACCCCACATGGGTGTATGCAGCGGCAAGGGGCTTTGCATCTCAAATGGAACTATATTTGAACGCAGATACTTCTGTAAGTGTTGCGGCGGTTATGAAAAGAAGTACTGTCAGGAACTGAATGTTTGCAGTGCTGCTATGAATCCTTGCCAACATGGCAGCACTTGTAACGATGTTGTAGCAGGGCATACCTTGGGTTACAACTGCAGTTGCCAGCCAGGGTATAATGGCTCACAGTGTGAGATACAGATCAATGAATGCGAGTCTAATCCTTGTTTGAATGGAGGGTTTTGTACAGATTTTATCAACAAGTATTCATGTTTTTGCCCTCCGGATTACAGTGGCACAAACTGCGAGAAAGTCAACCCCAATCTCTGTAAACCTAGTCCATGTCAAAATGGTGGAACTTGCAAGAGGACTGGGGCAGACAGAAGCAACTACACCTGCAGTTGTATGCCACTGTTTACTGGTCGAAACTGCTCCGTAAATTTGACTTCAGGTGCAGTCTCTTCAAGTTATGGTGTGAAAAGCAGTAGTCTAATTACATCAATGAGAACAAGTCTAGCACACACTAGCATGTCAGAGACACCTGTGCACTCCATGACAGCAAAATCATCAGCACATGCATCTGCTGTTAGTTCACGAACATTGACAACTGAACGTCAATCCCAGAGCACAGAACTTTCATCTGTAAAATCCAGCACAGTTTCACCAGTTGCATCGAAAGTGATCACAACTTCACTTACTGCACAGAAATCCAGGAACACATTGTCCCAGCCATTATCTATAAATACTCTACACATGACTCCTACAGTGACGTCTGACACTGTCACCAGCACTTCAACAACCGTACATCAATCAAGAGACATGACCTCATCAGTGACAACGGGAACCTTCACCATAGACAGCTCTATAGGTGTACAGAGAACATCTGTAGTAGGTTCTGTATTCAGCACTAGCATATCAGCAAGAATGTCGAGAGCAATATCAACAGAATTGATAACATCACCACAGTCGGCATCGTCATCACCAGCTAAACCTTCATCATCCTTAGAAGGACAGTTGTCATCTGCCTCTACTGTGAAAGAACAACCATCACCTACACTTGCCTCACAAACTACTGTTGTTGTCACATCCGATGCCTTAACCAAAGGGCTGTCACTAGCCAGTACAGCACCTCTTTTCACATCCACAGTAACCACCATGGGTAAACATGCAACTTCCTCACAGTTCACTAGTGGAGATTCTTCTCTAGCTACTTCAAAACCTGTTATTTCATCTTTAGTGAAGCCCACCCCGTCTGTTGTACCATCATCCTCAGTGGCGCCACCCACTGTCAGACCCCCAGATGGCAATCTAACCTGTGCCGACAACCCTTGTAATAGTTCTGGTAAACCTGGCATCTGCATCGATGTGAAGAGGAGGACATACTTTGGACATATGTTCAGATGTGAATGCTATTATCCAACTTTTGGACCAATGTGTTCAAAAGGTAAGGGGGAGGGGAGGGACACTAAACCTTTTGCTCTCAAGTGTGTGATGTCAGTGAACTTGGTGTTGGTCATAACATTCAGTGAACTCTCCGAAAGATGAACAGCCAGGACCTGGTTTCAGTGTTTTGGCTTATAGAGAGTTTAAATACAGATGAGTTAGTGAAATTTGGCTGGCTGGAACCAATGTCCGGCTGATACACTAGAAGTGTCTGTCTTGTGCTGGTGTCTGTCTTGAGAGACTTGACTGTAATGTGTTTTGGTTTCTTCTGTTGCAGATTACGAGCTGCACTTCCCTGGATTTAGCAATAATTCATACTTGAAACATAAGCCAATCTCCTTCACTGAAGAGCTCAATCAGATTGTGATCACATTCCAGACCAATGCTTCAGAAGGCTTGCTATTCTTCTCTTCCCACAAGAGACACAGAGACTTCATACAGCTACGAGTTGTCAAGGGGAAACTGGAGTTTCGCTTCGACCCTGGTGATGGAGTAGTGTATATTCGCAGCAAAGAAGATGTCAATACCGGAGAAAAAGTCACAGCTGTACTCACGTATGTACCCCCAGACAAAGTGACCAACCTCCAGAGCTCATATATAAATTTATTCTCTCTACCATGTGGTGATAAATTTATCCTTGATAGGTCAATCAGCTTAGCTTTTTTTATGTGGTTTTAGCTTTCATGTGCACAATTCAATGCAGGCATTATTTCACTTTGCTTAGAGACTGGAAAACTTTTTGCAAACAAGCAAATAAACCCATCACTAAAAGCTACTGTTTATTTTTTAATGTGTTGTTTTATTTAATATACTCCCTAGGTATAACAGCAATGAGGGAATTGGTTCACTGAAAGTGGATAATAATCCAATTATATCAAAGAAAGTCAGTGATAATCTGAGAGGTATCCAGCTTTATGATTCCTGGTACATTGGAGGTGTTCCACCAAATGTGACGATGAGCCAACTGGCTAAAGGTGCTGCCTATTCCCCGTCGTTTGTTGGATCAATACGTGACCTGGAGCTCAATGATGAGCTGATACATTTTGAAGGTAAACAATTATTATTCCTGCATTATTTGCTAAGGAAAATGTATGGGCTAATTTTTCACAACTTTGTTTTTTTCAGATGCTACTGATTGGTTCAACATCAACGAAGGTGACCTCCCTCCTTGCAACCGAGACCCATGTCAGCATGGGGGTCAGTGTATTCCAGATCCAGATGACCCCCACAGACACTCCTGTAAATGCAGTGTAGGTTACGAGGGCATCAGTTGTCAGAAAGTCGCAGCCTGTAACACATCTGAAGTGTGCAATGGAGGAGACTGTCAGTTCAACAGCGAGAAGCCACATCAGCCATTGTGCTTGTGCCCCTTTGAACGAGAAGGACTTCTATGTGAAAATGGTATGTGACAATCCAAGTTTATACAGTATACTGTGGGATTTCACAAAGGATCCCTCCTTTTGCAGTAGATTTTGAATTTAAGGTTACCTCCAGCAGCGAACAGATTTAATACTTCTCGACTTTTGACGGCAAGCACTCAGGATGAGTCTTCATGTTCTGTTCATTTTAAGCCTTATTGGGTCACTTACATGTTAATTAAACTGATCTCAGATCTGCTCATTTCATTTCTGTGTCTGTTATTCTGTATTTTGTACGGTTGCTTCTTGTTTTCATAGCCACCCAAGAAAAAGTGAAACTAAAATTAACCACTTCTTGGTTCTCTTACAGAAATCAACATCACCATCCCAAAGTTCTCTGTGATTCAAACCTACTCCTCGTATCTTCAGTATAATGTTCCAGTTGATGGAGAGAAAGGACTGGACTTTACCTTTCAGTTCAAACTTGACAACACAACAGAGGCATATGATGAAGGCTTGTTCCTCTACAGTGCAATGGATGACTATCAGGGGAGCGGCGATGATTTCATAGCAATAGGGATGCACAACGGCAGTGTGGTATTGCAGTACAACTTGGGTAGCGGGTCAGTGACAATCACTAGCAATCCCATTGACAGAAGCAAAGAATGGCATGCAGTAACAGTTGGGCGGTTGGGAAGGGATGGCTACCTCTATGTTGACAGTCAGAAGAGGAAAGACGGACAGTCGCCAAAACCTTTGGTGGGACTTAACCTCAACACGCCCCTCTACGTCGGTGGATTACCAGCCGAAGTACAGCTTCCTAATATAGTAAAGTTCAGGAGTGGTTTGCAAGGTGCTGTTTATGGCCTGGCCATTAGATTTAGGGATAGCAGCAACTGGAATTCATTTATCAAGCTGGCATCATCCAAAGACTCGCCAGATCCAAATATGGAGTGGGTAGTTCAGACTGGCAGGGGTGTGGGTCAACAAGACTATGATGAATGCAAATCACAGAATGAGCCTCTGTGCAAGAATGGAGGGACCTGCGTACAACAGGGTGTCACCTTCTTTTGCCGATGCCAGGGGAACTGGACAGGTCTCTACTGCGCTGACCGACGTGTGCCGTGTTACGATTACAATCCATGTGCGTCTGGGTCTGTGTGTCACCCTGACCCAAAGGGTTTTGGGCTGAAATGTGACTGTCCTTTCGGCAAAACTGGTGTCCACTGTGATCAAGGCGAGTTGTTGTTTTGTTTGATACTTTGATCATTGTTGTCATCACCATCATTATCGTTGTAGTTGTTGTTATCATCATTCCTTGTCATCATCAGGAGCAGCATTGGCCTCACTTGTCATGATTTGCAGGTCTCTGGCCTGGTAGAACAGGAACAGTACATGCAATTCTTGATGCTGATAAAGCTTGTTGTTAGCATTCTTTGTGAAACTAAATCTAAACTTGCCCTCTTTCTTGCCTTTTTGCACAAAACAGATATTGTGATTCAGAAACCTTTCTTCAAGGATAATTCCTATATCGCTGTATCCAGCACCTACATCAGAAGCAAGACGGACATCACTGTGAACTTCAAACCAACAAATGACAGCGGAATATTATTTTATACTGCATACAACATCCAGAGTGAAAAAGGAGACTTCCTGTCCATCATTCTAAACAGAGGGTAAGTAGATTCTCCTATCCCCTTAAGAGGAAAATGTATGAGTGACTTAGTGAGAATTGATAGTTGAATTAGCTATCATCTGAGCAAGGTATCAAAAGCCAGGTTCTCCTTGTTGTATGATATGTTTCTGGTGAGACACTGAAGGAGAAAATTGAAGTTGATCACTCTTGGGAGTGATAGGGTTAAGCCTGTGAATGCAAAATGTTAACAGGTCATGTTCCTACATTATAAATGAACACTAGCATACACAAGTGATGCACAAATTACACACGCAGTCACACAGATGGAAAAGTCACTGACACTGAGGAAGCTGTCAAAAGCTGCAGTATGTTCGATCTCCTTGCTGACTGTGTTAAATCTCTTTTGAGAAATTGAAAGGGAAAATTGAAGTTGGTCTTACAACTCATTAGCCACAAGTGTTTAATATATATTTTTTGTTTGCAGGAGGGTGCAGCTGCGGTTTGACTTGGGTCACAGTGTTGACATCGTTGAGAGTAATTCTACTGTTGCTCTGAACCAGTGGCACAAAGTTATAGTAGAGCGTCTTGGTAGAAGTGCAAGTCTTACATTGGACAGTCAACCAATGGTCAGTGCAGTGTCTAAGTGGAATGCAGAGGCTCTTGATGTGAAGTCTGACTTCTACATTGGAGGAGTGCCGAGACTGACTTACGTTAACAGCAATGCAGTGGGTGACAAATCCCTCAGGGATTTCACTGGATGCATAGATCAGGTTGAGGTGAGACAAAGGTTGAAAAATCTGTGATAATTTCAAGAAGTCCTTTGAAAAATAGTTTATTCCAATTCAGATATAATACTGCATGGTCTGTCAGACTAACTGTAATGCCTAGATTTAAAAAGGCTGGTACATATTTTGTTTAAATATATACTTTTTGATTTTCTTTACAGGTCAATGGAATTGATTCCTTGGCAAAGCTGAACATCTTGGATGGAAGAAACATTGACAGTTGTGTGTAGCACAGTTGGAACAAGCATGCAACTTTCAAATCATACATACAGTTTTTTGTCTTACACTTCGACTTCTAAGAGAAACACGAGAAGTTTTTTTTAATAATGAAGCTAAGCCATGTTGTATATCCATATTGTTAGTAGTGAAGTTATGGAAAATCATGTAAATAATAGAAATAATCTATCCAGTCAGAGCTACAACTCACGTAAACATGATTGTACAGGTTTTTATACAATGTTATACACCAATAAGTTTCTGTTACAGTATTTATTTGAATATGCATTTAATTGACAACTTGCCATGTGTCTGGACTTAAGTAAGAAATCACATTACTTCTCAGTCTAAGTTTATTGACAACCAATACAGCTGTGTTCACGTAAACTGGTCAAACAGTATCAAATGTGTAAAATAATGAAACCTTAGGCACATTACCTGGGAAATTATAAATAGATATAATATTTAAACGGCATGACATCTCCCTTAGGTGTAAATATTCTTCATGATTTGGTAAAATGTTTGCTTTGCATGATGTCAGAAAACTTTAATGTAGTTGTATTTTTTTACTTCAAAGCATGATTCATGGTGCACCAGATGATGGCAAGAGTTAGGAATAATAAGTTAATAAATGTTTAGAAGTAATAATTAATAATTATTATCTAGTAGGTTCAGTGTAGTGTTTTTCTTTCTTGAGATCAAGGCAGATATGGAAAGACTTCTTTATAATAAATAAAAGTATTAACTGTTATGTCATGTTGAATTGTAACTGTCTATAAATTTGAGGAGCTGAATTTGTTTTGCCCATTTACATGTAGGTGAGCTTGAGTTTACAGTAAATCGGATAGAAAACAAACTGCCCATCATCAGATGCAACAAAAATGAATTTAGTATTGTTGCTTACTGATTGGTCATTCTGGTGTATGCTCTCACCCAATTCTCTCCCTGGCAAAGTTTTGTATGAACGAATGTGACTAGTTTCTAGGTCTAGCAACTTACATCATTCCTAAATTTAAGTAAAACAGTTGCACAGTCACCCAACTGCATCAGCTGAATTTCAAGTCACCTCGTTACTGCTATTCTTTCTTATCCTTCTCTTTACTTTGCTGTTTCATTTTCTCCTTTAGTTGGCCCCTCTTCACAACAATCAACATGTGTGCTGCATTCCAAGTCCACATAGCCTGCATGAAACCAAACACACGGTCTCGGCTTATAATCTACAATAAGCCACACTAACATACATATTAGTTATATTGTACTAATTATTGTAATATTGACTATACCTGGTACATCTGGAATGAGGCATCTTTACAATGAAACTATACAGATCATACTTGGGGATTTGCCAGATAACCTGATAAGGGATGTTTAGGACAAAGAAGGGAAGTTACCGTCATAACGAAGCAGTTGAACAGAAGAGGTCCAGCAAACACAACCAGGATGAACAGACCATTGGAGTCAAAATACTGTTCTCTTGAAAACAATCTGAAATTTCAAAGACAATGGCAGGTAAAAATTATGAGCTTTATGGTACCACAGCTGTTTACAAGCCCCTAATATCCTAGGGAGACTCATACAGGTCTATGTACATGGTAAGGCGCTGTGCTTCAAAGTGGGAAATGGCTCTACCTCCAGTGTTCAGCACCCAACTCGTTCAGTTTTTCTGTGAAGAAGGCAAGCACCACTGGCAAATCAAATGAAGATGACCAAATGTAAGTAGACAGACAGACAGTTCTTTATTTGTACCTTGGTGTATAATAGTATATTATTGACATGTAAACAACAACAAGACAAGAACAATACCAGAAACTATCAAGATAACAATGGAACAATAATGATCAATGGCAAACTTATCCTTTCAATATTTAGTCAACCGTACATGGCTCAGTTAGAGTTGCCAGAAGCAGAGTATAAAAAAGAGTAGAGCAGGGAAAATTGACAGTGAAAGGCTTGGGTTTTAAGATGAGGATTAAAGCTCGATTGATACTCACATAAAATCACGAAAATCACCGCTTGGAAGTTCGTGTATTTCCTGGTGAATACTGCACACAGTAAAACCAACACATGGAAGACCATCAGGGAGATCAGCCATGGTTCAGTCCAATCGATCTGAATATAGGTTGAACAAAACGCTCACATCAGCATATTATTGCTCAAGGAAAAATACACAGGTTTCTTGAACTGTTGATTGAACCCTACCGCTTTAACGAAATCCCATACTCCTTTTATCTGGTCAGTAGCAATCCAGTTAAAGTTTAGATTTTTTGACAAAAAGTCTTTGTTCACTTCCGCCATGTTCGATTACCGTCAGGCGTTTATACGGAAGGCACTATTTAACACCCACCAAAACCATGTGAGCCGAAATTGAAAATTTGCTGTCAGCGGTCATGCCGTCAAGTCTAACCAACATGGCGGCCGAGGCGAGCTTGTCACGATCTGCGGTACTTTGCGGTGAATGATACTCTTATAGTGTTAACGTAAGTAAAGTCAATCTTAAGACAATTTTCACGTTGTTGTCATTACTTAGAGTATATTTTTATCGGATTGTTCTCCGATCCTGCACAACCATGAACATGGTTCTGAAGGTCGTTATCTATTTACGTAACTACAGTAAAAGTAAATAACATCCGCCAAAACCATGTGAGCTGAAAATTAAAAAAAAAAAAAAAAAGATGGCCTTCTGTTAATCTATGGAAGCACAAACTGAATTTTACCGATTCACCTTTTGGCTGGAAATTGGCATCATGACTACAACTAGTTTATTTCCAGCGTAAGCTACTGTACGTGGTTTCGGTGGATGTTATTTACTCTTTACTCTGGTGAATGGTGTAAATAACATCCGCCAAAACCATGTAGCGCTAAAAATAAGTTGTAATCATAATGCCGATTACTGGTCCATGTAAACTGGCAGTAAATAGTAATACATATGGGGTATTTTAGCAACTGGCCATCAAACTTCATCATTGTTGCTGCAAAATTTTAAACTTAAAGTCACTTTGCACTTTCTGTCACTGCCATTGACCGGCAAAAATACACATCTTGACCACCTATTTGAAGCAAAAAGAACAGATTTTATAAATGGCATTGAGAACATTAATATCACAGATTTTGATGGCCATGTACTACATCATGACAAAACCTTCTATATGAATTATATAATTCCCAGTTCCAATTCTGTTTCAATCAGATGAGAAATCAATATAGTTCTGACTAAGTTAACTAAACAGAAATGTTAATGTGTGTGCTCTGCTCACACATGAATGCATGTTTGATCCCCTCTTGCCTTCCCCTCACTGACAAGTTCCATGATGATGTTTCCTCAGTGGATTGGGCTGTCATGCACGTTCCAATGCTGAATAGAGGGAGGGGGGTGGGGGGGCTGACAGACCTACACAACTCCAGTTGTGAATATATTTTTGGTGCCTTCATATTTTTGCTCTGACGAGCATGTCTTTAAGGGATTTGCCTCTCTTAAAAGATATTATAGGGGGTTCCATGAATATCGTTTTCAGTAAAGGTTGGTTTTGTATTAGATGCCAGTATTTCATTAAAATTTCTTTTAAGTTGTACACTGACGGCTGGTATTGTATTACAAACAGCAAGATCCTGTTGGTCGCTCTTGACTTAAGTTGAAGTGCAGACTGCCTTTCTGTAAAAGCCACATCAGAGATTCTTCTCTCTACTAGGTGGTTGGGGTTATGTTAGGTTTTTATGTATATCTTTGCTGGGCAATCATACTTCTTGGTGTCTTGCACTGAAGAAGGCATGGTCACTTTGTTCATTTACCTGTTAGACAAAATTTTAATGTTACATATCTCAATACCAGTTATAGTTATTTCTAAATAAGAAGATACCAGACTTCAGCAGTTCTAGACAATATGTGCTATGCAAGTTGTGTAGACATTTAAGGCATTTTGCTTTATGATTTTGACTACTTTTCACTCTGTTTAGAATACTTTATTTGATATTTGTTTTGATACTTTGTAAGGAATAAACACTGATGGTATGAAAGATAAGTGATGTTGCTTTAAAAAAATTGTCTAGTATAAAATCATATATGATTTTATTTTCTGCAACAATTTGCCTCTCTCTTTTGCCAGCTTTGCTTTTAAAATCTTGTTCCTATTTGGACCATGGTGGCACTCCAGGACTTTCTTCCCAATGATCATGAATGGGATCCCATCAAACTCTATACCAGGGCCATCTGTACTGACTTCCTTCCATAGAATTTTGTGTTTTTTGCCACCTTAATGATTATACAATTGTTACAGTCAGAGACCGGATCCTTAGGGACTGGTCATTATTTATGAAGGAAAGAGGGGGGGGGGGGGGGGGGGGGGGGGGGGTAGGGGTTGGTCATGTGCATATTTTTAGTCAGTATTATGCTGAGTAGTTAGTTATTGTTAAATTACACAGAGTGCAACTGTTATTGAAAATTAATAAACAAAGTGTGTGTGTGGGGGGGGGGGGGGGGGTCATTGCTTTTTAATATGGACTATGAGAGGAAGGGGGGACTTTTGACTGAATTTTGTCCTTTAATATTAATTTTTCCACACCTGGCCTATTTCATAAATAAGGAATGGTCCTTTGCAATGTATAAACTATTCCCCCGGCCTTATCTATGTGACAAAGAAACCTTTGAGCTGGCTATTTTAAAATGTCAATATAAACAAATTCTTGTTAGATAAAGCCAAACAGAGATTAGGGGTTTATTTTAGCACATCTCTGGTCATCTTGTATTTATACTTACACTTGCTGTACATGCATGTTTCCCATTTATTTCTAGATTAAGCTTTTACATGTTCAGGCCACTTACCTGACATTCCGAAGTCTTTGCTAATTGCAGCATAACGAGAAGTAGTCGCTATCTCATACACTTTAATGAGTTCCAGTGCTTTCTCGAGCGTTGAAGTGTATAAACCATTGAAAGAATCGAAGGATACATCGAATTTTTCTACCCACGGCTCCGGAATAGTAGCGCAGTCTTCCGAAGCGTTCGCTATACTTATTCTTTTAAAGAAGCACGCGCAATAGCTTGAAAACCCGGGAAAGTAGGCAGTTCAAATTACATACAGATGTACGGCAATTCGACAATCGATTTTGACAGAACAAGATTTCCTTTCTCTTATTTACTTTAATCTGCATCCTATTTAGGTCTGTTATTTTTAACTCGCTGTTCTCAGTTGGAAATGTCTCCTATTTTCTGGTGAAGTAGCAGAGATCGTTAAACGAATCCATTCATTTTAGGGCTGTAAAGTCATTTCCCAGTCAAAAGGTGAAACGGCAAAATCCAGTCTGTGCTCCATGAATTTACAGAAGGCAATTTTTTTTAAATTTTCAGCTTACATGGTTTTGGCGGATGTTATTTACTTTTTACTGTAGTTACGTAAATAGATAACGACCTTCAGAACCATGTTCATGGTTGTGCAGGAACGAAGAACAACCCGATAAAAATATACTCTAGGTGATGAAAATTGTCTTAAGACTCACTTTATTTACCTACACTACAAGAGTATCATTCACTGCAAAGCGCTGCAAGCAAGTTCGTGACATTGCTCGCCTTTGCCGCCATGTTGCTTAGACTTGACGTCATGACCGCTGACAGTAAATTATTTAATTTCGGCTCACATGGTTTTGGTGGGTGTTAAATAGTGCCTTCCCGTTTATACACGAGCGCGAAGAATCTGGGGACGAGTTTGACGCTGGCCAAAATTAGCGCGGGCAAGTTTTCTCACTCTCTTCTTTCACGACAAAAGCGGTGAGTATGTCCTTTATTTACATGCATATAAATGATGTGTGGGGCCCACGGAACCAATATTCATCCGGCCTTATTACAAAAACAAAAACATAGTTAGTATGCGCCAATTGATGAATTAAATATACGGTTGCTAAGTGAAAGTCACAGATAGCAGATTCAAATTTACAACAACCTGACTGTGTAAAGTACGAACACACATGTATTCTTCGATCAAATGTTGTTGTTCGCCGATGCTTGGTTTGTAACTGACACATTGCGGCGCGAATAACTTCGGCACCTTGGCCCTTCATTCTTTGGAAATGCAAATATGACATCGGTTCGAATTTTAAAAAGTTTCTATGTCGCTGTCGTCGTGTTTGAATGTCTCCTCGCTCTTGGGGCAAATGCCACAGGTAAGGGAAATGTGTATTTATGAAGATATTGTCACAGGTTTGGACGCAAAGTGTGTCTTTGTGTTTAACAAGAGACTTCCGTGCGTGTGTGTCGAAAGTTACGATTTCCGATGTTTCTTTTGGCCGACAAAAAAGGTCGTGCATGAGGACTTTCGCGTTTGAAAGCTTTAAACCCTTCGCAGGGGTCAATTACTATCAATCAGTGATAGCCAATTGCTGAATACAGACGCATTTTGCTTTGAATCGTGACATATTTACAGTGTTTTGACATTGTATACTAGCAAGTATGTATTAACTTGTAGATTCAGGGGTGTTCTTTCTGGAACTTATTCAATCTTCGCACTGGTGCCGATTTTCAGCTGTCTATAGAATACAAAGGAGTCAGAAATTTTTTCACAAAAAGTGCTTTGAAATCAAATTATTCAAAATGATATGACAGGCACTAGATTTTGCTTCCTGTTGGTCAGATAATCAAATTTATTGAATTTGTTCATTTAGTATCCTAGAGACAAATAACAATGTGCCACTGATGAAATAATACAGAATTTTAAAAAAAGCAAAAGGAATTATACTTATGAATAAATTGAATGCGGTAACACAATTATCCAATTCGATAATTATCTAACACACAGGAAATATTAGAAATGATTTGGCTGGTAAACTGACATCTTGCATGTCATCCTGGGTCACAATGAATTTATTTTATTTTTATTTATTCATTTTTTGTTAAAATTGTAAAAAAAAAAATGGCTCGAGGATTATGTTTTAATAAAATTACATTATTTGAACATTGATAAGACATGAAGAAATAAAGAAAGAGATGTTTATGAGAAGGAAAGAGCAGACATGTGGCTGTCTCTGTAATGTATATAATGAATCAACTAAGGGTCAATGTGTGAAAGCTAGACACAGTAAAATAATTTGAAGCTGTCGTTTCAAGCACCGCTAGCCCTTCATCAGAACAGTGTCCCTTTGATTGGTTAGATCAGAAGGTTCTGCCCAAAGTTGTTCCCTCATACACCTCAGGTTTCAGACTGGTTTAATTCTTGGGAGCAGGGTTGCACCACTTTTTTTATTTTCATGATCATGGTTACACAGCTGGAGCAACAATCCATGCAATCATGTGCCATCCATGAGCTAGGCTGAACTATTGGAGGGCCACCACATGATAAAACCTTGCTAGGCTGAACTATTTTGGTGGCCCATTTCATGATAAACCTTGCTGGACAGAGTACAGAACTGATATTTTGGTCATAATGCAAATTATATTATGTGAATCAAGTTCAGCAGAAACATTTACTTGACAGACAGGCAGTAAAAATAAAAGTGTTTGATACTGCACATGGTTGTGAAAATGGCTCATTGATTTATGTATATTGTAGATAATACTATACAAGAAAATTACCATTGTCATTTTTCCACATTCCAGATGCTACAGAGGGTGAAGTGACCATTGTATTTGATTCTGTTACCCTCACAAAGTGGACAGAAAATGGTCGGACACAACTGTTTCAGAAAGCACTTTCTGCTGTTGCTAATGGATACTGCTCAAAAAGCACTGCCAAGTGCTCCCTTAACTCTTGGAATATTACAAGGCAAGTCTAGCTAAAATATATAAAGTGTTTGAATATCTCTGGTATAGGGCTGCAGAGTAGCTGGACAAATTTGAACTGATATATAGTCTAAAGTGTGCTCTTGTTTTACTCTACACAGAACATTTAAACCCAGTAATGTATTCATCGTCAATGGATTCCCAAAGAAAAGGGGTGATGATCTAGAGGTAAAGTTTAATCTGACATATCCACCTGGCCAAGATTTCAGTGGAAACTCCAAAACAGTTCTCCCTGCATTTACTGTGAAGGAAATCGTTCTGCAGAACAAGAAGAATATCAGTAATGCTGTGGGGGAAACCATCAAGTCTGTTGGTGAAGGCACAAGCGATCATGATGATCAAAACAAAACCAACAGCCTACTCAACTACATCATGATTCCTCTGTCCGTTGCATTACTCATTATTCTCTGTTTGGTGACCTGCTGTTTACACCACTGCAAGTAAGTTGGGTTTTGTTTTCAAGGATCTGCGCAGTAATTTAACAACATACCAAAGTTCACTAAATGTGTGGTGGTGTGAGGGTTGAGGGGTGCATAGGTCTGCAGATTGATGGATTTAGCCCTAAAAGAATGCCCAGATTGTGGATTTTGTAATACATTTTACAGATCATGGATTTATCTAAATTTTTGGGGCAGTTTTTCCTGTATTAGAGCACGGATCCTGGGTCTTATAATGGTCTGTAGTCACTTTAGTGTGCTAATGTTGAGGCTTTTGACCATGGATTTGACACAAAACTGGCACAGATCAGTGGATTTGATTACTCCTGTGTACCCCCCCACCCCTTCCACCCCATTATAAGGATGTACCAAGAATACTTTAATCAGCTTTCATCTGAGCAAGCTATCAAAAACTAAATTCTCCATACTGTATGATATATCTCTGGTGAGAGACTGAAGGAGAAAATTGAAGTTGATCACAGGCTTCGTAACAGTGAAGACTGCCCTTTCACTCGCAACTCAATATTGTATTTTTTTTTTTTTTCAGAAATAAGCAAGTGAGAGCACTCGAGGCACAGAGAATACAGCAACTACAAATGGCAAAGCAAAGCAAACCTCAGCCAACTAAGTTAGAAGAGCAAGTTGTGAGTGGGGGTGGACAACGCAGGAAAAAACGAGTCAGGAGGAAAAAGAAGGAAAAGCAAGATACAGAGTTGGGCAGCTCAGATGATGCTCCTGATAAGCCAATACGGGCAAATGGAACAACTGTGTGGTTTGAAGATGAGGAGCAACTCTCTCCAAGGGGTAAATCGAAAAACCGCAAGGCACAAAGGAAACATTTAGATGCCCAACAACAACCAGAGGAACTAGGAGAAGTTAACAATTTAAGCAGAGATCAAAAAGACTTAGATGGACATCACAGTGAGACAAGAGAAGATGTCACTGATGAAGTGGAAACTGATCAGCTGCACAAAAAGAAAAAGAAAAAGAAAAAGAAACACAGGAAGAGATATGTGCACCGAGTGGACGATGAAGGGTCTGGGGCGAGTGAGCAAGGACAGAGGGAAGTTATAGCCATGTCTGATGCACAACTTGGCAAGCTGCCAAGTATTAGAAATTTACCTCCACTGAAGGAAAATCAAAGCGTAGAGGTGTGACTTTACACAACCAGAATCAAATACAGTCACCATATTTAATATTCTTACCAAGACAAACAGTGATTGCTCGTCTGTAGCCCACAGACCATTTGCCCAAGTGTGTGTTTGCCCAAGTTGCCAATGTATGTGTGACAGGCCACAACACCCAAGTTTGATATTCAACTTTTGAGCTCTCCTACACACTTATTATGAATTATTATTATTCTCATTAGCTCAGCAAACTGACTTGGATGAACAGACAACCTTGTGATAATGGCTCAATAATAATATAATACAAAAAAATAATGTGGTCATTTAATCCATCTTACAAAATTACCATTTCACCAGATCACATAAAATGTCAAAAATTGATATTTAAAATAACTGTGCTGTATATATTTAATGCTAAAATAATATATATTAAAAGATTTTAATACATTGCATATTTTACCACAACACACTAGTTTCTCGCTCTCTGATTGGTCGATTAACTGTGGTAAATAAGAGTCCAGACAACGATGTGACGCCAGCTGATGCCAGCGTGTCACATTTTGCAACGAAATACAGCGAAATTTTCTTGTATATTTGTAAATAGTGTGGTAAAAAAACAAATTTCCACCGGTTTGCCGTGGTGTGGACTCTTATTTACCACAATTTACGCTTTTGACCATGTGATGATGTAAATCGTGGAAAAATAAGAGTCCACACCACAGCAAACCAGTGGAGATTTATTAAATATCTTGTCCACCAGTGGCCTCTTGCCATCTTTGTATCCTCGTCACTTTTCACGTGTATCTTCTAGCTCCAGATTATGGTGGCCAGATTTTTTCTTGCAACAGCAAACTTTGGACTGCAGTGAATCTTCATACTCGTCAGGCAATAGCATGAACAGGAATCCAAACACAATCAATACTGCGGCAATGATCTTGAAAGGACCAAAGTCCTTTCCATGGAAAATCAAATCAGCCAGTGCGTTTATTGGAATCCCCAACACGGTCCCCAGTGAGATGAAGAGTGGATAAGTAAAAGCTATGCCAAAGTTGATCAAAAAATTAAACAGCAGGGCAAGGATTCCAGTACCGCAGAGGAACACCCAAGGCATGTTGTTCCAGTCGATGAGTTCATAGTTAGTGAAGTGGAAAATAATGATGATCGGCCACAACACACAGACATCCAGTATACCCAGGCAGGACAGAAAGAGAGACACTTGGGACCCACTGGCATTGCCTACAACTTTCTTGAACAAAACCTGGAAAAAAATTGTTATTCATCATTTGATCAGGGCTTGGGACAGAATGTTGGTGTTATTGTCATGGTTACTATTGACATCATGGGTTATCATCACCACCTCCATTGTAGAAGTAGTCGTAAAATGTCATTATTTATCTAGATGTAGCGTTACCTTGTACACTGCTGCGGCAATAGCTGAAGCAACTGAGAGTATAACGCCTACAGCACTGGCTCCCCCAAACCCCTCTGCGTACGCCATCAGCACTATTCCACCAATGGAGAGAAGTACTGCCGATATCTATGAGTCAGAGGAATATAAATATTATTTAAAGAACAAAATCCACGTAGTTCAAAATGTTGTTGGTCACCATGGTGATGACCACATACCTTAATTATTGATATCCTTTCCTTGAGCAAAAACCATGACAACACGTAGACAAAGGCGTTTGAAGAGGAGAAGAGTGCTGTTACGTCAGCAGGATGGATAACGCCCAGTGCTCGAATGTACAGATAATTTGTCAACATCCACACCAGACAAAAAAATCCAGCATGTGTGAGCATAGATGATGGGCAGAGCCCTCCTGGCCCAAACACTGTCTCACTTTCCCTGAAATCAAAGTAAAAAATATAATAATGCTAGTATTAAAATGTTATTTATCCTTTCACTTCTCAGCTCAAGTGCACAAGTAAATAATGTAAATTGATAGCCAGATTTCATCTGAGCAAACTCTCTGTAATCCGGGGGGGGGGAGGGGAGACTGGAAGAGAAAATTAAAGTTAATCATGACTTTATCAGGGAGTAAAAAAAAATTGGGGAATATTAAAGGTGAAATGTTGTATACCTGTAAAACATTTTTAAGTTCTTTCCCTTGATAGCACTGGGTATAAAATAAACAGGGAAGACGACAACCATCCAGCACGTGGAGAACCAGGTTGTGAAGAAAGGAGCGTTGAATGTTGGCGAGAAAGTACTGCTGGCGAACTGTGTAGCTCCTACCCAAGAGAAGGCGATTCCTACAACTATCAGCACTCCAAGCACAGTCTTCCATGCCTTGACTGATAGCCCACAATGACCCGTACGTTCTATGTTCTCTGGATTGAAAAAGCACGTGATCCCATCAGACTTTAGAATCAACAATCATGACAACCTTTTCACCCAATTTTGCTAAATGCTAAATTGCTAGATGTTGATAAATACGCCTCACCTATATCGAGTGTTTCATCTTGTTCATCGTCTTGCTGTGAATGATCCGCATTCAGGCTGCACGCTGCATCATCAACATCTTCTGGCTCCATATTGTTTACGCTTGTTTACGCCCCCGAGGTGCAGCGCTGGGTGGCCTGGCCAACAATAACATCCGGTTTGAGGTCTGGGGAGCACTTTTCGAAAAATGGCGGACGACCAAGGGTACAGTTAGTCGCTAACAAATAACGAAATTGTGCTTTCATTGAGCGGTCATTTTCATGTAACGAGCTAGAACGACTTATAAACTGTCAAGCGATGACTGTTTGCCAGTTCTTTTTGAGAGGAAATTGTCGATTCGGGGACAGTTGTCGCTTCGAACATCCGACTCCTGGACAAGCCAAGCGTAAGTCGCACCTGTTCATTGTTTTCCTTTGCTGCATAACTGCAAAGATGTGATTCTCACCTGTATTGTGTATCCGTTTTATTAGCGCGTGACAAATGCATTTTTCTGCTTTGTATTTCTGTTCACAGAAGGTAACGTGTGTCAGCATTTTCTGAGAGGAAGTTGTCGATTTGGAGACAGATGCCGTTTTGAACATCCCAGTGGTGGAGGTAAATTAATCATATTTTATTCATCCATCCAATGTAAAGTTTTCTCTAAGTCCCGCAATCAAGGAACAAAACAATAACAATCAAGTTGTTTAAAGTCCAAAAACAGATACATAGCCCCTACCCCCCCTCCCCCCCTCCCCCCCCCCCCTCCCCGGGAGTTGCAACTCCCTCGGGTATTTGAAGTTTTCAATTTTTTGGTGGTTAAATTCCCCACCCAGGCAAATGTGTCAGGAAGTGCATGCCCATGGGCCCTTGGAGGACAGGTGACCTAATCAAACTAAGCCTGGTTACACACAATGCAGTACAAGTTTTCTCTGATCTGCTTAATATGGATATTTTTTCAGGTCATTCTGCTTTTGGTAGAGACAGTACATCATCTGGTTTTGGTGGCCATAGGAACCAATCTTGGCACCGCTCAGGCTCATCACAAAGTTCAGGACATGTCTTTGGGCAGGTGAGTGTCGTGTATGGATGGGTTACCTAGCGGCATACTGGGAAACAGAGAGCAGGCATCAAGCAAACAATTACGACAAAAAGGAATCCAGTTCAGTGCAAGCTGACATTTAGTTGTAATGCACACAGAAATTGTCATAGTTCATCAATCAGCTTACATGTACTACTCGCCTTATTTTAAAATTTGGTTTTTACCACAACACACTAGTTTCTCGCTCTCTGATTGGTCGATTAACCGTGGTAAATAAGAGTCCAGACAATGATATGACACCAGCTGATGCCAGCATGTCACACTTTGCAATGCAATTCAATGAAACTTTCCTCTATATTTCTAAATATTGTGGTAAAAAGCAAATTTCCACTGGTTTGCCATGGTGTGGACTCTTATTTACCACGATTTACGTCATCACACGGTCAAAATTAGTTGTGGACTCACTCGGCGAAGTGCCTCATGAGTCCACAACATTTTGACCATGTGATGACGTAAATCATGGTAAATAAGAGTCCACACCACGGCAAACCAGTGGAAATTTATTAATTAGGGCGTGTTCTTGACCTCCGACATAGAAGCCTGTACAAAACTGTCTTACTATTTTGGAAACAGTACAATATCTGAATTACAGCTACCTCTGTAAACAAAATTGTGCTAGAATGCTAGAGTTTTGTAATGTCTGTACTAAGCTGTCCATGCATCCATTTCTCGGCTAAAGAAGAATTTTTGTGGTCACCACTTTCAAAGTATTACTGATGTACATATTTTCTCCTATATTTTATATTTTAAGAATCGCTTTGAGGCGCTTTCTGGTGGCGACACTGCTGGCAGTACATTTGGACATCACCAGAAAGCAATAGCGTCACAAGATACTGAGCACACGCCATCACAGATACAGTAGGTTGAGCAATTATTAATTATTAATTAATTATCAATTATTAATTATTTACGACTGAAGTATCAATACTGAAGTTTGCATTAAAAAACACAGGCCTGCCAATTTCTTCGTCATCTCCCACATCCTCGCCTCTTCTGCTTTCCTGTGAACTCACATCAATTTCCCACCTCAGCGCCTTGTACATCTCAAACTCACGTCACTCGTCCACTTCTGCGCCTTCTTATGACAATCTGCTGCTATGGTGCCTTGCCTTTGACAAACGTATGTCAATCTTTTACCTCTGAAGTTTGTTTCTGACAAACGTACATCAATTTCCTGCCATTATTGCTCCTTGTTTCTGACAAAGTTACGTCAATATCCCACCATTTTTCTTTACACAATAGTACATAAACTAGCTAGAAGAACTTTTCCAAACACTTGCTCTGGGAGTTTTATTTTTATTATATTTTTTTCAGGCAGACAATCAGAAAAGACATGGAGGCTTGGGAAGCCAGCAACCAGTGGCCATTATCATGTTACACATTCAGCAAAGGTCCTTGCATTGCAGGTAAGAAAATGATTTATTTTTATTGTTTAGGTTTTGTTTAAGATATCTCACACAGTAAGGAAAACATGATATTTGCTCAGAATAAAGCTGATTAAGATATCAATTATTGTTTCGTCACTCAATCCATACATTTTCATATTTTATGGTTGGGAGAACTTGTAATTTTTTCATTTGGGTGACCAGTACTGACAGTGTTATTTCATTATTTTATCAGGTTTTCTTGACTATTCACCAGAGGAGCTGCGACTTGAAGCCTATAAATGCAACAAAGAAGGGAAATCTGCTATCTATGTAAGTCAGGAATAGTGTTTTATGTTAAGAGGGCAAAATTAACTGACTTCTGGATGTTGACTGAACACACTGAACTTAACCCTTTCACTCTCATACTCAAACTACAGATTCTCCTAACCTCTTAAGAAGGAACTGTATGAGCGATGTAGTGAGAATTGAACTTAAGGGACCCACTGCTCACTCCACCATATTTAGAAGGTTGACAGATGAACTAGCAATCCATTTCCATCCACCTTGTTTGAGAATAATCACTCTGACTACCTCACAGAACAAAGGCGTTGATGTTGTTTAGCGTTTCTTCATGTACTGCCAACATCTCATTTCCTTGGAACAGGAAGCATGTCTTAAATTACTATTCATGTCTTGTGATTTGTTAAAATTAATGTTAAATCAAAGCGACTCAGTTCTTGAGAATACATTTACTCTTAGGAACAAGGATTGAGGGAACTCATTGGGGCACATAAACAGAAAAGGGCCCAGTTGAAGACCATGTCAACTGCTCAGATTGTAAGTTCAATGTTCCTTTTAAACCCTTCCCCCAAGCCCTGTATTTGCTGAGAAGATAAAATAGGTTTGACATGCTACAGACAAGTTGTAAACAGGAGGGGGGAGGGGCTGCAGAAAGGGATAGATGTAATCGAGAAGTCGCAGACCGGGCTTTTGGAAACTGGGAATAATGATAACAAAGTAACTTGCAGGATTCGAAATTTAATTTCACGCGTTGTGTGCTTGTGTGAACATCACCTTTGTCTGAACAAGACATCAGATGACATATACCCCCTTACTGTGATGTACTTATTTGTTCAGAGTTGGTAACGAGAAAGTTTTCCTTGATCTTAAGAAAGTTTGCCTTTGAACTGCAGTAAATTGAGTTGAGAGGAGATAATTTTACTACAACAGCATGTTTTCTTCTGTTTGACAGCATGATGTAGTTGTGAAGTCACGTGAAGGAACAGCAGAAGACTCTGGTTTTAGTTCAATTTTTGGAGCTTCTAACTCTCAAGGGACCACTGGTGGATTGTTCTCAGGTGTGGCTACCTCAAACCAATCAGGTGGCTTTGGAAGTGGGACTACCCAGCAATCAGGCGGACTGTTTGGTAGCAGCAGCCAGTCAGGCGGGAGTATGTTCGGAACAACAGCACCACAAGGATCAAGTCATTTGTTTGGAAGCGGCTCAGAACAGCCACACGTTGGATCGTCAATGATGACCGAGCCTCCAGTGTTTGGCACAGCACCAGGAAGCAGCCAATCAGGTTCTACGTTGAGAACAGCGTCCAGCCAATCGGGGACTGTGTTCGGGACAGCAACCAACCAATCAGGCACTGTGTTCGGGACAGCACCCAGCCAATCAGGTGCTACATTCGGAACAGCACTTAGCCAATCAGGCAGTGCGGTTTTTGGGTCGGAGAATTCAGGAACCACTGGCGCTGCTCAGCCTCAGTTTAGTGCTGGCCAAGGTATGCACTACTCCCGGGGGGAAGGAGGGGGGACTTCCTATGATCGGCTATACGGGAAGTCTCAGTTTTTACGTTTTCTAGTCGCGCGTTTAATGCTGTTAATTCCCTTGTATGCAGTCTTCTTATGCTACTCTGATTATTTTCCAGGACAAGTGACTACATCCCCTGTGGTGAGTACATTTCTTGATTTGACACACGAGAATAAGCTAGAGTACCAGGTGGTCTTAAAAACGGTGCAAATTATCTTTGAAAGTCTTTGGCTTTGGAATGTTGTCGGTTATATATATATATATATATATATATATATATATATATATATATATATATATATATATATATATATATATATTGCTCTTCGTAAGGCGTACTTTTCTCAACAGAAAGCTTTCCTAATCTCGCTGTTTCCATTTTTGTAGACCAATCCAGCTTTTTCCAAGTACAGTGAAGAGGATTTGGCCGCTTTCAAGGCTCCCATGTTTACACTGGGAAAAATTCCAGAATGCGCACCTCCACCGGAGCTGTGCTGACCCTGCATCAGGAATACTCGGCCTTTTGGGGAGGCGTGGTCTTCATGAGCAAACGTAAGTGCGACCGTGCAAGGAGCTTGGGAATGAGTGGGCAGTGATGTTGATATATTTATTCCTTTGTGTTTGCAAAGACTTTGGTCTGCATTTATCTGCCGATAATGACTTAGCTTGTTTTCTCAAGCGAACACTTGTTTGTTTTGCACAACTGTGTGCATGCATCTATACATTCACCTAGCTTTTTTCACTCAAGTTACGCGTATAAAACAACACGTTCTCCGAGTTAAGAAGCTCTGACTAAACTACAGAACAAGTCAAAACTGTGTCAGGCTTCCGCTGGGCAAGGGAAACGCATGCTTCTCTGAAAGTTTTCAAATGCGAGGAAAAACAGTAGACGTCTTGTCTGTAAGAAGTCTTGAGATGACTTCCATGGATAATTTACTTGGTAAAGATTTACTTCTGGGTTGGAAGACGCGCTATTAACAGAAAGACAACTAGCAATAAACATTGACAATTGGTCTAGCGATGTGTGTGTTGCACCAGTAGCGTCAGATCATACATTTATTAAGTACACAAGATAAACCGATGTATGTTGAGATACTTATTTGGAATATATGTCAAAATATGTTGGGAAGAGAATCGGGGGAGATGATTATAGTTGGAACTGAGTCACATATTTTGTGCTTGTCAGATGCAAAGGGCTTGCACCCTGTGGTGTGCTCCTTGAGGTGATTTTGGCATGGCATCTAAGTGGATATCAGACATGAGAGTCTGCTCGTTGGTGAAGTGGTTGTGTTGTGTTCATTGCTTACGGAAAGAGGTACCTTAGTTATCGGTTCAAACATGCTGTGGCAACAGCTAGATACAATCTGATGAAATTTGCAACAAAATAAATGCCCATGACGTCGGCTGGGTCCTTGAATGATTGTTTGTCCAAGGCAGTAGAGAATTTCTAGAGGAAAGTACATGTATTACCTGACTCGAATACGCAAGCGTGGGCGTGCTCCAAGACGAAGAAATAGCTTCTTTTTAATCTAACAGGTCCCGTAGTTGGCGTACTAATCCAGGATGTAATTATTCAAGTAGGGTGATGGTGGTCAGGAAGAGGATCAAGTCTCGAGCTGGTGTGTTTCCTGCATAGTCAGTGAAAGGGTGGCTGTCTTGCTGTAGGGGTGGTAGCTTTGGCGTAGCTTCGTATGCATTTCAAAGATGTGCAGTAAAAAAGGTTGTGGAGCCTTCGTGTAACCGCCTTCCGTCTTGCCGTGACCGCCTTCCGTCTTCATCATCAGTGCATTTCAAAGATGTGCTAGAGTTGAGTTGAGCTGTGTCCAATGCTTACAAGAAAAGAGACTTGCTTACAATTACTCTAAGCCAAGTTTCCTGACAGGACTTTCAACAGGTTTCTGATGTGCACTGAGGCAGCTCTTCCTCAAGTTCTTGTAAAGGCCATTCTGCAACTGGGATTTTGTTGGCATTCTTAGCACGACCAATGTCATAAAATAGGGTGTTTCTCCTTTCGTCAGGAACAAGCAAGAAGCAGCGAAGAAGGTTGTGGAGCCTTCGTGTAACCTTTGGTCTTGTCGCGACCGCCTTTCGTCTTGCTGCGACCGCCTGCCGTCTTGCTGTGACCGCCTTCCGTCTTGCTGCGACCGCCTGTTGTCTTGCCGCGACCGCCTGCCGTTTTGCTGCGACCGCCTGCCGTCTTGCCGCGACCGCCTTCCGTCTTGCACTGATAACCTGCTGCCTTCCGACGACCTTTATGCTGTCTTGCTGCGGACCACCTTCTGTCGTGCTGTGACTGCCTGCCGTCTCGATCAACTGCCTTATTGTCGCGACCGTCTCTCGTCTTGCTGCCTACCGCCCCCATTTCGTGCCTGCCTGCCGTCTTAAGGCGTGTTAGGTAGCCGCGGGGGGTTGTCGCCCTGGCGTGTCTGATTGTCGTCTTTGGGTGCAGGGGTTCGGTGTCGCGTAGGATGTCACCTCGGCTTTGTAAGGTATACGCACTGGCGTATTAGGTTGTCGCCCTGGCGTGTTTGGTTTGTGTTTCTCTTATTCTTATGCTTGTGCTTATTCTTATGCGCTAGTGAGGACCAGACTTAATGCACTCGGGAACGTTGTCGGTTTTATTGACATGGTCATGGTAAGAATTGCCACAACAAAACCCTGTTGCGAAACTGTACAAGAATTTGAAGAAGAGCTGCTTCAGTGCACAGCAGCAACTTGTTGAAGGTTGCGTCAGCAAACTTGGCCTAGCAGTTACCACAGGGCATTGAAATGCACGCATTCCAAGAACTAATCCAACTTGTGCAAGCTCCAGTGCTACTACCCCAACTGGATGTATTGTTGCTAGGTGACACAACATTAGATGCGGAGAGGGAATTCCTGGAATACCAACTGGAACGCAGGGAGTTTTCATGTATATATACTCTGAAGCTACGTATGATGGAATGTTCTTGACAATTGAGTACTTCACCAAGACGTTTCTGAGTGACGCTGGTGCCATGCCCTACTGGTTCAGAAATGAGTGAGGAAACAGGCTACATCCTTGGAGGACACATCATATCTGCAGTGAGATCAGACACCGCAAACAATTACTATAAAGATAGATTGACGATCAAACGATCTGACAGATTAGGAGTTTTATAAAGACACTTTCAGATCCATCAAGGAAGCAGAAAGTCTTCATTTTTAAGAGTCCCTTGAGATCAATCATAGCCCTAAAGAGCACGTTAAAGAATACTATGGGATCGACCCAGAAAGAGGGGTGGGGGGGTACTTCAATATATAAGCCATGTATGTATGTGCTCCCTTTCACTCCCAAGAGCGATCAATTTCAATTTTCTCCTTCAGTTTCTCACCAGAGATATGTCATACAGTATGGAGAACTTAGCTTTTTGATAGCTTGCTCAGATGAAAGCTGATTAAACTATCAATTCTCACTGCATAACTTCTACGTTTTCTTCTTAAAAGGTTGAGCGAATCTGTATTTTGAACTTGGGAGTGATAGGGTTAACATGCATCTAGTATGATGATTTTTAGGTCTAACGTTTTTGTTACAACTTTAATAACATGCATACAATAATTTCTGCATTCTGATTGGCTGAGCGCGCGTCAATTTATCCCAAACAGTGCAAAAATGTGAAATTAACAGTGCAGAAATTTGAAATTAAAAATTGCCGACGGCCGGCGCGCGTATTTGCGAAGCCAAACAAGACAAAAAGGGTGTGTTTTCACTCCTCAGGACGATTCCGATTCTGTTTGCGAGAAAACAAAGTTCTTGGAGACAGTTGCGAATTGTAACGAAATTGAACAAAACTGCGCGACGTAAATTATTGTATGCATGTTATTAACAAGTAATCACATGATTTCTTGTGCAATTTTGGATAAATAAGCACTTGTAAATTTTTCAAAGACCAGAAATTGTACTCGCGCGGCGCTCGTGCAATTTTGTGGTCTTTGAAAAATTTACTCGTGCTAATTTATTCCAAATTGCACTCGAAATCATGCGATTACCTATACGAATGGAATAAATTAATACAGTGTTGAAATCTAGTAATTGAGTCCACCTTTGTTATACATAGTAAGATAAAGAACATAAAAAGAAACAGGAGAGTAGGCCTTAACGGTTCTGTATCGGCCTATGAAGGAGCTAAATTTGGTCATTTTCCAAGGGGCCATTTGCAAGAGGACCAATATTTTTGGGGGCCTGGTTTGGTCCTTTTGAATACCAAAATGGCCCCGTAGTATTGCGATTCATCCCACACAATAGTCTAATTCGGCCCCAATGCAACTTAGCCCCAAATCTGGTGCCAAAACAGACCCAAAAAAGGGGCCATCCTGGAGTCACCGTTTCGGCCTCTTTCTTGGGGCCGTATTAGCACTTTTAATTTTACAGTGTAATGTGACCAAATGAAAGCTCCCAATGAGTAATTCTAATAGCAGTTGTTGTCAAGCGTACAGTTCATGTTTTTGTACTTAGTTCTGGCCGATAAGCGCCCTGTACGTCAGATTATAACGAACAAACTCCACTACAATGTAGCGTTTAACTTGACTGTGTCGTTACAGTAAGACGTGACACAGCGCAGGATTCTGTTCAGATTTTCTTTGTAAGCGTCTACAAATGTGTCCGCTTTGTGTCGACGAACTACTGACATCACAGTCACGTGATGCCCTGATTCAAAGGCCTATTGATTTAGCAGTGCCGCGAGCATAACCTACCAAACAGCGCTGTGTGAGGTACACATTCATTATGCATGTATACACATACTGCAAGGGAATAATGCACTACACTGTGCAATATTTACTTACTCGATGGAACAATACGCTCGATAATCTGATGAGATTTGGACATCTGTTCTTACAGTCTTTCTAAAACTGATTGAGATCCTATTGAAAAGAAAATCTTAGCTACCACTTTCTCATTTAGGATTTTCATAATCACCGCGATCCCTTAATTATATCGGCGCCTTTTAATGTCAACAGATTCAACGAGCCGAATCCAATTTTCTACTAAAACATTACCTATGGTAACAGCGCACCAACGAAAAAAAGAGACTTCACTCACACTGTATAGAATGAGATTGTTTTTTGCCCAGGCAATGCAGGATCTCATTTTGTGATTTTGTAAAAAGAAAAGGTGGTATTTTCTTAAAATTTTTAGCTCGTTTAGATAAAACACACTTGATTTTTTTTTTTTTTTTTGAGGTGTTCACCTACTCTCATCAGGCAGATTATCGCTGGGTTGATATTTGGTCCGCTCAAGATAAATGCAAGTATAAATAACGATCAGAAAATTTAGCAGGCATGTCACTCCGCTCCCTGTGGGCAGGGTTTAAGAAAAAAAAAAAAAAAAAAACATGAGGAAGGCATAGCTAAAACATGGCCACAAAGCACGACTGATCTAAATCGGCTCGGTAATTCAGTGTGAAGTTAGAGAGATTATGCACAGTCCTTTAGTATGGCGTCGTATTTTTCCTTCTTTTTCTATTGGCGCGAAGTTTTGTGGCAAATACGAATTTAATTCCAAACGACCACCGTTGCTAAAGAGCTCGTTTACACCATTGCACCTTTAAAAAAATATCTATAACCTCGACGCGTCTGCAAGTTGAAGTTTACAGTGCCACAGATTTAGCTATCATTTGATAGCAGTCTTAACAAGAAGTAGAGAAATGCTTCAGGGCCAACAGAAATATCATGCGAGAGGTGTAAAGTCCGTGATGTATTTTATTTTATTTTTTCATCTTATTGTTGTTCAGTGTTGTTTAATTATTCATTTAATGTGTGAATCCGCACTAAGTACATCCAACTCCCGCATACTTTTATTACCGGAAAATAAGCACTCAAAATAGATATTCGCAATAAGCAGATATTTCCAATATTCCTAAGCACAGGTGAATTTTAAGCTTAATTTGCGTCCGAAGATTTTCTCTAAAGATTGAGCCGATTTCTCCAAGAGTATAATTCTGCTTTTTTTTTTTTTGTTAAGTTTTGCCTTTTGAGGGGTGCTGAATTGTTTAGTTCAAGCGAGAGAGAGAGAGAGAGAGGACTCTGACTAAATAATCAACTGTTTTGTGCCATTATTCTGATAACTCTTGGTTTCCTGTTAGTCTCAAGATTTAAACCAGTTGGGTGTCCCTAATTTTTAATATTGCAAACAGCTTGTTGAGACGATCTATTGTGGTTTAGCCTGCAATTCGTAATAACCAGTGTGCGAAACTTTTAGCAACGACAGCTGTTGAAGTCTGAGGAAAACCCTACTGCGGCTCACAAAATACATTAATGACGCACTTCAATCCATTGAGAAAACAAAGAAAATCTCCTAGGGCTCCGGCTGTTGCTTAGTTTCGCTGTTTTTGTTTTGACGATATTCACATGTATATTTCATTTCGGAACTTTGTTTTATTTTTTTTTTATTTTTTATTTTTTTTTCAATCCAAGCTTCCTGTTGATCAAAATCCAACTGATGTGCATAAGTTGTTTCATTGTTTCCGAGGCCGTGAACCGATGCTCAATTTGCCCATTATGTGAATATAGGAAAATCGATCCCTTGGTCGGTAATACAAAAAAACAATATTAGGTTCGGTAATTACCATGACGTCACACCACCGTATCGTTGGCGATCATGACAGTAAATCGAAAGAAAACCGTCGGATAAGAATTCTGCACCCCAAAACACTGCCTAGGGCGATTTAAAAAATGCTACGGGCATGATTTTGTTTCTCGCGTGATTGTCTTTAACCGATAGATTGGCACCCAAGGACTTCCCGGACAATCTGCCTGCTGAAAATCTATGCAGTTGGGGAACGAGAAACGCTATTGTAAAGAATTAATTTTACCGCCTCAAGATATAAATACCGAGTCGGTTTTACACCTTGACTACACAGTTTTCGACGCCACTTGCAAATCGATGTCATTGGTGGGCTAAATTAGCCTTTACAATCGTAGCACTTGTAATTTGCTTCGGGAATTGCCATCCACACGTCGAAATGCACTACAAAGTGTCATTAATGTTCTACCATAGCAGTTAAACCGCGAAGACATTATGGAAAACTGTGTTTAATTATCACTGGAGCCAAGAAAGTGATAATTTGTTTGACTATATAGAGATCCTATCGAGACTATTTGTTGTTGTCTTAGTCTTCGAGCAAGTATTATAAATCTCCCCGATACGTACACATCTGCCCGGAAGCGGAACGTTATTTCATCCCGGCAACATTTGCATGTCGACGGTTTGACAGCAACTCCGGTAAACATTTCAACGCAAGCTGCTTGCATTTCGTGTTTAATGTAAAGTTACGAGGATCGTGGGATTATTACTGTCCGCAGAACATAATTCAGTTTTGAAGGAGAAAAAAAACAAGGATGGCGACGAGGGACTCCGTGGTATACGTATGTGGTGACTCTAGTGTGCTCGAGGGATTTTCTTCGGTAAAAACTGGTACTCTAAGGCAACTACTGCTCGCTGACTTGGCTGTTTGTTGGTCTACACGAACACACTGCCCTCGAATGGATTCTCAAGAACAGTGGCAAGACACGAGCGAGCGTTTCTCTATCATTGGCCGCTCGCATGTGTTCATTTTTATCTACAGTAAAGAGACAATCTCGGACAGTTTTTACTTGGAGCAATACGGTGCCGCTAAATCTCACTGTGTGCCAGTGATCGGCGTGAGACTGACGAACTACTTTATGCCAAGCCACCTGCCAGACCAGTATTATTGCACAGAGATCGTCAGTTGTACGGGTACTAAAGCGAAAGAAACACTCGCTGACGCTTTGATCAGCGATTTCAAGTCGGCCATGGTTTACGCGCGTGATTTTCACAAATCCTGCGTCGAACGCCTTCGAAACAAAATTAAGCATTTGTGCAACAAGAAACAACGCGAGAATCACTTCTTTGCTGCCATGGGTGAACGTACACCGAACGGCGAATCAAATAAGGCGCCCAAGATGTCCGTAAAATGCCCAAAGTGTGGGTTTTTCGTAAGTTCTGTCACTCCGAAGCTACAGCGGGCGTCTAGTACGGGAGCACTCTTGAGACGAAGTGACGGCTACGAAACAGACCCAAGCAGTGCTGCGAAAAGGACGGCTGCTTACAGGAGAAACCTGTTCTTGCCGGCAAATCTTCAAATGCCGAGTCCGTTTAGCACCAAGAAAGCCCCCCTCTTCGCCAAAACTACCAATGGACCCTTTAAGCAGAACCCTGCACTGGAACCGATAAGAAGAGTACAAACAAACGAGGAGCCAGCTGAAAGACACAGCGACTCTGAGGGAAACAAAACTGTGCCGACGAAAAACTCTGATACAGAAAGATTACAATCTCTTCGACGACAGTCTCGCACTACGGGCACATGGACAGACAAACTAAAGAACAAGTTGCGCCGGCAATCTAGCCTTCCCGTCATCCCCACCACATATCTAGTCACCACGCCAGAAGGACTGGAAAAACAAGTGTCTTTCGTTAAATATCCACCGGATAAACCTTCGCCTACTTCGCCGCGAGGCAGTGATGTGTTGCCGATATTTTCAGAAGATGAGGAGCTTGAGATTATACATATCTCAAGAGTTCCAAGCCCAGACATCCCGAGCACATAAAGGACAAAGGAACCACACATCTCGCACGATGCTCGGTTTGCCGCGCGGAAAAAATGTAGTAACTCAACCATGTGGAATATTTTGTACATTATTAAGCTTTGATATGGTGAAACGAATTATTTGTGCACAAACGCCTCTGTAATTTGTCGACGGTATTTGTGCACCGAGAACCGGTTATTGACTTTGCTGTATATGTATTATAAGCTGTGTTACTAGGTGCCTTGTTTTCTAGGGCCCCGTCCACACTAATCCGGATAAATTTGAAAACGGATATTTATTTATCCGTTTTGGCCTCCCGTCCACACTAAGACGCGTTTTCGGTGACCGAAAACAGATATTTTCGAAAACGCTCTCCAGAGTGGATATTTTCGAAAACTCCGGTTTCATGGTGTAGTGTGGACGGCGAAAACGAAGCTTTTCGAAAACGCATGACGTTATGATGTCAGTGATCTCTGTGTGCATGCTCAATTTGGGCATTTAGCGTTTTTGGTCAGTCCAGCGTATTAGTGTGGACAGCGAAAACGATTCGAAAACGATAGTGTGGACGAAAAACTTTCGATGCGTTTTTCGTATGAAAACTCCGTTTTCAAATTTATTCGGATTAGTGTGGACGGGGCCTAGTATTTTTATGTGTGTGATCTTTATACTCTGAAACACTACATGGTAAATATCGCGCAAGCGGTACAATTACCAACTGCTGTCTAATTAGGGGTATATGGTTTGCTATATAAATGTGGCCTTGTCAAATTACCAGCAAAAAATAATCATACGTTTCGGGTTTATAAACCAGTGAAGAGAGAGGGAAAAACAATGAGATGTTAAATTAATATTCAACTTTTGAGGCAAAGTTCTTGAGCAACGTACATTCAGTGTATGTATTGCTTCCTATGTAAGTAGTGACGTCACAGAGGAAAATATATAACGGCACGTGCCCTGGTGATTTTTGTGCGGTCATCCGGCCAAGATATTATGGAAAAGAAAAAATGGAGCAAATTAATGAATGGCTTATTAAATAAATCTTCGCACTGTAAACATAAAAACATATAATCTATCAGCACCAACGGCGTGAACACTGCTATTAAAATGTACCCACCCAGAGCTTTCATTTTAGTGGTCAAAATACAAGTTCCCCCACCATAAAATAAGTAAATGTATGAGTGATTAAAAGAGAATTTATGTTTTAATCAGCTGTCATTTGAGCAAAGTATTAAATGCCAATTTCTCCACACTGTTTGATGTATCTCTGGTGGAAGACTGAAAAGAGAAAATTGAAGTTGATCGCTCTTGACAATTCAAGAGTTGGAAGTGAACACTGCTATTAGAATGTACCCACCACCATAATTATCATGACGTCACAGGCCTCCTCATTCCTTTTATCAATTGAAACTGAATCGCCGGCACAAGTAAGCCAGAATATCTCTCGACCGTTGCTTTTATTTCAAGCCGAGGACGCGACTACTGAAGGTGAGAATTACGTTTGAGCTTAGAAAGATAATTTCAGCTGTCAGGTGACTGGATTGCGGGTTGATGTTGCCGCATGTTCGAACAACGGGGAGAGTTTGATCTCGACTGGATCGACTATTCGCCGCGGAGTCGAATACGGTCGAGTGGTAAATGCACTACACAAGTTTGTACTTTAACACTGTAAACTGCGTTCGAGATGCTTGAAATGGGAGTTTGGGCATCTGGGATTTTGTTGGCATTCTTAGCACGACCAATGTCATAAAATATGGTGTTTCTCTTTTCGTCAGGAACAAGGCAAGAAGCAGTCAAGGTTGTGGAGCCTTCATATGAGCGCCTTGCGTCTTACCGTCACCGCCTGTCGTCTTCCGAGTTTGGCTGTCAACCTCCTGCCCTACTGCGCACCGCTGTACAAAGAGGTTGAACTTCGCTGTTTGATGCCGTTATGTTTAAAGTTGAGAACGATGTGTTTTCCTGTTGGAACAATCATTGTTCTAAAGATCTCTGAATTGGTCCGTTATGCAAGAAGAATCTCTGCCCAGGTTTTGTGACGCAGACATATAATAACAACAATAATAATAATAATAATAATAATAATAATAATAATAATAATAATAATAATAATAATAATAATAATAATAATAATAATAATAATAATAATAATAATAATAATAATAATAATAATAATAATAATAATAATAATAATAATAATAATAATAATAATAGCGCCGCAGAGTCTCATCTTAAGCAAGAAAGAACGTCCTATTGTTCCGCGATACACAACCATTTAATTGGAACCTGGATGCAACGGATTTGTTACATACTGCACCCGCTAAACCTATATCATTGCATTGAAATTGCATTTAACAGTATTACAAACTATAAAAGGAACTTAAGAAGAACATGGACATCTTAAACAACATATTGAACGGGGATATTTAGCGCAACAAAACGGAAAACCTACAGTGTGCGGCTCCAAATATTTTATATTTGGTTTCGCCTCAATCGTAATAAACTTTTAACAGTATAAATTGACTAATACAACAATCCGAAAAAGATAAATCGCGAGTAATAACAACAAAACTCTCCTTACAAACTCACTCTGTTATACCATAAAAATGCGTGGTTTTTTGCTATATCTCATCAACGGAAATAGATAGATAAAACAAATGTACGGCAAAAAGTCTTGTTATACTCCCAGGAAGGTTTCCTGAAAGTTTCAAGAGCTTCCAAATTTTGGCCAAAATCGGCTATTTTGAAAAAAAGCCCCATAGCCTTAATATTTTGTAAAAATACGGTCATTTTTCGACCATCTGAGAATCGCATCAAACTTTCAGGGAACGTTCCTGGGACTATAGCGACGGATTTTGCATAATTTTTGTAAACTTTCAGCCCGCGCGTCGTCAGAAATTAGAGCAAATTACAGCAAATCATGCACTAATTAAAACATCACACCTTTCGAGAAAACGAGCCAAATTTGAGCTGCTATATCTCGCCAACGAATGAACATACATAAAGAAGATGTACTGCAAAAAGTCTTGTAATAGTCCAGAAAAGGTTTCCTGAAAGTTTCAAGAGTTTTCAATTTTTGGCCAAAATCGGCAAAAAACCCTGTGCTATAGCCTTAGTATTTTGTCAAAATTCCAAGATTTTTCGACCATCTCAGAATCGCATGAAACTTTCAGGAAACGTTCCTGGGACTATGCCGACGGTTTCTGCATAGTTTTTGTAAACTTTTAGGCCGCGCGTCGTGAGAAATTAGAGCAAATTACAACAAATCATGCACTAATTTATTCATCACACCTCTCGAGTTAAGCTGCTATATCTCGCCAACGGATGAAGATAGATAAGGAAGATGTATTGCAAAAAGTCTTGTAATAGTCCAGAGAAGGTTTCCTGAAAGTTTCAAGAGTTTTCAATTTTTGGCCAAAATCGGCAAAAAAACCCCGTGCTATAGCCTTAGTATATTGTCAAAATTCCAAGATTTTTCAACCATCTCAGAATCGCATGAAACTTTCAGGAAACGTTCCTGAGACTATGCCGATGGTTTCTACATAATTTTTGTAAACTTTTAGGCCGCGCGTCGTGAGAAATTAGAGCAAATTACAGCAAATCATGCACTAACTCATTCATCACACCTCTCGAGTTAAGCTGCTATATCTCGCCAACGGATGAAGATAGATAAGGAAAATGTATTGCAAAAAGTCTTGTAATAGTCCAGAGAAGGTTTCCTGAAAGTTTCAAGAGTTTTCAATTTTTGGCCAAAATCGGCAAAAAACCCTGTGCTATAGCCTTAGTATTTTGTCAAAATTCCAAGATTTTTCAACCATCTCAGAATCGCATGAAACTTTCAGGAAACGTTCCTGGGACTATGCCGATGGTTTCTGCATAATTTTTGTAAACTTTTAGGCCGCGCGTCGTGAGAAATTAGAGCAAATTAGAGCAAATCATGCACTAATTCATTCATCACACCTCTCGAGTTAAGCTGCTATATCTCGCCAACGGATGAAGATAGATAAGGAAGATGTATTGCAAAAAGTCTTGTAATAGTCCAGAGAAGGTTTCCTGAAAGTTTCAAGAGTTTTCAATTTTTGGCCAAAATCGGCAAAAAACCCTGTGCTATAGCCTTAGTATTTTGTAAAAATTCCAAGATTTTTCAACCATCTCGGAATCGCATGAAACTTTCAGGAAACGTTCCTGGGACTATGCCGACGGTTTCTGCATAGTTTTTGTAAACTTTTAGGCCGCGCGTCGTGAGAAATTAGAGCAAATTACAGCAAATCATGCACTAATTTATTCATCACACCTCTCGAGTTAAGCTGCTATATCTCGCCAACGGATGAATATAGATAAGGAAGATGTATTGCAAAAAGTCTTGTAATAGTCCAGAGAAGGTTTCCTGAAAGTTTCAAGGGTTTTCAATTTTTGGCCAAAATCGGCAAAAAACCCTGTGCTATAGCCTTAGTATTTTGTCAAAATTCCAAGATTTTTCAACCATCTCGGAATCGCATGAAACTTTCAGGAAACGTTCCTGGGACTATGCCGACGGTTTCTGCATAGTTTTTGTAAACTTTTAGGCCGCGCGTCGTGAGAAATTAGAGCAAATTACAGCAAATCATGCACTAATTCATTCATCACACCTCTCGAGTTAAGCTGCTATATCTCGCCAACGGATGAAGATAGATAAGGAAGATGTATTGCAAAAAGTCTTGTAATAGTCCAGAGAAAGTTTCCTGAAAGTTTCAAGGGTTTTCAATTTTTGGCCAAAATCGGCAAAAAACCCTATGCTATAGCCTTAGTATTTTGTCAAAATTCCAAGATTTTTCAACCATCTCTGAATCGCATGAAACTTTCAGGAAACGTTCCTGGGACTATGCCGACGGTTTCTGCATAGTTTTTGTAAACTTTTAGGCCGCGCGTCGTGAGAAATTAGAGCAAATTACAGCAAATCATGCACTAATTTATTCATCACACCTCTCGAGTTAAGCTGCTATATCTCGCCAACGGTTGAAGATAGATAAGGAAGATGTATTGCAAAAAGTCTTGTAATAGTCCAGAGAAAGTTTCCTGAAAGTTTCAAGGGTTTTCAATTTTTGGCCAAAATCGGCAAAAAACCCTGTGCTATAGCCTTAGTAATTTGTCAAAATTCCAAGATTTTTCAACCATCTCGGAATCGCATGAAACTTTCAGGAAATGTTCCTGGGACTATGCCGACGGTTTCTGCATAATTTTTGTAAACTTTTAGGTCGCGCGTCGTGAGAAATTACAGCAAATTACAGCAAATCATGCACTAATTTATTCATCACACCTCTCGAGTTAAGCTGCTATATCTCGCCAACGGATGAAGATAGATAAGGAAGATGTATTGCAAAAAGTCTTGTAATAGTCCAGAGAAAGTTTCCTGAAAGTTTCAAGGGTTTTCAATTTTTGGCCAAAATCGGCAAAAAACCCTGTGCTATAGCCTTAGTATTTTGTCAAAATTCCAAGATTTTTCAACCATCTCGGAATCGCATGAAACTTTCAGGAAACGTTCCTGGGACTATGCCGACGGTTTCTGCATAGTTTTTGTAAACTTTTAGGTCGCGCGTCGTGAGAAATTAGAGCAAATTACAGCAAATCATGCACTAATTTATTCATCACACCTCTCGAGTTAAGCTGCTATATCTCGCCAACGGATGAAGATAGATAAGGAAGATGTATTGCAAAAAGTCTTGTAATAGTCCAGAGAAAGTTTCCTGAAAGTTTCAAGGGATTTCAATTTTTGGCCAAAATCGGCAAAAAACCCTGTGCTATAGCCTTAGTATTTTGTCAAAATTCCAAGATTTTTCAACCATCTCGGAATCGCATGAAACTTTCAGGAAACGTTCCTGGGACTATGCCGACGGTTTCTGCATAGTTTTTGTAAACTTTTAGGCCGCGCGTCGTGAGAAATTAGAGCAAATTACAGCAAATCATGCACTAATTTATTCATCACACCTCTCGAGTTAAGCTGCTATATCTCGCCAACGGATGAAGATAGATAAGGAAGATGTATTGCAAAAAGTCTTGTAATAGTCCAGAGAAAGTTTCCTGAAAGTTTCAAGGGTTTTCAATTTTTGGCCAAAATCGGCAAAAAACCCTGTGCTATAGCCTTAGTATTTTGTCAAAATTCCAAGATTTTTCAACCATCTCGGAATCGCATGAAACTTTCAGGAAACGTTCCTGGGACTATGCCGACGGTTTCTGCATAGTTTTTGTAAACTTTTAGGCCGCGCGTCGTGAGAAATTAGAGCAAATTACAGCAAATCATGCACTAATTTATTCATCACACCTCTCGAGTTAAGCTGCTATATCTCGCCAACGGATGAAGATAGATAAGGAAGATGTATTGCAAAAAGTCTTGTAATAGTCCAGAGAAAGTTTCCTGAAAGTTTCAAGGGATTTCAATTTTTGGCCAAAATCGGCAAAAAACCCTGTGCTATAGCCTTAGTATTTTGTCAAAATTCCAAGATTTTTCAACCATCTCGGAATCGCATGAAACTTTCAGGAAACGTTCCTGGGACTATGCCGACGGTTTCTGCATAGTTTTTGTAAACTTTTAGGCCGCGCGTCGTGAGAAATTAGAGCAAATTACAGCAAATCATGCACTAATTTATTCATCACACCTCTCGAGTTAAGCTGCTATATCTCGCCAACGGATGAAGATAGATAAGGAAGATGTATTGCAAAAAGTCTTGTAATAGTCCAGAGAAAGTTTCCTGAAAGTTTCAAGGGTTTTCAATTTTTGGCCAAAATCGGCAAAAAACCCTGTGCTATAGCCTTAGTATTTTGTCAAAATTCCAAGATTTTTCAACCATCTCGGAATCGCATGAAACTTTCAGGAAACGTTCCTGGGACTATGCCGACGGTTTCTGCATAGTTTTTGTAAACTTTTAGGCCGCGCGTCGTGAGAAATTAGAGCAAATTACAGCAAATCATGCACTAATTTATTCATCACACCTCTCGAGTTAAGCTGCTATATCTCGCCAACGGATGAAGATAGATAAGGAAGATGTATTGCAAAAAGTCTTGTAATAGTCCAGAGAAAGTTTCCTGAAAGTTTCAAGGGTTTTCAATTTTTGGCCAAAATCGGCAAAAAACCCTGTGCTATAGCCTTAGTATTTTGTCAAAATTCCAAGATTTTTCAACCATCTCGGAATCGCATGAAACTTTCAGGAAACGTTCCTGGGACTATGCCGACGGTTTCTGCATAGTTTTTGTAAACTTTCAAGCCGCGCGTCGTGAGAAATTAGAGCAAATTACAGCAAATCATGCACTAATTTATTCATCACACCTCTCGAGTTAAGCTGCTATATCTCGCCAACGGATGAAGATAGATAAGGAAGATGTATTGCAAAAAGTCTTGTAATAGTCCAGAGAAGGTTTCCTGAAAGTTTCAAGGGTTTTCAATTTTTGGCCAAAATCGGCAAAAAACCCTGTGCTATAGCTTTAGTATTTTGTCAAAATTCCAAGATTTTTCAACCATCTCGGAATCGCATGAAACTTTCAGGAAACGTTCCTGGGACTATGCCGACGGTTTCTGCATAATTTTTGTAAACTTTTAGGCCGCGCGTCGTGAGAAATTAGAGCAAATTACAGCAAATCATGCACTAATTTATTCATCACACCTCTCGAGTTAAGCTGCTATATCTCGCCAACGGATGAAGATAGATAAGGAAGATGTATTGCAAAAAGTCTTGTAATAGTCCAGAGAAAGTTTCCTGAAAGTTTCAAGGGTTTTCAATTTTTGGCCAAAATCGGCAAAAAACCCTGTGCTATAGCCTTAGTATTTTGTCAAAATTCCAAGATTTTTCAACCATCTCGGAATCGCATGAAACTTTCAGGAAATGTTCCTGGGACTATGCCGACGGTTTCTGCGTAGTTTTTGTAAACTTTTAGGCCGCGCGTCGTGAGAAATTAGAGCAAATTACAGCAAATCATGCACTAATTTATTCATCACACCTCTCGAGTTAAGCTGCTATATCTCGCCAACGGATGAAGATAGATAAGGAAGATGTATTGCAAAAAGTCTTGTAATAGTCCAGAGAAAGTTTCCTGAAAGTTTCAAGGGTTTTCAATTTTTGGCCAAAATCGGCAAAAAACCCTGTGCTATAGCCTTAGTATTTTGTCAAAATTCCAAGATTTTTCAACCATCTCGGAATCGCATGAAACTTTCAGGAAACGTTCCTGGGACTATGCCGACGGTTTCTGCATAGTTTTTGTAAACTTTTAGGCCGCGCGTCGTGAGAAATTAGAGCAAATTACAGCAAATCATGCACTAATTTATTCATCACACCTCTCGAGTTAAGCTGCTATATCTCGCCAACGGATGAAGATAGATAAGGAAGATGTATTGCAAAAAGTCTTGTAATAGTCCAGAGAAAGTTTCCTGAAAGTTTCAAGGGTTTTCAATTTTTGGCCAAAATCGGCAAAAAACCCTGTGCTATAGCCTTAGTATTTTGTCAAAATTCCAAGATTTTTCAACCATCTCAGAATCGCATGAAACTTTCAGGAAACGTTCCTGGGACTATGCCGATGGTTTCTGCATAATTTTTGTAAACTTTTAGGCCGCGCATCGTGAGAAATTAGAGCAAATTACAGCAAATCATGCACTAATTCATTCATCACACCTCTCGAGTTAAGCTGCTATATCTCGCCAACGGATGAAGATAGATAAGGAAGATGTATTGCAAAAAGTCTTGTAATAGTCCAGAGAAGGTTTCCTGAAAGTTTCAAGGGTTTTCAATTTTTGGCCAAAATCGGCAAAAAACCCTGTGCTATAGCCTTAGTATTTTGTCAAAATTCCAAGATTTTTCAACCATCTCGGAATCGCATGAAACTTTCAGGAAACGTTCCTGGGACTATGCCGACGGTTTCTGCATAGTTTTTGTAAACTTTTAGGCCGCGCGTCGTGAGAAATTAGAGCAAATTACAGCAAATCATGCACTAATTTATTCATCACACCTCTCGAGTTAAGCTGCTATATCTCGCCAACGGATGAAGATAGATAAGGAAGATGTATTGCAAAAAGTCTTGTAAAAGTCCAGAGAAGGTTTCCTGAAAGTTTCAAGGGTTTTCAATTTTTGGCCAAAATCGGCAAAAAACCCTGTGCTATAGCCTTAGTATTTTGTCAAAATTCCAAGATTTTTCAACCATCTCAGAATCGCATGAAACTTTCAGGAAACGTTCCTGGGACTATGCCGACGGTTTCTGCATAATTTTTGTAAACTTTCAGGCCGCGCGTCGTGAGAAATTAGAGTAAATTACAGCAAATCATGCACTAATTCATTCATCACACCTCTCGAGTTAAGCTGCTATATCTCGCCAAGGGATGAAGATAGATAAGGAAGATGTATTGCAAAAAGTCTTGTAATAGTCCAGAGAAGGTTTCCTGAAAGTTTCAAGAGTTTTCAATTTTTGGCCAAAATCGGCAAAAAACCCTGTGCTATAGCCTTAGTATTTTGTCAAAATTCCAAGATTTTTCAACCATCTCGGAATCGCATGAAACTTTCAGGAAACGTTCTTGGGACTATGCCGACGGTTTCTGCATAGTTTTTGTAAACTTTTAGGCCGCGCGTCGTGAGAAATTAGAGCAAATTACAGCAAATCATGCACTAATTTATTCATCACACCTCTCGAGTTAAGCTGCTATATCTCGCCAACGGATGAAGATAGATAAGGAAGATGTATTGCAAAAAGTCTTGTAAAAGTCCAGAGAAAGTTTCCTGAAAGTTTCAAGGGTTTTCAATTTTTGGCCAAAATCGGCAAAAAACCCTGAGCTATAGCCTTAGTATTTTGTCAAAATTCCAAGATTTTTCAACCATCTCGGAATCGCATGAAACTTTCAGGAAACGTTCCTGGGACTATGCCGACGGTTTCTGCATAGTTTTTGTAAACTTTTAGGCCGCGCGTCGTGAGAAATTAGAGTAAATTACAGCAAATCATGCACTAATTCATTCATCACACCTCTCGAGTTAAGCTGCTATATCTCGCCAAGGGATGAAGATAGATAAGGAAAATGTATTGCAAAAAGTCTTGTAATAGTCCAGAGAAGGTTTCCTGAAAGTTTCAAGAGTTTTCAATTTTTGGCCAAAATCGGCAAAAAACCCTGTGCTATAGCCTTAGTATTTTGTCAAAATTCCAAGATTTTTCAACCATCTCGGAATCGCATGAAACTTTCAGGAAACGTTCCTGGGACTATGCCGACGGTTTCTGCATAGTTTTTGTAAACTTTCAAGCCGCGCGTCGTGAGAAATTAGAGCAAATTACAGCAAATCATGCACTAATTTATTCATCACACCTCTCGAGTTAAGCTGCTATATCTCGCCAACGGATGAAGATAGATATAGGAGATGTATTGCAAAAAGTCTTGTAATAGTCCAGAGAAGGTTTCCTGAAAGTTTCAAGAGTTTTCAATTTTTGGCCAAAATCGGCAAAAAACCCTGTGCTATAGCCTTAGTATTTTGTCAAAATTCCAAGATTTTTCAACCATCTCAGAATCGCATGAAACTTTCAGGAAACGTTCCTGGGACTATGCCGACGGTTTCTGCATAGTTTTTGTAAACTTTTAGGTCGCGCGTCGTGAGAAATTAGAGCAAATTACAGCAAATCATGCACTAATTTATTCATCACACCTCTCGAGTTAAGCTGCTATATCTCGCCAACGGATGAAGATAGATAAGGAAAATGTATTGCAAAAAGTCTTGTAATAGTCCAGAGAAGGTTTCCTGAAAGTTTCAAGGGTTTTCAATTTTTGGCCAAAATCGGCAAAAAACCCTGTGCTATAGCCTTAGTATTTTGTCAAAATTCCAAGATTTTTCAACCATCTCGGAATCGCATGAAACTTTCAGGAAACGTTCCTGGGACTATGCCGACGGTTTCTGCATAGTTTTTGTAAACTTTTAGGCCGCGCGTCGTGAGAAATTAGAGCAAATTACAGCAAATCATGCACTAATTTATTCATCACACCTCTCGAGTTAAGCTGCTATATCTCGCCAAGGGATGAAGATAGATAAGGAAGATGTATTGCAAAAAGTCTTGTAATAGTCCAGAGAAAGTTTCCTGAAAGTTTCAAGGGTTTTCAATTTTTGGCCAAAATCGGCAAAAAACCCTGTGCTATAGCCTTAGTATTTTGTCAAAATTCCAAGATTTTTCAACCATCTCAGAATCGCATGAAACTTTCAGGAAACGTTCCTGGGACTATGCCGATGGTTTCTGCATAATTTTTGTAAACTTTTAGGCCGCGCATCGTGAGAAATTAGAGCAAATTACAGCAAATCATGCACTAATTCATTCATCACACCTCTCGAGTTAAGCTGCTATATCTCGCCAACGGATGAAGATAGATAAGGAAGATGTATTGCAAAAAGTCTTGTAATAGTCCAGAGAAGGTTTCCTGAAAGTTTCAAGGGTTTTCAATTTTTGGCCAAAATCGGCAAAAAACCCTGTGCTATAGCCTTAGTATTTTGTCAAAATTCCAAGATTTTTCAACCATCTCGGAATCGCATGAAACTTTCAGGAAACGTTCCTGGGACTATGCCGACGGTTTCTGCATAATTTTTGTAAACTTTTAGGCCGCGCGTCGTGAGAAATTAGAGCAATTTACAGCAAATCATGCACTAATTTATTCATCACACCTCTCGAGTTAAGCTGCTATATCTCGCCAACGGATGAAGATAGATAAGGAAGATGTATTGCAAAAAGTCTTGTAAAAGTCCAGAGAAGGTTTCCTGAAAGTTTCAAGGGTTTTCAATTTTTGGCCAAAATCGGCAAAAAACCCTGTGCTATAGCCTTAGTATTTTGTCAAAATTCCAAGATTTTTCAACCATCTCAGAATCGCATGAAACTTTCAGGAAACGTTCCTGGGACTATGCCGACGGTTTCTGCATAGTTTTTGTAAACTTTCAGGCCGCGCGTCGTGAGAAATTAGAGTAAATTACAGCAAATCATGCACTAATTCATTCATCACACCTCTCGAGTTAAGCTGCTATATCTCGCCAAGGGATGAAGATAGATAAGGAAAATGTATTGCAAAAAGTCTTGTAATAGTCCAGAGAAGGTTTCCTGAAAGTTTCAAGAGTTTTCAATTTTTGGCCAAAATCGGCAAAAAACCCTGTGCTATAGCCTTAGTATTTTGTCAAAATTCCAAGATTTTTCAACCATCTCGGAATCGCATGAAACTTTCAGGAAACGTTCATGGGACTATGCCGACGGTTTCTGCATAGTTTTTGTAAACTTTTAGGCCGCGCGTCGTGAGAAATTAGAGCAAATTACAGCAAATCATGCACTAATTAATTCATCACACCTCTCGAGTTAAGCTGCTATATCTCGCCAACGGATGAAGATAGATAAGGAAGATGTATTGCAAAAAGTCTTGTAAAAGTCCAGAGAAAGTTTCCTGAAAGTTTCAAGGGTTTTCAATTTTTGGCCAAAATCGGCAAAAAACCCTGTGCTATAGCCTTAGTATTTTGTCAAAATTCCAAGATTTTTCAACCATCTCAGAATCGCATGAAACTTTCAGGAAACGTTCCTGGGACTATGCCGACGGTTTCTGCATAGTTTTTGTAAACTTTTAGGCCGCGCGTCGTGAGAAATTAGAGTAAATTACAGCAAATCATGCACTAATTCATTCATCACACCTCTCGAGTTAAGCTGCTATATCTCGCCAACGGATGAAGATAGATAAGGAAAATGTATTGCAAAAAGTCTTGTAATAGTCCAGAGAAGGTTTCCTGAAAGTTTCAAGAGTTTTCAATTTTTGGCCAAAATCGGCAAAAAACCCTGTGCTATAGCCTTAGTATTTTGTCAAAATTCCAAGATTTTTCAACCATCTCGGAATCGCATGAAACTTTCAGGAAACGTTCCTGGGACTATGCCGACGGTTTCTGCATAGTTTTTGTAAACTTTCAAGCCGCGCGTCGTGAGAAATTAGAGCAAATTACAGCAAATCATGCACTAATTTATTCATCACACCTCTCGAGTTAAGCTGCTATATCTCGCCAACGGATGAAGATAGATATAGGAGATGTATTGCAAAAAGTCTTGTAATAGTCCAGAGAAGGTTTCCTGAAAGTTTCAAGAGTTTTCAATTTTTGGCCAAAATCGGCAAAAAACCCTGTGCTATAGCCTTAGTATTTTGTCAAAATTCCAAGATTTTTCAACCATCTCAGAATCGCATGAAACTTTCAGGAAACGTTCCTGGGACTATGCCGACGGTTTCTGCATAGTTTTTGTAAACTTTTAGGTCGCGCGTCGTGAGAAATTAGAGCAAATTACAGCAAATCATGCACTAATTTATTCATCACACCTCTCGAGTTAAGCTGCTATATCTCGCCAACGGATGAAGATAGATAAGGAAAATGTATTGCAAAAAGTCTTGTAATAGTCCAGAGAAGGTTTCCTGAAAGTTTCAAGGGTTTTCAATTTTTGGCCAAAATTGGCAAAAAACCCTGTGCTATAGCCTTAGTATTTTGTCAAAATTCCAAGATTTTTCAACCATCTCAGAATCGCATGAAACTTTCAGGAAACGTTCCTGGGACTATGCCGACGGTTTCTGCATAGTTTTTGTAAACTTATAGGCCGCGCATCGTGAGAAATTAGAGCAAATTACAGCAAATCATGCACTAATTCATTCATCACACCTCTCGAGTTAAGCTGCTATATCTCGCTAACGGATGAAGATAGATAAGGAAGATGTATTGCAAAAAGTCTTGTAATAGTCCAGAGAAGGTTTCCTGAAAGTTTCAAGGGTTTTCAATTTTTGGCCAAAATCGGCAAAAAACCCTGTGCTATAGCCTTAGTATTTTGTCAAAATTCCAAGATTTTTCAACCATCTCGGAATCGCATGAAACTTTCAGGAAACGTTCCTGGGACTATGCCGACGGTTTCTGCATAGTTTTTGTAAACTTTTAGGTCGCGCGTCGTGAGAAATTAGAGCAAATTACAGCAAATCATGCACTAATTTATTCATCACACCTCTCGAGTTAAGCTGCTATATCTCGCCAACGGATGAAGATAGATAAGGAAAATGTATTGCAAAAAGTCTTGTAATAGTCCAGAGAAGGTTTCCTGAAAGTTTCAAGGGTTTTCAATTTTTGGCCAAAATCGGCAAAAAACCCTGTGCTATAGCCTTAGTATTTTGTCAAAATTCCAAGATTTTTCAACCATCTCAGAATCGCATGAAACTTTCAGGAAACGTTCCTGGGACTATGCCGACGGTTTCTGCATAGTTTTTGTAAACTTTCAGGCCGCGCATCGTGAGAAATTAGAGCAAATTACAGCAAATCATGCACTAATTCATTCATCACACCTCTCGAGTTAAGCTGCTATATCTCGCTAACGGATGAAGATAGATAAGGAAGATGTATTGCAAAAAGTCTTGTAATAGTCCAGAGAAGGTTTCCTGAAAGTTTCAAGGGTTTTCAATTTTTGGCCAAAATCGGCAAAAAACCCTGTGCTATAGCCTTAGTATTTTGTCAAAATTCCAAGATTTTTCAACCATCTCGGAATCGCATGAAACTTTCAGGAAACGTTCATGGGACTATGCCGACGGTTTCTGCATAGTTTTTGTAAACTTTCAGGCCGCGCGTCGTGAGAAATTAGAGCAAATTACAGCAAATCATGCACTAATTTATTCATCACACTTCTCGAGTTAAGCTGCTATATCTCGCCAACGGATGAAGATAGATAAGGAAGATGTATTGCAAAAAGTCTTGTAATAGTCCAGAGAAGGTTTCCTGAAAGTTTCAAGGGTTTTCAATTTTTGGCCAAAATCGGCAAAAAACCCTGTGCTATAGCCTTAGTATTTTGTCAAAATTCCAAGATTTTTCAACCATCTCGGAATCGCATGAAACTTTCAGGAAACGTTCCTGGGACTATGCCGACGGTTTCTGCATAGTTTTTGTAAACTTTCAAGCCGCGCGTCGTGAGAAATTAGAGCAAATTACAGCAAATCATGCACTAATTCATTCATCACACCTCTCGAGTTAAGCTGCTATATCTCGCCAAGGGATGAAGATAGATAAGGAAGATGTATTGCAAAAAGTCTTGTAATAGTCCAGAGAAGGTTTCCTGAAAGTTTCAAGAGTTTTCAATTTTTGGCCAAAATCGGCAAAAAACCCTGTGCTATAGCCTTAGTATTTTGTCAAAATTCCAAGATTTTTCAACCATCTCAGAATCGCATGAAACTTTCAGGAAACGTTCCTGGGACTATGCCGACGGTTTCTGCATAGTTTTTGTAAACTTTTAGGCCGCGCGTCGTGAGAAATTAGAGCAAATTACAGCAAATCATGCACTAATTTATTCATCACACCTCTCGACTTAAGCTGCTATATCTCGCCAACGGATGAAGATAGATAAGGAAGATGTATTGCAAAAAGTCTTGTAATAGTCCAGAGAAGGTTTCCTGAAAGTTTCAAGGGTTTTCAATTTTTGGCCAAAATCGGCAAAAAAACCCTGTGCCTTAGTATTTTGTCAAAATTCCAAGATTTTTCAACCATCTCAGAATCGCATGAAACTTTCAGGAAACGTTCCTGGGACTATGCCGACGGTTTCTGCATAGTTTTTGTAAACTTTCAGGCCGCGCGTCGTGAAAAATTAGAGCAAATTACAGCAAATCATGCACTAATTCATTCATCACACCTCTCGAGTTAAGCTGCTATATCTCGCCAACGGATGAAGATAGATAAGGAAGATGTATTGCACAAAGTCTTCTAATAGTCCAGAGAAGGTTTCCTGAAAGTTTCAAGAGTTTTCAATTTTTGGCCGAAATCGGCAAAAAACCCTGTGTTATAGCCTTAGTATTTTGTCAAAATTCCAAGATTTTTCAACCATCTCAGAATCGTATGAAACTTTCAGGAAACGTTCCTGGGACTATGCCGACGGTTTCTGCATAGTTTTTGTAAACTTTTAGGTCCCGCGTCGTGAGAAATTAGAGCAAATTACAGCAAATCATGCACTAATTTATTCATCACACCTCTCAAGTTAAGGTGCTATATCTCGCCAACGGATGAAGATAGATAAGGAAGATGTATTGCAAAAAGTCTTGTAATAGTCCAGAGAAGGTTTCCTGAAAATTTCATGTGATTCAGAGATGGTCGAAAAATCTTGGAATTTTGACAAAATACTAAGGCTATAGCACAGGGTTTTTTGCCGATTTTGGCCAAAAATTGAAAACTCTTGAAACTTTCAGGAAACCTTCTCTGGACTATTATAAAACTTTTTGCAATACATCTTCCTTATCTATCTTCATCCGTTGGCGAGATATAGCAGCTTAACTCGAGAGGTGTGATGAATGAATTAGTGCATGATTTACTGTAATTTGCTCTAATTTCTCACGACGCGCGGCCTAAAAGTTTACAAAAACTATGCAGAAACCGTCGGCATAGTCCCAGGAACGTTTCCTGAAAGTTTCATGCGATTCCGAGATGGTTGAAAAATCTTGGAATTTTGACAAAATACTAAGGCTATAGCACAGGGTTTTTTGCCGATTTTGGCCAAAAATTGAAAACTCTTGAAACTTTCAGGAAACCTTTTTTGGACTATGATAAAACTTTTTGCAATACATCTTCCTTATCTATCTTCATCCGTTGGCGAGATATACCAGCTTAACTCGAGAGGTGTGATGAATGAATTAGTGCATGATTTGGTGTAATTTGCTCTAATTTCTCACGACGCACGGCCTAAAAGTTTACAAAAACTATGCAGAAACCGTCGGCATAGTCCCAGGAACGTTTCCTGAAAGTTTCATGCGATTCCGAGATGGTTGAAAAATCTTGGAATTTTGACAAAATACTAAGGCTATAGCACAGGGTTTTTTGCCGATTTTGGCCAAAAATTGAAAACTCTTGAAACTTTCAGGAAACCTTCTCTGGACTATTTCAAGACTTTTTGCAATACATCTTCCTTATCTATCTTCATCCGTTGGCGAGATATAGCAGCTTAACTCGAGAGGTGTGATGAATGAATTAGTGCATGATTTGCTGTAATTTGCTCTAATTTCTCACGACGCGCGGCCTGAAAGTTTACAAAAACTATGCAGAAACCGTCGGCATAGTCCCAGGAACGTTTCCTGAAAGTTTCATGCGATTCTGAGATGGTTGAAAAATCTTGGAATTTTGACAAAATACTAAGGCTATAGCACAGGGTTTTTTGCCGATTTTGGCCAAAAACTGAAAACTCTTGAAACTTTCAGGAAACCTTCTCTGGACTATTACAAGACTTTTTGCAATACATCTTCTTTATCTATCTTCATCCGTTGGCGAGATATAGCAGCTTAACTCGAGAGGTGTGATGAATGTATTAGTGCATGATTTGCTGTAATTTGCTCTAATTTCTCACGACGCGCGGCCTAAAAGTTTACAAAAACTATGCAGAAACCGTCGGCATAGTCCCAGGAACGTTTCCTGAAGGTTTCATGCGATTCTGAGATGGTTGAAAAATCTTGGAATTTTGACAAAATACTAAGGCTATAGCACAGGGTTTTTTGCCGATTTTGGCCAAAAATTGAAAACCCTTGAAACTTTCAGGAAACCTTCTCTGGACTACTACAAGACTTTTTGCAATACATCTTCCTTATCTATCTTCATCCGTTGGCGAGATATAGCAGCTTAACTCGAGAGGTGTGATGAATAAATTAGTGCATAAATTGCTGTAATTTGCTCTAATTTCTCACGACGCGCGGCCTGAAAGTTTACATAAACTATGCAGAAACCGTCGGCATAGTCCCAGGAACGTTTCCTGAAAGTTTTATGCGATTCTGAGATGGTTGAAAAATCTTGGAATTTTGACAAAATACTAAGGCTATAGCACAGGGTTTTTTGCCGATTTTGGCCAAAAATTGAAAACTCTTGAAACTTTCAGGAAACCTTCTCTGGACTATTACAAGACTTTTTGCAATACATCTTCCTTATCTATCTTCATCCGTTGGCGAGATATAGCAGCTTAACTCGAGAGGTGTGATGAATGAATTAGTGCATGATTTGGTGTAATTTGCTCTAATTTCTCACGACGCGCGACCTGAAAGATTACAAAAACTATGCAGAAACCGTCGGCATAGTCCCAGGAACGTTTCCTGAAAGTTTCATGCGATTCCGAGATGGTTGAAAAATCTTGGAATTTTGACAAAATACTAAGGCTATAGCACAGGGTTTTTTGCCGATTTTGGCCAAAAATTGAAAACTCTTGAATCTTTCAGGAAACCTTCTCTGGACTTTTTGCAATACATCTTCCTTATCTATCTTCATCCGTTGGCGAGATATAGCAGCTTAACTCGAGAGGTGTGATGAATGTATTAGTGCATGATTTGCTGTAATTTGCTCTAATTTCTCCCGACGCGCGGCCTGAAAGTTTACAAAAACTATGCAGAAACCGTCGGCATAGTCCCAGGAACGTTTCCTGAAAGTTTCATGCGATTCTGAGATGGTTGAAAAATCTTGGAATTTTGACAAAATACTAAGGCTATAGGACAGGGTTTTTTGCCGATTTTGGCCAAAAATTGAAAACCCTTGAAACTTTCAGGAAACCTTCTCTGGACTATTACAAGACTTTTTGCAATACATCTTCCTTATCTATCTTCATCCGTTGGCGAGATATAGCAGCTTAACTCGAGAGGTGTGATGAATAAATTAGTGCATAGTTTGCTGTAATTTGCTCTAATTTCTCACGACGCGCGGCCTAAAAGTTTACAAAAACTATGCAGAAACCGTCGGCATAGTCCCAGGAACGTTTCCTGAAGGTTTCATGCGATTCTGAGATGGTTGAAAAATCTTGGAATTTTGACAAAATACTAAGGCTATAGCACAGGGTTTTTTGCCGATTTTGGCCAAAAATTGAAAACTCTTGAAACTTTCAGGAAACCTTCTCTGGACTATTACAAGACTTTTTGCAATACATCTTCCTTATCTATCTTCATCCGTTGGCGAGATATAGCAGCTTAACTCGAGAGGTGTGATGAATGAATTAGTGCATGATTTGCTGTAATTTGCTCTAATTTCTCACGACGCGCGGCCTAAAAGTTTACAAAAACTATGCAGAAACCGTCGGCATAGTCCCAGGAACGTTTCCTGAAAGTTTCATGCGATTCTGAGACGGTTGAATAATCTTGGAATTTTGACAAAATACTAAGGCTATAGGACAGGGTTTTTTGCCGATTTTGGCCAAAAATTGAAAACCCTTGAAACTTTCAGGAAACCTTCTCTGGTCTATTACAAGACTTTTTGCAATACATCTTCCTTATCTATCTTCATCCGTTGGCGAGATATAGCAGCTTAACTCGAGAGGTGTGATGAATAAATTAGTGCATGATTTGCTGTAATTTGCTCTAATTTCTCACGACGCGCGGCCTAAAAGTTTACAAAAACTATGCAGAAACCGTCGGCATAGTCCCAGGAACGTTTCCTGAAAGTTTCATACGATTCTGAGATGGTTGAAAAATCTTGGAATTTTGACAAAATACTAAGGCTATAGCACAGGGTTTTTTGCCGATTTTGGCCAAAAATTGAAAACCCTTGAAACTTTCAGGAAACCTTCTCTGGACTATTACAAGACTTTTTGCAATACATCTTCCTTATCTATCTTCATCCGTTGGCGAGATATAGCAGCTTAACTCGAGAGGTGTGATGAATAAATTAGTGCATAATTTGCTGTAATTTGCTCTAATTTCTCACGACGCGCGGCCTAAAAGTTTACAAAAACTATGCAGAAACCGTCGGCATAGTCCCAGGAACGTTTCCTGAAGGTTTCATGCGATTCTGAGATGGTTGAAAAATCTTGGAATTTTGACAAAATACTAAGGCTATAGCACAGGGTTTTTTGCCGATTTTGGCCAAAAATTGAAAACTCTTGAAACTTTCAGGAAACCTTCTCTGGACTATTACAAGACTTTTTGCAATACATCTTCCTTATCTATCTTCATCCGTTGGCGAGATATAGCAGCTTAACTCGAGAGGTGTGATGAATGAATTAGTGCATGATTTGCTGTAATTTGCTCTAATTTCTCACGACGCGCGACCTAAAAGTTTACAAAAACTATGCAGAAACCGTCGGCATAGTCCCAGGAACGTTTGCTGAAAGTTTCATGCGATTCTGAGATGGTTGAAAAATCTTGGAATTTTGACAAAATACTAAGGCTATAGCACAGGGTTTTTTGCCTATTTTGGCCAAAAATTGAAAACTCTTGAACCTTTCTGGAAACCTTCTCTGGACTATTACAAGACTTTTTGCAATACATCTTCCTTATCTATCTTCATCCGTTGGCGAGATATAGCAGCTTAACTCGAGAGGTGTGATGAATGAATTAGTGCATGATTTGCTGTAATTTGCTCTAATTTCTCACGACGCGCGGCCTAAAAGTTTACAAAAACTATGCAGAAACCGTCGGCATAGTCCCAGGAACGTTTCCTGAAAGTTTCATGCGATTCCGAGATGGTTGAAAAATCTTGGAATTTTGACAAAATACTAAGGCTATAGCACAGGGTTTTTTGCCGATTTTGGCCAAAAATTGAAAACTCTTGAAACTTTCAGGAAACCTTCTCTGGACTATTACAAGACTTTTTGCAATACATCTTCCTTATCTATCTTCATCCGTTGGCGAGATATAGCAGCTTAACTCGAGAGGTGTGATGAAGAAATTAGTGCATAATTTGCTGTAATTTGCTCTAATTTCTCACGACGCGCGGCCTAAAAGTTTACAAAAACTATGCAGAAACCGTCGGCATAGTCCCAGGAACGTTTCCTGAAAGTTTCATGCGATTCCGAGATGGTTGAAAAATCTTGGAATTTTGACAAAATACTAAGGCTATAGCACAGGGTTTTTTGCCGATTTTGGCCAAAAATTGAAAACTCTTGAAACTTTCAGGAAACCTTCTCTGGACTATTACAAGACTTTTTGCAATACATCTTCCTTATCTATCTTCATCCGTTGGCGAGATATAGCAGCTTAACTCGAGAGGTGTGATGAATGTATTAGTGCATGATTTGCTGTAATTTGCTCTAATTTCTCACGACGCGCGGCCTGAAAGTTTACAAAAATTATGCAGAAACCGTCGGCATAGTCCCAGGAACGTTTCCTGAAATTTTCATGCGATTCTGAGATGGTTGAAAAATCTTGGAATTTTGACAAAATACTAAGGCTATAGCACGGGGTTTTTTGCCGATTTTGGCCAAAAATTGAAAACCCTTGAAACTTTCAGGAAACTTTCTCTGGACTATTACAAGACTTTTTGCAATACATCTTCCTTATCTATCTTCATCCGTTGGCGAGATATAGCAGCTTAACTCGAGAGGTGTGATGAATAAATTAGTGCATAATTTGCTGTAATTTGCTCTAATTTCTCACGACGCGCGGCCTGAAAGTTTACAAAAACTATGCAGAAACCGTCGGCATAGTCCCAGGAACGTTTCCTGAAAGTTTCATGCGATTCTGAGATGGTTGAAAAATCTTGGAATTTTGACAAAATACTAAGGCTATAGCACAGGGTTTTTTGCCGATTTTGGCCAAAAATTGAAAACCCTTGAAACTTTCAGGAAACCTTCTCTGGACTATTACAAGACTTTTTGCAATACATCTTCCTTATCTATCTTCATCCGTTGGCGAGATATAGCAGCTTAACTCGAGAGGTGTGATGAAGAAATTAGTGCATAATTTGCTGTAATTTGCTCTAATTTCTCACGACGCGCGGCCTGAAAGTTTACAAAAACTATGCAGAAACCGTCGGCATAGTCCCAGAAACGTTTCCTGAAAGTTTCATGCGATTCTGAGATGGTTGAAAAATCTTGGAATTTTGACAAAATACTAAGGCTATAGCACAGGGTTTTTTGCCGATTTTGGCCAAAAATTGAAAACTCTTGAAACTTTCAGGAAACCTTCTCTGGACTATTACAAGACTTTTTGCAATACATCTTCCTTATCTATCTTCATCCGTTGGCGAGATATAGCAGCTTAACTCGAGAGGTGTGATGAATGAATTAGTGCATGATTTGCTGTAATTTGCTCTAATTTCTCACGACGCGCGACCTAAAAGTTTACAAAAACTATGCAGAAACCGTCGGCATAGTCCCAGGAACGTTTCCTGAAAGTTTCATGCGATTCTGAGATGGTTGAAAAATCTTGGAATTTTGACAAAATACTAAGGCTATAGCACAGGGTTTTTTGCCTATTTTGGCCAAAAATTGAAAACTCTTGAACCTTTCTGGAAACCTTCTCTGGACTATTACAAGACTTTTTGCAATACATCTTCCTTATCTATCTTCATCCGTTGGCGAGATATAGCAGCTTAACTCGAGAGGTGTGATGAATGAATTAGTGCATGATTTGCTGTAATTTGCTCTAATTTCTCACGACGCGCGGCCTAAAAGTTTACAAAAACTATGCAGAATCCGTCGGCATAGTCCCAGGAACGTTTCCTGAAAGTTTCATGCGATTCTGAGATGGTCAAAAAATCTTGGAATTTTGACAAAATACTAAGGCTATAGCACAGGGTTTTTTGCCGATTTTGGCCAAAAATCGAAAACTCTTGAAACTTTCAGGAAACCTTCTCTGGACTATTACAAGACTTTTTGCAATACATCTTCCTTATCTATCTTCATCCGTTGGCGAGATATAGCAGCTTAACTCGAGAGGTGTGATGAATGAATTAGTGCATGATTTGCTGTAATTGCTCTAATTTCTCAGGACTCGCTGGATAAAATCTTACAGAAAATATTTAACAACCGTCCGGAAGTTCCTTCGGCGCATCACGAATTACGAATCGGAAATTTATTATGTTATATAAAAGTTTTCTTTTAGACTCGTGGTTACATTATACGACTCGTACGGACAGAAGAGGATTCTAGAGAAGTCCTGTTGTACGGATCGTAGGAATTCCCACTGCGATTCATAGAGGATTTTAAACGGCGGCGCGGAGTTATGAATTTTATTTTCGAGTGGTAAAACAATATTTTACGAACGAGTGCTTCGCGAGTAAGTAAAATATTGTTTTTACCACGAGAAAATAAAATCCATATCTTCAAGCGGCCGTGCAATTTTCTTTTTATTATATTAGACACGGGTGTTCTACGAGAAATTGCATAAACAACCGTGCAAAAGCGGGAAATGATGCCAACAATATCCTCACTAGTGAGGATATGGAAAATACGCCACTCGGGTCCCGGATGTAGTTTGGTATGGATTTTACGCACGGTATATTTTCCAGTAAAACACTCTTGTCTGTATAATAAATAAATAAATTTGTTTATTTATTATCTGCGGATAGACAACTCATGGTATTGGATATACGTGTTGGAGGCAAAAGTTGACGGAGGATGTGTCAGTTAAGTCCTTTAACATGGTTTTTACTTTAGATTCCATTGCCATTAAAAGTGTTCAAGTGGCAGTTAAGCTTTTAGTGCTTTCTCTAAATTGTCCCAGAAGTACGGCCTCCCGCGCTCGTTTTCCCACTCTACATACGTCCTGTCGCTTAGCAACACGGGCACGTGACACGCTCTGTACACCACGGGCACCACGGCATGCCGATCCACTCGGGTCAGCGCCTGCCGAAGCTCGTGTTGGCACCAGTTGCTCCGCAGAAAGTCTGGAGATAGTACGGCTATCGTCCTTCTGCTACCGTAGATCGCATCTGCTATGTTCTCAACAATCGCCGCCCCAGGAACGAAGTCACGATAATCCACACAGCAGCGGAACCCTCTCCTCTCCAGCTTCTCCACCAACTCACCTACCCACGCTGCGTCCTTAGAACTGTAGCAGATAAAGACGTCATACACTACGTCATGCGTTACGTCATGCACTACGTCACAGGTCGCGTTGACTTGTCCTGGGAATTAAGAGTAGATGTGTCAAAGCGTGAGCAGAAAAATTACGTTGAAGCTTTTACTGAAATGTGACGACACCAAGAACGAAATGTTTCCTCTGAATAGTTTCTCCTTCGCTGTATTTTTAAAACCGCACAAATGTCAGGTTTTAACTTTGAATTGTTCAAGTTGCTTCATAACTGCGAATGTGACGTGTTCTGTTACCTGGTTCTGTTGCGTCATGGTTGCTATTGCCATCTGCAGCGGTTACGTCACCGTTTCCATGGACAGCTGTTACGTGACCGTTATCAACACTTGTCTCCAGTCCCCGCTCTCTTTGCGACATGATAATGACTTCTCTGTTTCCATGGATGGAAGTGACGTCAGGCAAGTCTGTTGGCCGCCAGCAGGATCTCCTCTTGAGAGTGAAACAGCAGACAGAAAGACAGACAGCCAAGGCGAACATCACAGACAGAGGCATCGCCACCCACCACGTCTTGATAACTAGGCTACTGTTGGCACCATGCTTCTCGGAGCTTCTGGTATTTCTTGTGACGTTTGGTTGAAATGTTATTACTGAAGCAGAAAGAGAACAAAGTGAACGAACAACAACACGTTACACGACTGCACTACGCCCGTTGGACACAGAGTTTTGAATCACGAGATTTCATTGTGATGTGTATCCATGTTTTTGTTGGTTTGTGGTTCCCGCAAGGTAACTAATGTTTTATCGTGGCCTGTTCCGACGTCTCTACTTTCGATAAGAAGTGTATCCATACCTACATAAATACATACATACAAATACATATGAACGCATACGTACTTTGGTCAGTGGTTCTAACGAACGTTATTGGACTTTGTCTCTCCACACCCTGCTTATTCAGTGCCCAAACTTGAACACTGTAATTTGTACTTGGGCGCAGGCCAATGATCAGAATCCCTGTGATGTTGCCGGTTGTCGTGAAAGTGTTCACGTGACCACCACCTGTTGCTTGGAAGAAGACTTTGTAACTTTGCCTGTTGCGATGGGGATCGAACTCATGACGCAGTGTTGTCCAGGACACTCGAACGCTGGTGGAGTTCACAGGAAATGCCTTCACACCAATGGGAAGAGGAGCTGGATAATCTCTAATGTCTAGAAATTGGAAACAAGTGTTTCACCTGAATTAATCAATCAAACTCGTAGGTCTCTCTGTTTTGTTTTTTTTTTTTTTTTTGTTTTGCTTTTTTCATTTTATTATTTTTTCATACTACACAAGTATCATAGTCTGGAGAAATGGCAATCATACCTAGCATCAACCTACTGCTTGGGAGCGAGATTCTTAGTAATTTTTGATTGACGAGTGATCACCAAAAAATGCCATAAACTGTCTCCCCTGTATCGTATCTATTAAATATTTAATCACACCAACCGTAGGTTCAAATATTTGTCAACCCTCACTAGAAACGCGGGGAATGCAAGCTAACAAACTATGCAGTGATCCAAAATGATATAACATACGTACTTTGTGGACATGTAGAAATGTAAACGGCGTTGCTGGCGGAGCTGTTTCTGTACTTGTTGTAAGCCATCACATGCACACTATAATTTGTTGACGGTTGAAGACTTGTTATTAACACTTGGCGGCAGTTACATTGTATTGATTGATAACCGTTGGTTCCAGCGACGCTGTAAAATACCAGGTAACCCCGCGGTCCAATGGACAAACGTGTCTCTGCAATAGGCTTCCACATCACGCGAATTGTCGTTGAGTTGATAGGGAAGGCTCTCACACTTCTCGGAGGCTTAGGAATAACTGTAAAAGTACGTTGCAACGTTAGACATATACTACCTCCATGTTTGCTTGAGCTAGCGGTGCACGCCATGCATTTCACTACACACTTGATCCACACATATATATAATTTGACAGAGTATCTACTTTGGGGAATTTCAATCAAACGTCTTGTTTGCTAGAAAACTCCAAATTCCAAATTTTTGTAATACAAGTGTTCCCTAATATCTTGTGTGACAAGGAATCTGCAAATATCATTTTGTTCACATGTGGAAATAGCATTGTATTCAAAACTTTATATTCCTCAATTCACAAGAGTATCGAAATGTGACCTGTCACAACTTACCGGGCTGTGATGGCGTGGGTTTATATTTGCACCGTGGTATGTCACAGTATTCCCATCGTACTTTGCGATCCGTCGTGTAACACCATGGTCCCCCAGGTCCCTCCCCGCCAGGATTGCGACAGAAGTTAAAAGCATTCGAAAGCTCAGGAAAAGTTTCGGTCGACCTCACGTGCCGATGAGGACACTGGGAAGACCAGGATTGACAAGCGATGCCAGATCGAGTGACGTTGATATTACCATGGTAACCCATACCGTTACCAAAGAAACAACCTAAATAAAGTAAAATGCAAATATAGGCTTAGGATTTCAGTTGCATATCAAAAGCTCTGAATTGAAACTTTTCCTTCCCAACTAAGTGACTTAGTAAGATTTCACAAAATGTCATTGCTGAAGACCGTTTGACGTCTTTGACCATGAAGACAGAAATGTTTGTAAACACGACTTTCCATACTCACTGCCATTACTCCGCTTTTTATCGTATTTACCTGGGGAAAAAAAATGCAACAAAAGCAACAATGAACTAAAGATGATAAAATCGGTTTATTTTTCCACAAGTGATAATAAGCGTAGCGTAAATACTTACTGTTAAGTTCTTTAATGTAATAGCACTCCGGGAGCGTGCCAGCATGCCGCCTTGGCAGGCGGACGCATTTCATAATTGGAATGGATTTGTGACTCAGGATGGAGAAGTGCTGACCGTATTTGTGTCCGACTGATTGCGGCTTTATACTCCTTGACTTGCATCTTTGGGAGACCAAGTCGCAAGATTCTCTACAAAGTGGCTGAGGAACTGATTTGTTCGTGGAGTTATCACACGTCGGAAAGTACTCCCGGCAATAGACTTCCTTGAACACCGCCAAACAAGGGCCCGTTAAACCAATTAAGTTTCTGATTCTTTCTATAAATTCACCAAGCTTACGTTCTGTCTCGTGTTGCTCTGATAAACGTCCAAACACGAGTTGGTGACCACGTGATAGCCAGCAGTAGCCATTGGTGTTGTTGTACACATAACAGCGGCCGCTGTCGTTTGTGGGCAGCGGATATGCGCTCACACACTTGTTCCTGCGCAGGAGAAAAAGAAACAGAACGGAAAAAGAAATAAGAAAAAAGACATTGTTCAAATGGGCAGGGAAGGAGAAAGAAAGAAACAGAGAAATAAAGAAAAGAAGGAAGGAAGGAAGGAAGGAAAGGAGGAAGGAGGAAGAGACAGGAATTGTTAGAAAAAAAAAATAGAAAAAGGTTGCAGTATACAATTATTAAATGATAACAGATTTCAGAGACAAGCCCAGTGAAACCTCAATATAACGAACCTCGGTATAAAGAAAACTTTGATATAACGAACGATATTCTTCAGCCCGTTACAGGCCAACTACATTAAAATTCATGGAAACGAACGTAAAACCCGTTATAACGAACACATTTTCCCAGTCCCTTGGCCTTCGTTATATCAAGGTTTCACTGTATAGTGAACAGAAAAATATTGAAAGCTCTACATTCAAACACAAACATCGGGAGTAATTTTCATGTCCGGCGATTTGTCGCGTCCTGACTGAAGAGACTTTTAGTTGACATTTGGTTCTAAAACTAAATAATATTACATACAGTAACGTAACATGTTTGATCCTGTCACGCCATCCTACTCACAGTGACGCGTTTCTTGTGGTGTTGTGTGACTCTCCTGCCGTAGACTCTTTGATGTTCGCTTTCCATGTTAATTCTGTTTGAGAGATAAAAGCAGAATCAGGAAAAGGTCAAATTGTACATGAGCCGCATATTATCTGGCCCTCCGTCAGGAAATTTTTTTGGACAGTTATTACACATCTTTAAGAAACTCAGTTCAAATATTTTATCAGTTAATATAAAGATTTGATACTTGGGTGACAATCATGAAACCTGCACAGTATCCCCAAAACACTCCTGAGATCTATTCTGACACAAGTCAAAGCCCAGACGGTACTGCCATTAAATTCATTCGAATTATGTATTTTTCTTTTTACAAAATAACATAGGCACACAATATCTGCCTCTAATCCTTTCCTTTCGCCGCTTCCCATTTGACTTCTTCCGTTCTGACCACTCTCAACAAGCTCTCGCTCTCCCCTATAGGCCCCCACCTCCTCCCCCCTCTCTCTATGTTTATATGCTTACCTTTACACAATGTGATTCCAACCAGAACAATAATAACAGCCAACCGTGTAGACATCATGTCAAATACCCCACCGCTGTCCAACCATTCATTACGTCCGTCATTCAAACATTGCTCCTTGGTCTTCAGCCATTCGTTACGAAGCAGAGAAACAATAACTGGCGTTTCTAAAACAATAACGGCGCTATGATAGCTTTAGCTACACCAGAACGTTTTTTTTCCCCTCCTGTTCGTTCCTTAGATTGTTCGCTGGTTTCCTGTTGACCCACTGTACGTAGGTCCGTGTGGTATATTGTACTCAAGTACGACTGATTCACGAGATTATCAATATTTTGTTCTGGGAAAATGTTCTCGAAGACTAAAACAATACGGCAAAACTTCCGAAAAAGACTGTGAAAGACTTGTTGTTGCGCAATTTGTAGGACTAAAGTTCGTCTTTTGTGGGAGATCCCACAGTGAAAAATAAACTAAAATGAAGAATAACTGTTTAGGACTCAATTCAAGTGTGCTTTCATTAAGTTGTACCGACTTCCTTTACGTTAAGACACACTTTAATCCAATACTATTGGCCAAATATTGTTGGTGAATTTGAGGCTTGTATGTCGTAACTCTTTACAGACTTCGTTTTGTATTGATAGAATAATGATCCAACTTGTACACCGACGCGTGTACACCGACGCGTAATCAAATGCAGTGTATTGAATTGGCCTCACTGAGTTGTTCAACGTTGCAACAAATTAGTGGTCAATCCAATGTAATAAGGGCACTGATATCTCCGGTAGTTCAAGTGTTCGATACATAAGCAATAGACACCGACATTAGTAAGTCTGTATAAAGATAATATCCGTCAATAAATTCCTCACCAAGGACACAAGAAGGAAGACAAGACACAGAACCCACAAACATTCAGACAACAAGGTCCAGCCGAGTCAACAATACTGCTCTGTCAAGCTTACTTCCCTAGCACCATATCAAACAATGAAAAAAACAGGTCCTTGAGAGCATGAGGTCAATTGGCAGACACATAAAGATTTAAAGATAACTGAAGTCAGATTTTTAGTATAAGAGAGTATCGCGAGTTTTTTTTATGAGAGGACTGTTCTATTATGTACAGAATTTAGGTTTCGACTCGGAGCATTTTTTGTAACTTGCACTTGAACTCTTGGGAAATTAATAAATTTCCACCGGTTTGCCGTGGTGTGGACTCTTACCACGATTTACGTCATCACATGGTCAAAATGTTTGTCGTCAGCATCGTTGTCTGGACTCGTATTTTACCACGGTAAATCAACCAGTCAGAGAGCGAGAAACTAGTGTGTTGTGGTAAAAACTAATATTTCCGTAGTCTTTTTTCCCCTCCCAGCCTCCAAGAAAAAATTCTCAAATGCAATATTCCATGACTTTCATACATCCATTCAGAACAAGTGTCCACAAATTCTCAACTTTATTTAACTTTCGTGGCAACTAGACATAAATTCAAACTCGCACCTCTGTCGGCCCGAAAAAGCGAGACGCATGCTTCTGCCGCACCCAGGAAGGCCTGGCGCCATGTCCCTTGTATCCCACAAGCAACCACGGGCCTCAACAACAGCATCAGAGATCTAGCGGAAAGTTTGGAATATTTAGTTTTTTCTTTCGTTCGTACGTTTATTTGTTGGTTGTATATTTGTTTGTTTGTTTGTTTGTTTGTTTGTTTGTTTGTTTTCCAGTCTTTGTTTACTGTCTATCTTTTGGCCATCTCACCTGTAAGAGCCACATACGACACGGCCACCGGGTCATAACTATTCCTATCGTTTAGTTCCTTCACGCATATTCGCAAACCCCTGCTGTCCATGTGCTACAAGAAATGAGTCAGACAAAGAATTTGATGCAATGGAAAACTAGTATTTAGCGTGGAGAAAGTCTACATGTGATCAATTGACTAGGGGTCGATGTGGAGAAAGTCTACATGTGATCAATTGACTAGGGGTCGATGTGGAGAAAGTCTACATGTGATCAATTGACTAGGGGTCGATGTTTGAAAACTGCATGGACGCCGTTAAAAGACGTTTCTAGCGTTAGCTCTTCGTCGGAGCAAGTTGACCCTTTCACTCCCAAGAGTGATCAAATTCAAATTTTTCCTTCAGTTTCTCACAAAATTACAGGAAGGAGAACTTGTCTTTTGACAACTTGCTCAGATGGTAGCTGATTAAACTATCAATTCTCACTACATTACTAATATATTTTCTTCTTAAAAGGTTGGAAGAATCTGCATTTTGAGCTTGGGAGTGAAAGGGTTAAGAAGCTGATGGCCTGACGCGTTTTAATTATTTAAAATCATTCAATTAATCGCTTCATTTATACAGGAAGCGTCCCTGTACCTCTACTAGACAAGCTCCTTACCTCTATCCAAGATGCTATGCTGTTGTGATCTGGACTCATAGCTCCTGTGGAATTGTGGGTAGCGCTTATGATGACCGTTGGAGTCTTTTCATAGTTTACCTGGAACTTCACGCTCTGTACAAGAAAAACAGGAAAAGCAAGATTAATAAAAAGTAAATAAATAAATCAAAATAATTTTCGAGGTGAAATTTTAGTTGTTTCCCCATAAAGCTATGTACGCGTGCATAAGTAATGTAATGTTTCAACTACGTTATGTCTTACCTGACAGAAGGCGTTATTGTCGGCGACTCGAGGGAGTTGGCTGTTATCAAAGTGCACCTCTGCATACTCAGAGAAAATGTTACCAGGGAGAAACTCGAAAGCCAACCAGTTCTGCAAGAGAAAACCAGTCAAGTGCTGAATGGTCAATCAGTTCATTGGGATGAGTTCCGGACCGGGTTGGGGTGGGTGGGGCGGGAGGTTTGAGGAAGAGACAATAGACAGATCAAGATGAACGAGACAGTGACAGTGACAGTGACAGTTACAGTGACAGATAAAAACAAGGCAGACCGCCAAAGATGAGCCGGTAGCTGTCCTCACCACGCGCACGTCTTTGTGTATCCCATCAAAGTTCTGCAGCTCCCGTAAGCAGATTTTGAATGACCGCTGACTGACATCTTCACTCCACAAAGTGGCGGCGTCATGTTGCAAGTTGAGCGTGGAGTGTTCAGAAGTCAGCAGTACAGACGGAATTGTGTTAAATTTGCCCTGCAGTGGAAAAATATAATGACAAGAGATAAATTACAACAAACGGAGAAATTTTACTGCAAATAATTCATCTCATTTTGAAAGCCGGTTAGGGGTTAGACACGGTCTTACAAGAGTTAAAGCGTACGGACTCTTCCCATTGGCTGTTCGGGCCGCCATATTGGATTACGTCACTAACATGTTTAATACCTTTGGTAACGTGACGAGCTTGCACGTGCTACCTTCCCACCAATCAGCGATGAGCTCTTCTCCCACCACGGCCCCTTTGGGTGAACCCTGGAAAGCTATCCAGTCCACAAAAGTAGTTCCAAACCCCGAGGGGACCACCCCTTGGTACTCGTTTCTCCCCGCCTTCAGTGCGCACGTGGTGAACTGTGATTGGCTGATAGCCTCGGTCCAGGTCGTAATGGCATGGTGTACGATGCTGTTCCTTTCGCCGTCGTAGTTTACCGTGAGCAGGACGTGAATCGGTAGCAGATTGTAAAACTCGCTCGAGTTGTACGTCACGTTTTTGCAATCAGCCTCCGCCACGTTCAGGTTAAGCTGCGTCCTGCCTCGCTGGAGTGTAAAAGCTTTAAAAAAAAGTGAACCCAAAGAGTGATCAATATCAATTTTCTCCTTCAGTTTCTCACCAAAGACATATCATACAGTATGAAGAACTTGACTTTTGATACCATGCTCAAATGCTGATTGCAGTATTAATTCTCACTACACCACCTATATATTTTCTTCTTAAAAGGTTGGAAGAATCTGTATTTTGAGAGTCACGAGTTTGTGACACGTAACTAAGTTAAGTACATGAAGCACTCGACAATCCACAAGTCACGTTTATCAGATATTAATTTAAACTACAACTATACGGACCAACACAACAAAATCAACTTCACGAAGCGAGAAGCGTGACGTCAAGTGCTGTGTAACCGAGCTAGGAAACTTACGTCTGCACCGTCCCGCATGCGCAATGGACGTGACGTTGTTTCTGATGCACATGGCTTTTCTGTATTTGCACATGTTGCCATATTCATTGCCGGCGTGGTCGCACAGCATATCCTCGTAAAGTGGACAATCGAAATCACAGGAGCACTGCGCATGCTTAGGACCAACTGCTCGACACTCAGCGAAGTTTTCACATCTCACATCCAGGCAAGGATTTAACCCTACAAATATACGACAAGAAGCACCAATGTGACGCTAGCAAGGATGACGAAGGTAAAAGCAGAGACCAGGGAAGGAGACACAGACGAGAGAGACAGACACATGGACAGAGACACAGACACAAAGATACAAGCACAAAGATACAGACAAACATGCAGAATGATGTAGACAGTATCCTACACAAACAATGTAAACAGAATCAGAACCTACATCCAAACGTCATAAACGGGACCACGACGGAAGTGTGTCGACCTTCTAGCGGCTGAATATCCTTCATGCAGAAAGAAAACCCATTCACACCTATATACTGAAAAGAGAAATAAGCAACAAACCATTTATTTCTTCTCCCACTTGACTGCCATATAATAGAACGAATTTCTGCAACTTCACTTGTAACTCCGGTTTAGTTTATACGTACGATACCTCGTTCCAGATGGTGATTGCGTTGTTGTCCGGTTTTAGTGCACTTGGATCATTAGGATCGGGTTGATGACAAGGCGTCATAATGATGACAGGCGGCGCAAAAAATGGTTTTGCAAAGGAAACGTTCTGAAATGAAAGAATGTATCAATGGTATTTGCTCCGCGTAAGTTCTAGTATTGAAAGTGGAGTCGTACAGCTCCTCTTTCTACAGAAAAGGTAGTGTAGCGGTGGGGGGAGGGGGGGATATCCCTACTCTACAGAAAAGGTAGCGTGTCGGTGGGGGACGGGAGAGCTCCTTATTCTACAGAAAGAGTAGTGGGGGCGGTTGGGGGGGGGGAGCTCCTCACTCAAAAGAAAGAGTAGTGTGGTGATGTGTGTGTGTGTGTGTGGGGGGGGGGGGGGGGGTCCTTACTGTACAGAAGGAGTAGTGGTAGTGCGCGGGAGGAGAGCCTTCGTTGAGCATCGTAATTTCTTTTATTTCCGGCATGTCCCAGTCTCCACCTGACACGGTACTGGGGACAGCGAGCCAATCCTGCAACGGAAAAACGAACTTATAGCCGGTATACCATACGACACAACACAACACAGTACAGCACAGCACAGCCCAACACAGTACAGTATACAGAAGCTACTTACTGCGCTAACATCTCGATGAATTCCATCAAAGCTGGTCAACTCACGAAAACAGATTTTGAACGAGTTTACCGAGGGATCTTCAACCCAAACGCTGGCCGCGTCATGACTCACGTGATTCCCGCCGTGCGTGGAAGTCACGAACAGGTACGGTACGGCGTCAAAACGCTGCAGAACGTAAAAAAACAACGTAGTGTTTACAAGGAGACAGTAAAATAAAATAAAGGCGTGATATGTATCCTAGACTCTAAAATATTGGAGAGTATTTGGCAACTTTTTTGGTTCAAGTCTTATTTCTCTTTACAGCGAAATATACAATATGAGTTAAATTTAGAGAAATAGGCAAGCAATGCAAGAATACAGTCCAAGCGACAAACATAGTAATAGAAGTGTCCACAAACAAAATTTAGCCATTTGAGGCCATTAATCAGCAGAAAAGCAGTCGTTACCTCAGAAAAATAGACATCTTGACATTTCGTCCCGGTTGTGAAAAATGGAATCGTGTACTTCCCAGTCAGGCAACCTTCTGGGGCCTTCACATACGCCATCCAATCAACGTTCAGTGTTTGCAAGTTTCGGTTGGGCCCTGACGTCATAGCACATGCCGTGAATCCGGCACTCGTCACATTCTCGGTCCAGCCCACCCCGGCCTCGTACGTGAATCCCCGGGAGTCGGCGTTGTAGAGCATGGTCTGCACGTGCACGCTTTCCACGCTGAATGCAGGCTCAAACGTGATTGACAGGCACTTGAAGGGTCTATCGACATCCGGGAATGCACGGCGTCCATAGAGAGCGCGATCTGAAAGTAAATGCAAAAGGAGCGCGACGCCAATCTAGCTTGGAATACTGGGATTTGTAAGAACTAAATTGGGACTCACTGCATCGGCATAGTGAAAAGAACGCACGGTGGCTTAACCTTTCTCTTTGTGTGCGGCAATCACAAAACACTCACAAGGCCTCACACCTACCGATGGCTTGTGTTGCTCCAAGCAGCAAAATCACAAATATTGGCAATGCAAACGGCATTATAATCTGGTGTACCTGCAAATGCATATAAATAACACTACGGTTTATTTCTTACAAGGGAGTAAATAAAGAAGACATTTCACGAGTCTCGACAAAAACCCTACTCGCACCGCACAGCAATTCTTACGCCCAATGTTACTGAAGAAACACATGTGGCAGCGCTACGTGGACACCTCATGCGCGGAGTAAATAGTTAAACTGGCAAATGGTTTGAACCCAGGAGTTAAACTCGTACGTACCTTGCACATGACGTTTGTCCACTCGTCTTCTCGCTCTCTCGATTTCCTTTCACCACGTGTGTGCAGCTGACGTGGCAATTAATGTCGTTCGAGACATCGTGTTGTTTGTAGACATCGTATCGCGTGTCGTTCGAGACATCGTGCCCATTACATTGCTCCATATCGCACATACTTGGAGGAACGTGCCAGCCCCGACAAATGTTATGCTAAAAAAATGTGTTGTTTACCAGGAGAGAGAGGGATCTGCAGTTGACGTGACTGAATTTAAGCAAAGCACTGACGAGGAATCCGTCCGTGGGAAAGCAGCACTTCTCAGTGAAAGTAACTATACGGTTTATCAAAGCCGTTACACTCGCCCAGAAGGTCACAGGACGTCGTGCTGTTTTGTACCACCACGTTTCTTTGCTCGAATCTCCGAGGGGAACGAGAGCGATCCAAAACTTGCAGCAGGAGTGCACGGATACAAGAATTCCTGAAATTTGCGCTCAGATCGAACTTCTCTGGTGAACACACTTACGCACAGAAACAGTTAATTCATCTCCGCGCGCGACAGTACTTCGTCGTCAAAAACAGTCCACAGAAAAGGATATGTTATTCCTGCTCTGTTCGTGTATTTTACAGTCTGCACTTGTGCGACGCGTGCAACAGTTACTGCGCGGCACGCAATACACGCGCTTGATTGCAGGTCCAACTGATTTTTTCTTACACACAACCTAATTTGCCCCCTGTAGCTTCTTTAAACACCCTACACTCCATTTAAGTCAAAATAGCATTTTTATTCTTTACAAATATTTCTAGATCTGCAATTAAAACAGATTGTGAAGAAAACCGTACATTCCATGTTTACCTGGCTACGAACTACGAACACTGTAAGTTGAAGCGGATACAACATGGCTTCTGGCTTTTGAAATAATGATAAAAATAGACTGTATTCAAGTGCTTATTGAAATAATCCAGAAGACCCCGGGAACAAGCTTGCCCACCTTCCAATCACAGGACGACGATGTTGTTCCCACTTTTTCTCACAAATAATTCCCGAGACACCATCGACTCTTCCGCGATTTTTAGCTCAAAATAAGAGTGTGGCCGAATATTTGCCAAACACTCAATCGACTAGATGGTTTCATTTCGAGAAAAGCTAATGGTCAAGCTCAGAAAAACTATTATCACACACAAAAATCAACCTAGGCCGCTAACTACATTCTCTAAAAAAATCACGAAAAGACTAAATTATTAAAGTAAAGTAACTAAATTTATATGCAATACACAAATGAAGTCCCCTTTTGTTTCTAAGAAATGAACTGGACAATAAACCTGGTTAAATATTTCTACTGAATTAAAATTCTGACAAGGAATGCGACTGAAACACTGTAAAATCCAAACTCACTTCGCAGTGAGAAAAACAAACAGCAATCAACATCGCATTCCTGAGAGTGATCAAGTTCAATTTTCTCTTCCAACCCCTCACCACAAAAATAAGTGATACAACGTGGAAATTTTGGCACTTTGTGGCTTGTTTGGATGAAAGCGGATTGAACTTATTAATCTTCTCTAAATGATGTGTGTTTTTTTTTTACATTTTCCTCCGAATGGTTGGAAGAATTACGAGGACTTCAGTTATTGCAGCTCCAGCAGACCTTTACCAAAGTTCAGCCGCCAAAATTTAAATATTCTACAAATTATGAAACTGTATCAGGTTTAAAGAAGGTGCAAGAATTGCACAGCTCAACGACATCCTTTACGATCTTACAATAACTATAGTTCGCTGCCTTAGGCCCGGGTCAAACGACGAACTTAATTCAGACGATCTTAATTCTAAACAATGAAGCTTGTTCATTTGCATTGAGATGATCTCAATGCAAATGAACAAAAGCCATTGTTTAGAATTAAGATCGTCTAAATTAAGTTCGTCGTTTGACCTGGGCCTTAGTAAGGTCCAGTTTAGACGCTGAAACTTTTCAAACTTATCGTTAAAGTCGCAAGTGCCATCGGGACCTAACTACGTTATTTGAGCGTCGTGATTTGTCCATGCGATTATTTAAACTCAGCAGCTTCAATTGACGTGATTTTGGCGGCTTTCTTGGCAGAAGATCTGCGCCTACAACTTATCTTGTAGACAAGTTACATGGACTAACTACCGTTACGGACGGACGGACGGACGGGCAAGTCTGCTTGCACTCTTTTGTACTCCGTTCTCGCGCAGAGAACACGTTACTTTGGAGAACCATCGATCTGTAGCTCACTGATCAAAACTGATCATAGCTTTCGAGAAGCATCTCTGCGTTTGGATAATCAACTTCAATTTTGTCTTTCAGTTTCCCGCCATAGTACATCATATAGTATGAAAAACTCGGACTTTGATCCCTTCCTCAGATGAAAGCCGATTAAAGTATCAGTTCGCAATACATCTCTCATACGTCGGAAAATCTACATTATTTTTGAGCTTGGGAGTGAAATATGGTTAAAAAGTTCAGTTTTTCCTTTGCGCAAGAATTCGGCGACAAATGACCAAACAAACAGGATAACCCGTCCGTTTCCCTCCTCAGCAAACCAGCTATAATACACAGGCGGTGAACACTGGAGTTTCTCCGTTGTAACGACTTCTATATGTTTGTTACAGAGAATTAATAATTAACTACAAAGCTAAATTACAAAACAGCATGTATCAGTTGTTTACTCGCATAGCCTTCTGGTTAATTAAATCGAGCCTTCGTCCATGTTGAGTTTCATTCGGTTAATCCAATCAAATCGATCTTTTTGAGAAACTCAGAAGTGACGACATAACTCCTTATATGGGCCTCTGTATGCGGGTAACTCTTGATACATAATGGCTACTTTCTTAGTTTAACAACTTATGTTTCCTTGTTGCACTCGCTTCTACAACTAACAAAGGTTAAGTGAATAAACACTACATCAGTTGTCTTAGCATATGCAACGTTGCTCCCCTCTCTTAATACTTGCTTGGGGCATATTATTATTTATTATATAGACACGAGTGTTTTACTGGAAAATATACCGTGCGTAAAATCCATACGAAACTACATCCGGGACCCGAGTTGCGTATTTTCCATATCCTCACTAGTGAGGATATCGTTGGCATCATTTCCCGCTTTTGCACGGTTGTTGTGCAATTTCTCGTAAAACACTCGTGTCTAATATAATAAAAAGAAAATTACACGGCGGCTTGAAGATATGGATTTTATTTTCTCGTTTATTTTACTCACTCGCGAAGCGCTCGTTCGTAAAATATTGTTTTTACCACTCGAAAATAAAATTCATATCTTCGCGCCGCCGTGTAATATCCTCTATATATATTGCATATTATTTCTCTTGGTCAACAGTGGATAGTCCACGGAGACAAAATAATAATAATAAAAAACCATGTGCTTGTACTCTCTTCTTGCATTAATCAGCAAGACAGCTACTACAAGTCAAATTCAAACCGTACAACTCTTTAGCATAAAGGCACAACTGCTTGCAGTGAATTCTTTCTGCCCTACTTACTTTCAATATGGTTTATCCATTTTCCCGCGTTTCAGTAAACTTTGGAGCTGATGAAAGCTCCTAACCTATAAAAGCACTTCGGAAAACTGATAGAATGGACAAACTACATCCGACTCAAGCGGATATTTATGTCTCAGTTCGTGCAAACCACTATTGGGCAACAATCGACAAATCTAGTCACGAGAAGCTGGAACACATGACACCTCGATTCCTCTGAAGCAATCGCTAAAGTTGTTTTGCTGAAGCTTAATACTATATACGACGAAATATAATGGGGCTTTTGTGACATAATCATAACGAGAAACCCGCGAAAGATTGATTCAAACGTGATTCTAATTTTAAATCGCATATTGATAACACCTCACGCACAACACACTGCGGCCTCGTTGTAGAACCAAACAGCTGACCATAAAAAGTGTTCATTCTGCGCCGCTTGCCATACACATAACACTTCTAGTTTGTCCAAGTTGTGTGCAGGAGCCAGTGAAATGTCCGCGATTTAAAACTTTCGATCGGTTTGAGTGGCACTAATATCAATCTTATGATCGTTGCTCTTCCATGGAACTTCGAATTTTGCAAACGATTGTGCTTAAAATATTTGTTATGTAAAACAAGAGACTATTCCATTATCTGTTTGCTCTTTCAACGTGCTGGACTTTGCGTCAAATACGTGATGTAGTAAACTGTTGTGCGGCACTACAAACTTATGAGCAACCAGTAAGCTATCACAGCATCTTGACAAAGCAGAACATTGTTCGGAGCAAACGTATCTACACGATAAGATAATTTTGGATCACTAAAACGTGACCACATCAAGACGACTACGTGACGTCTCACTGAAAACGGGTGCGCCTGCGCAGTACTGAGTAGAATGACGACACCTCGTGAGAAAAACCGGTTTTTTACCGGTTTGTTTCAGTAAGACTTTCACGCAATCCAATCTCCGACAAATGGTTAGGCAAACGTCACGTGCTTAGATTTTCTGGACGAACGCGCGTAAATCTCCATAAAAATGATAACGTGGAAATGAATTATTTCAGTAAATATCGCAGTCTACTTTATGTACAGAATGGATTCCCCACGTAACTGCGTAATCATGACCAATACAGTACTGCGTACAAAAGCGAATGCATCGATACAACAACCAATCATTCGAGATCTGATTAGGAGTCCCTTACAAGTTAAGCGGCTCTACTTGGATTCCTACGTGTAGATACATGTAAATACACACAAGTTCCTCCCCCTCCCCCTTAAAACCAATTTGTCCTAACCTCGGTTTGACGGACACAGGAGACTTGCTCATTCACTTGCTCGTCACTGATTGGCTGGTGCTTCTGTGGAACAGAGGGAAACGTTCAGGTTATGAAACGGAACGTACGTGGAGCCCACAGGGTTAGCAGTTTATAAACTCAATAGAAACGTTCTCCTTCCATTATGACCTTCACTCTCGCATAACAAGAATCTAAGTGCCAGGCAAAATCGTGAGAACACACACAAACACAAACTCCACAGGTACGCCAATAGTAATCAGTTTGCAATTCTTCGTTGGTCACGTTTGTGCTCAGACAGACAGCACGCGATGTAATCAGTACACTCAAACGTAAAGACTGCAGCTCGTCAAGTTCTCACAGTGAAGACTCGCGCAAGAAAAAGAGAGTACACTTGAATCAAAACTCACCAGACTTGTCACCATTCACTGTTGCAAGCTCACAGCTGGTGCCTTGCTGTTGCTCAATTTTGATTGACAGCTGCTCCTCGCTAGTGCGCAAGGTTTCAGCCTCGTTACTTATGGCGGAGGATTTATCGTTAATAGATAACTGGTCGCTGTCAACTCGCTTTTTCTGTGTCGGAGAGTTCGCCGTCGGCTCGTTCTCATAAACTGGAGTTTTCTCGTCGCGCACTAGTGTTTGGACATTCGAGACTGGCGCAACTTCATGTAGAGTTAAGTTGACTTCCGGGTTTTCCCCGCTGTTCTTACTGACTGGCACGTGGTCTGTGAGGGGTTTCCCCTGCTTTGCTATCTCGCTGCTCGTCTCTGCCTGGACGTCCATTGGTGTTTCCCGGATGTGGCTACCCTGGACTGCCGCTGACGCCTTCTGGAGGAATGTCGGCTCAATCCGCACCTGGTCACGTGGCTCTGGTGCAGGCCCATGCTCCGCTGAGTCGTTCCCATTCACGGCTGTCTGTTCGATATCCATGGGCGCTTCTTCGTTATTTCCTGGCGTCTTCGTTTCCGCGCCATGGCTGCGCTGGTGCTCCATCAGAGACGCCATCTCTGCAAAGCATTTGTCGCACGAGGAACACTTGAGCGGAGCTTGGGTTGCGGTTTCCCCTTGAGCAGGCGACTGGCCGTTACACTGTGCACTTTCCTCCGACCCGGCGTCTGTATGCCAGCGCTGGTGAACCAGGAGGCGACTGTTGGAAATAAAGCGCTTTCCACATTCTTTACACTTGAAGGGTTTGTCGCCGCTGTGTGTCCGCTGGTGGACAGTGAGCGCGGCGAGGCGCGAAAACCCCTTACCGCAGTCAGGACACCGCGTGGGGCGGTCATCAGCGTGTTTGCGCGAGTGTAGGATGAGGTCGGAATTCACCGCGAAACACTCGCCACAGTCGCTGCATTTGTACGGCTTCTCGCCCGTGTGTAGGCGCCGGTGGGTCTCCAGGTGTTCTCGTTGGGTGAAACACTTGTTACAGTCCTGACATTTCAGGTGTTCTTTCGCGTGCGTTCGCTTGTGCGTGACCAAGTGAACCTTCTGGGTGAAACCCATGTCGCACTGGTCACACTTGAAAGGCTTCTCGTATCCCGGATGAGAACGCTGGTGCACAGTCAAGTACTGCTTGACGGCGAAGGCCTTTCCGCACAGCTCGCACTTGTAAGGCTCATCTCCCGTGTGTGTGCTCTTGTGGACTCTCAGCTGGATCTTCCAAGTGAACGACTCGCCGCAAACTTCACATTTAAACGGCTTCTCGCCCGAGTGCAGTCGGAGGTGATCCTTCAAAGTACCCTTCTGAGTGAAGCATTTTGAGCAGTGTTTACACTGGAATGGTTTCTCGCCGGTGTGCGTTGGTTCGTGTTCCTTCAACTTACTCACGTACTTGAACACCTTCCCGCAATACTCACACGGGTACGTCTTTCTGACTTCACCGCCGTCTGCCGCTTGTTCCCCTGCGTTACCTCCGCCTGACGCACGTCGTTCGGGTTTTTGCGTGACAAGTACAGGCATTCCCACGTGAACTGCGTTGAACTGTTTCGGCAGACCGTCAGCTGTCACGGCTTTCAGCGTCACGCTTGTTGCGCGCGCAGCGTTTCTGGCCGCCTGAGCTGGCACTTGCACCTGCAACGCATGCGCAACAGGAACAGCAGCACCGGAAGTGGTGGAGGGCGCTGTGTTGGGTATACTGACTTGTGGTCCTCTCTGAAGAAACTGGTTCCCTTGACGCAGAGGCATAATGGTGTTTATAATGTTCCTCACCACTTGATCCGAGATACGGATCGGAGTGGCGCTTGTCAGCTTCTGTTGCTGAATGCCCTGGCCGATCACTGGGGACACAAAAATGGGCGTGGGGTTGACTGGTTGAGGCGCTACTTGTGGGGTCAAAATACTCGCGTTACTCTTGTCGGGAGGAAGTCCGGGCGAACGCAGCGCGTCAACGCCGCTACTCACGTACGTAACTTGTTCAGGATGAACCGTAGGAGCGTTTTGAGAGGGGGCCGTCTGAGTGGGGCTCATCTGCGGGGGGCTCATCTGCGTGGAGTTTATATGCGCGGGTGCCTGTGACATAGTAGGATGACGCTCCGTGGATGAAGGGCCGATTGAACTGCTCAACTCCGGAATAACTGTCTCTGAACTAGGGACACGTTTCTGGGCTCTAGTTGAGGCCTGTGCCGGATGATGCACCACTCCAACGTTGCTTTGGTTCAATGAATGGTAAATGACGTTACCGAGCCGAGGCCCTTCTGACGAGACCGCCTCTGCACCCTCAGGCCGAAAGTGCACCGTACTTGTGTTGTTGTGTGTGGGGCTGAACATACCTTTGCCTATGACCACGTTCGCTTCTTGGCCATCAGGGGCCCTGTTCTCGATAATATAGGTGACATTTGAAGCGACCTGACGAAAGTCAGGGCTCACGGCAGACGCGGGCGCTTTGCCATTGGCTGTGTGAGATGTGGGCGAGACCGCCTGGGGCGAGAACACTTTGGATGAGAGAACCTGGGGCGAGGGCACATTAGGTGAGACCACCTGAGGTGATGACATCAGGAAATCGGGTTCCTCTTGTGGGATGCTCTTTTCTCGTTGTAGCACAGTCTCCAGGATGTCTTCGTCTGTCTGAGTGCCCTGGTGAGTGACGAACATGGCGCTTTGTATGATAACGTTGTGTTGCTCTGGTCCCTTGTTGTTTTGATTGGCAAGTGAGGCAACTTCCTCGGAGTGGCATAACGTGGTAACGTCATGTATCGGATCCGAGGCTCTGGCAACGGATGCAGCTCTACAACGGAATTTCTTGTGTTTGAAGAGGTATGACGGCCCAGCAAAGAACAAGCCACATCTGTCACAGCGGAACTTCACGCCTGACACAAACAAACAAAAAACAAAACAAAACAAAAATAGATTATACACTATAGTGAAAACACTGAATGCAATGCACAGTGAATCCCCTTAAATTGCTAGCGTTACATTGCACACCATGTTTTGAAGGTCCAATAGGTCTTCTCCATCAACTCCATCACCAGGTCAAGCAACACTCAAATGGTACAACATTTTTTTGTGGTCTATCACAGTGTTCACCATATTCTCAAACACCTTCCTAATTTTCCTGATTGCTTTGAGAAAACAACTATGAACATCTGCAACCGTATTGAAATTGCTTAAGCCCGGTGCAGACACTGCTCTTCACATGCGCCGCACATAATGCAAATTGTTTCATTTAATTTGTATTTGGTTTGGCGCATGTGAGGAGGGGTGAACCTGGCCTAAATGCAATACCTGGTCATTTACTTTAGCTCACCTTTACCAGTAGTCATGTAAAATGCAACGTCTCTGAGTCGCCAGAAGTACTTGTCATGAAACCACACGAGTAGCTCTGTGCCGGGATCAATGGTCTTACAGGTTCTGAAGTAAAGTTCGCCACAATACTGGAATGCCACCATGTTCTGCTCACATTCCTGTCGCGCACAGTTGACAAACCTCATCCAGTTGCTATGTTGCTCGTCACGTCCGTCTATCAAGTGCTCCAACTCGTCCTCTTTCAGAATCTGTGGCAAGTGCAAAGAAAAAAATACTGTCAACAATATGTCAGCCACAGGTCGGAGTTCATTTGGTTTAAAAGATGAAGACACACCATAAAAATAACAGCCTACCTCCGCAAGACATCAGATTTGAGAGGGGGGGGGGGGGGGGGGGGAATGTGCAAACATGCTTGAGATGTCAGGCAACCAGGCTAGTGAGTCATGACCACAGTTTTCCCAACAACTTACACTGTTTGAATTATCTGGACTAGTGAGTGGGCAAGCTGCTGAAAAAATTCACTGTGCCCTCTGTTATGATAAAATGCAAACCACTGTGTAGATCTTAGAGGAACTGAAACTGTGACTTACATCCCATGTGTAGGTCTTGTCCATTGTGTAGTTTGAACCCATGAAGGGTATTACTTGGCCCTCGTATGGTCCAAATATGACTCTTCTCTCAATTTCATTCTTAGCAAACACCCCCAGTCCTCCTTGACCCAGGGCAGACGGCATTAAGTACAGCCCATTAGGCAGTGACGCCCTGGCACGGCTACGCACAGCAGAGTCTTTAATCCACAAGAGAGGCCCATGCAGGGGACAGTCACCTTTGTATGACTTCTTACAGTCATCACATTCTAGTAAAAATAAAACATTAATCACAGGTGAATAATCAAGGACAGTCAAAAACACTTCACTAGAGCCGTTTTCGGATGACTGTCGAAAACCAAAACCAAAGTAATCACACAGGCCAATCACAGAGACTGAGAGAAAACAGTTCAGCCAATTGGAAGCCAAAGTAATTCGCGTTTGGTCTTGCGTTTGGTTTTACTTTCCAATCAGCAGTGCGAGTACACGCCATCGCTTGCGTGAGAAGTGTTTGGTTTTGGTTTTGGTTTTGTTCCTGATTGGCTGAGCATGCCGACAAACTCGTGTGGACCAATCCGAAAGCGAAGCAAACGCAAAACCAAAGCAATCACACAATTACTTTCGACAGTCATCCGAAAACCGCTCTAAATATGTGTTAATCTAAGTTAAACATTCAAACATCAAACTTCACAAGCATTGAATACAATGATAGATTTTGCTCATTTGCATTGTATTCAACACATGTGAAGTTCGATGTTTGAAACAAGCCCAGCTTGTTATGATATAAAGTTAAATAATGAGTCTCACCTAAATAACAATCGCTGAGATGAATTCCTTCAGCCATTTCACTTGACACTTGGAAAGAACATATCAAAACATTAAATTCTGTTTACATATGTTACGTGATGATGAATCACCACACATGTCAACTGTTCTATTTTTAATTATAATAACCATGCTCCGTGTAAATAGCACAAAATCCACACCAGCTACTTACTCCAGCCTGTATGCTGAAGGTGAAAACTTGTCTGAGCTTCAGTGCTCGACATTAAGGTTTTAGGTTGGTTGCCCTTCAGACTGTAGATTGACTTCAAGCAATAGAAAGTTTCATAATTTCTAGTTGCCCGGCCCAGAATTGACCTGCCCGACCAAAAGTTTTGGTTGCCCCGGGCAAGTGGGCAACCGTTAATGTCAAGCGCTGGAGCTTGTAAGTCAAGATGATACACAAAATGTACAATCTACCAAAGTGTGACACAAGATATAAACCTGTATATACAGCATCAAGAACCTTGATTCTTACTTTTTCAGGAATCTTTTCTTCTCTTAATATCTATTACTGCTGATGTCCATTGCTCTGATAAGAAGCACCCCATAAGTCCCATTAAAAGTGGCTTGCTTCTCCAGTCCAACATACTACACTAGACAAGAACAGAACACTATTATTAACACCCAATTAGCAACCCTGGTCAACTTACATGTAAATGTATTAATCTGAAAAAAAAAAAAAAGAAAAAGATTATGTGTTCACAAACAAGAACACTTTTGGGAGAAATTATAGTTTCACAAAGAACACAGTACTGTTCTTGTAGATTCAACATACAAAAACACTGTCTTTAATAATTAATACCTTATCATATGGTAATCAAACATGAAAAGAAAATATCACTCAAACTGTGTAAGTCTTCATGAAAGAGGCACACTATGCTGTACATACAGTGGAACAATTAATTTGATTGTAAAATATTTAGACTGGAGTTGGTACCTTTCCTCATACACCCAAAATTATATTCCTATGAACTACAGGTTTTTGAAAATGTCATGAACAGGCATTCTATAAATATCCCTGTAAAAACAAGCATTTTGGCCCACGAGTTCTAAGATATTAATTTTTATCATTTTTTGTATTTTCAAATTTACATCAGTTTATGGCAATATTTATAAAGAAATGAAGTTTCCCATAAGCATTTCCTGAGCCATAGGCAATGAATAATCTGTGAGAATTTCTAGAAAAACCCTACTGAATAATTTATTGAAATGTGAATTTGGTCACAGAATTTGTTTGTCTTAAACTTGCTTTTTTTCTAAAAAAGCAAAAGATTAGGGTATATACAGTGTGACCACTGCCAACTTGCCTACAAAAATCTTGTAAAAAAATTTTTTTACAATACACTTTCTGAACCAAGTAAATTAATAATTTCTTGTTTCTTAAAATGAACCGAAAAAAATATTGTTCCTTTGTCCATCAGTAGGTTCTGCTTTCTCCTGTTTTCAAAAGAACATATCATACTATTAAGCACTGAATTCCATCTGAGTTCCTTTTTAATCATCACACTGTAGTCAATGTTGTGATGGTGCTAGATCCAGCTGCTGGAACACTCCCACAGTCGGTAAATATATATGTTTCAACAATACCTCAAGTACATACACCTCACATGAAACATATGACACTACTTATCAAATTATTTGAACCAACACATTTAATTAGTACCTTCACAAGGAGAGAGCTGTGACCATAATCTACTGAGTGACAGCAATATTGTTTTGACGGCACTAACATTAAATATTCCCTCTGCTCACAATATAACTCCTGCCAAAAAACTATCCATAAACAGATGCTTGATTTGCATTATAGTAGATGATGAGATTCACAAAACAGTCAAGTCCATTGTAGGACATTCTTGTTTTTTTTTCTCTCAACTCTGACTCCAAATTCTGCGAATTCCTTTGTCTATTCCAGACCCTCTCAGACATTCAATGTTGTGAAAATATGCACGGCACATGCTAACACAAAGCTGGTTAAATAACCTGGGTGACCTATAGAAAACCACAGACAGATATGCCTCCTGTGATGGACGGCTACCGTAACAAAATATAATAATCATCGGGAAACTGTCTGGTTTGATGTGCAAACAAGAAAAATAAGCCTGAACACAAACTGTACTTCAATGCTAATTTTTTTTACAGCACATGAATGACTGCTGATTACAAATTACAAATATATTCTTGTTTACATGTTCCATGATTTAAAAACTCACCAAGCTAATAGCAGTTGCAGACGTGACAGGAAATGTACATGCACACATGGATCTGCATGCATGTTTTCTGGAAAGTTTTAAGCAAAATTTACTTTCTTGTTGTAAAAAGCCTTTATAAACATTAGGGTGAATAAGTGTACATCAATGAGAGATATGTTACAATAGTTCAATAGTTCAATGTTATAGTAGTAGTAAATTCCGCTGTATCAATCTCCAAAACTTTTTATTTCTCTGAGTTTCCCCACATATACAGGTACAGTATTTGTTAGTATTGAGCATTTTGTGATAATCACAGTAATGGCGTATTACACACTTGGAAACAATATTGCTAGACAAATATATGGCAAGCTACAGAATATATTTGTCAAGAGATACAGATATTTTAAATTTTGGTATATTGCTGACTGCTTGGTACAGCTTCCTGTTTGGTAGCTTATCAACAAAGGCATTTTTTAAATGTAAATAGTCCAAAAACTCTGTATTAAGATATACATGTTTTATCTTGCTGTCACCAAGACAATGATCTGCATGTAACAATCTTAATTAAGACGAGACTGATTGTGCGGTGAAATTTAATCTCCCTTTCTGCTCACTCAGGTCATGATCATGACGTAACTTGATCAAGCACTCATTACATTTCTTTAGATCTACATGAGAAAGATCTTGGAACTAGAGAGAACAAATGACTTCTGATTCCTCTGAGGCCTATACACACTCATGAACAATATTTGATGTGAAACCAGACATTGATCGCTGATTTGGGAGCGAGCTTGCAGCAAATTTTCGATTCTGTAAAGAATCTGCATGGGTGCAAATTTTATGCTCGCCACTGAGTAAATTATAAACATCACCCTATTTTTACTGCTGTGGTTGTGTTATTGTTGAAGACACTAAGTCTGCCACGTTTGATCTTCTTAGAAATATAAGTATAATTGCTGGGATGTCTGGACCGAAACCCCTGGGCAGAACCAAAAACTGTTTAATGAAGAATTTATATGGTGACATAACTGCAGTTAATATACAAAGATTCTTTAGAAGAAGAAGAAGAAGAAGAAGAAGAAAAAAATCTTTGGGGTGCACATGGCTTTCTGTCATCAGCAACTTACTGATATAAACACAAAACATATCTATTTCATATTTATAGGCATTGCTTCTAGGTTCTGCTATCTGCTATGGAATTGCGTCAGAAAACATAACGGAAAGATTCTAGCTCGGTCATACTGATGGATGAACGCAGAACTCGGAAGCTAATAGCCCTTGGCATTGTGTCTATCAGAGCTGAAGGTATAAATAGAATTCACGCGATGCCTATCGCGTCAGGGATTGCCACAAAATCTAGTCTGTTAAACGATTCAGTTTATGATTGATCTCCTGTCGAAACCCCTAAGTAGAAGAGGTCTCGAATGCCGGAGCAGTACTACATGTGAAAGAAAAAACTTCGCATTATAAATACAATGGCTGGGTGTTTGTAAAAGGCGCTCAAACTACACTTCGCTCGAAAGTTTACAGACAGACCGGGCCCATCTATTGGCAAGTGTATTAAATTCTGATATAGTCCGACAGAATTACCGAAAAAGCGCGATTTCACAACTGAACCACTGAGTTTGAGAGTTTCGACCTTCGACCGAGTGGGGCGATCTCACAAATCATGAATGCTTCGGTATTTCGGTGAATGTTAACACTCACGGATTCTTTTTCCAAGAATACAAGATTGGAAGTTCTACCCACCACAAGTCCATTAATGCAAGCTCCTCGTTAGAACAGGCGCTTCGATCCTGGTAAATTGCAAGGACTTCTTTCCACGAAATGCAGCACGACGACACAAGCCGTCGCCATACCTAAGAAGCCGAGCCAGGCCCCGCGCGGTCAGCCTTGCCACGAATGTCAGACCGGAAGTTTCTAAAACGTGCTCAAAGTCAAATATGTCGATCTTCGTTCTTGATGCTTCGAACGCCTAGCTACTTAGCTTTGGATGGGCAGTTTCTTTTTTGTCACGAATGGCAGCTGTCATGTAACAGGACTCTGCTAGCTTCTTTTGTTATTCGACAAGGTCAAGTTGACTGAACTAAAGGTCATCTATACTCCAGGGGGTACTACCTGTAATAGTGAACAAAAAGCCCAACATTTTCATCAGATCATCGCAATGAAAACGGCTGCACTTTCTTTGCGGCTTTCCAACCTTTTTCTCCCTGGGGATTTGTGGGGGATGGAGGTCTCTCTCGCCATCACGTTCCATTAGAATTTCCATTGGCTCAGTGCTGACAACATTGTTGCCAAAAGAGAAGTACAAAACAAAATGATAAAGAACTGACACGCTAATGACGGCTTACAAGCGTCCTGTATCAGATTTCGATTACAAAAAAAAAAAAAAAAAAAAAAAATGCAGCTTTTACTCAATATTTAAACAGCCATTGAGCATTGCTCGCAGTGATGTGGGTCACCTGGACAACGATGTATTTCCTCGACCGCACACGCATTTCGCGGAACTCTTCAACCGGCTACCCAGAAAGTGCGATACGGTATTCGTCATCGTATTTCCACTAAATCTATAGATTGTCCGGCTGTGATTATTTTAGGCCGGAAAAGAAAGAATCCACTCCACGTGGTGACCGCGCTGTATAAAGTTGCGTTTTCAATTACGTTTGCTCTTTCCTTCGTGCTCATGGTCGGAAATTTATAAACTGGCTGTGAAAGTGTCGGAAAGTTTACTCCAATGGTAGCCATTACTTGGTTTTCTGTTTCTATAACATGACGTCAAATTTCTAGTGAACTCCCAGTGCCTCATTTCTTCGCAGCACAGGCTTACAACTATGATCGGGCGCAACGTGTACTAAAATACTTCTTTGAAATCCCTGTGTACGTAACAGATGACACAAACATCCTTTTTTTCACCCACATATTCAGACACACGCTCTTTGTATGGCGCGCATTGTTTACCGTCGTTCTTGGCTTCATGCGTCAGGTCATCTTTACCCTCCCCTCCCCTCCCCAAAATCTTGTGAAACCGACTGACAGCCAGAGTGCAGTTGAAGGCTCAATACACTAGATTGCATTGTGACGGACAATAATGACCCACTCTGCCTCTTGTGTTGTCATATGACAATATAAATATAAAGACAGCATATCAGATCATTTTTACTTACTTTACTTGCGCCATTAGGATCTTCATCATCAGTGTGAACTCACCCCATATTACTGCACTGTAGTCGAGATGTGTAGGCCGTTATTCTGATTTGTATAACCCTCGCTCCACCAGCAGTTAGACAAATTACAATGGGTGAAATATTGACTATTAATATAAGCATCTCATAAAACTTTAATTTTTTAGCAGATTGAACTTTGTACCGGCGGCGTACGTATCGAGTCTGAACATCAGCTCGACTGAACTCTTATAGCTGGCCTGTGTCAAGATCCTAGAACTTCAGAGCCTTTACAGCATCGCCTAAGAGACCAAAAGTAGACAAGAGAGTTCAAACGCCAATCATCCGTAAAGTGATCGAGGCAATATTAACATCAACTGTTCAAACGCAGCGGAGTGAGAAGATAAATCTTGCTTAGTTTCGCAAAAGCCCGTTGAAGGAAGAACTGACGCGCCATTCTGCAGAAGTAAAGCGCAACAAATTGCTTGCGAGTTCAGGGTTATGCTCGCAGCTGCCTGCAGTGACCCCTCCCCCCCCCCCCCCCCCCCCCCCCGATAACCCCCAACCTTGTTACCTTGTTGTTTCAATAGCTCTTACCCGGAGCTCGTATTTATTGTCTCGCCAGAAGTGGACCACGAGGTCATCAATACAACTAGCCAAGTGGTAGCGAGAAGACTAACAATAACAATTTATTAACTTCTTTACAAATGGATGTACTCATCTGTCGCTGTATGTATACAATTAGCATTTGAACCGCCATGCATGCAAGGTGTGAGCTGCGCGTTAATACTGCACACTTATACCGTATTTATTAAACGATGGTTTTTTTTAGAGTATAATGGTATAAATTTTACAACTTTACAACTCATTTAAAACATGAGCATAGTTCACAACTTGAAAGTCATGATTTGAAACCCAGCATAAATCAAGCGGTCTTGGTTCAGCATGTATGTACAATCATGTTCTTGCGAGAACTCGACGCAAGGTGTTTTAATCAGATCGAGTCCACGGCCATTTGTGTCCCCGTTTCTACATGTTCGCAGATTCATTTTGCTCTTTTGTGTTGAGCATAATATAGCCTCGCTATCATCAGTTACCCGACTCCAGTGTCTTGTAACAGTTCCCTAAACTATTATGGCTTCTTCTATCATTATGTGATGACATAACGAGTTCATTATTGAACCGGGCATCAACGCCTCATACGATCCTTTCCTTGGATCGATTGTCGCCGTTCATCTCCAATCCTTGTGAAAGCGCTTGGCACTTTTAATTCCGCTGTACTTTTCACCCCATCGCGTGGCTTAGCTCCTGTGTCCTGAGTCTCTTCCTGACCCTGCGCTTCTAGTTGGGACTTAAGCGGATGTCACGGCACCTATTTCCAGTGGAATGTTATTCAGATAAACACTGGGACCCGCACGAGCAGCCTATACACTTCACTGATCCAACAGATGCCGGTCTGTCTGTCATACCGCGGCAACTACGTATGTGAACAAAATGATCCCTATCCATCCAACCATACTGTAGTAATAAACTGGCATCTGTCAGTGCTGGTAGCACAAAACAGCACACTATTAACGAGTACGCTGCGTCGAAATCACGGCTACTGTACGTTGAAATCGGCACCACTACGTTGAAATCGGGAAATCCGGTACCAACTGATCATGAAATTGTCCTGTTTTACAGAGCCAGCAAAACTTGTCATTCGAGCGCACTTAACCTGCGACCAGGCCCTCTTTTCTTTAAAGGAAGGCCTGGTCGCAGGTCAAATCACGTTAGTCTCCACAGCAGTCACGCATGTGAGTTTCAATCAAGTCACACGGCAGGACAAGTTGGCAGATGGGGCACTGGATTTCGCTGCTCTGCGGGCTGCTAGGGAGGCGGCGTGGAGCCGGTTTTGGTGGCTGCTGCTTCTGCTGCTGTTGAGGTGATGAAGCCGCACAGTCTGTGTGTTCATCTCCTGGACAATCAGCAACAACTGCCGCGCCGAATGGAGATCTCATTGTGTTCTTTGAGGAAAAAATAATCAAAGTGAGAAATAGATGCAGCAAGTCTGTTGTCATAAGGAAAGAGTCGGTAATTATTTTAAACATTTTATAGAACACTAGGGGCTCGTCTAAGACATAAACGGTGAAAACGAAACGTCAAAAAGAAAACTATTCGAAAACGCTCTACAAAGCGGAAAACTTCGCTCTATTTTTAATACACTCCTATGGGCATTCGAAAACGGAACTTTTCGAAAACTCTGACTTCACCATGATCTTGATGTCTTGTTCAAATGAAAGTTAAATTATCAAATTCTCATTAACTCACTCATATATTTTCATCAAGAAGGGTTGGGAGAATCTGCACTTATGAACACTTCATTACCTGGTATCCTAATTGCCATGGCTGCTTCATCTCACGTGCACAGGACTGCTCATAAAACTGCTGTCTTTTAAATTGTTGTGCTGGTGACAGTGCTGCTGTGGGAGGTGGACTCCTTGGCTGTTGTGGCTGCCACACAAAACAAACAATGTCGGTTAAAACTGACTGTAGATAACAACAAATACTGTCCAAAACTGATCAGACTATAAGTTCCCCTAACATTTACCAGGCAAAGTTAAAAGAATTTGGCTCTTGATCTGGGGATTCAAAGCCTCAACATGCTGGTTCTCTGGGACAGCTGGGTTCACTTGTTTTGTTGTTGTTTTTTTTTTTATCGATGTGGGAAAGCTAAACACTGTAAGAAGTCTAAGCTGACATTTCAAATGTCAGACCTTTGTCGGAGCAAGTGAAGAGACTCACCGAAGAAAACATGTGCTTCAGTGACTCAAATTCCCTCTTCAAAACATCGTATTGTCTGGTCACTTCCTTGGCTTCTGTTGATACGCGACTGTGCTCTGCCTTGATGTTGTCTTTTTCCTGTTTTTCCATCTTCCAGTCATGTTCATAGCTCTTTAGCTAGTTCAAAAAAGAAGAGAGATTACAAACTCGCACATGCTAGACTCACAATAACTTATTACAGTCAGTGTTTTGGAAATAATGTACATATTATTTACCAAGATACAACAAAAATGTGTGAACAAGAAACAAAATAGGACACTGTACTACTGAGAGAACTCCAAAATGTCATTATGTGTGTGTGTACAAACTTGCACAAAGTGGGGACCTTAGAACCAGCACCTCATCTTGTTGGGGTTTAGTTATGTATTGTTCAGGTAGCATTATGGTGACAAACTCAAGTCAAGATTATCACAATTCCTTCTGAACATTCTGCTGACAACTTTTGACCCCTGTACTTACTGCCTCTTGCATCAGCTTGTGTTCATCCCATAAGAGCTGATATTGCTGCATTTTCTCTTCCAGTTCCCTTTGCAGTTTAGGGACTTCCTCCTGTCCTGCCCTCAAGTCTTCATGTTCTTGTGTCAAAACATCAACTTGACTCTTGTACTCGCTCATAGTTCTTTTATAATTCTCCACCTGGTCTTCTTTCTCATTCAGTTGTGTCTCTAAGGTCTTGCACACCTCTTGCAGTCTGTAATGATCTTCTTCCACCTTCTGCAGTGCAGCTTGACGCTCATTCAGTTGTACTCTTAGCTCATCAAGTTCTTTCATTACTTCATTGTTCTAAAAGTAAACCAGTAATATATGGTCATATTTGTACACAACTGGAGTATTAAAATAAGAGTGACTGAGAATCAGAGTGCTATTTAAAGACCCACAAGTCGTCTTTGTCATCATAACGTCCTGAAGATGCTTTAGCCAAAGATTTTATCTCAAATAAATTATGCTCCGATTCTCCAAGCAAATAGGCTGCCCTACTCAGGCTTCAAGAAATTATTGTGAAATTATTTGATGACTAGAGGGTGCATAACACGACAAAATAAAAAAATTCAAGATGAAGAGGACTTCAAAATCTGTTGGTAAGGGGTCACAAATATAAGCATTAATGTTTGTCTAATAATAAATAAAATATCAAAAGCTACAGTGCTTAAAGCAAGCAGCTTTCTTACCTGTGAGCCATCTTTGTCGTCACAGGCCACTTGATCCATGATCCTCTTGATTTCAGGTGAACTTTGCATCACCCTTCCAAGCTGTTTTCTTAAAGAGCTCACTTCTGTGATACGTTCATTTCGAGCAGTTTGCACAACATCCTTGAGCCGCTCATTCTCTGTCACTAGTGTCTCACAGAAGGTCTGCTTTGCACTCAGCTGCCTTTGTAGCTTGTTCTCTTGTACTGACAGCCTCATGATTTGGTCCTGTAGGGTTACCATGTCTTGCTCTTGTGTAGCATCCAGAGCAGCCTTGATTTCTTTCAGTTCAATAGTTTTCTGCACCAGTTCATTGCGTTGAGCCACGATCAGTTCATGAAGTTCTTTGTTTTCCTTTTCAAGAGAGAAACAGTAATGTTATAAAGTATGTTCCAACACAGGTAGTATATCAGTACAAATGACAAAGTTTAATAAAAACCCATGTGTGTCATTTGAGTAACATTACAGATGTTGTAAAGAGGCAGTCAAAGCATTATACAGCTTGCAAGCCAGACGGGAGCTAATCCTTTCACTCCTTTCAAAATCGGTTTGCAATATACAACTTCCCATGAAGAACTTTCAGTGCAAGAGTAATATCTTGGTTTTGAAGGTTTAAGATTTTATGATCACTGAAATGACATCCTGGCTTTCATCATAAAAAGATACTGCTCCACTGCAAGTACTTTGTGACATTCTAAAAGTGTACCTTAATACAGGACAGAGGGAGCAGGTGTCAGGCTGAGTTGATAACAAGGATTATCTTCATCCGGCTGAGGTGGCCGTCATAAAACAGCAGTCGAATATATAATAATATTGTAAGTGACATGTGATACTGTAGCAACATTAATACTAACAACACATTAACATTAGTATTATAGAAAGAGGGCTAGCTGCTTTGAGATTACTCAGCTCTTTGTTTTGGGATTTCTATGCTTTCTGATTGGTACAAACATGTGCATTTTTGGCCAATCAGAAACAAAAGCAACACTCCTTTCGGGTAGGTTGAAGTGTTTTCCTACAGCCTTCATAATTGACACAGATGTATACAAAAATCATGTATACATCCAAAGATCACTCCATTATTAGCATCCATGAAATGTTTTACACCAGGATTGCGCAAGGCAAGCCCGCTAGGATCAGATGACAGAACATGTCAAGTCATGTGAAGTATCACATTTCTATTACGAAATCGTTTTTTTTTTTTATAAATTAGATTCTGTTCAGTTTACTTCTCTGTTTTATTTCGATGTCGACAGAAAAATCCGAAGGAATCAACAAGAGTTATGATCTAGCAGATTCCTGCACGTTTCACGGAACTAGAAGATACCATATGGGAGGCGCTTAAGTCAGACGGGGAATCCCCGAACTCAAACAATGAACAAAGAAAATCATGACGTTGCAAACTTTCGCTTTCGAGTTGCAAGGAAGTGTATTTCCCTCCCATTTTTAATTCGTTTTATGTCATTCCGTTCGAAAACTAATAGAAAGAGAAACCACTTTCTCTATGAGGTTGAAATGCGACGCGCGCAATTGTTTACACAAAAACATAAAAAAAAAAATGCTTCGATTGCATAAATTTAAACAATAAGACGCTAAATTTGCATAAAACGCAAACGGCGTGCTTCTCAGAGCCAGTTGGGAAATTATTCAAACTAAGCAAAATTTAATAAAATAGGTATCGACACAGTTTCGTCAAAAACTTTCCTCATGTTCTATATTGGGCCGTTTCGTTTCACGAAGGGACTTTCCAGGCGAATCAAGATGGCGCCGCGCCTAACAGCTCCTTCGCCACAAATGATCGTATTGGCACTCAAAGTAAACTTTAAGTTGAACCAGGAATTAAAGAATACTGCATTTTTCTTTCAGTAAGCCCTTTCATTCCATGGCTGCATTTAAAACAAAAAGGCAAATGGGGTAGTGAACGCAGTCAAATTTATACACGATGACCGCGGTCTCCTTAACAAATTGTCATCTCCTTTCATACATTACTTACCACAGCCAAGTCTGTTCCATTTGGTATCTTGTCCGCCAAATGATCCAATGCTAGCCTTAATTTTGTGTTTTCTTTCGTCAAAGCCTCCAGAACCTTCTTTGAAACGCCCGGAGTAACGATGGCACCTTGAGACGCTGTTTGAGGTCCATTGCCCACCTGAATGTTCAACTGCGCGATTCTGTTTTCTGCTCTCGCTAGAGCGTCCTGCAGCCGTTCCACCTTGGCATTTAACGTTTGAATTTGCTCGTTCTTTTCCTGTATCTGTTCTCCAAGGTTCTGTATACCCACCACTTTCGTTGACATCCGATTTCTCTCGTTGACTAACGCGAACACTGCATGTCTTAGCTGCTGGTTTTCTTGCTGCAACTTGGTTATGCTTACTTCGTCTGACATTTTTTTTTTCACCACTTTGCCTAACCTACGTGAATAAAACGAATGAAATAAAGTTAACCGTCGCACGCACGTATTTAGCTCCGTTCGACCGGGATTTGCCCCGCAGAGTGACGTCATAGGAATAACCTCATCAAAGGGGAGATTTGTGCCAAGAATTGCTAGTTTCGTAACTTATCATTCGTATTTTCGAAACGGTGTGAAATCAGTTCCTATTAACAGTTTAATCTATTTACTAGAAACTAAGCTTGATCAGCAAAAATAAAACACGACTGCCGACGATTAGTTTAGACGCTCCGGCCCTGTTTTGTCAAATATTGTACTCAAAGCCGATTTGCCAAAATCAACACAGATTTTTTTCCACTCATTGTTAAAAATATTGGCCAAGCCGATATATTGATCTGATATAAAGGCTTCCGTGCGCAAAAGTGTATTAAATGTCTTTATTCAAAAACAAAATTCAGAGCCAAAATTCGAAGCCAAAATTCCGCGATGAAAATTATACGAAAATTACTCCTGCACCGTGGCTTTTCAGCTAACAGGGATCACAGTATCAGCCGTAAACAAAGGAAAAATAATATTGTTGCCTTGCACTCCTGACGCAAGAACATGGCCGAACTTATATCCTTGCTGCCCACAATCCCTTGCGCTCGACAGTAAACGAGGAGGACTGAGGACCACTTGCTGCATAATCATTTTTCTGTTCCTTCGGGCCAGGCAAGGCCAAAACAACGAATGTTTCGAGAGAAAACAGCGAGTCTTTTAATTTCTGAATACAGCTGCACATTCGAAACTGTTCATACCAAGAGTAAGCAGCAATCTTGTTTCCAGGCTCGTTCATCTCCCGCCCTAAAGAGCCTGGGAACGAGGTTGAAGTAAGTGTCCAAAGTGTTTACGTCAGAATCTATTTTTCAAAGATTTGAAATGATCACTTGACATTGGGTTTGTGCCGTATTTCCGTTACAGTTTTACGTTTGCTTTTCGCTGATTCTAAGCTAGTGGAGTGTGCTATCGTCTTGTAGGTTTTTCAGTGATTCTTCTCAGTAAAACACCAAGTGTGTTACAGTGGTGTCGCAGCCGTTCCGGCGTGGTGAGGCATCGGGGAAAGTAACCCCAAGGTAGGGAATATACCTCAGTGATGCAAGCTCCCCCTCCCACCCAAAACAACACTTATAGACGCCTTTGGTGTTTTAATTTAGATCAACAGGAATCTCTCCTGTCATTACTTCCTGGCGAGCTTCAAACCAACATGGTGACCCTCGAACTCGTGTCAAGTCTAAGTACAAATTTCTTGATTCTATTGTCAAATGAATATGACAAACTGTCCATATTGCTAAGGGCTCTGCTTTTAATTGGAACATACGCTGTATACAATCAACTTCCCATTCGGTTCAGTGAAGCCGCCGATACGTTACTTTGCTAGTCTGCAGCTGTCATTTGCTTCTGGTAAGTCCACCGAGGCTTTCCTCGTCACGCCTCGCAGGATCTGTGACGTCATACAAACATATTTCCCAGGCGCCAACGCATGAGTCGGCATACGTCAAAGTTCCTCTTAGCAATCATGCGTCGTCACCACTATGCTAGACAACCCACCCTCTCGTCTCATTTCGCCAAATGATCCATGAACCACGTCTGCTTCACCCGAGCAGCTAATACGGCCAACTTCCGCCTGTCTCGTCGGTGATGAACAACAGCCAAACTTCAGGCTTCCCTCCGCCATTTTCAGTGCTACAGCTAAAAATACTGGTGACTTCTCCAAGCAGATCTAGGGACAGTGTCTTCACCAGTCGCCACTGATCGTTTCATCATTTAGTTATTTTACTGGAGCAAAAAAATATATCGCTTGTCGCTTTTTACAGCGGACAAATTTAAAGTTTTCTCAACTGAGGGCTTTTCCAGACCCAGTCGGTTTCTTCAAGCTAGCCTGAGGTCGACTCTAACTTCTTCAGGCAACATTAACCGCTTCGTTACTAACTTCACTTTACAGAGCGCGACAGTTCGTTGCAGGGTTAACCACGGTCGCTTTGTCCAAGCTTGTACTGAGTACTGAGTACTGAGTACAAAGCCGATCCTCAGGCAACATTAATTGTTTGAGTACTTTACAGTTCATTGCAGTGTTGAACCCGGTCGATTTGTTCCAGCGAGTCCATACCCGGTCCTAATTTCGTCAGGCAACATTAACTGTTTGATTACTTTACAGTTCATGCATTGCAGGATTGAACCCAGTTGGTTTGGTCAAGCGAGTCCAAAGCCGGTCGAGTACTCTACAGCTTGACTCAGTTTTGTTTGCATCATGCTCTTGGTGGGATAGCGTGGCAGGTCTAACAGGTTAAAACAAGTATGAGCCACCGGGAGATGGTCCCCAGACTCCCCGCCGGCCACCGGCTGGATTATTATCTGACAGGAGAAAATAAACAAAGGCCATTGTTGAGCAACGTTCAAAAGTTAACGCTTTTCATCCCTGCGTTTTTATCTCCGTAATCATTCACCCTTCTCAGACAAGTAAGTGAGCACTGCTACCAGAATGTACTCATTGAGAGTTTTCATTTGAGTGGTCACACCAATAGCAGGCGCGTAGGTCCCACCATTCACTGCGCGCATCAAAATAAAGTGAAAGTCTGAGTTTGGGGAGTGGGGTAGGGAAAGAGCCTGGGAACGAGGTGAGTCAGTGAATAAACAGCAAGAGAAGAAATCGAATCAGTGACACAACAAGTAGCAAATGAAACTAAAGCGCGACACTCAACACTTCGAACTTACTTTCATGCTCTTCATTCCCAAGATGGGGATACGGTCGCTGCCAGTGAGGAAGGCTGTCCGGGAGAAAAGGATTGAAAGATCAACTCACAAGTGAAACTATCTACAACGGAATAATGCATCTCAGTTTGAACGTAAAGTTCTCTCTCGCGGAGAGGAAGCAGCAAAAAGACGCCCCATGAACTCACCTAGAAACTTCTTCTTCAACTGTTGTGGGAATTCGTGGAAAACATCCCAAAAGTTCTGAATTACCGGATGGCCACGATAGAAATCGCCTTTATATTCCGCTACCTGCAAGAAATATTATTTGAGCCTGTTTCATGCGTGTAAAGCCGAGTCGTGCCAACAAAATAAAACGGCACACATGAACGCGAGCAACGTGAATGGACACTACACAATAAGCCACTTTTACAATCATACGCAGTTCGCGATGCTAAGGCGATGAAATTTGGCTGGCAGACTAGAGTGTTACTTCTTTAGACGTAATGCAATTCTGCAGATACAAAACCAAGCTCAGAAGACTGGGGTATTTACTAGATAGATAACTCGTTTATACGAGCAGAAGAAAGCGCCTAATTGCAAAAGTGGCTTAATCAAGGGGGGTGGGGTGGGGTGATTCTCTTGTAACACATCCGGTATGAGCTGCCTGTGAACAAACTAACGCTGACGTCACCTTTTCCAGATCCCTGAAGTTGTAGTCTTGGCAACCAACCACCATCTGCATCAACTCTTCAGGATGAAAAAACTTCTGCAAGAAACGGACAGCAAACAGCGTGTCTGAGCTCCTACATCAAAACTAAAAGACAAATGAACACCAAAAGAAAGCACGGCGACTAAGTTACCAGCACCCGGCCGCCACAGACGCGGTGGAATCCTTGAGAGAAGGCTTCAAACTGTTTACTGACAGATTTATTCAAATAATAGTCCATGTACAGGTCCACATATTGTTGCCTGGGGAACGGAGACAATGAACACAGGTGGACAACCATTTCCAAGAAATACTTCCAAGAAGTAAAAATACAGATAGACACCTTGGATATCCTGCGATCGTGTGTCCTTCTCTACAACGGGCATTGCACCAGCGATTATTCTAGCGTTTCGCGTAAGAAAACTCAAAATGTAGCCATGTGAAACTTGAAAGGAAGGTCGATTTACATGGTACAAGTTAGTTTGCGTCTTACTCCAGCGCTTACCTGTTATCTACAGTAACGGGAATCTCCCCTCCACCCGGCAACAGGTCGATATACTCCAGAGAACCATAATTCTCACGGGCAATCTGAGAACGAACAAGGAAATGATCAGAAGTCATCAACCAGTAATAAACTAGACAATGGATAACGAATGGCCAATCGTCTGACTTACCTGAAAGTTTAATCCGAAGACTGAATCTAAGTCATCATCTGGGTAATCCAGCAAATACTGCAGGTTTCTGGTGTAAAGAATGATCAACTTCAATTTTCTCTTTCAGTCTTTCACCAGAAATATATCATAATGTAAGGAGAACTTGGCACTTCATAGCATGCTCAGATGGAAGCTGATCAAACCATCGATTCTCACAACAGCACTTATATATCTTCTTCTTGAGTGGTTGGGAGAATTTGTACTGAGCTTGGGAGTGGAATGGTTAAGACCAAACCTCCGGCTATGTTTTTCTATACTTTTCTATACCTGAGGCTTGAAAGAGGAACTCTTTTGGGCGGAGCCTCCCCGTGTAGCCGATCATAAGGAGTGACCACCTCCCTGGGTTTAGCCCAGATCAATCTAACTCCCTTAGGTTTGTGTTACAACACCGAGATTGTGTGTATTGAGACTCGCCATGTTTACACAGATAGTCTCACCTCGCAATTGACGGCTGAAAGCCTCTGTAGTCGTCGAGCGTCGGTTTTCTGGAAGAAATGCAGCAGCAAATGAGCATTAGACAACATAACTCCCAACCCAATCCTACAAAACTTGCCTTTTCAAAAAAATAAATAAATAAATAAACTAAACTAAAATAATAATAATATTAGTGTGGACGGACAAAAACGAATCGAAAACGCTCTCGTATGAATGGAGAAATTTTTGAAAACGGAGAAAAGAAAACCCGCGGCCACGTATGGACATGGCCTTTGAGGGAAAAGGGGGGAGGCTGCTCGAAAAGGAAAGGGGGAAAACAAACAAGTCAACTGAAGCAGAAAGAAGAGCGAGCACCAGACCTGTCCAAGAGTTTCTTGTAGAGCAGAGGCGGGAAGTGAAGGTCAATAATGGTGGAGTTGTAGATGGCCAGTCCACAGATGACGCCAATTAACAAAAACATCGGGTTCTCTTCAAATGTCTGAGGAGCGAATTTTGAAATCAAGGTTACAACAGCGACAAGAACAAGAGCAAGACGAAGGAGGCTAAGGAGGAGACCCAACACAAAGAGGACACGAAAAAGAACAAAGATAACAGAAACAAGACGTAGAAGATAAGAGACAAAAGGCAAGGAGATAAACAAGGGGCAAAGACAAGGCAAACACAAGACAAGAGGAAAACCAACAAAATAACAAAACAACAAAAGTATGTGAACTATGTGAACTATGTAAAACTATGTGAAGTATGTGAAGTATGTGAAGTATGTAAGCTAGTGCTACCTTGTCGTTGAACCAGATTGTTTGGGATTCTTCAATGTATATGAACATTCCATACTTGGGGTCAAGAATTTCAGTCAAGAGCAGCAAGAAGAACTCCTAAAAGAAACACTCGTTTCCTCAGCATCACAGGCTGTGCTATCTTCGAGCCAATCAAACATTAACTAACGACAGCAATAAATCATAAAGACAGCAATAAATCTGACAGACAAGTTTATCTGAACTGTACGGGACTGACAACAGCACCTTTGCTACTCCACCCGCATCTATTCCTTCTTCTCCTGAAAAGACCACCTGAAGATAAAGCATTTTCCTAGTTAATGACATCGAAAGAGGCAGAGAGGCTATCTTAGTTCCTATTGGCACCTTATAAGATAACGTTTATCGCGTTTATCGTAACGTAATTACGTTACGATAAACGCGATAAACGTTATCTTTTCTTCGTAACACGATGAAACCTCAACCTTAACCTACGAACCTTAAGCGGCTTCTTGAGGTTGCACGGCCCTTGTTTCATGATCTGCGTCAGTGTGTCCTGCACGATGTTGTTACGACGCACCACGATCACCAGCAGCGGGTTGACCGGGTCAAAGTAGCCATGGAACATGGAAGTCAAGTTACGACGATTCACTTCCTCAACAGCCGACTAAAAATCACAAAAGACACCACGCGTAAGCAAGGGGTGGAGCCGTTTTCCCTCTTACGCTCAAAATACAAAATCTCACAACTATAAAATAAGAAGAAGTATGCGCGGTGAAATGAGAATTGATATCTCAATCAGCTGTTATTTGAGCAAGGTATTAAAAGTTAAGCTCTCCATATATAGTGTACAATATATCTCTGGTGGGAGAATTAAAGAGAAAATTGAAGTTGATCACTCTTGGAAGTGAAAGGATTAATCATTATGACGTCAGTTGGCTTGTTGTGCCAATGAATGCTGGTTATAGTGAACACGGATTAGAACATTCTTTTCCCACCTGCATCTGCATGACGGCGTCCGTCTGCAACAGCTGCGTCTTCGCTCTGGCATCGAACACGAACGGAAAACGGCAGAACGAGAAGGTCGACTGCAATACAAGGGACACAAGCATGATACTACAGTAGTACACAAGACTACAACAAACAAACAAACAAACAAGCAACAACAAACAAACAAACAAACACCTGGCTGGCGAAATGCACGGCGACAAACATAACTCAAGACGATCCAGTGCTGTGAAGGAACTGATAATAAAACACGTGCTAGACAAACACACACAGGCAGACACAAGGACACAGAAAAAGATAAGACAGACACACACAGGCAGACACAAGGACACAGAATAAGATAAGACACACACACACAGGCAGACACAACGACACAGAAAAAGATAAGACAGACACACATAGGCAGACACAACGACACAGAAAAAAATGAGACAGACACTGGGACAGATAGTGCCAGAGATAGGGAGCCCTAGACAGAGAAAGAGAGTTTCATCAGGATATCCATGAAATAATTCTGAACATGATTGACGGTGGCTGTATTTGTACCAATTGATACTTGTAGATATAATTGTTGTTGTTGTACCGATAAAGGTATAAGTAAAATGACGTGCGCGGCGGGTATATATTTCAACAAATTTTCGGATTTTGGGGGGATAACTGATAAAACACTTCCTCTGGTGCGTGACGTCACTTCTTAAACAAGCTACAAATGTGCGGTTAGGTTTTCTTGCTCGTTACTAAATTGCACGGGAAAACGTCATACCACGTGATTAAGGAAGCTGTGAGTATGAAACTCTCTCAGGGTTGAGGCCGTCTAAACAAAAAAAAAGAAGTGATACAAAGCAAATCTAGTTGTTTTCAAACAATGGAATGTGAACCCTCTGTCAGAGTTAGTTTTGGCCAGCGGTCGGCGTGACAGTAAAACACACGATGCATCAACGCAGGGTTGATGTGAAACGCCGAATAAAACGTGTTGGCCGATGTTTAAACACAATTTCTCCTTACTACTTAAGAAGAAAATGTACGAGTGATATAGTGAGAATTGATAGGCCAATTAGCTTATACTGTGTAATATCTCTGGTGAGAGACTGAAGGAGAATGAGAAAATAAAAGTTGATCACCCTTCGCAGGCCTTACCTCGTCCTGAAGCCAGTGATAGAGATCCGCCCTGATGTCGACCATCTCCTGGATCTCAGGAATGTAGAACTTTTGGAATGGAACAATGTCACCAGACTCAGTATTCACCTAAAACGAGAATTAAGCGTCACTAACAGCAAGTGAATTCATCGGTGCACTACACCATTAACTCTTGTTAATAGTAATCATTATTATTGAATACAAGTCAATCTATAATGAGGATATTACACGGCGGCGCGAAGATATGAATTTTAATTTCGAGTGGTAAAAACAATTAGCGCTTCGCGAGTGAGTAAAAATGTTGTTTTTACCACGAGAAAATAAAGTCCATATCTTCGCGCCGTCGTGTAATTTTCTTTTTATTATATTAGACGCGAGTGTTTTACGAGAAATTGCACAAACAACCGTGAAAAAGCGGGAAATGATGCCAACGATATCCTCACTAGTGAGGATATGGAAAATACGCCACTCGGGTCCCGGATGTAGTTTCGTATGGATTTTACGCACGGTATATTTTCCAGTAAAACACTCGTGTCTATATAATAAAATTGCGTATTCAAATACAAGTGCGTCGGGTATTCACATATTAAACTCATCGCCAAGATGAGGTTGGGGACAGGTGCCCGGCGAGGGAAAGCCAAGCGCTGCATCTGAGGTCAGAGGAGGTATCAAGGCAACCCTGCCACAGCCCACCACGAGGCACCCGTCACACTGATAATCAATGGAGAACTAACCTAAACTAACTTACCGTGGGAAGAGGCGGAAGGGGCAAGAGATCCGCAAAGATCGCAAGCAAACTGCGCGAAGCCCCAGAATGCCACGGGGCACCCCCTGCTGTGGGGGGCGACTGCTGACCAGCAGTTGTCTCGAGGTTAACTTTGCCTAAATTACATTTAGCCACATCAAGTGTGTCACATATTCACACAGTGTCACGTGTTCACATACAAGTGTCACGTATTCACATGGAATGCGTCACGTATTTACATACAAGTGTGTCACGTATTCACATACCGTATGAAGTTGCTCCAGAACCGACAAACAAGTAGAGAGGGCTGATTGTCGCCATATTATCTGATGAAAAAACAAACAATAACAATATCACAAAAAGTAACGCAATCCATCTGAACTAGAGTGGCGAGAACGTTGCGTTACTAGAGTTCTCCTAGCCTCTCTACTCACCACGTGGTCCTGAGCTTTAGGAATTGGCAGCTTGAGTATTTGCGTTACACAGTCTTGAAACACCTGGGGGAGGGGTGGTGCAAGTCAACAAGCATGTAATTAAACAGGACCTGGGGGAGGGGTGGTGCAAGTCAACAAGCATGTAATTAAACAGGACCTGGGGGAGGGGTGGTACAAGTCAACAAGCATGTAATTAAACAGGACCTGGGGGAGGGGTGGTGCAAGTCAACAAGCATGTAATTAAACAGGACCTGGGGGAGGGGTGGTGCAAGTCAACAAGCATGTAAAATAACAAATCATTCTTTATTACCTTCATAACTTGAGAAAAGTATGTGGACGGAAGCGTTGCCCACCACCGACCTGTACAGGAATCAAGTGCAATAATACTATGAGCCCTGCACACGAATCGTTAACTATAAACTGCAATACCAGACACATACTGACCACATACCGACCACTTTCCGACCACGTTACCGATTACATACCGACTACTTTACTGACCACATACCGACCACGTTACCGATCACATATTGACCACATACCGATCACATCCGACCACGTTACTGATCACATATTGACCACATACCGACCACATCCGACCACGTTACCGATCACATATTGACCACATCCGACCACGTTACCGATCACATACCGACCTCGTTAGCAATCACATACCGACCACGTTACCGACCACATGCCGACCGAGTTACCGACCACGCCACCAAGCACATGCTGACCAGTGCAACTTATTCACAATAACACTGTGTAACACTTACGCAGGATTTTCTGGGCTTCAGGAGACAAGCGAAGGATGGCTTCACCAAAAGGAATATCGATTGACTCTCGATGGTCGGGTTTGTGGAGGACTTCATATTCTGGTAACATGATGAAGAACCTGAGAGCTTCTATGTCAGGAGGACTCCAGTCTCTCAACAGCGGGATGAGGCGCTCTTTTACTGCTGTACACACCTGGTGGAGCAGACAACAATAGTGAACAAACTGTACTGGTCGGTATGCGGTCGGAATTTGGTCGGTATATGGTCGGTATGAGGTCGGTATGTGGTCGGAATGTAATCGATACGTGGTCGGAATGTGGTCGGTATAGTGGTCAGTGTATCGGTATGTGGAGTACAACTTGTACCACTGATTGTTCAATACAACTTACCGCGTTCACCACGCTTTCATGAGGGATGCTCCCTAAAATGCTGAAACACCTGCGAACAGCAGAAAGTTCTAATCCGTGGGTTCGTGAGTTGGTCTTTCCGTGTGTTTTCCTGAAGGATAAAACAAATATGTACGTACTTCTCACTTGTGTCTGATAAGATGTGGCCTGTGCAGCTGGCGGCCATTTTTGTAGCGGACAGACGGCATTTCATCCGTATTTACTGAAAACACCAGCTACACCCAGGCGCGATACGTTGGAACAGGAAAATCATCTGTACTTTTTAATAAACTACTCACTTGTCCAAAAATGAACCGTTTAAACACGCCTGTGAAGCGAAGACCGTTTCCAGGTTTCTGAAAACAAAATAGAAAATGTCTAACTTATGCGGGCCAAGGGATCACAAACCAACGCAAGCAAGAAAGCGATGTTCAATAAGGTAACAAACGTCAGCCTATGTTATCCTAGGTTACAGCGTTAGCTGTAACAAGGCTGTGGGGGGAAATAGCTTCTTGCGAGAGGTGCCTTGTCACGGTCCGGGATCTCAAACATGGACACATTGTGGCGGCAACATTGTGTCCTTCGATGTTGCCAGAGTGGCAGAACGTACAGCAACACTGCTGCGCTCAGCGCGGACACAAAAGCGTTTATGAGGTTTTTCATAAACACTTCTTGTGTCCAGGACACATATTTTGTGCTCGTAACAAATATTTCGGGTGTGGCAAAACCGGGGCAACAATTGCAGAACGTGCGTGCTAGCAATGTTGCCGCCACAATGTGTCCTTTATCAACTTTAGATTGACACATTCATCACACGTTTGATCTCTACGTCAACGCAGACAACTATGTGCTTTTCCGATTTTCTACCGAGCGTCTTACGACCACGTGCAGATTGTGCACCGACCACGCAGTGACCGCAGACCACTTTATCCCCGTCTGACTTACCGTGTAACCTCTGTGAAGGAAGATGTGACCGAGGCCAGCTGAACCATTTTTCTTACTTCAGATTCCAGTAGAGTCAACAGGCATTTTGAACGATCAACGAGCCTCATGTCCACAGGTTGCTGGTTTTCCTTAAAAACACACGGTGCGGCAGTATCAGATATCATGTAAAACTTAGGATGACCGCACGGTAGAAAAACGTATTTCTCCAAACCAACGCATCTGCTCACCTCAAACCTCACAAGAAGCGCAAAGGAGTGATGTCCCCCCGCGACGGCTTGTCTTAGTGCTGGGAGGGGTGGGTGGGGTGTTATTATGCCATCTTTTTTCTTGGGCTGTTGCACACTCCAACTGTGTTTCACCCTAATTGGGCTGTTGAAGCTGTTCGTTTGTCCAATCCCCAGTTGTCCACTGGCCCCCAGGCCGAAGGCATACAGCTTACCCGAGGATGGAACATATGCCAAGGTATGGAATCTGCCGGCCAAAAATGAAAGTGTTGATAGAGACAAATTCACTTCAGTGTTGAAAAAGTTTAGACAAAAAAAATACAAGTTAAAGATTGGTACCGACCGACCACACGTGATCTGTGTTACAGTACTGCCCATCAACTCAACCACCTGTGAATAAAGCAAAGAGACAAGATTACTGATATTACACTCACACCCACCACATACTGACCAGGTTACATACCACGTCACGGACCACATACCGACCATGTTACCGACCACGTTACAGACCACCACGTTACCGACCACATACCGACCACATACCGACCAAATACCGACCACATACCGACCAAATACCGACCAAATACCGACCAAATACCGACCATGTTACCGACCACATACCGTAGCTATGTATACTGTACCTTCCTGGGGTTGTACTCGTGGTTAAATGAGTTGTGTCCAAGCTGTCCATAACTTCCACTGCCAAATGTAAACACACCACCGTCCTGAAACCATAACAGATCAAGCTGGTATCATTTGACACAAGTGCTACATCCAAGGGACGTGTGTGTGTGTGTGTGTGTGTGTGTGTGTGGGAGGTGGGGGGTAGTGATCCATTTGGCCAAAGCGACATGATCCAATTTTCAAAGTGATTAACGAACAACATACCTCTGTCAATGCAACTGTGTGGTTTTCACCACAGACTACATGACGCACACGCTGCGATCTCAATGACTTCACCAGAGTGGGCATGCAACGATCTGCAAAATAGAAAATTATCAATAGCCAGACAAGGAAAGGTCAGACACTGATGGTACAATATTACTGACAAAAAGTTAATATTGTAGTACATATTTACAGGCTTACCTTTGTTGTCACTCACACCAAGCTGTCCAAAACTAAAAAAATACAAAATGGGTGAGTTTCTAATTTTACAGACAGTCAACTCCCTCTAACAGACACCTCTCTAAGACAGACACCTCTATAAGACAGACACCTCTCTAAGACAGACACCTCTCTAAGACAGACACCTCTATAAGACAGACACCTCTCTAAGACAGACACCTCTATAAGACAGACACCTCTCTAAGACAGACACCTCTATAAGACAGACACCTCTATAAGACAGACACCTCTCTAAGACAGACACCTCTATAAGACAGACACCTCTATAAGACAGACACCTCTCTAAGACAGACACCTCTAAGACAGACACCTTGGTAGGAGTGATCCCTGCTGTTTCTACAGTCATTTACTCTAACTGAACTCTCTATAAGACAGACACCTAGAGCTCTAAAAAGGACAGTCGGAACTGGTCCCGAGGGTGCATGGCCATCTTAGAGGACATTGGCTGTACCATGATTGTGACTAACCTGTTTTTCCCCCAGCCAAACAGTGCACCAGACAGTGAGAGTACAAAACTATGATATCCACCAGCACAGATGTGACCAAAGGGAATTCCAGTGAGGGAAGAAATGAACTGAGGGACTGTGTAGCCGGCATCTGGTTTACCAATGCCAAGCTGACCATGACTGTTATCACCCCAGGAAAATAAGTACCCAGCTATTGAAGAGATAAAATATATACTCATGTCATACATAGAGATTACTTCATGGAAAGTGCGCGCGTACGGTTTTTATTCACGAGTTGTGAAGTATCATAAAACGAACGAGCGAGGCTTTGCGAGCGAGTGAGTTTTATGATACGAAACGAGTGAATAAAAACTGTACAAAGCACTTTCCATGATGTTTTCTGTTTATTATATACATACTGAGACATTTATGATGGGACCGGGAAACCCTTTAAAAGTAGTGAAAAATCGTCGTTCGCAGCTGGTGATTGGACGAACGATTTTTTTCACGTGTGAAAAGCGTCGTTCGCGGCCTCTCATTGGCTAGAACTCATTTGCGTACGAAATTTTACGATATGGCTTTTTCGTGAGTATGTCTCAGTATGTATATAATAAAGATAGATCTTATTCACAAATGTGCGCTATAAAACTGTACACAAGCAGTCAGATGATCACAACCAACCAACCTACACTTGCCCAGACAAAGGGAGTAAAGCAGTAGAGTTTGCAGATCTGTATTCATGTCATGTGTAAATAAAGGTTCTGCTTACCACTTGTCATTGCCAGAGAGTGATCTGCTCCACAAGCAATTTGTACAACACTCAAGCTGGAGAATATTTGTTTGATCATCCTAAAACATATATGGTAATAAACAGAACAGTAGAAATAAATGAGATGGTAGGAAAATAAACAGGCAGTTAAAACATCAGTCACAAACAACAGTCTTCCTGGAGACTACTGCCACCCAGATGATCAGTTTGAATTAGTTCTAGTATAGTGAATTTACAGACTTGATCCGACAAAGGACTAGCACTCGAAACATCAGCTTCCAATATTCCTTTACGGGTGTCTAGGTTTCACACATCGACCCAAGTTGATTCAGTATAATATGTCTTTCTCCACGCCAACATAGTCCAAATCTAGTTCTCCTTAGCGCTAGTTTTCCAGTGCACTGTCCATACCTTGGTCGCAACAGACTCTCATTTCTATTGTTCACCCCAAGTTGTCCATTGCCATTGCTACCCCAAGCAAATACCACACCAGTATCAGTGAGAGCCAAGGTGTGAGAACTGCCCAGTGCTGTCTGCTTGATGGCATGTACTTCAAGAGAATCCACCCGCTCTGAATAGTTTTAAAAGAAGTTGCCGTGACAGTACATCAGAACTTTACTATATGTTCATGTGTTTAGTAACTAACTAAACCATTCAAACCCATCTATATGATGCCCTCTCAAATGAAGAGCATCTGAAAGGTAGTTCAACCTTACACTTCATTTTTTTTAAATTTGGAGTTCCTTATTAATAGACCTAAGTATTTATTGTGCACTGGAAATAGAAGGATCAGTATTGACGTTCGTCAAGTGTGGTTGTCACAAAACTAATGGCCGAATACACGATTACAGAAAATTTGATTTCAGCATTCTTATCATGTTAATTATTAACTTTGCACTATATGTCCCTCTAATAAAATCTTGTTCATCATTTTGTCTGTATTTTGGTAACCTCAAAGCAATATGGTGGCTTATAACCCACCAGTGACCATAAAAGAAATTATCCTTTGAATGCAAGTTCCTACTCTATATATTTCAGCGTTGAGACTTTTGCTTTTAATCAGATATTTGGCAAAGTCTCACACAGTCATGCTTTTGGTCTTCAATATAATGTCTCTTATCACTCTCATCAGTTCAGAGATGCAATTGGTACACATTTTCATGTGTTATCTTTTTCTGCGCTTCAAACTCTGACTTACAGGTATTTTTAATGCATTATAGTTCGTGGTGTACACTATTATGCCGCGTACATGGATCTTGACTTCAGCAGCATTCAAATTCTAGTCTTAGCAACCAAAAAATACAACAAGCATTTTGACAGCTTTGTACAATTGAAGGCTTATTCGTGAACGATTCCAACGATACCTTAATGGATTATTTCACCAAACCACGTCCTGTAAACATGCAAAGCAAGAATGGGCCTGAGTCGGTGTACAGTACATGCGGGTTCCTACCTGGCTTTGTCTGTCCTTTATCGTGACCAAGTTGACCGAATTCGTTGTTTCCACAAGTATAAATTGTTCCATCGACTGTTAAAAAAGCCGTGTGCTCCCACCCGCAAACAACTTCTTTGAGTTGTCCTGAAATTCCTGGGAATTTATCGACCAGAGTTGGCGTTGAAATAAAGCCCTCTTCTATCCCTCCAAGACCCAGCTGACCTTTCGAGGCCCTTCCCCATGCGTAGACCGCCATAATTCATCACATAGCTATGTGAAGATGGCTGCTTCTTGGCCGAATAGCCCACAAAACAACCAAACAAACTCAGCACTTCGAGCGGCGGCCACCACCGTCAATGATTTGCACAGAAAGAAACTGGGCACGAATAACACTATAGGCTTGTTCCCAGACTTCTCTCGAGGGACGTGAAAATCCCGACTTCGGAATAATGGCGGAATAGAATTGTTCCTCGAAGAAAAAAATCTGCTTTCGGCGGTTGCTAGTGCAATGGATCAGAGTCCATATAATTGGCCGCTCGCAACTGAACGTGCGATTCAATTCTTTAGACTTGAGACATTTGCACTGAGAGACTTAATGAATGATTTGGTCTGTGTCGTTGCGCGCTCGGTCACATGACTGCGCTCACGGTGCATTATGACAATCGATGGAAAAATAGTATTGGACACATCAGAGTTTGGGAAAGCTGTGGTCAGAAAAGTGATTTAAAAATTCCCTGAGTTTGCGACACGGCGTGAAAGAATATATTTACAAATGGTAAAAATATAACGCAAAACACATACAAAATGCAGTTTATTTCGAAACCCAATGCACAGCATGTTATACCTTATTTGAAATTAAACAACATTATCACAGATTAAAAATATTACAACAGAAACTTTACAAGGCAACAACAGGCGACCCAAGAAGGCCAGGCAAATTTGATAGGCATCCGTTCTTCAGTCAAAGGATACTAAAGTTCTGCTACAGGATTCAACTAATAACAAAAGCAATAGAGGAAGCGCGACATAAAAATATTAGTAAATCACGCTAAAATATATCTGTTAGTTTACTGGCTGCTCTACATGACAGAATTACATCACTCCTGTGTGGTCCATGAGTACTAATGGCGGAACATCAAACAGGGAGTACCCGCACTAAACTACTTCAAACTATTATTTGATTGGGGATGAAGTTCACAAGAACAACCCTACACTGATTAAGTTAACAGCCTTTTTAACTCCATGGAAATTGACTGCTCCCCCCTTCCCAGTAATAACATTTCTTGATTTCCAAGAGGCTTACTTGTTTCGAGCACAGCGGAAATACATTCTTGACGTCACTTCCGTTTGTCAGCGCTCATCACCATTGCTATCTAACTCGAGTTAAAAGCCCCGTTTTTTCTCGTGCACAACTTGTAGTATAGAAAAGCATTGAACTAAGTTATATGAATAACAAATCTCTGGGGCGGATCCAGAAGGGGGAGCCCGTAGGCATGCTCCTCTGGAAAAAGAATATAAATTTGCCATTCCCCGCTATTTTTGGAGGCTAAGAACTAATTCGCCCCTAAACCTTGAGGTTTCACAAGCGTTACATGAGCTATTCAATTAGTTGTCACTGTCGGAGTGGACCACCTCAAGGTCGAAGAACGTACTTTCGCTGCGCCACAAGTTCGTGGTTTCCGGAACACGATTATTGCTTCTCCAACAGTGGTTTCCCGCCAAATCAAAACACGTGGTAAATTCCTGCCAAATCAAGCCACGTGATAAATCTTTAGCAAAGCTCGACTGATCAAGCTCAATGTTCTCATTCGTTTCTCAACAAATATATATCATACAGTAAGGAGAATGTGCCACAGTTGTCACACATGTGTCACCGGGATTTTCCGATATGCTATCAATTCTCACAACATCACTTGCACATTGTCTTATTGGATGGTTGGGAGAGTTTAGCGCGCGGCACAATGAAGTGCGGACACCCGTCAACCTTTTAATACTCGTCTCCTTTTATCATCTGTCGGATTCTGTGGGGACAATAATAACAACAACAACAACAATAATAATAATAATAATAATAATAATAATAATAATAATAATAATATCCCTTCTTACCTCAACCAGTGTATGAATTTTAAAATGATATACTGTATACACCATCAAGTGCATAAAATATGTGCAAGACTTTACAATTTGCGTGATTTACAACGTGCATAAAATTGAGGAGTACCTGAACTGAAGAGTACTTTCCACGTTAAATAAAGTATTGTGTTGTATTTATTTTATAACATGCATAATTTTACAATGTGCATAAATTTACAATGTAGTGCCTAAGCTGGTGCGGATATAAGTGGATAGATTATCTGACCCATTTATAAAGTGCATAATAATGTGCAATATAGATTTGATAATTTATGTACATTGTGTTTATTCATTTAGTGTGCACCCTTTGACTGACCTGGAGCCGAAGTTTGAACTAGAGGGGTTTTCTCTCTTTTTTCGTTTTTGTTTCTTTTTGCCGCCATCCATACCTGGAGGTTTTTTTTACATGTGTTTAGACCTTCTCGTGAACGGGTATCATCAGTGTTAACAACATGTACAAGCGTACACAGAAATCCCGTACAACCTTAACAAGACTACACGGTTACAATGTTGACACAAGTTGAAAAGAAAGGAAATGAAGCGTAATTACACAGAAATCCAGTACAACCATAACAAGACTACACGGAACTTACAATGTTGACACAAGTTGAAAAGAAAGGAAATGACATGTAGTTGTCAACAATATTAATAATATTACTTTCCCTGTAAATTAAAGTCGTAATTCTACACATCAGTAAGAGGACCATTAGTATCATTACCTTCGTGTTATCAAACATTTTGTGATGCAGACTTCGTTTTACTTAGTACACCATATACACAACATCCAACTTTAGTACACAACAACTTTAGTATCACTCCCACGAGTGATCAACTTCAATTTTCTCCTTCAGTTTCTCACCAGAGATATATTATACAGTAAGGAGAACTTGGCTTTTGATACCTTGCTCAAATTACAGCAGATTACACTACCAGTCCTTACCACAGAGATCACATGATCAAATTAACAGCAGTCACTTAGAACTGTACGGTTTAAAGGACTTTATCGTGTTTGTGTCGTCCCAGATTAACGCATTTTTATTCAGGATTTAAGCGTTTTGGTATTTACATGATTGGGAATAAATCAGATTTTAGAGGGTTTATGTATGTATCAAATATAAACTTGTTCCTATTTGATTTCTGTTCCCTCATTTATCGTCAACTGGCATTCAAACAATAAATAAAAGTTGAGTTTGAGCCAAAGCTCTGATTGGTCAACAGCGGGTCAAAAGAAATTGAGCAAACCAAGAGTCTAGCTAGCACATATAGTACACACACTTTGATTGGTCGATTTACCGGTCCACATATAGTACACGCGCTTTGATTGGCCGATTTACCCGACCATAACTTACCGTACGGGCCTGCACGTTAAATATGCGGCATAATATATACACAACACTGCTCCCTTAACGTGAAGTAATCGAAGTAGTACAACATGTTGCTGCAACTTGCAACACGGTGGTAATAAGCGCAACATTACGGTGCAACTTGCAACGCAACATTATTGCACGACAAGTTGCACTGAAAATGTTGCCCGTATTACTTCACCTTTAGAGCCAAAGGACAACTCACTGCCAGGAAAAAGGATTTCTTGACAAACAAACCTGATGACGACGAACTTGAAGATGATGCTGACTGGTTAATGTCTCCATTGCCTTCCGTTGGTGAGGGCACCGCCTGTTCTGTACTAAACTGCAGCACCTCCTTGTATATTAACGCTGTGGACCAACAAGCACGTGTTCAAGAACGCTACTCAGAAAGACAGACAGACATGTGTGTATGTATATATATGTGTATGCAGCACGTGAGGTGAGGGCGCCCCCTGTTTTGTACTAAAGTGCACCATCTCCTTGTATATCAACGCTGTGGACCAACAAACACCTGTTCAAGAACGCTACTCAGGCAGACAGACAGACAGGTTTGTATATATATGTATGCAGCACGTGCGCGCACGTGGTAGACTGACCTTTCCATTCGTCCACTGAATGCTCCCGTTCGTCAATAGACTGGTCGTACATTTGGGGTGGCGGCTGTGTAAGAAAAAGAACACATAAGCATGAACCCACAAATTGCTTGAGTTTCTCGAAGATTTTTACTGACAAAAAGTAAACGGCAAGCTGTGCAGGACGGCTGTCTTTTCAGACAAGCGTAACGTCCTTGTTAAAAGTGACAATTTTCTCGCAACGAAACGCCATCGGGAGACAAGTTGCATTAAACCTTACGCGTGAACACTCCTTTTACAACTTGTCCTGAAACAAAAACTTGCCGGACAAGTTGCAGGGAAAGTAGAAAACACTACTTTCCGCAACGCTGCGTGAGTGTTGCAACAATATGTTGCGAGCTTCCGATACCCCACAGCGTCAGAATTGCGTTGCAGGACTGAATTGCCTCGTGTAACACAGTCTTGAGTGACGTACCGCCTCCGCTTCGCTGACATCATACCACACATGCACATACGGATGCTTGAGCGCTTCCTCCACAGAGATCCGCTTTGACCGATCGACCACCAACATTTTGCACATTAAGTCTCTGAGAGAATCCACTGCAAGAGAAGAGATAATATTATGGTACAGGTATGCAAGTCCTGACGCTCGTGCTGTATGAGCAATTTTACCTTTGCTCTTGTTTCCAGGTGGGAAAAGCTCATCAGGGAACATCGCCTCGATTGAATACCCACTCTGTTTTGGTCTGCTGGAACAGTACATCCTCACCTGTCAAGAAATAACAAAGAGTCAAATAATGTTTATAACCCAGCACTTATGCTCAGCTCTTTACAGGTAATTTAACCACGTGATGTAGCTGAATAAGCCATTTTCGCAATCATGCGCACTAGGAAATAGCACTTTTTATTCCCCACATAAACGAGTGTCTGTCCATTAAATATCTCTGCTGAGATTGGTTTTGTGTCTATATAATTGCATTAATACCATACAATAAGTCATACACTCTGTCCGCCACGTTCGTTCTGGTGGTCACGCTCGTCTGGTGGTCCGCGAGAAAATCTGCGCTTCGCGAACTGCGCATGACTGTGAAAGTGGCTTAGACCAAATCTGAAAAACGTTCAACTCTTGAATGGTCGAATGAAACCCAAACTTGTGACCACTCAAATGAAAGCTCTCAGTGACTACATTCTGATAGCGGTGCAGTTGAGCACCCCAAGCTCAAAATACAGATTCTCCCAACCTTTTAAGAAGAAAGTATATTAGTGATGTAGAGAGAATTCATAGTTTAATCAGCTACCATCTGAGCAAACTATCAAATACCAAGCTCTCCCTACTGTATCATATGTTTTTATTGAGAAACTGAAGGAGAAAATCGAAGTTGATCACTGTTGCTAATCTTACAACTCACAGAAGGTTGTAGCTGACTCAGAAAATCCTGTGATGGTGTTCCAAACAGTTCAGTGACTTTATTCCACTGGTCAATATCTGATAACAGTTAAGGTTAACAAGACTTATCATCACAACACACTACACTTGACCAGTTCTCATGTTCTGAAACCTACTACAATACATGATGACATATCTACAATGAGATACGGGACCGAGTTGTCAAGTGCTATATGATCATGAAAGGATACGATCTGTTCCAGGGAACAAAACACTTCCGCGAATCATCTCAGCTAAAATACAACCAATGGACCATACATCCACGTTGGCACTGTAGCCCATTCCCAGGATAACTTCAGGGGCCCTATAGTACCTCGTCACAACATATGGCGTCATCATAAAACTTGATCCTGCCGTGCGTGCCAAGCCGAAGTCTAGAATCTGCATGAACATGAACATACAATAGGTGTGACAAAAGTGTTCAGTGGTATAGCTCTTCAAGACAAAGGCCAAATAATAAATTAATGATGATAGAGACAATCCAGGGACCCCAAGCTCAGAGTACAACTTCTTCCAACACCCAAGAAGAAAATGTATGTGTTGTGAGAATTGATGGTTTGATCAGCTTTCATCTAAGGAAGTTATCAAACGCCAAATTATCTTTACCATAATTTATTATTTTTTATTCTTAAAATTATTACATATTTCAAGTGAGGAAACGAAAAGAGAAAATTAAGGTTGGTCACTCTTGGGAGTAAAAAGGTGTTCAGTATTCTTTTACGTATAAGTCAATGTGTATAATAAGCTTTAATAAGCTGTAATATTATTGATTGAGCAGCTTCTATCTGCAAACTTGATATGCACAGCTAACCTTCAATGAACAGTCGGACTTCACCACAATATTACTGGGCTTTAAATCCTAAAAAATAAACAAACGTGTTGATACAACATGTGTCAAGAAAATATCACATTTTAATTTTTGTTTATAGATGGTGTTTAGAAACAATGTGCTTACTCTGTGAATGATTCCAGCATCATGGAGGTGCTGAAAAAAAAGGAATAGACAAGTAAAACCTTAAGCATCAGACAGGGAATAAAAATCAACCAAGCTGTGATCAAGGGTTTAACTGCTGTGTAAGCAAACTACATACTTTCTTGAACAATAATATTATTCAATATATAAAAGATATTCACTGTTACACATTAGAAAATGTTTTGGAGCTGTTTTACATCAAGTACAAAAAAAAGAAATTTGAAGGCTGTAGCCTATCAGAGTTGAGGATAAAAGAAATGGACTCACCTTAACGCCACACAACATTTGATAGAGAAGATACGAGAGACGCTCATGATCCAAATCCATCTGTATCACTTGAACTAAACTGGCATCCATCAGTTCCATCACAAGATACCTAAAACATTTGTTTCATTTTAAAGCAGGATATTGGTAGTATCACTCAAGTTTTACTATCTCATCAGACTGCCTTGAACAGAGTTAGTTGTATTATATTAATATTAATATTAATATTAATAATAACCCTGTAGGCACTAAATGGAACTTACAAGTCTTGGAACTCCTCTAAACTTCTGTCTGGGGTGAAGACATTGAGCAGACCAATAATCTGAAGTAGAAAAAGCAAGAAAACAAGCAAAATGAAACTTACCGCCAATAACAACAATATTATTTTATTTAATAATATCAATGATTTATTCACAACTTCTCTGCAAAGTAGCTTTATACATCCATCATCAGGAAACAACTGATACTAAAAACTGAATTACTGGTATATCATTTTCTTTATATTTTGTGCAATAGAATTGAGCATTTTGGAGGAGCACTTTAGATGAGAGAACTGATGAAGAAAGAAGGCTTACTAGCACATTGGTTACCAAACAAACAATATTCTTGCCTGCCTGGCATCAAAGTTTGCTTACTCTAGGCATCGGGCCAGCAGATGTTTTAAGTGGAGATGTGAAGAGGATTAGTGAAACAGAAAGCAGGAGTGGTCACGAACAGCGTCATTGCTTTCATACTCACATTCTTGTGTTGGACCATCTTCATTAAGACCAATTCCCTGTAAGCTCGCTTTGCATGTGTGACATTCTGGAATGGTCGATTGAGCTTTTTGATTGCCACCTTGCCCCCTGTGTCTGTGTCCAGCGCAGCACTGGAACAACACAAAACATTTAACTTGAATAAAATAGCACAAAAATTGCTGTGTAATCCCCACCATGTCAGGATTGCTGTTTCCTAGCTTTATATGTGTGTGTGTGTGTGTGTGTGTGTCTACACAGTAGATATTATGTGTAGTATATCACAGACTAGTAAGGAGTAGCGAATGGTAAAATACGAGACTGGCCGAGACCCAGTTGTTTGAAAATCCAAGAATGAGACTCTTAACTCCAAGATGGAAAGAAATGGAAAAAAAAAAAAAAAAAAAAAAATGAGACTCCGAGACTCATTAAAAGCCTGCCAATATTCTGAGATCACACCAAAACTTTCTGAGACCCATGATTTTCACTAGTAGTATCACATCAACAAAGCCTTTTAGCAATCAACAATTCAAGCAACAGGTTTATTGTAAACAATGACAGAAAGTGGGTGAGTCCAGTTGCACAGGTGTTACACGGTTAGTAGATAATAAAATGAATATGCAAGGTTTGGTATTGATAAAACAGCAAAATAAAGTTACACAAACCTTAAATATTACTCACAAGTTAAAACATGGATCAAGAAGTCAAAAAGTATATTTATATCTTTTAGACTAGATGACAACATTTGCATGTATAATATGACAATTTTTTAGGTGAACATTAGAGCTGTTCTATAAAATATGTAATTTCTTAATGCAAATTTGAAAATTGGACTGCTTAATTAGAAAATCCTTCATAAGAACTGTGAATCATATCAGAGCCATTTAATAACATGAAACATTGTCACTCTCATCCAACCATTGTGACCTCTTGTGATCAAGGAATTTGTTGACATGACCACGCACAAAAACACGGAAATTTTTGTTTGGAATCGGCCATCTATTTCCTTGATGAACAACTTCTAAATGCTGGGTCATATGGACGAGGCAGAAAGACATACTTGCCGTTAAATTCGTATATTTCGCGAGAATCAAATAACGAGGAAAAATATTTGGTCATAAGAACACTCTTCATCTCTAAAAATAACCGAGTTTTTCAAACAACGAATTCAAACTATATCTATTTCACTTACTTTAATAATTGCGGTTACAAAATTGCGAAACATAAAGCTCTGGGCGCTTTTCACTGTTCACTTCGAACTCTCCGTCACCAAGAATCAGGGAAATATTTTTGACATTTTAGAATAAATAATTAAATTGAAAAAGAACTTCCAGGGTATCGAACAACCACCAAAAAAAATACACAGCCAACATTGACTTGTCGAGGGATGCATAATGTTCACAAACGCTCAGGTGTATCAGGATTTCTGAGCAACATATTTATACTATGTAAGATAGTCACCAAAGTGGACCTTGTTTTGTATCACTTACCAAACCATTCCTTGAGCACCGGAGCCTATGGGCTGTAGATTCTGGTAACGTTTCAACACGGTAAACACCGTGTCTCCAATTTGAACTGTGTAAAACATCTCGTTTGGGATAAAGGATAGCCCTTTCAGTCCATCTCCGCCGTCAATTCCCAATACTATCGTGTCCAGCGACCTTAAAACTAAAGTAAAAATCTCACAACAATTGGGAAACATCGGCAATCTCTGGCAGCCATAATGATCACTGAAGGCCTGCTGCTCATGCGCACAACATGGACGTTTGTTTTCCTGAAGATCTGGGAAGCAGAGACAATAGATTGCCCTGGGGCTACCCCGGAGGGGCTTTCCCTTTAGACCGGAAGTAAGGTAGAAACTTGTTTTAAAATGCTGGAATTTATCGGAATGACTTCGACCACCTGTTCCCAAATTTAACGATTTCCTTTGTCACTCAAACGATAAGAAACAAGTCTAGACCGCTGCAAGAAATGTTTGTCATGGAATGCATGAACAGTAAAAGTTAGTGTATTTTAGGATGACCAGAAAGCAGGATGTTTTGTTCATAACATTATTTTTGTACATATTTCTAAATTAGAACATTTCATCTTTTCAGGGGAAAGTGGTGCGGGTGCGGGAGTGAAAGCGGGAGCGAGCGGATTACTCAAAGCTCAAAATCGCTTGTTCAAGACCACAATAACGTTTTTAATAAACATCATCTCATTTATAAAATAATCCAGAAATCTTTGACACAAAAAAGCACATAAGTAAAACGGACATTCTAAGAGCTATCGTGGCACAGGCATCACCCTGGTTGATCCTGTTTTCTTGGCAGTTTAAACTTCTATGGTAAATGGTTTGAACCCACGAGTTAAAAGAGATGGTTATGATCGTCCGGGTTGAAGTAGTTTCCAGGAAGACTGTTGTTGGTGACTGACGTTTCAAAGAGAACTTCCTTTCAGGTAGTTAAAGCGTCAGTCTTCCTGCACTCACCGGACGATCACAACCAACATAATGTTAAACTTCTATGTTTCGTATTACTTTCCGAGTCTTAACATAACTGAAACACGTTTTCAAAGCTGTCGGTCCCTCATGGTACAATTTGAAATCAGGTTTTAAATTGTTTCTGATGAGGGACTTTTCCCTATAAAAGCCTGTTTTTAGGAGCAACGCAAACACAAGCGCTTGTGCTTGTGTCAATCCTGTTTCGCCTATTTACACCAGAAGTATCGTTTGGAAAACATTCACATATGTGGCGGGAACTAAACTTTGTGTTATCACAATCTTTATAAGCCACTTTCACCTTCATGCGCACCGTGCAACAGCAAATCGTACTTTTTATTGCCCAGAGTATAAACTAGAGTCTGTCAACTGAGCTTGGTTTGTTTCTACATAAGCAGTTCAGTCCATTCTGTCTGCGAAGTTTATCACAAGGTTCCCGCCAAAATATCTCAGCATCGCGAACTGCGCATGACTGTGAAAGTGGCTTATTGACAGGAACACTCTAAAATTCAATAGTCACAAACTTTGCGTGGGTGAAACGCTGGCACCCGAAACACACGCGCGCGCGTACACGCACGCACGCATGCAAAGTTGATTGGATAAACAAAAATCCCGCGAAAAATAAACAACAGATCCATGGTGTTGTCCCTCATCCTCAGAAGATCCATTTTTCTTCCCTCGACATGTTGACTCTACAAACTAGACAACTTAGATTACTTGGTAAATAAAAATTCTGCGCACAAAATATAACTTACTGAATATGCCTTGCGCAAACGAACTCATCATGAACTGAGTTAGCTCTCATGCATTAGCATTGGCTCCCATGCTCCAGTCTATGTCATTGTTTTCAGAGTGCCAGTTCATACTGGCTGTGTATGTCCCGCGAGGACTGGATCCGCAGAGTAACAGCACTGCAAGTGGAGAGAGGCGAGGGAAGAGTTAGTGGAGATCACGTGCACAGAAACGCCCGCGCAACACACACGTGATGTCGTAAAATCTCTTCGCGTTGCTTCAAGTTTGCGCCTTCTTTTTTTTTTTTTGCCTTCGACGTTCTTTTTAATGTTTGTAACTATTCATTTTTGCGTGACTCGGCTTCACTTGCAATGAACGCTGTCTGAAGCGCGCGCGCGGTTCCCAGCTGCCTCGCGTGTCTGGGCCTGACGTCATAATGGTTGAAGTAGAGAAGCCATGGAAGAGCTACCAGACACGCTGCTGCTACGAATATTCAGCTTTTTAACAAAAACCCAACTCTGCCAGGTCGCCCTGGTGTGCGAGAGATGGCGTCGGCTCACTCACGACAGCTCCTGCTGGGTCAGTACGGACCTGAGGCGGTATCGGCATCGGTTGGACGAAACGACACTCATAAAACTGATACGCCGTCGGATGGCGCCGCTTCTGAGGAAACTTGACCTCGGAGGATTCTGGCTCTCGCCCTCAGTGTTCCAGGTCTTGACGAGACATTGTCCAGAACTCAAGGTGCTGTGTTTAGAGACCGTTACTTTTGTCGGCGATTTCGCAGACTGCGCACATTCGTTTCCTGCTGGTATTCAAAAGTTGGATATTCGTTATTGCTCCGGTCATCCAAGCGCATTCAGAAAAATCGCACAGAGTCTGCGCAGTACAAAGTGCTTGGGTATGTGTGATGAATTGTTCGAGAGTTTATCACCACATGTACAAGTGAGAGACGTCTTCGTACAATTGAGAGAATTGCGGGTTTTGGAGTTTAGTTACTGCACTTCGCTGACGGACTACATGGTCGGCTTGGTCGCTGAGTTCTGCTCCAAATTAGAAGCACTGTCCATGCGGCGCTGCAACCAAATCAGAGGAACCACCCTCAATAACTTAATCGATTCGTGTTCGGCTCTCACGTCGTTGGTCCTCGACGGCACGAGTTTGTCCGACAGCGCAGTTCGGGCGGTCGACTGGGAGCGCTCGGGTCTTCGGGAGGTCGACCTCTCGTGGTGTCGTAACATGACGTCACACGGACTTAAGTTTATGCTGCCTCGTTTGAAACATCTGCAGTACCTACGTTTGTGTTGCTGTGGTTACGGCCATGCGATAACAGACGATGTCTTGATGGAGATGAAGCGCAGGAAGAGTGAACATCTGAAAGTGTTGGACTTGAGCTACAGCTGGGACGTTACTGACAAAGGCCTGGGAGAATTTCTGGTCGAGCTTCCATCTTTGCTTTACTTGCGGATTTATCATTGCCGACAGCTGACGCCGACGTTCATGGACTTGATCCCCGAGGAATCCCCGCTGCTTGTTGTGGCGAATTTCGCTGTGGAACGTCTTATAAATCCATGTCACAGTCTCATGACAACACGTGACAGTCTGGTAACAACACGTGACGGTTTCATTACAACACGTGATGGCCTCATTACAACACGTGACGATTTTCGCCGCTGTGTCAACACTACAACACCAGTGTTTCTCGGGTCGACGAGTTTGGACAACCAAATGGATTAGAGTCAGGTGCACTCCGACCTCAAGAACGGCTATAAAACGTTTTATAAAATTTGCGAGTGATATTGATCGAGTTTTCCTCTCCTAACACAATAGACGTTATCCGTCAGGTTTAGGTTGCAGATCGTTAGGTTCACAATAAATAACACACAGAACCACACGCCTCCCTGAAATCTTTTGAGTGAACCAGCCACGTGACAGGTGACGTGCGTGACGTCAGGTGACGCATTGACGTCACAGATGACGTGCATGACGTCACATATGACGTGAGTGAAGTACACGACACAAATATGTTGAACTATTTTGTCGCGCTCACCTTGCCTCCAGGGCGTGGACGGTACGAGGCGAGTTTATGGTACGCAGCTGGAATGGCGGCCAAGCACGACGTCAATTTGTCCTGAAAGACAAGAAACAAAAACGTCGCACCACAATTCATTCCATCACAACGTTGAATTCGTGAAACAAAGATGCATCAGACAGATCTATATTTATTTACAATACTTGCACTAAAGCCCCGATCGGACATGTGACTTTAACCAAAAACAATATCGACATTTACAACTTTTAAGTACAAAAAGCGTGCTCATTTTCTTATTCAGCCACAGCGTGCGTCGCCCAGGACAAGACAACATTACTTACTTTAGCAGAACTCCAGCAGCCTGCACCGCCGGCGTAAGACGCCCCTCCCCCGACCCCATGGGTCGAACGACCGCGCTTCTCAGTGGGATCCAATAACTTGCCATCCTGCAGAAACAATATCGTGTTGAGAAACACACAAGCCACGTGTCCTCTGCACGTGTTGCAGTGCTTGTGTCACGTGTTTACGTGTGAGTGTGCGTGCTTTTCTGTAACTTGTGAGGTCACGTAATTATGTGTCACGTGCTTGTGTCACGTGTTTACGTGTGAGTGTGCGTGATTTTCTGTAACTTGTGTGTGATGTGAGAGCGGGGGCATCTTCACCTTGGCTTTTGCTAAGTGGGATCCGGCCTCTGTTGACCCTTTGTCTCCCCACTGCACCTGAAACACGAACAGAGGACACAACGTTGGATGGTTTTGTACTCTTGAGAACTTTTTCTACCAGTCTTGTTCTTGTTGCCGTTCTTCTGCTTACTCTGACAGGCGTAATTCCACCGACCCCTCCCCCGCCATAGTACGACGCGTCCACAGTCGGCCACTTGGATTTTCCCGCGCCCTGAAACGGTATGAAATGTTCGAGAAAAACTGTAAGACATACTCACGACTCCAACCACGCACATAGAGCGACACGTGACACACAATCCACGGCACTCCACGTTTAGCAATCCACGTTTACCACGTCTCAAACAATAACTGAAGACCAGAGGCAAGGCGGTTCACTTTGAACTAACGTCCAGTAAGTTTGATTGACGCCAGCACACACTATCAACGAAAGACTAGGGATAACCCACAGCTACATAAACAACTGAAGGCTCATAGTACATCACTCAACCACCCTCCCCCCCGCTATTTATACTCTAACTGAGTCTGTGAGTACCAACCTTCCCGTCCACAGTTGGCGGAGGAGGTGGCGACGGCGGTCTGGGTGGAGGCTCAGTCTGGGCTTTTTTGTACTTTGCAGGAGTCTACAATTTCAGCCGATGAGTTTACGTTTTAGTTTTCCACAGCGCTCAAACTCAACTAACCGGAAAGAAGAGCATATTGCCTAGATTTGCTCAGACGAAGGGCTAGCGCACGAAACGTCAGCTTCAAATTCTTTCACGACGTCCAGCTTTCACACATCGACCCTTAGTTAATCCAAGTTATACGTAAATGTCCTATAGTCTGGAGGAATTGACAGTTGATAACACGACTGTATAGTTCCAATATTTTATTATGAATGGTTTAACAGGTTTAGTAAGTAATGAATGTAGAGGAACTGTGGCTCGTGTTGCACCTACTAACAAATGAGTGACTAAAACCAACCAAATAAATAAATAAATATAACTCCAGTGTCGCACCTGTTTACAAATGAGCGGCCAGAACCACCACAGCAAGAGCAGAAAGAGAAACAGGAAAAATAGCAACAGAGCCACGATCAGACCAACTGGAATGCCGTCTCTAGAATACCTAGCGCTCTCCTGAAAAACAAGTAAACAAACAAACAAATAAACAAACAACAAAGTCAACAAAAACAAGAGACTCCACAACAATCCTGCGCTGCCCATGGTGCAGAGGAACAGGTTTAACAGGTTTGCTGTTGTTTTGTTTTGTTACCATACCTCCTCCCGTGGGATGCATTCCGTAGCGGTGACGGACACATTGCTGGCCACGAACGTTTGGCCGCCATTAACAGACACCCGGAGAAAAATGGACCTGCAAAATAAGAATACAAATTAATGGGTTACTTAATTAAGCGCTGTAACGTGCCATCGTTATGAAGATAGGAAAATAGGTCATTGCATGGCAGAAGAATTGTCCCCCGTACAGAAGCCAGAAGATATTTGTCCGCTCAACGCAGCACATTTCCTCGTAGAGAAGCTGAGACCAACTGTTCTTATAGTAGAAGCATTATACTTCTACTAAGAGCTTCCACGCATCATTTATTTATCTATTTGATCCATTCATCAGGTAGCAAATTGAGGTTACCTTCCTTTCACTGTTATTCCTGGTGCAGGGCAAATCAAGCGATTCTGGTCAACCTTCAGTGGTTTACGCACTGCAAAGAAGGCAAATCCCGCTGTCAAATCTCAATAAAGGTTTGGGAGTATATAACAATTATGGAGTTTGCCCAGTTGGAACTTCATGTCCGTCTACTATATTAAATAATAACTAACGTTTAGCCCTAACCCACCTTCCATGTAAGTTTCATTGAAACTGAAGCCACACATGACGTCATTGATGTTATTGGATTTGTTGTATCCTCTGCCGAGCACGATGAGGTCGACTTGCTCTGCAATATAGAAAGGAAGAAACATTTACAGAAAATCCATTGAATGGATGAAATATAAGGGACAGAGCACACAATGTGCGCAAGATAGGGGACAGAGCACAGAATGATGCAAGATAAGGGACCGTCCACACAAAAAAAGTGCAATATAACGAAAGGGGCACACTATGTGTGCAAGATAAGGGACAGAGCACAGAATGGTGCAAGATAAGGGGCCGTCCACGCAAAAAAGTGCAATATAACGAAAGGGGCACACGATGTGTGCAAGATAAGGGACAGAGCACAGAATGGTGCAAGATAAGGGGCCGTCCACGCAAAAAAAGTGCAATATAACGAAAGGGGCACACGATGTGTGCAAGATAAGGGACAGAGCACAGAATGGTGCAAGATAAGGGGCCGTCCACGCAAAAAAAGTGCAATATATCGAAAGGGGCACACGATGTGTGCAAGATAAGGCGCAGAGCACAGATTTGTTACACTACTGGTATCCTTTAACAAATCTTCATCCAGTCTACACGACACGACAAATAAACTCACGTCCTGTACAAACCACGTTAGGAACTACAGAGAGAATCTCGATGCACGACTTTTCTGAAATCTGGAAGTTCAAAAAGATGACGTGTTACGAGTCGCCAATGATCCCCTCCCAACCCCACCCCACTGCGTTATACCCTAAGCCTAACCCGCGCTATCTTTTCAACCTGGTATTCACGAGCGCAAACACAAAAGAGACACGTCCAGTGAAAACAAGCGACGCAAGCACAAGGCGCTCAAAACACGACATATATGCGTAAATGAAAACGAACGACAGAAACACAAGCGCAAGAGATATACGTCAGTAAAAACGAGCGACACAAGTACAAGAGGTGTGCGTAAGTAAAAACGAACGAGAAAAACACGAGCAAACACAAGATACGTCAGTAAAAACAATCGACGTAAGCACAAACGTAAGAACAAGAGGCGCAACAACTCGCACGCGTTCCTGTTACTAATAAACGGCATACTCACAGTATCCTGGATGTTTTTGAGCGCTTCAAAGCTCTGTGCGGTCAACACGTACTGACTGGATGGTTGACTCGAAATGGAATTAAGCTGCAAATGCAGGAATGTATATAAAACAAGGTTCAGGGAAAAGGAAAACAAAACAGAGCGTGGTACAAAACTGACACGGTTTAGTACAGCGCGCAGTCCAGCGCTGTTGAGTGAACCGTACACATTTGCTGAGCTTTTAAACCGTTTCTTCTCCAGCAGGTTTTTGGGCCGTATCGGTACCGCACGACAGTTTGAAAATATTTCATGGCTCGTACATTTTTAGTGTGTCTTTTTGATGTACACCATTTATATTTAGAATAAATGAAACTGTCATTTGTAATTATACGCTGTTTAAATTGTTTTAACTCACTTGTGACAATTTGAAGTCTCCAACTCCAATGGCATATATGACGGCTCCAGACTCCTTGGCTGTTCTCGCCTACAAAAAACCAGGGATAACAAAGCAAGTTGCACTTTTTATAGAACAAATCACCACCCTTTCACTTAATAAGTTTTGTACGCACTCAAACACGCTGATTGTTTTGGGACGGACATCCTTGGGACCATCTCCAACTGTCCGTTTTAAAGCGGTGTCTGTCTTAAAAAGAGCTCAGTTGGAGGAAATGACTGAAGAAAAGGCAGGGACCACTCCTATCAGGTGTCTGTCTCAGAGAGGTGTCCATCTTACAGGGGTGTCCGTTAAGAGGGAGTTGGCTAGAGAGTTAGAGGGAGTTACCAATAAGTTTGTCAAGATTAGTTCTGCCATTCGTGTGGTTATAAGTGATAACAAACAAACATATTCACATAATTAATTAAATCACTTGCTCCAACGAGGGACTAGTGCTTGAAACGTCAGCTTTAAAAACATATTCACACCAAAGAAGCAAAGTGTCTATTCTTACCACCTCAATGGCTGCTTGTATATTGGTGAACACACCGTCAGTTAGCACAATAATGATGCTGGCTGTCTTGCGACCTGGGTTGATGAAAATGGATGAAAAAGATCAAATGACAGAACAATGTTTACTGATCTATTTATTCTGCTTGTGAGGATAAAATGTCTTACCTAGTCTGGCAATCTGTTCATTTGCCTGCAGAAGTAGCAAAAAATAAGATACAAACTAAGATAATTAACTTGTGAAGATTAAACAGTAAGAACAGAAACATGGATATCAGACCCATAAACCTGCAAACTTTGATCATTTGCAAAACCCATAACTCAATGCACCATACATGTGAACTCTGCACAGTAATTTTTTGATGAAACCGATGAATATCTGCAACGAAATCCTTGCTACAAGTTCACAAATTGGAGTTTGTTCATTGTTCTAGTGTGATTTCTCTGCAAATATAACACTAAAAAATGGTTGAATAACACCTAACAGTAAACTAGTTCCTCTCAAAAACAAACCCGTACCTTCTCCAGTCCTTTTTCCACAGGAGTTTTGCCTGTAGTAGTCAAATTTCTGAGACGATCCAGACCTTCTTTTATCTTGTCCCTGTGGGTTCAAAATAGTTTGCTTAGGAAAGGGGGAGGGGTGGGGATGAGAAATGGGGAATCCCCTCCCCACCTCACCCCCCCCCCCAGACAAAGGCAAGGCGAAGTGAGGAGGATGGATGAGTGCAGATGGGAGCAGCTAACTAAAAAGTGATCAACTACAATTCACTCCTTCTAATCAGTAATTCACAAGAAATATGCCCATACAGAAGGGGAAATCGGCTTTTGATAGTTTGCTCAGATGACAACTGATCAATATACCATTTCTCACTACATGACTCTATATTTTTCTCTTCAATCAGATTGAGAGAATTGTCTGGCAATAAAAGGCTGAAGAGACAAATGATAATGTTGGTGAGTGGTGAAGCAAGAGCCTTCTCACTCCTCGCTTCACCACTAAAATAGGGGTGGCCCGGGAGAGGGAAATTGGGCAGGAGTCAGATGATGCATCTCACCTATCAGATGTCAGCTCCAAAGGAACATCTGCCTTATCCTTGCCATAAAAAGTTATGAATGATAGACGCACCCAAGGACTAAAAACAAAGCAAAGTTTAAAAATTGAGTTCAGGTTTAGTTTGCATGACATAACAAATTACTGGGAGTAATCCATTTTATCCATTACATGATCCTGTATGATCCTGTTTCTTCATTGTTTCTTATTGGCCCATAGCCAAGAAATTGTTCTCAAGTTCTTTATAGACTCATTATTATAGCTGCATTATGAAAAGGCTTGGACAGTAGTTGGCATGGAACCTACCTTTGAAAATTATTGGCAACCTTCTCCACAAAACCCACTGTTTCACTTCGGAAGCTTGCTTCTTGCACGCTATTAGATCTACAGCACATTACAAATTGCTGTGAAAGTTTTGTAAGATGATACCTGTGGGTCATTTTTAGTTTTGTTCTTGAGCAGCTATCATCTGTACATCTATAGTGTGTGTATAACATAAACTTCAATGATTTCATCTGTCACTACATCTCGATCAATACACTACAATACAATAACTGAATTAAGTGAATGACGTTCTCCATGTACAAATGAACAAACAATATTGAAATAAATCTGGGCAGAAACTGAATCGCATAACAGCTTGAAGACTTACCGATCTAAAACGAAGTACAAGTCGAATGCTCCCAGGCATCGTTGTTCGTTACTCATGGTTTGTTCGGACGGGATGAGCACAAAAGCTAACAGCACCAGCGTCCATTTGATTGCCGCCATTATTATTGACATCTCAGTTACGACGACGTGTTCCGTGTGTTGTCGGTTGATCCAAGTCGCTCCTCATATACACCTTGTATCAGCTGGATGCTGCTTCCGCATCCTCCTGGGTCCAATCTTTTTGAAGTTTCGTCAAACGGATCACAAGAGATTTGTTAGTCAAATTTAACAGTTGTCAACCGACCCGTAACCGACCCGTATTTCCGGTTGGCACCAAGCCACAGTACAACTCCCACAGTGAAATTGGGCCAAGTTCAAACATACCCAAAGAAAACAAATAACTGCCTTTTTAGGTGTTTTTTTAACATACTGCAGTTGAAACTCCATAGTTGATGCTCTCAGCCGAAGTCACGCGAAAAATCAACAATGGCGCTCTCAGATGACACTTCATGTAATGTAAATATAAAAGGGTACTATGGTGATACTTTCCAGCTCTCCGGGGCACGTTTTCACCCAGTTGGGCGAGTTTCTCGAGCTCAGTCCCATTTTATTATTATTATTACGACTATATTATTTATATTTTGGTAATACCAAACACAAAGATCGAGTTGTCCGATTCATAGCCATATCGAACAAGCTGAAGGCAGAATTCGCACCCCTTTCGCACTGAACTTCCGGCTTGTGGTGGTTTCGACCACACCTTGCGACAGTTTGCCGCTCTCGGGCCTGTATTTCAACAATGAATCGCAGCGCGTTCCTTGCTGTTCACGCTTTTGGCAAGGATGTGGGCACGGAATCAAACTTTGCATGCACTTCTTGTATGTGTCAACCCAAGATATCGAGCTAGTCTGCACTTCTTTACCACGCCGTATTTTTATACTAGCCCTTCGGAAGAGCAAGCTTGCCTCGCTGTCGCTATTTTTGAACTCTCCATCTTTTCGCAGCTGAATGACACAATAGCTTCACCAAAAGACATAAGATATTAGCCTTGGCCGGATACCGACTCTGTTCAAGTAGATTTTTGGCAACTGATTTGCGGCCGTACAATCCAACACGCCCAGACCCGGATGTTTGATCTAGTGATTGTTTCAACTCTTCATAAATAGTTTACCCGCGAGTCACGACTGAGAAACAAAGTAAACCTGGCGACAAACACCCAGGGCATCTGCCCTACAGAACACTAGAAATAAGAAGTTGTTTGATAACAATTCTATACTGGCTCGTACTGCTCACCCGCCTGCTCATCAAAGGCTCAACTTTGCACAGCATACTGCTCTTTAGCTTACCTTCAGTCCGTCAAGCTTGGTCCACAGAAATCAAATGACCGTTCTGCCCGCTGGATGTGCTGCCGTGGGATTTCGGCTTTTTTTGATGTCTCACACAAAACGCTGCGGTATTCAGAACCTCAATAAAACACAACAGCTGTTCATTTTGCTCACAATATTAACCCCGTGCAAACCAACTGGTGAACAATCATTTGCCTAATTACTCGTGATAAGTGTTCCTTCAGATGTCTGTTCTTTTGTTTGTTGATTTGGTGCTCCACTTCATCACGAACAAAACAAGAAGTGTTGCCAGACCTTCACTGAAGTATAATGAGGGAAACAGTGGACAATTATGGATAATAAACAATGTCTCCAAAAAAACAAAGGCACCCGAACCCACCGTACCTGTTGCTTATCAGTTCAAGTGACTATTCAGTGTGTGAGAAGCCAGTTGCGCCAAGCAAAGCTTTTCTACTGATTTTCTTTCTTTTATCTCCGCAAGGTCCACAAGTTTTAATTTTCCCCATGACGTTTCCCGAGAACTGCTGCGCAATAAAGACGAACGACCATGTAGACAGAATGGATTTAATTCGTGATGAAAACTATCTAAATGTTCATAAATACAAATATATAGTTATATATACTTCTTATATTATTAAGTGTAATCTTCATGAATAAAATAATAATTGATCTCCCTCTCACGAACAAATTCCCGGCCATTAAGTTAGGCGGTCTCTTGCTAAAACAGCCCAGAAAGCTCGGCTTCTAACTGACTTAATTTACAAGACAATTCCCTCGCTTCGCTACAATCATAACACTGCTATATCTTTAGCAAAATTTTAGATAGAGTAGACAAATGGAAGCAGATCTAGTGCTTGCGCAGCGCGCAAGTTTTCGAAAAAATTACAAAAGCCTTAACTTAAACATTAAACATTGCAGACTTACACTTGCAGCAAAGAAGCAACCGCCATGTTTAATGAACATCAAAAGAGCGGGAGAGTACGGACACAGTGCAAAGCAAGCATTACAAAACAGGTTACTAACTGGTTTAACAAGTTTCACAAAGACGACAAAACAGACAACACGAGAAATACAAATAAGAATGAGTAGCAGAGAAGTGAAGAGCTGGTGCGTTGACGATGTGCAGGTCGGACAGGCTGGTCAGCGGCGGTTAGTCATCTGCTCCGGCTCATGGAATAGCGACCGGCACTTGATGAGGAGTGTAGAGTACGAAAGTACGGGTGACTTAACGCCTCTCTTGCTGTTAATCTTCTCTTGGGTTCGTATTCCAGGAGGTGCTCGAGGAGGTTGAAAAACAAGTCGTGATCCTCTCCATCATCAAGTCGATATTTCTGAAAACAGGAAATGATGTGTTATTTGGCACCGCCGAAATACGATCTTGACGTCACTGTCGTCGGTCAGCGTTCACTCACCGTAAGTTGCTTGCAGTTGTCTCTGACATATCGGCCTGATGAACTCCTCTCGTCCCAGTCCAACCTTCCTTTGTAAAAGTACTTTGTCTTCCTGCAAAACAGGTGTATAAACCAGTCAGACGCATGCACTACCCCACAAAACAGGTATAAGAACCAGTCAAACAAGTCACATGCATGCACTAACCCACAAAACAGGTATAAGAACCAGTCTAACTCACAAAACAGGAGTTTTGAACAAAATATGTGTTTGTTTACCTGGAATGCTTCACCATAGATGAAGGCAGTTTGCCCAAGATTCTTTCCATCATTGCCAAGTGTTCCCTGTTTTCATGTGTCTACATCAAATTTGAAACAATTAATTAATACACACAATACATGCAATCCTACAACACTGCTAGCTGGATGTCATTAAATACAGGGACTTTTTGTTCATACAAGTTTGCCTTAGCAAATATGAGTTTCCTATTTGTAATGGAACCACAATATCTTTACCTGGAAGAGCGTAAAGCCGGTGTAGAGTTCAAACATGATACAGCCTATACTCCACAAGTCACAAGTTGCATCCCAGCCAAGTTCTGTTCCACAAAAAAAAGAGACAACAAAGGGTCAGGTCAGCTTGATAGTTAGACAAGACAAGAATGTGGGTGATACACAGTAGTGACAATGAATTGTTCAACAGGCATTAACTTGAGCAAGCTATCAAATGCCAAGTTCTCAAATTCCAACTAAATACATCATTTCTGATGAGAGAATGAAAAGAGAAATTCAAAGTAGATCACTGATGGAATCACAAATGTACAGTAATCATTGTAACTATAGCTACAATAATAATAATTATTAATTATTATTAATAATAACAATTATTGTTATCCTCAACTTGTCTTATAACCTGAACTTGTACAAGTGAACCATCTGATCAAACAACGCAATTGTTTTTAATGTTTATTACTTTTATTAACTTACCTAAAATTACTTCAGGAGCTCTGTAATGTCTTGTGGAAACTACAGTACTGTGGTGCTCGTGCTCAAATGTCGCAGACCCAAAATCAATCAGTCGAACTTCTGTGTCTTTTAATGTCCGCTCATCACGCTTCTGAAAAGATCAAGTTCACAATGTATGAGTAAAGTTGTAAAACATTAATGGTTCACTAAACTTCATCTGGTATATCCTGGATTAGTAGAGAGAGTAAAACACAAGCCTCACCATCTCTGGGTTGTAATCCAAGTTGTAGCTGGAGTCCACAAATAGCACATTCTCAGGCTTAAGATCTGTGTGTGTGAGCTTCATATCATGAAGAACTGAAAGAAAGAGATAAAAAGATGCATTATTGAAGGAGAAACTAAAAGAATCTGTTCACAGTAACAGTTTATATCAGTATTGTACGAGAAGCAATATTCATTCTTGAAGCAGCTGCCATCTGACTAAGTTATCAAATATCTTGTTTTCCGTACTACACAGTAACAGTTTATATCAGTATTGTACGAGAAGCAATATTCATTCTTGAAGCAGCTGCCATCTGACTAAGTTATCAAATATCTTGTTTTCAGTACTACAACGGCATTGGTATAATGTGTGGTCAGACACTGCAGATATTGATGGATCAAAACAAAGTCATAACATAGTTTGCTTACATTTGACTGACCACAGGAGTTGATATGTTATGTGCCTCACTTGATCCATTGGATATGGTTCATAGCAGTTCTCTTTCTGTGATCAGAGTTAAAACAAAGGAGTTCAATCAGTACTTTATCATTTCACACACTGGGGGGAAAAGTAATACCAAATTATTTTTACTAACCATGAAGTCAAAAACACTTAAGCCCATCTTTTCAAAGACGATGCACATGTGGCCGTGGTAATTAAACCAATTCAACATCCTGATGCAAAAACTGAAATAAAACAGACAGAACTATAAAACATGCCAATTCCAGAAGCAACAATACAGCACAAAGAAAAAACTTGTCATAACAAACTAGTGAAGACAAAACAACCAATCACTCTCGGTCTACATAATAACTTATATCTACCATCCCCCCCCCCCCCCCCCCCCCCCCCCACACACACACACACATGGTTTGACTGTGTAACATACAACATTTACCTTTTATCATTCCGATCTCTGTGAAGGATCTTCTCCAGTACTTTGATTTCTAATTTAGCAGCTTCCCTAAAGAAACAAATTCAACCAACACAGAGACCAACCATAAATAGACCAGCACATTTCTGCACATCATCTAATCTTCATGGAATTCAACATTAATTTATTTATATTTTTAAAACTTAATGTCATCAAGACTTTTTGTGTGTTCAATACGACTACAGGCTTCTCCGGAAATTAATCTATGTAAAGGAATCCAACACACCTGTACTTCTCGATGTTTTTAACCACTTTGATGGCAACATAACTGCTTGTTTCCCGGTCATAACAGTCCAGAACTTTTCCAAATGTTCCTTCACCTAGTAAAAGTCTGACTTCATCTAAAAGAAAACAGAAAGGAAATTAGAAAAGGTGGAGAGAAAGAAAAACAAGCTTCTATAAATGGACCAGAAAATTCTCTTCCAGTACCACCCCGCCTTACAGTTTTAAATTTACAAGGACATCACAAAACTAAAGAAAACATGAATTAAGTACACGCACTTCACAAAAGAAAAATGGAAAATCACAAGAAAAATACAGAGAGCTATCTAAATAGTCGATCAAAAATAGAGAAATTTAGTACATCTGGAGTTCAGCAAGTCGCCTTTGTGATAAATCAGATGTCCCTCTTCATCATCCTTGACTCGGACGCTTGCATATCCGCTTCTACTCTCCTTGCCACTCCGCCTCTGAATTTCATCCGGTCCGTTTCAATCATTCATTCGAATATTCACACATTTCAGGGCCATGCCGCAAGCCGCCGCATCAGCATCACAATTCGCATCAGCACCGTCCATTGATAGGCAGCAGGTGATGCAACCGTTTTCAAGCATATAGAAAATAGCAAAATACACATATACACAGACACATGAGAATGTTGTACAATACACTGCCTAACAAAATATAAAACTGACCTCATACAAAAAAATTTCTGTATCTTTCTCTTTACAAACAGGGCATTTTCAGCTTCCCACAACATAGCTTATGAAATTTGAGACATAAATATTGCCATTCCGCAGTTGCCTCCACAAAAGTGCAGCCATCAATATTTTGTACTAATTATGATTAGCATGTAATACACCGTTTGTGTTGTTGTGATCATTTACAGAAATATCTGATTAGTGATCTCTGGAGTAACAAAAAGTATAATTATTATTATATATTTGTATGGGGAGAGCATCAATAATTATTACTGATGATTAATATACTGAACCAGCTGAATCCCCATACAAAGATGTTTTAGTGATTCGTTAAACAAGTTAGCGGCAAATGCAAATTTGCAGCAGCGATCTACGCGAAAGTGGTCGATGTGATGAAAAAATGTGCTGAAAGATTTTCCCTCCAAAATGACAACTAAACAGTTATCGGAAAGCGGATAAAGAATCCTTCTGGAACTCTCTGTAGGAGACAAACACTACTAAGGGCCAAAACCAAAAAGTTCTTACACTTGTAGATGCGTGAAGATGCCCCGTATTATTCAAGTTCAGATTCCATTCCCACAAGGTCACGCTACAAACAAAATCGTTTGTTTTAGCAAAGAGCTCTCCTCAATCTTACCGCATAATCCTCAGTTGAGTCATGGCGATGCCTGTGTCGTCTTCTGCTGTGATCTTTCTGTCGACTTCTGTCACGATAACGCCTGTGTCTGTCGCGACTTCGACTTCTAGAGCAGTGGCGTTTGAAGTACCGACTGTCGCTCAAGCTTTCGCTGCAATCATCACGTTCATATTGATGTCTGCAGTAGAATTTTGCTCCACTACTCTCTGTTGAGCTACTCGATCGCTTTCTCCGATAGGTCCTTGGCATTTTTAAAAACTAATTCGTAAACGAACTCAGCGACTCAGAAACATGCCGTTCCTCGCGATTACGAAAATGGACGACACAAAAGCACAGAACCAGAAAAACCGGTTTGAAGAGTCATGTGACATGTTGCATTGCCTCGAATTCGGGTTCTCACGCGGGTGGCCCTGGGGACAAGCTTGCCCATATTCAACATGGCGGCGATTCGAGGAGTTTCATTGAAACACGTATCGAAAATTCGCGTTTCTTTCTGTCCGTACGATAGCAGGACATCCACAGCAAGGTCTGTATTGCAGTGAATAATATTGTACTCAAAGCTCAAATATTATTGCACTCAATGAAGGGAAGCGGGGGAGGGGGGTCAAAGAATCCTGCAGTGTAATACGCGTTGTGGAGGTTGTAATAAGCCTGGGTCTTAGGTTTTCAGGGTCTTAGGTCTTAGGTCTTCGTTTTGTAAACACCCGGTTCCTATCCGTCTTTTTACCCTTGAGGGGAGGGGTAGGGGGTCTATGCAAAAAAATAAATAAATAACAAGTTGTTGTCTTGCCGCTGCAGGGAATTCCTGAGAAGAGTGTCATCCACTGTCATGCGCGAGAGCAACAACAAGTGTCAGATTATCTCAGAAGTGAAGAATGACGCATCTGAGCCACTGGTGGAAATCATGTTTGGTATGAAATAAATATCATGTCCTAATGAATTTCTAAAATTAAACCCTGGTTTAGGTTGAATGTTTTTATTTCAGCTGATAAGGAAACAATGAGTCTCAGCACAGGAACCTTAAAACTCATGAAAATACTGGAGATGTTCAACAAGAAATGTAGAGAGATAGAATCTAAACAGTCATGGTAAGTGTTATATATTGTGTAAGCATTAGACTAGAAGGAACCAGAAGTTAGCAAAGATAACTCTGCAACCCTGTTCATATACATGCTGTACCTCATTCAAAGTTAGTGTCTGGTATGGGTCTCATATTACCCATATACAAGCTTTGATGAGGCCATTTATGACGTACCCTCTTGCTCATAATGAAAATGATTTAACAAAAATATCCCACCCCAGTGCTTACTTAGAGGCTTTCTGTGCAACCAAACAAATGTGAAAACATCGCAATATTGTGTGATGAGAGTTTCCGTAATCTCTCACAGATGTACAAGAACAGCTACAGTTTGATGCAATGATCCTTGTTGTGCTGAAGACAAAGTTACCACACCCAGTACTAGTACAACATATTGCACAAATCCAGTGGACTGCTATGGAAACTGAAAACAATCATGGTTTCATGCGAGAGAGAAACTCTCGAGTGCAAAAAGTATGGAAGTATCAGTCTTGCATGTGATGTAATGCACACGACTTTTCATCTCAGTAGCAAAACTGCTTACAGCTCTGTTACATGATGACATATCACCAATGGGAACAATGAATTCAAGCCAGCTTTGAAACATTATTTTATTTTTGCAATAACTACTCTTCCAAGAGTATGGTGGACTAAAGCAACACAGTTTCTGTTTTACTGTGCAGAGTAATGTTTGTAAAAAATAAAGTACAACTTCTTACTTGGTATTACTGATTTTTCAGAACTCTGGAAATAGTAATGCTTTTGAAACAAGCTCTGTATCAGCCTGACCAAAGCATGTGTATATTACAATAAACAACTTCTTGTAGCAATGATTATGTCTCTATTTACAAACTACTGAAAGCTTTTGGCTGCTTCTAAGATAAGTATTCTTGAGATATTCAGGCTTGTCGTGGTCCAGTCACTTCATCAATGGGCAATTTAAAATCTGAAAAGAAATAAACAACATTTTAAATTGATTTTCTATCTAAATGTGCATTTGCTTCACCTCCCCCTATCAAAATTTAATAAATTTGACAATGTACTCCTCCAAAATTTTCTGCATTAGGTGAAAAATGTTGCAACTCCCTCATTACAAGTTTCACCATGAAGTCTAGTCTATGTGTATTCCCCTGTGCCCTAGCTTGATCAACATACCTTCTTTGGTACTCTGTCTTTATGCCACTGGGCATTCTCTTTCCCAGGTTGGCATCCGTGTCCCCCTGTGGCACAGATGTGAGTAGCTCTTCTGTTGTGGTGGCAGCTCTGCCATGCTTCTCTCGTATTGAATTGATGGTTTCAATGGGGTAATGTTGGGCATGGGACTCCAGGTGTTTCAGAACATATTCATCAGCATCTGTGATCTTGAACCTATGCTTGAAGATGTGAATAACAGCACCGATTCGGAAGTCTGCAGGAGTGTAGAACACAGGGTTGTCCACAGAGGAGCCTGGCTTGGTTGCTTGAGTTCGTTCCAGAAACTTGCCCCCAATGATTCCTGCATTCCTGACTGGTGGTTCATAGATTGTCAGCATGTCATCTGCCAGACGATAGGAAATGATGAATCTGCGATTTTTGTCCTCTGGTTTGAAGCTTTCCTGGAGAAACACAGAAAGGAAGTCCAAATTAGCTAACACACCATAAAAACACACTAACATCAAGGTCTTCTTCCACACAGCTTTCACACATTTGAAAAAAACAACCAAAAGAGAATTATTTGAAACAACCAAAGTGACCCAAGTTTCTTACCATTGTTGCAGCATATCTCAGAACTTTGTGATCATTCTCCAGCATCTTGATGAAGTCTTTCTTGGGCGGCTGGGGCACCAGTGAGAGGCAGGACTGAAGGCTGTCTTGCAGTGAGCCATAACCATTATATGGTGGAATGAGCTGTGAGCAAGAGAAAAAAGGTTAAACTTGCCAACAGCACATTCACCTGATTGAACAGTATCTTGGAAAGACTTTTAATACAGCACAACAAAATACTGCAGTCTAACCCCTTGATGTGTTCTGTATATACCTGATTCACATCAGGGCACCCCCTATTGATCCCCCCTCCTCTCTCTCTCTCTCTCTCTTCTCAAGAGAAACAGGAGGGGGTGGGGGCTCAGTAGAAGGTGTGCCCTGTGGTGAAGCCAGCAGGCTAGGACCTAATTATACATCCAAAGTCCATTTTTGAACACTTACCTGGGAAGGTGGCTCCCGTTTCATGCCTTTTACATCAACTGGCGCAAACTCAGTAACACCAAATTTTTCACGGTAGTAATTCTTTGTAAACTCATCACATTCATATAGCAGGAAGCGCCGTCCCATCATTGTGATGGTCACACCAACCATGAAGTCCCTTGGTGTGAACCAGTCCTTGATCTCATGGTCTGACAGTTCCAGGACGACACTCGGAAAAGAGGCTGTTGGCAAGAGTGATCAACTTCAATTTTCTCCTTCAGTTTCCCACCACAGACATATCACACATTTTGGAGAACTTGGCATTTGATAACTTGCTCAGATGAAAGTTGATCAAACTATCAATCCATGCCACAAAACTCACAAATTTTCTTCTTAAAAGGTTGGTATAATCTAGAGCTACCTAAACTGTTAGTTCTATGTGATGTCTGCATCTCATCTAATTGGCTATACCAAACATATGCAGCATACTTACATTCTACTTTAGTCCTGTCCTTGGCTAATTTCTGGCGACAAATGAGCACAGGAAAAGGATCATGCCCATCGTTAGGTGCATGAACTTCTCTGACTTCTACTGTGTCGTCCACAAGGTAGTAGTGTAAAATCTGTTGAAACAGAGCAGCAGTTGCTGTAACCACATGATTCCACTAAGAGCGGGAAGTTACTATATTCATGCTGCAATATATTTGGAATATATTGGTAATAATAAGATGTGATACTGATTGGTATTGACTGGAAAGTCGTTACGTATGTTTCATTCACTCCTTCCATTACACATCAAATTTTGTGTGGAAGAGAACACTTACACAAGGCCGCATCTCTCCAAACATGCTATCCCTGTCATCCCAAACACAAAAGAATCTCAACACTTTACGGTCAAGCTCCAGGAACTGCTTTAGCTTGTCAAATGATGAGGGAGTGATGTATGTTCGTAGAGGCTGTTTGCGAGATTCATTGTAAGGATCCACTGCTGTGTCCTCGGGTGGATTCAATTCAATACCTTCACTGGCCATGTATTCCTAAAGGAACAGAGATCAAGAGAAAAACAGAAATTTATAACATCACTTGTGTTTATCATGTGCCTTATTACTGGTAATATGCACCATCAGGACTGAATTTATGATTAGTTTTGTATCTTTGAGGCTGCTTTGCTGCCCAGTAAATATGTGTAAATTGCTAAGGGATGGAGATTTCTTACCCTTGACCAAGCATCACAGTCACAGATATGAAACACTTTTCCATAAAATGTGACATCAATTCCCAGGTTTAAATCCTTCCAGTGCCAGTAATCACCCAGGTCATTCTTTGGAAGCCTCTGTCTCTTGATCAGTTTTCCTTGGGGGATCCCACTAAAGAGGAAAAAATACAAACCAAAAGTATGATTATATCCATTAGGGACAAAATTTATAAAATATACCCAGACATGTATGCAGACAGACAGACAAGATTTTTTCAAGAATTACGTTGGGATGATGCATAAGTTACCCCTCAAAAATCATGGTAACTATATGCCACCCCAGAGAGTGGGGGTGGCATAAAAGTTTGTGATGAAAGATTTTACTGATAAACAACACTGCCAGACGTCACTCAAAATAAGGCATAGAGTGCATGTTAATGACTAAAAATCTCTAGGCTACTGCCACAGTACCTGTTCTGAACAACAGGTTCGATGACTGCTATGGAATCGTCTTCTAAATAGTAGTAGATTTTGACACGACGGACGCGATAGTATTCATCTGCTGACTCGTGCACTGTTTGTTTGAAATAACCGAAGAACAGCAGCACTTTCTTGTCAAATGCAACATGCGCTGGGATGAAATCTTCCGGAGGAGCTTGGACTTTTTGGCCGTAAGTTAGTGACGGCTTGATGTTGGCTAATTCGTCCAGTTCTTCTTGAGTGAGTTTGTTGACAGGAATGGGGTCGCCTCCGATACCAATTTCTGGAGCAGTTGGAAGAGCATATCCATTTGTCCATCCAAGCGTCTGAGGCCGGTGATATCTAGCTTTCTGTAACATAAAAACGAAGTCTTACACCGTTTGCGTTGGGGCATCAATTCCCGCGTGGAATATTACGAAAACTGCCCAAATCTATGAAGATTGTCTGACACACTCACCGTGGGATCTGTAAATGAATTTCCTGGGAGGAAAGGAAGAGCCATTTTGTCTGTTGTTAGCGAGCAAAGCGATGCACAAGTGAACTACAGCAACATGGCGCCTTGGTTACCATTTATTGGGCGTTCCGTTGCCATGGAGCTGTTTTGCCAATACAGGAGAGCATCATGGGATTAGATGACTGGAAAGGCCTGAGGCGAGCCGAGACTCACTTCCAGTCCTTTCTTGGCCTACCGACCGCGCTAAATCCAGTGTTCGGTTGAACTCAGTAGAGTAAAATGACTAGGTTTGCCTAAAAAAATCTGGGTCTGCGGGCGTGAATTTGACGTCAACTTGTTTAACCAGTAAATTTATTTTTATCCCCATATCACTCGTGCTTACAAGAAAATGGGTAATGCAAAAATATGACAGCAGCAGGAAACACCACAGCACATCAAGGAGTCCAGGACCAAAGATAACTGATTTATCAAAATTGCACTGAGATAATCTTAGGCCTAAATTCTCGTTGTCCCGATGCGTAAGTCATACTTACGTTTTCGTTCGTAAACAGGCTTTGCGTGAACAGGCCCCAAATTAGTCTTATACGCCCGCAATGCACGGTGGTAAGCAGCTTATTAGTGCTACTGCATTTTATTATTTACTTCTTTCTACAAAAAAAGACAAAATTACTTTAAGCAATTTGCGAGCTGCAGAATTATATGAAAATCTTAAAGCTACGACACTGTATTTATACTGCATTGCCTTAAAACTTGCGCCTTGTGAATTAGACCAACAAAACACAGCGAAACTTTGCCTTCACTGTGAATGGCCTTTATAACATTCCGAAAATTGTTCTGCTTCTACGAAGAACTCGAAGGCGTCTCGCCATGTTCTCTTCACTATCCTAGTCCTCGTCTGGTTTACCGCGTTCTTAGGTTTGGTGTTCAATCTCGCTGTAGAGTTCGTTTATCTGGTTTTCAAAGAAGCGGTAGATGTCGTTTCTTTTGGCTTTCAGTGTCGGCGTCAGGAGCTTGTTCTCAACGCTGAACATCTCTGGGTGGAGGTAGATGCCTTTCACCTGCAATTCAATTTTTTTTAATGTTGTTGCTTAGTGCACAGGTTGTAATAAATCAAGCAGTGAAACCGGTTTTACAAGAAAGGCACGCTCTGAACCTGTTTTAAAACTACGAAATCTCAGAAGCTCAGGGCCGGTGAAACTGTGGTGCCTGCCTTGTGTAAACACAGTTCGCAGAAACCCGACGAAGGTCTTTGGTTTGAAACTTAGGAATTAAGCCCATTTTTCATCACCTGCTCTAAAGAGTTCAATCCCGCTTCCTTTCCTTTGGAAATCATGTCCTGAAATATCACCCGATGTACGTCCTGCCATCCAACAAGAAAAATAGAGAAATTAATCACACTATTTTTTTCTGCGAAAGTTCCCAGAAAGCCTACACCACCTTGTCTTTGCAAAGTTCCCGGATGTCTCCCTTGAAGTCGCTCATCTCTGGCCAGACATCTCTGACATCAGCATCTGGAACGACAATGGCCACCGCAAAGGACTGGAAGCAAGTTAAAATGAGACTTTCGTCAATCTTTTTAACGATGTTGAAACTGAGAAGTAGAATAAACGTTTGATTCAGCTGCAGATATATACCTTCAAGCTGTCGCCCCACACAAAGACTTGCGCCACGTAAGGACTCCTGCGATATACCGCCTCTATCTTTTGTGGTGCAAGGTATTCTCCCTGTCAAGAAATGGTCGTTCAAGTAAAATAATAAATAAAAAAATTAAAAATAAAAATAAACAAAAACAATAGCAATAACAATAGCAATAGCAATAGCAAGAGAGAGAGAGAGAGAGCAAAAATGGAAGTCTCCAACAGACAGGGGCTGAGAGAGCAAAAGTAAATTTTCTCACTCAATATTCGCTCAATGCACTGCGTCGGCGTGCTGGGTTCGATAGCACCAACCTAAGCACCTAAGGCGTTCACAGAGAATAGGAATCCATGGGCATGAAGTCGAGGCTATGCCAGGAGAGCTGCCTTGTCTTATTGAAGCTAGTGACTTTCGTGCAATGACGAGAAATGTCTCAATATCTTTTCATGTGAATTGATTCTAATCTGAGTTTCACTCACCTGAGAAAGTTTAAAAATGTCTTTCTTCCGATCAATAATCTTCAAGGCACCATTCTGGAAAAAATAAAGGGGGCTGATTAGGACCCCAAGCTGGAACCAACTTCTTGAGACGACGAGAGCTACTTCGTCCAGCTTCGCCGCTTTTGAGGTTATGCTATTACTCATACAAGTTACGTGCAGAATTAGCAGTTAATTGCGATAAATTACCCCTAAATCACAATTGTACCTTATAGTGTGACCAGCTTCTCAGCACAAAAGATTTTTTTTTAAAGAATGGGTCTTCCCACTGATCAGTAAAATTCCACCACGAAGAAAGAATAGACCATAGCTTTGCAAGAGTTCGCAAGATAAAGCGAGATAACAATGTTTCAGACAAACAGACAGCTTCTCAGCACAAAAGATTTTTTTTTAAAGAATGGGTCTTCCTACTGATCAGTAAAATGCCACCACGAACAAAGAGCAGACAATACAAGCTTTGCAAGAGTTCGCAAAATAAAGCGAGATAACAATGAAACAGATAGAACAGCGGCAATTAGCACAAACTCTCACAGCGTGCGACCTCAGACCAACTTGCGATTTAGGAAGCTAAACTCAAAGAGCAAAAGAATACATGCCGATACACCCCGCCGTGACTAGTCTGAAGCGGTTCTATTTATACACGATAAGTATCTTCAGCTTGTAGCTTGTAGAACCTCACTTCAGCTCACCGACCACGTAATTTTGTAGTCGACTATCTACATGCCTCTCCTGTTCTCGTATTTTCGTTTTGGTGTATTTCTACAATCTCTGTTTACTTTATTCTTGGTTTGATTTTAATCCCTGCAAGGTGGTCATTGTTCACCCTGTGAAATCTTGATTTTAATTAAGGTTTTCTCTTGTCTTACCAAGCACCACATACGGCATTATCAAAGTTCATCTTTATAATCAGCCAACTATCGTCTGTTCTCGCGAGAGTCAAAAGCTGCCGCACTGCAAAAACAAGTCTGATTTACATGGAAAGGAGAGGAAACGGATCATTGAGATAATTGTTTTAGGATGTTTATTCCTTTGATAACTTCCTGATCAAATAAATGATAGTGGACTGCTGGTAACTCAACCGTATTAATAACTATCATTATAAAATACCTATGATAATAAGATGAGAGTCTATTACACACTGTCGTGATACCGTCATAAAGTTCTTAATGATTTTACGCGTGATCACAGCATGATGTCATAATCATTGACCTCCTATTAGTGGCCCACGCGAATGCAAACTCACATTTAAAATATTTGTGTTATGGTGAACACCTTCTAAACTAACAATGATTTTCTTTTGAAATGCTCTATGCTTGGGAAACTTGAGTTTAGTGTACGTTTAACTTTATGAATTTCAGTGCAATTGGTTCAACTAGACGTTGTAATCAAAACTGGCCACAAATTAACCAAACCAATGGGAGGTCAAACGCGGCCAAATTAGTTCTACAATGATTCGATCAGTTTGATACATTGGAAGATGGACGGCTGCAAGCAATTGTTTGATCTCTTGAGAAAAGAAGCGGAGTGCTCGTTCTGCATTCACCCAGTCAACAAACCCAAGACATTGCCTTGTCTGCACAGTTTCTGTCTCGACTGTCTCAACAACTACGCAGCCACCATAAGAAAACAAGGAAAAACAACATTCGATTGCCCAGTTTGCTTAGTCACGTTCAAGTTACCCGACAACGACAGGTTCGACGCATTTCAGACAACTTTCTACCAAAACCGGTTAGTCGATATTCTGGCAATGGAAAAGAGCGGCATAAACCAGCAGGAACACTGCGACAATTGTGACGAAAACATCGCTGTAAGTTCTTATTGCTTCGAGTGCAAAACTTTTCTTTGTTCTTCTTGTCTCGATGCCCACAAACGCCTCAAGGTCGCTCGAGATCATCGCGTAGTGTCGTTACAGAATTTAGAAAAAACTGAGGTTGAATCTTTGACAATTCAAAGTCAATCTGCGTCGTGCGACAATCACAAGAAAGAACATCTGGAGCACTACTGTGAAAAATGCAGATTTTGTATCTGCTACAAGTGTGCACTGGTAGGGCACAAAAAACAGATTGTCCACTATGTGGAACAGATGGAGTCCAGAGTTGCAGAGTTAAACGAGAAAATCGCAAAGAGCAAGAAAAATTTTAAAACCACGGAACAAGACATAGAAGAAACAAAACACAAGGCACAAACGAACACGGAAGAGCTGATGCGGAGTTTGAAAGAACACGAGGCGAACATCATGCGAGAACTGGATGAGTTGTATAGTGCAGAACGACAAGCTCATTTGAAACAACTCAAGGACTTTGAGCTGAGTTTGGCTCAACTGACCAACGCCATTGAGTACGCTAGGATTACAAAAACAAACACAGAAATTGAAATTCTTCAGAAAAAAGATGACATCACCCGACGCTGTTATGAATTGCTGACCAGTCAAGAAATGACTGCTGCAGCACGCAAACCCTTCCGTGTTGGTTTGTTGACGAATGATGAGCTGTGTCAGACCGTGCGCCAATCAGTCCTGGGGCGAGTCGTTGTGAGCTTGACTGACTCCTCACGCTCAGTGGCTGAAGGTAAAGGTTTACAAGAAGCAGAATGTGGAGAGAGAGCCGAATTTACAGTCATCACCAAAGATGCTGAGGGACAACAGTGTTATGACGAGCGTGACCAAGTCACAGTCCACATTCAAACAGCCGCACAAGAAGAACTTGAGGTAAAGATTGAAGATGAGCAAGATGGAACATATCACGTGACTTACGCGCCACAGAGACACGAACAGCACTACATGGCGGTTAACGTTAATGAGAAACCGCTGACTGGTAGTCCTTGGAATGCTCACGTGGTTCCACATCAGTACCAGGCTCTCTCGTCATTTGGTTCAAAGGGGACTGGGAAAGGAGAGTTTAGCAGGCCCTGGGGAATATCTGTGAGCAGCACTGGGAACATCGCTGTGGCTGACTCTGATAACAAGAGAGTACAGGTCTTCACCCCAGAAGGAGAATACCTAAGGGAGTTTGGTCAGGAAATACTAAGGAGTCCCGGATGTGTAGCCTACAGTAGTACCGATAATCTCATTGTGTTGGATAAAATCAATACGAAAATTAGAAAGGCTTTCATGTTCACAGAGAGTGGGACTTTCCTGGGACAATTCAGCCCTGCCCATCTCAAGCGTCCATGGCGTGTATCTGTCACACGTGATGGCCGTGTTCTTGTGTGTGAACAGGATGAACCAACAGTGAAGGTCCTCTCCCCTGACGGGCAAGAATTGCTCCAGTCCTTCAGCGCCCCAGACTGCACTGCGCACCCACACTACGCAGTTTATCACAACGACAAGTTCTTCGTGTCGTATTCGCACTCGCGTCGTGAAGATTGCATCAGAGTGTTTGATGACGCAGGGGAATATCTTCACGACATTGGGACGTGCAAAGAGACTGGGGACGACCACGTGCACGTTCGAGGACCACGTGGTATTGCTATAGACAAGTTCGGCGACTTGTTGGTTCCTGACAGAATAAGACACAGACTGGAGGTGTTCACAGCCAAGGGAGAGTTTGTTTCTGGCACGGGAGGTCAAGGTACAAAACTTGGCCAGTTTAGCTTCCCAGAAGACCTAGCGGTTTCTGAGGATGGTCGCGTGTACATTACAGACTTCAATAACAGCCGTGTACAAATATTTGAATAACTGTTCCAAGTCCATTCAGTAATCAATTAAGCTAACACTAAATAGCTAAGGAAGAAGCCATTCAGTAATCAATTAGGCTAACACTAAATAGCTAAGAAAGAAGGATGGTGTTGTTTTCAGTGATGACGTCACTGTCCCTCTTACCGGAAGCCACTGACCAATGTCTCCAGTGTGCAGCCAGCCATCCTTGTCAAACGTCTCGGCAGTTTTCTCGGGATTGTTGAGGTAACCTGGAGATACATTTGGTCCTTTGATACATACCTGTAAAAAAAAATGGACAAATTACAGAAAATACGAGTGCTGTCCAGACAACAAAAAACAAGGATTATTTTTTCGATACAAATCTTTAAATTTTAAAAGTTTACATTCTAATTCTCCCAACCCGCCCCGAACAAGTATATTTTGTCTGTGTGATACCAGCTCTTAAAAGATCTAGGTTAACTGCGTCGGTGTGGTGATAAAACGCTGGTGTATCAACAGAAAGTTGATCAAGGTACTGGGACGCCGTAAGAGTAACAGTAGCTGACGTATCGAGCGTTAGCCCTTCGTCAGAGCGTTAGCCCTTCGTCAGAGTGTTAGCCCTTCGTCAAAGTGAACGATATAAATTTTTCTAGTTGGGCCGCTTCTGACTTAGGAACCGCGCCTAAAAGTTTACACTTTAGTGAGTAAAACATACAGCAAGATAACGATTAAAAATACATTACAACAGAGAGCAGAACAGAAATGAAAATAGTAAAGCAATAAGTTCATAAAAAACGCGTCAAACAATAAAATCAACAACCACATCAACAATTTGATGACGCAGCTACTGATCACGTGACTCACCTCTCCCTGTTCATTGGCTGCAAAATATTCCATATCTGGTACATCAACTAGTTTGATGATATTGCACGGTATAGGACCCCCCACGTGACCTGTTAAGCAAATGGATTGAAAAAGTGAGAAACGACGGTCCTAATCAAACTGGCCATATCTGAAACAGATTCTCTAAACTGCATAAGAAGACAATGTATGAGTGATGTAGAGAGAATTGAGAGTCCAATCAGTTTTCATCTGAGCAAGTCATCAAATAATTATTAAAGAGACCCTCTCACCGTGGATGCTTTGCGCGCCCAGTGGCTGACGGCGGCCATTTTCGTATCATACGAAAATGGCGGATTCTCGTGTTTTTCTACGTTTTATCGCGAGAATGTGTATTGAATACGGCGAGCAGTGACAGTCAGATCGATCAGTCATAACGTTGGCGCCTCAGGAAAGTCAAGCTCCGGATGTAAATATAAACATAGGCGCGCAAAGCATCTACGGTGAGAGGGCTCTTTAAAGGAAAACAAAAATCACTCACTCTTCTAGTGGCGGGGCAAACTTAGATTATTATCAAACCTGCTTCGCACTCGTTCACCCGTTGAAAAGTAGCGGCTGCCGTACACTCAGTTTGCCCGTAACCTTCCTGAACCTGAACAGCAGCATCATATCAGTCACGTGCTCAGGTACGGCACACAGAAACGCAAACTCACGCCAACAACACAAAAGAAAATCCAGCGCATGCTCTCCTCGGGACTGGGTTCTAGACTTACCGGGCATCCCATGACGCATTTGATGAAGGTTGCAACTTTTTCTGATAGGGGGGCGGAGCCAGTGGAAATCGCTCTGACGCGTCCACCCAAGAGATTCTGAAACACAAGAAAAAAGTTGAAGTTGGGCGATAGATAATGTATCAAGATTGTGTTGACTGTTAACCCCTGAACTGATTCGTATACTAAAACAAATTTCCGTTTTTTCCGTTATTATATGAAGTAGACACCACGCAAGCTATGATTAGACAATTTACGGGTCCATAATGAATTTACGGCACGATCTTTTCTCAGTGAAATATTTCACATAACTATGAATATATCTTATATCTCTCATATCTCTTCTACAAGTTATAAAACTTTTATCTTCGCCTTATAGCCCAAACTCGGTTCATAACCTACCATACGGATAGCTCACTTCGTTAGTAAGATCGCCGTTTAGAGTAACTCATATCAACATAAACCATCAGGTGTCAGTTTTACTCGCCTGAATCTTTCGAAAGAACAAGCGGTCCCAGATCGTGTCGTTTCGTATGATCCCCCTGGTGAACATACAATAAACATTGTTTATTGTTTACGTCTACTTTCCTGCCGCCAGTGTGCACACACAGGAGAGGCAAACAAAGCTTGCGATCAGCTGAGCATTCACATGTTGGTGATTCTCGATCTTCCTAATCGCTAGTCAAATCGGTCCCCGCATTCAGTCATTACAAGTTAGTTACCGTTTCAGGTCACTTTCTTTCGCTGCCAAAGCGGTCTCAAATACCCACTTCTTGATCAGGCCCTGAGAAGCATTTGCCACGACCTGGTAAGAGAAAAATGTACAAGCCAACAAAAGATCATGTTGGACTGTTGGTAATACAATATCCCTGATGCTGTTATAAGAACGACAATAAAAATTATTACTGCTATTAATCAACTACTGCTACACATTCCACTCGCTTGATACAGAGCAAGACGTGGACACACCTTGTCGTAGATCCGGTTCAACAGCCTTGGAACTGCACTGAAGAGAGTTGGTCTGTCGAAAGAAAGAAATAAAAATTATATTTGTACTTACAGATAAGAGAAGCTTACACTATATACAAATGCATCTATATATGTCGTGGCGCGCTTGCAATATCACAAAAACGTTCTCTTAGTTTATAGGGCAGTTTTTGATACCCACTTTAATTCTTGAAGATCTTCCAACAGTTTTTTCAAGTCCCCTCGGTAGTATCCTATCTTGCCTCCGCTAAGAGTGATATTAACCTAAAACAAAATCAACGAATAAAATCAGTTTTTAGTCAAATGTGTAAAATCTCCTTTACTTGAGCTGGACAGTTGAAACATTTTATTTATTGGTTTTTCTAGTTATATGCTCCGGCAGAAAAGTTGATTCTCCTACAGGCAAACTTGACTCTTACAATTCTTGTTTTTGTACCATAGGAGTTTTTCGTTTGGACCTAAAAGCGTTATAGTAGAAAAGTTGGAAGAGTTTTCTAAGCGCGTGTGGAATGACAGCCATGGAACCACTGCAAGATCGACGGAGTGAGACATTATTCAACTAGAATTGGTCGGATAGTATCTCGCCTATGTAGCGGACATTGCTGCATCTTACTCGTATGTGGAACCAGACAGTTTACAAACAACACTCACATGACCGAGTCTTTCATACATGTGGGCCAGCGGTAGAAATGACAAATGCACATCTGTGGAGAGAACGTCTAATCCATCCTGGAACAAACAAACAAACAAACAAGCAAGCCAACTATAGAGGCCCAGTAAATAACAACCTAACAATCAAGCCTCTAGGACAAGCTGCACACTTTACATAAAGACTCTCGTCCCTGGTAAGAACGAGCCGCTTTGGAGTAGCGTCGGAGTAGCGTCGGAGCAGCGTCGGAGTAGCGTCAGAGTAGCGTCAGAGTAGCGTCGGAGTAGAGTCGGAGCAGCGTCAGAGTAACGTCGAAGTAGCGTCGGAGTAGTGTCGGAGTAGCGTTGGGGTACTGCGGCTTTGCATACATAGAGACGAGACAACGACAAGAAGACACAACATAGGGCCAGGTCGCACAAGGAAGTTTAGTCGATGATAACTCAGCATCGAGAGCAATACGACGGCTTCTTCAATGTTTGGAAGCAACTTGCTGACATATACTTCTGGTGACAAGCGCTGTTTGCACTTCAAATGATGCCAATTTTGTTATTTATGTCGTTAAAGTTACGAGTACGACCGGAGCCACAGTCTGTATTGTAGTTATTCTACCTTCCACAAAACGTGCCGGAATGCAGAAATATCCGCGATCATATTGGCATGCGTTAACATGGTGCCCTTTGGTGGACCTGAAAGCAAAGCATTTGCGGGACAATTCATCTTTAAATGTTAACCCTCCTTTGATAACCGGGAAATTAGGAGCATGGAAACGAAATTTGACAGTTAAGTGACGTCACTCACCAGTTGTTCCGCTCGTGAAACACACTGTCATCATATCTTCAGGGCGAGCAGGCTGTAGACATGAAAGATTAAAATACAGTTTCTCCTAGCCTTTTAGAAGAAATGTATGAGTGACGGGGTGAGAGTTGATAGTTTAATCAGCTTTCATCTAAGCAAGTTATCAAAAGTCAAGTTCTCTTTACTGTATGATATATTTCTGGTGAGAAACTGAAGGAGAAATTTTAAGCTGATCACTCTTGGGAGATCGGTACCTCACTAACCTTTTCATCATGTGGCGTTTTTCGTCCTAACTCCTGTTCAGGTAAAGATACAGAAAAATATAAAAAGTCGTTACACTCCTCCCAGTTCCCCAAAACAATTAAAACACCTGTGTTCCTTTTCAGTCCTAAACCTGAGACATGTAGCGTATCTTGTGTGGAGAAGAAAATTCTCTTGACTCCGCGTAACCTTTTACTCTTGAAATACAAATTCTCTCTACCATTCATAAACAGACAGTATGGGCGATACAAAGAGAATTCACAGTTGGATCAGCTGCCTACTGTGCAAACGAGCAGAGGCTAAGCCTGTTCCTGTTCTGAGATGTATGGAGAAAAACGTGTTCTGAGCGTTGTTAGGGTTCTGAGCGTCGCTAGGACCGTCAAAGAGATAATTCCTCGAAATGATTGAAACGAGTGTTTTCCATTCGACTTTTTTGCTGATTAGGTTCCTGTACAATGTTCAGCTTTTGTACTGCCGTTCTTCATACACGTTCTTCCTATCTATCGGTTCACTTGCTTCTAGTTGCTCCAGTGACGATTGAGGAGCAAACGATTCACTTACCTCGAGCTCTGCAAAGGACATCATTTTAATGCCAAGTTTTTCGGCCTCTGCGTATTCCTCAGGAGTCACTGGGGCCCCTATTTTGATGACGTTCTTCAGCACGTCACATTGATGGCCCGCTTGGAGCAGACGTTCAATTTTGCTCGAATGACAAACGACTGTATCCAGCTTGGCTGAGTCAGTAAACAAACAAACAAACAAACAAACAAACAAACAAACAAACAAACGTTTAATCAGTCAATCAACTAGTGAAACAAGAAGAAACAAAGTAAGGCAGAAGGACGGTTAGCGTAGGAACGGACGACTAGTTCCAGGGTCCTGACCGTGATTGATGATAAACAGGCATGCGTCACTTCCGAGTGTGTCGTACATTGGCACGCTAACTATGGAGTACCTCTGACAGGCAAAGTCAGTTATGGCCCACTGCAATAGCGATGGCAGAGACGAAAAAAAAAAAAGACATTTAACGCATTGTCATCTTTTGGAAAAAAAGATGGACACAGACACACACAGAGAGGCAGAGAGGGGAGAGTGGGGAAGGTGTAGGGTAATTGTTTCAGTAAAGCAGTGGTAGCAACGTATGTAACTGTTTCAAACGGTGACACCAAGAAGGAAACAAGGACACGCGAAGCCTGAGCGAAACTTCTGCTTACCTCAGCACAGTTGAGCGCGTAAATTCCAATGAACGTTTCCTGAGAAGGTCTGCATCCAATGGCAACAAGACCAGAGCCCACGTGACCAACTCTGTCGTGCACCTGTTAAAAAAGAGAATCATAAATCTCTCTCCATACTTTTCCGTGTATGTAAACGTGATAGCACATGTTCAGAGACCCTTTGTTAGAGGTCCTTCGTCTGCCATGTCCCTCAATAAAGTTTTGTGTCAGGATGTTCCTGTTCAGGTGCACTCTTTGTACGTTCTACTGACCTGCTTGTAGGAGAGCCATTTGTACTCTTTGTCCTGCTCGTCCCAGGTCCCGAGGAAAGGTTGCTCTCCTGAAAACATAAATCAGCCGCAAACACCAACATCGACTCTCAAGTAAGATTGAGATTTTTAGATTCGGTTGGCATTCGTTCACATCGTTCCCTCATCCTTCGAGTGACGGACGCATGAAAGAGCCGTTACCGTGGCACTAAACGGCACAGACACGTGGTAAACACGTGATAAACACGTCACAGACACGTGTAGACTCGAAACAGACTTTGTGACAAAAGCACAAACGCGTGACAGATGTCACAAACATGTGACAGACGCTTTACCTGACGTTTTGACACTTCTCAATAAAGCTTCATAGACGGTGGTGACGTCATCATACAAGCGGTGGACTAGATCACTCGAGAGGGGGCTCCTGCGAGCACCATCCTGCAAAGGTCAGCGTCGCAAAGTCATACTTCGCATGCATGCACAAACGCCCTGACGTTCAAATCTTGTTTTAAATTGCTTTAAATGTCACTCAAGGATCAGAAACTTAGTAAATTAAGGTACGTGACAAAAGTATAATTGTACGATTTCCTTCACTTCAGCACTTTTGCACCGATTCTTGAAGTTTTTCCCTACCTTTTGGTGGAACAGTTTTCGTGCTACATAAACGATAAGGTATATCAGTATTTTTACACACGAGCAGCTGACGGCGAATGGGAACTGCCGAATGTTTTCCGAGTGTTTGCCAAATATTTTCCGCCCCAACATCAGCCTGCGAAAACAGCCATCTCACATAGCTCTAGGGGCTTTTGAAGCTGTTTTCTTAGGCACAAATACCAAATGTCATTATATGTCCATCAGGGCGTGCCAAAAAAAATCATACTCTGTCAAAATAAAGAGCGATTATACGACAGACGCAAAATATTTTTACCCGCAGTTGTTTAGAATCAGACCAGTTTTGGTAGTTCTTAATTTTTTTTCCCTCTTCCCTTTTTTTTGGGGGGGGAGGGTAGGGGGGGTGGGGGGAGGGGAGGGGGAGGAGTAAGGTACTTTCTCTACCAGGCGTGACGCGATGTTAATGTTCAGCTAATTATTCTAGTTTTCATTTCATCATACTGATCATTGCTTGAATTTGTCTTGCGTTTGAGAAGCCTCACTGAGAAGCGTCCAAGATCGCCCTAGTTTTAGCCGCGAGAGAGACTGATAGGTCATAATCAGCGATAATAACCGCACAGTGTCAAAATATTTACAAGATACGCGCACATCGCAAAATAACCAGCCACTTCAGGTGTCTTCGCTTGGATTCCTCGGCGCCGAAGAAAGTGCTGTGTGTTCCCTCGGGAAACGATCGAGTGGTTTAGACCAAATTGGAATGAGGTTTGCTACCGTAAACATTTGGGTTTCATCCGAGACCCGAATCAGGGGTGGGTTCAGGTCTGGCTAACTGGACTCACCTCAAGTACGACCGAGTACTGCTCCTCTTCGCGATTAGGCGTTGATCGCTTTGAACTCATCATCATGAAGATTGTTATCAAAACCAGCAACGGCGCTCACAACGACTGCAGCGGATGAGGAGACATATTTTTGGCACTGTTTCAAGTGTGGAAAACAAAACCCGGATTTGACGTCACACATTGTGATTGGCCGCGGCTTGAGAGTTCCAACAATACGACAGAAGCAAAGTCTGATATTGGACGTGCCAATCCCTCAACAAAGACAGCAATTTGAATAAGATTACTTTGAGCAAATATTTAAGGACAATAGGATATACCGCGGATGTGAGCAGAGCAAATACTCAACTTTAGAGCAGTGAACTATAAAGCTCTGTACAAAAGATAATCCAATTAACCCCATACTCAAGCCCAGTAATCTTACTCCTTGCATGGGAAATAATTCACATAAAATAACTAAGTTGATAAACAGTTGTGTGCGTTCATTTCTGCCAGCTCAGCTGTTGCGCGAGGGAAGAGAGGAAAGCGTTTCTGTTCTGTCATATCACTGGAAAAATTATATACTCAAAGACAAGAAACTGAAGGATAAAATTGAAGTTGAGCATTCTTAGGAGTGATAGGACGTGACTGACACATCTGGAAGAAAGCTTCACTTACTGACCTTTATTTGTGCATTTATACACAGGAAGAGAAGCCCTCGTGCCCAGGTCTCCCCCAATTCAAGTGACCAGCACGTGAGGGTGAGACTGTCAGCGGTTTTAGTGAAGTTTTAGCTGCGGACGAGTTCTTACGAGTGTGTATCAAAACATAAATCACTCGCCATCTTAAAATTGTTATCTGCGTTCTCTCTTCCTGGGGCGTAATATAGTGTCCCTCCCCCACCCCCTCCCCCTAGCATTAATCATTTTGCCCAGTCCTTTATAGACGCGACTGAACCTTGTTAAAACCGAGCATGCGTGGCTCGGGTTCTGGTGTCTTCTCGTACAGCTCTTGCAGTTTTTGTTCGAAGTATTTTCTCAACACCGGTCTCTTCGCCTTCAACGTCGGGGTAAGCAGACCATTGTCGATAGAGAAAGGTTCCGGATGAAGTAGAATTGCTCTCACCTAAAAAGAATCGCGAGTTCAGTGGAGAGTGATTTGGTTGCCAGACAACAAGGGCTGGAGTAGTGGACATGGGATTTTTTGATCATACAATCACCTGAAGCTGTCACGCTATTTGAATTGTGTAAAGGCGATGGGAAAGAAGGGGACGGAGTGCAATGTAGTTAGATGAAGGATACCGCAGGACGACTTCATCGCGGGCGTGCCACAGGCTACGTTGCCCAGCGGTTTCCTTCATCTAGCTACAGTAGCGAAGTTCTCTACGGTATGTGACTGGATCTGTGAGTAACTGTTAGTGGATAACGTCTTTGCGCTTAGCTCTGCTCTGCTGTTCATACTGACCTGCTCGAAGGAGTTGAGGTTAGCTTCACTGGCTTTTTGCGTCATATCCTCCAGAACTGCCTTCTTTACGTTCTGTGAAGTTTGTTATTGAAGTAAAATGTTAATCATTAACTCTAAATTACCTTTTATTGCCACTGTTGCGCGTGGACCGACGGGGAAGAAAACCAGAATGCAAAGCGAACACAAACCTCGCTCTGACACAACTCCGTGAAGCTTCCCGTGATCCTTCTCTGCTTGGCCCAATGAAGTAGCACTTCTTCATCCGGGACTACAATACCAACCACGTGGGACTAACAAATTAGATATTAGACATTAGAAGGAGTTGTGGCAGGACTCGTTTCAAACGGAGTAAAAAACAACAGTACAATCTATTCACCTTGTAGCTGTCACCATACACAAACACTTGAGCCACAAAAGGACTCCGGCTGTAGACATTTTCAATCTTTTCCGGAGCTACATACTCCCCCTGTGTAGCGAAATGGCCGCCATTATTACACCGATATTCTAAAAGCGACCACAAGTTCCCTAGATAAGCCTTGTGCTTTTGGACTGCACACGTAAAGTGAGCACGTGCTTTCGTACATGTATTGTACGTGACTTCGTGCGTGTATACACAAAGAAAGCAAAACAGGAAGAGAAACCAATATGAAGTGAGAACCAATGAAAAACATGATGGAATTTTCAAAGAATTGTTGCCTTTTGTTTCGGATAAGCTTCTAGACATTTGTCCGTCTTACCTGAGAGAGTTTAAAGATGTGCTTCTTACGATCAATGATTCGTAGCGTTCCATCCTGAGAAAAGATACACACACACATCAGAGTTTCAGGTCGGTGGTCTGAGGGGGGAAGATTGGGAAGCTAAATTTAAGAGCCGAAGCTGACTTTTGCTGAAACACTGAGTCGAAATGAAATGCCTTTTTATGCCATGCAAGTTAAGAGAGTTGAATTCACCAGGCCAAAACCATTTTGTGTATTACAAGTCTTACTGTAGCGTCGTCCAAGTCTAACCACATGGTTTTGTCACGTGATTGTCACCACGTGATTTTGTCACGTGGTTGTCAGTGAACCTTACCGGAAGCCACTCGCCGATGTCTCCTGAATGGAGCCAGCCGTCGGAATCTAACACCTCAGCGGTCTTGACTGGATCTTTCCAGTAACCTTGGAATACGACTGCCCCCTTGAAACAGACCTGGATGAACAAAAGCTAAGTTATCGATTGTACCCGCGCCATCACTGTTCGTTCGTTCTGTCTCTTGTTGTTCATACAACTGCTCCTTTGAAACAGACTTGAATGAAAAATAGCCAATTTATTTATTGTATGGTGCCCACGCTATCACTGTTTAGTTGTTTTCGTCCTTTCTGTTGTTGTTGTTGTTGTTGTTGTTGTTATTGTTCTACCTCTCCTTTGTTGTCTTTGGCGTAGCAATTATTCTCCGGCGAGTCCACAAGCTTGATAAAGTTACAGGGCAGCGGTATCCCCACATGACCTGCGTGGGAAATGCTGTTTAGAACAGAAATTGTCACGTAATGTATTTCTTGGAACAGTCCTTTAGACTATAAATTCTACCAATATATCTCACATAATATTTCCTTTGTGTGGTTAAGAGAATTTAAACTGTCATCACCTGCGGACGTGTCCTGAAGTGTTGAAGTCGCGCAAGCCGTACACTCTGTCTGTCCATAACCCTCCATAATCTGACAACAAATCAGACGCTTACAAAGATGAGTTGGCGCACATATTGAGCTAAAGAGAGGATTACATGAAGTAACGGTCTCAGTAGAGCTATTCAGTGTTGGTTTGTGTACCCGTTTTGAGAATGAAAAGTGTGTTGAGTATTGCTGCAACCAGTCATTTATTCTGTCTTATTTTGTTTTGTGGTCACGGAGGGTTAACGCGTTGTAACGCAATAATCAGACGGACAGATGGATACATCCAGAAAGGAAGGCGAGGGGCCGAAGGACTAGAAAAGTACAGGAGTTTGATTGACAGCTCCTACCCGACATTCGCCCAGACAACACCTCATGAACGTTAGGACCTTGGAGGAGACTGGGGCCGACCCACACACGACAATCCTGACGCGACCTCCCAAGAGCCCCTGCGAGTTGACGAATATGTTTGTGAATACAAATTGCGACAATATACAACTAGTTACGCGCTCTGCTAATCTCATTAATACACGCACACTGTGCAATGAATATTTCACGAGTTTCCAAGAATTTCCAAGAATTTTTACTGCTTTTGAATTTACCTGGATTTTTGCAAATACTAGCCGGTCCCATAGCGTATTGCCACGAATGATACCTCTGCAGGAAAAACAAGCAAAGTGGTCACTGATAATTAGCCTGCGTGCAGACGTCCAATGTACCGCACCGGCTTTGGCTTATCATCATCTAACTCACTGTTGTGTACTCAACATTTCTCACTGAGCGTTACCTCTTAACATCCTCTTCTTTTGACCTCAAAGCTTTCCCAAACATCCAGGCTTTCAGTCGGCTTTGCTGAGAAACACCGGCCATGACCTGTGTAGCAATCAAACATAGGATTTAAATTGAACGCTGCGTCCCAAATGTCAACAAGAGAGCCTGGCGAAACTGTACCCTGGGTGCCAGAGGTTTCTCGCTCTCGGAAGCTCCGAGCTGCGCGGCCGCGTAGGGCCGCGGGCCCCCAGCTCTCCTCCGCCCATGGTTTCGCCCCCAGCCCTACGCGGCTCAGAGCTTCCGAGAGCGAGAAAGCTCTGGCACCAAGGGTAGGTGAAACTGGTGACACTGTAAACAGAAAACCTGGAATTGGGTAAGGTAAAAGCGGTAATTCCCGTCATGTGGATTATGCTGAATCTTGAGATAACCTTCTGTTTTTTGTTTTTTGCTTTTTTGTTTCTATTTTTTTGTTTTTTGTTTTTTGTTTTTTGTTTTTTTAAAATAATGCTGATCCCCCCTTACCTTGTCGTAGATCCTGTTCAACAAACGTGGAACAGTCGGGAAGATTGTTGGTCTGCAAACGAAAAAAGAACAAGAGACCACATGAAGATTGTGAAGTGCTTTACTTACCCAACACTGGACAAAGAACAAAACTGATCTGCCTGGTGTATCAGGGAGAGGAGGGAGGGGAGTTTTGGGTCAAAAAAAGGATAAACTTGGTGTGTCTTGTCCTAAACAAGAAGCCTTTTTTTTAGCTCAAAACGTTCCCGCTTTCAAACGTTTTTACGAAGACGAATTCTAGATTTCCCGAAAATCCAGCTTTGAACAACTGGACACCGTCTGCCATATTCTTGCTTCACTCACTTGAGCTCCTGAATGTCTTCAACGAGTTTCGTCATGTCTCCGCCAAAGTACCCAGTAGACCCCCCACGGGCGTACATAAAGGACTGAAATGACAGAAAAGGTATCACATGTTTTTTTTCCACAACACGGTCCGCGCCATAGGTCTGGTATCTTATCAGCGGACGCCGTGTTCTAAAGGTTTTCTTTTTCCTTTATCTTGGAGACGGAACGGAAAAATCTGCACATGCACTTGAACAGAGTAAATCGAACAAGTCAAGGGCCCGGTTTTTCGGAAGTCGATTAAGCTAATCCAGGATTAACGAAATTCATTCTCTCGACCTCTCTCCCAATAAACTACAGAGTTTTGTTCGAAGATGGATTAGTAAGCTTGTTCCAGCTTAAAACGTTATCAAGAAAGTCGTTGTGGACAAAACTTTCACGTTTTCAGGCTTATAAATGACAAGAAAGTTTAGAACTAATCCAGGATTAGCCTAATCGTGCTTTGAAAAACTGGGCCAAGGAGAATAAGGCAACTCACCCGGACTAGACGCTCGTACATGTGCGCGAGAGGGAGATAAGAGATAACCACATCGGTAACAGAAACTTTAATGCCACACTGCAGGGACAAAGACACGATATTTGTGAGACAGACACACACACATGCAGGCCCTCCCGTCCGTTCCGTGGGCGGGCGCTCTCGTGGGCAGTGAACCCACGCAGCCGATGGTAGACATGCTTGCAGGCTGCAGAAAGAAAGACACTCGATATGTGAATGAGACAGATTTTTTTTTATGTGAGTCGCTTTAGCTCTGCTGTCGCGTCACCTGTTCATAATGGTAAAGTGCTCCCGCCACGTTAGCTACCAGGTTCCTGTTGGACAGCACCACGCCTTTCGGTGTACCTAGAGGCAGAAAAACAATTCACGCCCACACTTCACAACAGGAACGTCCATTATCACAAGAAAAGACGAAAGAGGAAACAGTACCAACACGACTTCTGATCATACCGAGCAATATGCGCGCAACGTTGCGCCGTCTATGTGGACCTGGAGGCCGTATCTATACTACATTCGCTTCATTCCTGGGCATTATTGCACAGAACTATCTTATGTACCTGTTGTTCCACTTGTGTAGCAGATCGTGAAAATGTCGTCGGGAGAGGAAGGCTGAAAGTTTGAAAATCAGAGTTACAGCTGATGATGTAACTAACCTTCACTGTTTGCATGTGCGCAAAGGTTTGAATGATTATCCGAGGCATACTTTATGCAATTATAATAAGAGAGAAAAGTAAGATGGTACTGCAAAAACAAACAAACAAACAAACAAACAAACAAACAAACAAACAAAAAACATTTATCACGCTATAAAACGAAGTGCCTACCTTTCTGTCGTGAGGACTGTTAGCTCCAGTTTCCTAAAGAAATAAAACGACACTAACTAAATCTCTGCGAAACGTAGAAGAAAAACAACTATCTTATCTTGCAGATCTAATTCGTCCCAATGGCGTCACTAACCTCCAAGTCTTCGAACGAGAGGAGCCTCAGTCCCAGCTTGGCTGCTTCAGTTCTCTCGTTGTCGCTGATTGGTTCACCAATCTTCACGATGTTCTTCAGACATGCGCACTTGTCCACGTTATCGAACAGGAAACGAAGTTTGGCCTTGTTGCACACGACAGTGCATATGTCGGCTGTTCAGAAAGAAAAGCAACATATGCCAGAAGGAAAAGAAAAAAAATTATGAAAATATAAAAATCACGACAAAGTTTAGACCTAACCCAGGAGTAGCCTAATCGTGCTCTGAACAATCGGGCCCAGATTGACTGCAGCAATTGTAGTGGCCCTGAACTAGCTCTAGACAATGCCAAAGCTATTGCGTTCTGGTGCAGCTCGTTTATCTTACCGTGATTTATGATGTAAACACAGCCGTCTGGTCCGTGAGTGTCATAAATAGGAACCGAGATCATGTTGTACATCCGGCACGCCAAGTCTGTCAGGTCCCACTAACAAACAACAACAACAACAACAACAACAACAACAAATGAGCATATGCATATCACGTGAACATTCCAGTAATGTCATGTGAACAGTCCTGTTGCGTGTATGATCATGTGAGTAGTGTCACGTGAACATTCTCGTCGCGTGCATGATCGTGTGAGTAGTGTCACGTGAACATTCTCGGCGCGTGTATGATCGTGTGAGTAGTGTCACGTGAACATTCTCGTTGCATGTATGATCGTGTGAGTAGCATCATGTGAACATTCGTCGCATGTATGATCATGTGAGTAGCGTCACGTGAACATTCTCATCACAATCATGTGAATGGTGAGTAGTGTCACGTGAGGATTGACAACACATATCTAAGGACTTTTCTTACTTCTATTGAATTCGGAGCATATATCCCAATGAAGGTCTTTTGGGATGGATCACATCCCAGGTGGACTAGACCCGAGCCAACACAAGTGGCTCTGTCGTGAACCTGTTCAATCAGGGTGAAAACCAGTCAGCAATAACGGCCAAACAAACCATGGGCAACATTGGGACTAGTGACTGATGAAATCAAAGAGGGTATGCAGACGTAGGGGTTTTAGATTGATACATTCTAAAGGGGTTGGGGAGGGGAGGGAGGGGGGAGTGTACCTGCGTGTATGAGGTCCACACATATTTATTTTCCGGTCCACCTCGGACTCCCAGACAGGGGTGGTTACCTGTTGAAATGTCACATAAGTCAGTAATGCTCCTAATATCCACTGCGTTTACAACACTGAGAACAAAGATGTGGCGTAATTGTGACCCCTGTATGTCATTTTTCTTACCCGGTCCTAGTTCCAGTCCATGCACAAACAACCCGTAGGTGGTGGTCACACCTTCATAGTCACTCATAATGTCGGCCTTGAAAGTGGACCTCCTGGCCCCAGTCTCTCCCTGAGAAACAAATGCAGTGTCATGTTACAGGACTTCACAGGAAGAACACTAGGGTAGGAAACCCTGTGTACCTGAGTATGTGGCCCATATGAACTGCATGGACCTATAAAATAACTAACTTTACCAATCAGAGCATGTGTACTATCTGTGCCATATAATAAATTATTGATTGTTGCTTTATATGGTAGTAATGATACTCACTTCAACTTCCATACAGAGCTCTGTTCAACTTCACCGTCGGAGCTGTTCCTGTGGACTGCACTAGTGAGAAAATATGTATTTCTCTATGTCTTCACCCACTCCCCCCCCCCCCCCCCCCCGCCCCCACCCCCCCACCCCCCTCAGAGTAAGCGGCTGCCCAGTCCCAGTCCCCACTCTACCCCTTTTGAGGTCAACATGTCGCCGGCCCTCAAATAACTAACTTTCTGCAATAAATTTAGCCGCGGTTGATAATTTATCCATTTCATTACTAAACGCAGCTGTTCTTTTTATGCACTTCGCCTTTTTACACGACCGAAACCCTGCGCGAAACTTCATCGAGCCGATCAACTTTTGTGAGAACACCAAGTTGGAATATTATCGATACCTTCGCTGCAGACACAAGTAAAATTTAAAGAGACAAATATTGGCTGTTGGAAGGTAATAAGCGGTTTTTCGTGCATTGAGTTTTGGTCTCACCACGTGTGCTGTATTTTGTACACTTGTTGCATAATAATTAATTGGACGGTGTATAAAAGTTGTTGGTCCAGTTTTTGGAATATAATTCTCTTACCTGGATATCAGAGCGTTGACTCCGTATGAAGTGGATCGTTGCAAGACGAACACAGGAACACCAGTGGACTCGCAAAGAACCTCTCCGAAACGTGGCACAAAACTGACACTCAAGTCGAATCGATGTCGAAATACGCAACACCTGATTTAGTATCCTGTTACGTGCGTCACCGGAAACAAACTGACGAAGGTTTATAATAAAACAAAATCAGAATTTGGTGAATGTCACTTGAAATGCTCCAAAAATAAGACGAGAGCTAGGTCTCAACGATATTCCGCAGAATAGTCTATCCGCCCCCTTGCGTTACTGGGCAGCGGGCTTTGCATAAAATGTGCGTCTTACATGAAGTAGTTTTGTGTTCGTCTTGTCTTGGAGAATTGCTGCTGTTTTCATCGATGTTCTTCTTGATTCGCAGTTATGTTGTCAAAATGTGAACGCTAATTGTACTTTTGGTAGTTACATCAGTTAGAGCATCGATCCATAGCTGTCCACCGAAGGCCCTGGCTCAATCCAAACGAGCTGCATCGGTTATTAATGGCTTCCATGTTTGTTTGTTGTAAAGACAACTGCAGTAGGAAATAGCAGCAGACGCAATGACCGAGATTGAGTCGATTACGGCCTCCCTTGTCAGGGAATATCTCAGCAGAAAGGTTTGTTAGGCCTCACGAGACTTTTTGCTTTGCATTCTTTACAACATTTGTGATGATTATGCTCAAATGATCTTAGTAATCAACGTTGTTTTTGAATTCACTGATCTGATTTGTTTTGCATTTTCAGGGACTCAAAGGAACCCTGCAAACTCTTGACAAAGAAATGCCCAGAACGGAGCAAAGGTATCTTGTTTAGATGTGATCATTTCAAGTGAAAATTAATTACTATCAGCTTATGTTGATGTTTAGAAAGTTAAATATTTGATCCCCAGATGTCCAGGGCTTAAGTTATCCCAACCTTCCTTACAAAATGTATGTATGTCAAATGAGGATTGGTTTTCAAACCAGCTTGAACCCAAGCAAGAGATCACCTGCCATTTCTTAGTTTATAAAGCTGGCTACAGTTTATTTTATTTTATTTTTATCTTTTTTGTTTTCAGTATCAGCAATCGTCTTCAGCTCGCCAAAGAAATGCATATTGAGAAGCTGATGAAAAAGAACAAGGTGGGTTTTAACTCCCAAGTTCAAAATACAGATTCTCCCAGCCTTTTAAGAAGAAAAATAATGTATTTATTTAGTGTTGAAGTGAGAGCTGATAGTTTAATCAGCTTTCATCTAAGCAAGTTGTCAAATGCCAAGTTCTCCTCACTGTATGGTATATTGTGGGGGAGAAACTGAAGGAGAAAATTGAAGTTGATCACTCTTGGGAGTGAAAGGGTTGATAAGAGTTGTAGCAGATAACAAGTCTACACACTTACTAAATGCTTCTTTGCTCTTAGGAACTGCCAGAACCATTTCGTACAATGTTAGAAGTTATGGTAAAGTACATGAAAGAGCAGGGAGGTCAAATAAGTGCAGGAGCTGCTGAGAGCCACAGTAGATCACACAAAAGTGCAAGCTCACCTGCTAGAGTTAAGAGTTCATCCACAAAAGAGACACAGAGGGCAGCACATTCTGAACGTGTCACAACAAAGAGTGATCACACAACTCTAAACAGTTCTGAGCAAAGTGACTATGAAGATCTGCTCAAGAGACTTAATGAAGATTCTAAAAAACCCAAGGAGAAGACAAAGATAGAAATTAAACAGCACAAAAGGGAGGAACATGTGGGACAAAACTACCAAAAACTCGACACTGAATCAACAGACTCTCATGATGCCATCAAATTGCTGAGCAAGTCAAACTATGTCAAGGACACTGGAGTTAAATCACAAAGAAACAGAACTCGAAATCTTGGTGGACCTATTATGAGCTCAGGCTTGGCTGGTATGCGAAATGGACGGACAGGCCGGCACGGAAGGGGAAGAGTTGTTAATCAGAGCTTGGATTTAGGAAAGGGAAGCTTTTTTGAAGATGAAGATCTAACAGAGAGCATGGAAGTACCAGACATGCACAAGTCACTTGAGTTGGAACACAAGGTGGAGTCTGTGGACACAGCACACAACCAAGCAGCCAAGAGCATGTCATTCATGTTAGTAATTCCTGCTGTGGGTCGAGCCTAGTTACTTCTGCTTTAACTCTTTCATCAGATGAATGAAAAGTTTGCTGATTACAAAACAATTTCTTTTAATGTGGTATTAAGATTAATTAATAGATACAACAAAAGCCAAGTCAGATTTACACAGCTTTCCCACAGGTTTTTGTAATTACATGATTGTATATGAAGTTTGACATTTATTCAAAATCTACTGCTTTCTTCTCTTCACAGGAATGATGAATTATCCCCAAAACCATCAAGAACAATGCCACAACACAGAGAACCCAGGTATGAATAATTAAGGATAAAATAGTTTAAATGAAAAACCTTTATATAAAATAAATAGTTCACAGATTGACTGTGTGGTTACCAAGCTGCTATCATCAAGTGGTATGTTTTTAGTGCTCAGTGTTTTTCCTATTTGTATCAGGAACTGGGCTGGCTCATCGTCAAAGTCATCATCAAAGCCAGAGGTATTAACATGACCATTAAATATAACACTATTTCTGTGCCTATTCATACTACATTGTATATTTAAGCTCATTTAATCATGCTTCTATTATTCATCTTCACTATTTCTCACAGATAAATAATGATGAACTTGTGTTTGAGGACATTGATGAAGATCTGGACCAAGAGATTGGACAGCTTTCATTGGGTGGGTTTGTTGAAGTGATGAGAAACCTCAAGTCAAGTTTCTGCTCCTTCTCTTTCTGGAGTAACTCAAATTTTATACAGTAGTGAAATCATGCCAATATTAATGCAAAATTGTAAATATCTTTGTTTGTCAATTAGGTCCAACTAAAGCAGTTTCTGTGGACTGCGAAAGCAAACCAATATCTTTGGAGATAGCAATGGTGAGTTACACCGAACTCAAAAAAATTTGCAGTGATAATAAGACTTTGTGATATACTGGCTTACCCCATGATATGTGGGTTCCTTTTCTCTCCTCAGTCCCTCAAGAACCTGATATTTGGCACAGCAACAGCGACATTTAACACTGAATGGAGACAACAAAGTTTTTCTTTTTGTGATATTTATGGTTTGGAATTTGGAATTGTTCAGATAAAGGTATGAAGCCATTTCTATTATAAGTTTTTTGTATATTTTATTGTCAATTTGGAATTGGCATGGATGACCATTTACAATATTTTGTACACCAAAAAACTGCTAGACACCTGAAAATATTAAATCCAAATTTACAGACTGAGATACAATCAATGATTAGTACTGAATGTTTCAGGGTGGCCCCTGTGGAGTTCTTGCAGCTGTTCAAGCTTTCATTCTGAAGCATTTGCTTTTTGCAGACAAGAAGGCAACAAAACCTAGGAGGTACAGTAAAGTGAGGTCCAGCAATTAAATTTGGAAAAAGGAAACTATTCTCAAAGAGCTCACTTTGAAAAGTGACTAGGATGATTGGTGCCCACAATCTTTTGTTTTATTTTATTTTTGCTAGAAAACTGCAGCCTTCACCAAGAGAGAGAAGTAGGGCCCTCCAGTCAGCACTGACAGAAATCCTGTGGAGAGCTGGAAATAACAAAACAGCTACTGTTGCCTTGTGGGTTTGAGTTGCTATCTTTATAAATATAGCATTGTCAATCATGAAGGCACATCATAGCTTCAGTTTACTCCACATCTTGAACTTGACTCTCCCAACTTGCCCTGAACAAAATGTTAGAATATAACCAGTTTTCTAGAAGTATGTGTACTATTATTGATTTTCTCGTGCAGACCTACAGGCAAATCCAACTTCATTGGTGCGGGCCGATACAAACCAGATCAACTTACTGAAACTGTAAGACTTAAAATATTATGAAAGTGTCATGTGTTTCTTTTGTCTGGAATTTCACATTCAAAAACTTGCACAACATGACCTCCTGCAATTGACTCGATCTCCTTTTCTTCCATTTTTAGCTTGTTCTCTACACATTCAAATCAAAAGATGGCCTTCACACGTTTTTATCTCAACATGTATCACAGGTAATAAAAATAGCTTGCCATTATCTTCTGCTAAAATACTGACAGTGTTTAAAAACCTGACTTAAAGATATACTATATAAAGCAGCATAGCTGGGTGAAACTCAAAATTGAAGGGTTATCAGTGTACATAATTATTCTGAGCAAAAAGTTACAATCAAACACATTGTGTACAACATACACAGATGTCTGGTAAATAAACCTTTAAACAACTTTTTGTTGTTGTTGTTGTTGTTGTTGTTGCAGTTTGAATCCAAGTCAAGTAGTGGCTGTGTACTCTTGTTGTATTCTGTGATTTTGTCCAGATCTGTTAAAAGGTAGGTTTGCCATCATTCCTTGTACTGTGTGCAGTGAAGGTGAAATAAATTATAGACATCGTCAGCTGATAACATAAACACTGTACCTAGTAAGACCCATCAATAGCAAATTACATTAATTTATCATTTGTTTGGATTAGAACATTTGCAAAATTACTATTTCAGTACTGTTGGTGGTAACTGCAGTCTAAAAAACAAGGTCTGATTGTTGTTTCAAACTGTTGTAGAGCTATCAGTGATATGGATGAACCAACGAACAGGCTCATGGGAGTGCATGGTTACTGCACTCAGGTCAGGAACTCCTGAACTTTTAAAATTATTTTTTGGGGGAGGGGGAATTTTATTTTGCAGCATCTTGTTTGTCTTGTGGTGTGGGGTTAAATGTTTTTATTGCTCAATCTTGTTTCAGGAGATGGTAAATCTACTAACAACTGGAAAAGCAGTTTCCAATGTTTTTGACAATGTCATGGAGTTAGACTCTGGAGGTCCAACAAAGGTGGGAAAATAAGACTCCTACAACAACTGCAGGCCAGAGGGTCAAATTATTTGTTTTGAGTTTGTTTGACAACATGACATGTGAATTTTTGCTGTCTTGCAGTGCATTTTGAAAGGAATAGGGAGACAAGGAGATGTGGGGTTGTTGTCACTGTTTGAACACTACGGGTCATGCCAGGTGAGGACACTTCCAGTCATTTCAGAGATGTTGCACTCACCAGATCATTAGCTTCCAGTATTTCTAGTGACCTCACTCACTGGTACATTATACCATTGTGTTTCTATGTTTCAAAGCAAGGCCGACAGTAAAACCTTTCCTACGGAAATGATAATATTACTTGTTTGTTTGTTTTCGTGCAAATCAAACTCATTTTCAAAACAAATACTTTAACACTGTCTTGCTCTCTCTCACTTTGAAATAGAGAAAATAGGCACCCAGGAAATAACCTTAGGCTACTACTCAACTGAGTATCATTTGTACACTGTGAAGTCATAGGTTTTAACCACAATCACTCATTTTACTATTGTAGGTTGGTACAAACCTCAAGAGTCCCAAGTTCCCCATCTGGGTGGTTTGCAGTGAAAGTCACTTCAGCATTCTGTTCTCTGTGGACAGAAATCTCCTGGATGACTGGTGAGATGCCATGTCAAACAATATCCAGAAGAACTGGAAGTGTGAAATGACAGTTTGAACCCACATAACGCTGGTAGTATTGGCTGTGTCATCCAAATGTCATGTTGTCCTTGTTTTTGTGACTTTGCAGGAAACTGGAAAAACAGTTTGATCTGTACTACTACGATGGGCTGGCTCGGCAGGACGAAGAGATCAGGATCACTATAGGTAGGCAGGATGTCCCCCTTACAGAGACCACGACACCATGTGACCCAGACATAGAGCTGTAAGATAGCTCAGGAGTGTTTTTAAGGCTTACAGTACACTGCTGTACATTGCTTAGTAATGTCAGATTTGTTGCCTAGACACCACCATGGAATGTGCTGAGTACAAAGATGGGGATCTGCTGCCTCCACTGGAACTCTGCATACGTACTAGGTATGTTGTATGCAAGGCATGTACGTGGATACAGTGTGTTCTGAGATGTGCTGAGGATTTTTTATGAAATTTGAATACTCACAGGACACCAGTTTTCTACAAAACAATGACACTGTTCTCTTTCTTTTAACCAGGTGGAAGAGAGCTGTCATTGATTGGAATGGTTCAGAGCCAATACTGTAGTGGATTTGAAGAGTCAGTGAAACAATATTAATTTAAATAGACAATGTAGTTATTTCAAATGAAAACCACCAAGTTTCTGTTATCAGTGAATGCTTGACAGTAAGAATGAACTTGGGTGCAAAACCAACATGTTTAAATTATTCAGTAATTTTTACAAAACTAAATAAATTATTGACATAAAAAGATCTTACATAATTTATGTAGAAAGACATGTTGATCAGAATTGCACCATAACATGTAACATTGTCAACTGCATTCAGCACTACACAGTATGAGACAACAATTTTAGATGCTAACCTTCTGTTCATTTTACTGTGTAATTTACTGACATGGTAGGTAGAACCAAAAAGTGTATTGCCTGATTATCCAACCACTCCTGTAAACACTATTTATTATTTATGATGCTTTCTGCTCACAGCAGTGCTATTATATTACACCTGCATAAACATATCTTAAAATATAGTGAAATAGAAATTTTACCATTTTATGAAAAGTTTATTTCATGAATCTGCTTATGATTACACATCATCACCGCACACCATTTTGAAACATTCATGACTTGTACAACATTTGTGTGAACATAAAACATTCTTACCGAGGGATTTCTGTATACCAATAAGACAAAAAACCTGTCACTCTCAGGAGAAATAAAATTCAGGTTTCTCTTTCAGTTTTTCATCAGAGATACACTACACACAATACAGTGTAGAGAAAACTTGACAATACCAAGTTATTAATGGCATGGTATCTCTGGTGAGAAACTGAAAAAAAAAAAAAAAAGAAACCCTAGTCCTAACCTTGGGATTGAGTGGATTTTCAATGTCATTCTGTTTGATCCCAAAACTGCTTGTCATCACAGCTTCCCAGGTCTCAATCTCTTCTGCAGTTGGGTCCAGGCCTTCTCCACTTGCTTCTGTGTACACTCAGGTTCCCACAGAGTACACAAAATGACATTTGCATGGGCCACCCTATCTTCATTGGACATTTGAGATTTTATCCTGTTAGCTGCCTGATCTTGACTAATGCCATCACGGGATTGTACTCTTGTCAAAGCCTCTCTCTCTGGAATTATGGTTACCCAGACCTCGTTGACAAACTCGTCCCATCCCGCCTCAAGTAACACTGCAGCATCCAACACACAAACCTTGAAGCCTTGCTCTTGAAATTTAGATAACTCCTTCTTTGCCAGTTTCATTATCTCTGGCCACACAATTTGATTCAGTTGTGCTAAATGACTCTTATCTGCAAAGACGATGGCTCCCAATGCTTTGCGATCAATAGACATATCCTTGGCCACTACACCTTCACCAAAAGTTTGGATGATTTCTTGGTACGCCTTTGTACCTGGTAGGTATGCCTGATGGCCGAGCAGATCACAGTCGACTACAGCAGAACCAAGCCGCTCAAGTCTCCTACAGATGGAAGACTTCCCACTTGCTGTTCCTCCTGTGAGGCCGATGACGTAAGGCTGACTTTGCTGCTGTTTTACAGGCACAACAGGTTTCAGCAATGTCCCCAATAGTTTCTGTCTTTCAGCTGTGGAGCTCAGTTTGATCCCACTGCTGCTGGAAGTGTGATCTGTATCTTCATCAATGACCAAATCAATGACATGTACATCTACTGGAGATAAGCCATTCTTTTTCCTTGCTTCATTCACAAGTTCTCCACCTTTTTCTGTTTCCTTGCTTACAACAAGGCAGTCGAACTCTGGCTCAGTCCCTGATGGGCCAATTGGGTCAGTCAGTGGAACAATACTGTGTCGAAGACCTGAAATTGCAGAGAAAATGATTTTCAACTTTGTGTAAGGATGAGCATGTTGTTGGTCTACAGCAGAACCAAAACAATAACTTTTGCTCATCTGCACTGCACTCAAGTCATGTGAAGTTAGGTGCTTGAAACAGCTGGCCTTATGTTTCTTGAAATACATTATTTTGGAGTCACTATCCTTTTATTCTTCCTTACCTGGTTTCACATCCTCTATGAATTCTCTCACTGCCTTGGATCTTTGTTCAAAGGGCTCCACCAGTTCTTTGAGAACTTTTCTCTCAAGCAGTGGTCCCTCGCTTAGTCCCACTGTCACTCTGTCCTCACAAAGAAGACACGAGACTCCCAGGAGCAGTCGGTGTCCCGTGTGAATATGATCAAACGTCCCACCCAACACAGCTTCTCTGTACACTTTCAGCTCGGGTCTACGGGGCTCCGGCTCACAGCAAGAAGCATCTAACAAACTCTCACCAGCTTCTAGAACACACAATTTGCCATCAAGCCCATAGCGCTGGAATCTTTGACTCATCCATTGCTTGAAATCCGGCAAGGCATCTGTTGTGTGATTGCCTTTAAAGATATCTCGGACATAGGCAACCTCAGGCTTGTTTGATAGTTTCCTTACTTCTTTCCTGCCATTGCTCGTCTCACTCAAGCCAGGTAACAGAACACGAACATCAAGATGGGCGATATGTCGCGAGTTCTTGCCGTACACATCGAGCAAGAGGTCATAGAAAGAGCTCAGTGTTTGACCGCCAGAATGATAAATATCCACATATAGTACCTCTTTGACTTCTTTGGAAACTTGGCTGAGCAGTGAAGGCACTCTTGTTTTGACACAAGAAGGAGAAAGAACCAATAAACCACAACGAAACATCTCTCCGCACTGCTCGATACTGGCACAGTTGTCTGGGAATATTACTTCATGTAAGACTACAAAGAGCCTGGGCTCGAGTGCCTTCTACTCCGCCCAGTCTCTTTCGGTAGGAATGTTGAATAAAAAAAATTCCATACCATTTATATTTTGCTAATTAAACGTCCTTACAAGGATGGGGAAATTTTAATGTACTCTGGAAAATTATCCCATACTAAACAAACTGGCTAAACAAACAAGATAAACACAATATTATGGCTCCCCCAAGAGGCCAGGAGAAATCAACAAGCTGACAACTGGACATGTCTTCATTCAGTGCTTTATTTTCACTGGTTTAGTCACAACACTCACAAACAAGGGCTTTAAGATTCCCTCACTAGTCTGCAAGTATCTGTTTGTGTGCAGCAAAGGGAGTAGGGGAGGGACATCCATATTGATTTTTAAAACTGTCCCAACTTGAGCCTCATTATTTTGTCTCAAACCTGATTTACATGGTGGAAGTTCAACTTACATCTGTAGTGTTTAAAACAGGTTTTACAACATTCCTGGTCTAAAAACTGTCGAAGGAAGGTCAGTGCACCAGATCACAGCATGTAAATCAACCTCATACGTTCAGTTGTGTATCCAGACCGTCTTGGTAACCTTTTATGCCCTAATTTCTAGGACTATCTTCTCCCAACCTATCATGAAGAAATTGTATGAGCAGTGTTGGGAGAATTGATCATCTGATCAGCTTGTTCCAAGTAAATAGGACTTTGAATCTGATCATTCTTTGGGCTTAAAAAGTTAAAACTACAGACAATCTGACTAAACCAGGAGGATTACAAACACAAAAACAAAAACTGTGTGTTCTTTAATAAATATTTTATGCTTTCTTATGCTTGACAGATCCATTGGTGTGCTTTTCCTCCTCTGCTCCACTCTCCTCGTCTTCTTCTTCTTCTTTCTTCTTCTTCTCCGCTTCCTTCTTTGCTTTCTTCTTTGTATCCTTCTTCTTGGCTGACGGGGTGCTGTTGGCATGGTTTTCACGCCACAGTTTGATTTGGTACCTGATGAAGTTCCAGGCCAACCACGCCTGCATCAGGATGGTGGCACACATAGAGGTGATGCTATAACATAAAAAAAAGTCTCAAAAAAAAAAGCAAAGAAGCACAGACTGTATGGGACAGTGGCACATATGGTTGGAAACCTGTCAGAGTTTTGGAATTTAGTTCTTAACACCTGGAAAATAATGGCAGGAAATGGTGTTTGGGGAACCAAATCTCAAGCACCTTACCGAATGAATGGAGTGTTGAAGTTTCCAGTCTTGACGTCAAAACCAGCATTTTCCAAGCGAGGAAGACCATACCTGGGCAGAACAATAAAGAAGTGGAAAAAGTATATGTAAACTGTGATATATCTAGGTTCCTTTGGTCATGTAGTATGTCTTGTAGTGTGCCAGCAAAAAAGGGGGTGGATTGCTTGTTATTAGGGACAGGGGAGAAGACCAATAAAACATTACTGCAAAGTTTGACTGAAGATTTTTTCATGGTGATGTCATTATGGAAAATATCTGGAAATAGATGTAGAAACAAAGTAGAATGGATTAAACTGAGAGTGTAGAGAGTATAATGATATTATTCAAAATACTTGCTCTGCAGGGAAATATCTGGTTGCACACTAATTTAATATTACTCACCCAAATGTCATCACTATCAGTGCAATGATGGCCAGACGCACAACAACAAACAAGACAGACCAAATGATGAACCTGACAACACAATAATATTCACAATCATCAATAAATCACTGACTAAAGAATAACCCTGGAATTACTTTGAATAAGAGACCAATCAGCAGTGTGAGAAAGTGCAATCACCTCTAGCTTGCTTGCATGAGAAGATTGCAATTGGGTTTTGATTTTGTTCCTGATTGTCTGAGACTGATACCAACTTGTTTAGATCAATAAAAAGGCATAGCAAATGAAAAACCAAAGTGGTCACACAACTAACTTAAGCAAGTCATTGGGGTGCCAAGGAATATTATATGGGAATTTGTTGTTGAATACAGTATATTATTTATTACTTACAATGGTTTAGCAATATCTTGTTTGCCACTTATCTGAAACAGTCGCATGCAATGGAAGACAAACTCCACAGTGTAATGCAGAGTCAGACAGCACAAGGCCACATGGGTAAAACTGCAACAAACACAAACAAGTAAAGTGTCACAACAAAAGCTGGGAAAGCAAACAGTGGAAACACAATATTTTTGACCAACTTGTCTGGCTTGATGACAGGAAAACTTGCGTTAATACTCACTTGAGCATGTAAGCTGCCCAGATGAAGAACAGATACTCAATGTACAGCTGAACCTTGGGAAATATTTCAGCCTGAGGAAGATATTAATATTTTAATCAAACAACAGTGCTAGATGCTATCAGAAACTTTACAATATGGGGAATACTGACTAAATACATTGGTTTACAATCATTTTAGACAATGATTCTTGATCTTGACCTAATTTTAACACAAATAATATTGTAACACACATTAAGTTTATTAACAAAATGAACCCACAGCTACTGGTAACACATTAACAAACAACTCATTATCATAAATCAGGACTTACCCTTTTAGCCTTTGTAAAGTACAACTCAGGAAAACAGTGGACCCAGTGAGCGATTTGTATGAGGAAGCACAATTTCAGCACAAACCTGTGATGTGGCACAGCACATTAGACCAACTTTATCAAGATTTCAAAGGCTGGTACAAAGAGACTTTTGAATAGGGTAAAATGAAAGCTTACGTCATTTCATTGTGAGGGTAGCCTTCCCAAAGATTTGAGATGTTTGGAACAAATTGATGCTGTGTATAGAAGAGATGATGGGAAATTATTAGAACTTAACAGTTGTTCATCTTGACTTCAAAAAGACTACTGGTTATGATTCCCATGCTGGTGTGTAGTATTAATATATATTTAAATAATACAAATATACTTTAACTTACCTTGATTATGATGTCTGTTCCCCACACTACAGCAGCAAAGTAAAATGGAACCAAGCTGCCAGAGTCATTAAACTTGCTGTGCTTTGTTTTAGACAAGTGCAGTTTCCGTGTAACTTTCTACAAAAAAAACAAGAGACAAATGGCATTATGATTTCTGGTTTATGATTTTCTAATTATTATACAGCTATGGTACTCAATATTTTATAACTGCTTTGTCCATCCCTGAACTTGTATTGACAATGTTTTGCCCACTAATAAAATAATAATTTAGGGTTGCCTGGCTTATATACCTCAATGGAACCTTCAAAGATTGCCTTAGTCATGAAAGATATAAAAGCCATCATTCCTAATATTACTTACATCCCAAATATATTCTTGAATGACAGCATGCATGACAATCCATGCCAAGGCATAGAAGAAAATAGTGCAAAAGTCCTTTGGACCATTAGTGAACACTGTTGGCTGAACATCCGATCCTGGAAAAACATGACATAACAGAAGGTGAATCTACAGGGCTTACAGTAACCAATTTTGTATGCAGACAAATAATATGACAGATATACACTATTGTTACAGCAAGGATTATTTATTTCATATATTTTACACATTTGAGAAAATATAGAATGAAAAGGAAAATTATAAAATGTTATGAATAAGGTAAAATGCATGTAAGTAAAAACATAAACAAGAGACAGTCAAACCATTTGCCACAAATAGAAACAATTTAATGATATGATCTAAAAAACAGTGGTACCCTAACCATACCAAAATCAATCACTACAAAAAATACTATATCTTTGCTGTAAGATATCACGGATTACAAGTTCATGTTACAATGGGCAGTTGGAACTATCTGAATTGAATTATTAGCAAAAAGAAAAAAGAAAGAAAAAAAGAAAGATAACACAGATAGTACAGTGTTTAGAGAAGCATATGAAAACCAATGGAGATGATGTAAATGAGAAGAACATGATCGGATGCTGGTGTTTCTACAAAAATATATGCCGGGGCTCTCGAGCACTTTAGGAAGCAGTAAAATATGGTTAAACAAAAGGCCAACATTGGCTGAGCAGGTGCTAACACAGCTGAACACAACCCAACAACAAAAAATAAACTCCATAAACTTGACGAGAAAATGAGGGGTGCTTTTTTTTTAAAAAAAAAAGCACTTACGAATAATTTAATCTAGCACAGATTTCAACATTTCTGGAATATCAAAACAAGGAAGAGTATTGAAGATCCAGTAGAATATGTGACCAATCAGAAAGGCGCACGTTGTCTGAAATCGCTAGAATTTATCCCCAATTTGTACAGCAAAAGTTAGAGAAAACCTCCCTAACCCGTTTCATAAAGAAATACGACTGGAGACATCCGGGCATTACAGCTTGGTTTTACGATCCTTACAAAGCTCAAGGGACAGGTTTCCTGATCAAATTCACGTGGTATGGTAAAAAGGCAATATGTTCACTAAAACAGCGCGACACAACGGTTGCCACAGATCAATCAAGATTACCAGGGGACTCACCATTTACGGTCCTAGTAATATTGTGCTGGGGAGCGATAAAAACCGCCGCTAGCTTGTTGGTGGCCTGTGTAAGGAAACAACACAGCTGAGCGCCTTTCAAAGACAAAAATCAGTTTGTCCGTAAAATCACCTACCTGAAACATAAGCCCCACCATAAACACCATACAAATACAGGAAACGATGTCTCCGTGGTTGGTGATGATGAACTCATGGCTGAGAATAGGGGCATTTTTGCCCGTTTTCTTTCGTGGGGGCATTTTCTGCTCGAGAAGAAAGAAGCGAAAGGAAGAGGGGGAATGACGCCGAGTTGTTCCCAGGTCCGTGCGGTTCTGTGAAGTGATTCTGGGGGAGGGGGAGGGGTAGCCGCTCCCACCGGTCCCTTATGAGCACTCAAAACAATTTATTTGAAAAATTGCCCCAGTCGCAAATTTGGGAAACAAACTAACCGCGCTTGAAGGGCGGAAAAAGTAGAGCGGAACTTGACAAAACATCTGCAAATGAGTGATGAGAATACGAAGAAAGATCTGCCAATGTTGTTGATCCGACGAAGATTTATATTCTTGTTTCTTGCAAAAGTCCTTTTGGGTCTGTACGTAGGGAGAATGTACAAACCAATCTCAAGTAACGTTGGTGACCAATGATATGTCACGGAACGGAAACAAAATCGCCGCTCGGAAGAACTATTTGCTTTGTCGAATTTTCGCTGCGAAGGGGAGGAAAATGTTTGAAAAAGAACTCAACCTGCCGCTGGAACTGTGGCGTTTAATTCTCTCTTACTTGGGTATTGTAGATCTTTGTCGATGTGCCCAGGTTTGTCAGGAATGGCGAGAACTTGTGAAGAGCTTGGACAGTACAAGATGGAAGCAACTCTTCTTGGCCTCAAAGAAATGGAAGCACCCAAATTGGCCGAACTTCACACACCGAGAACCGTTGTCTTGGAAGGATACGTACAAGAAACATCATATTGCTTCGAAGCAGTGGATAAACAGAAGCTTGGAAGTGCGTTGCGCGCCGTTCTTTCAAGTATTTCGACGGCGGCCGGAGCGGCGTGTAAAACATGTTGGTGCATTAGAAGAGTTTTCCACTCTAAGAAGCGCTATCGCGGCCGCTTCGCCGTTTGACTGTATTGTCCTTCATAGCAGTATATTCGATGATCAACGTGTTCTGAGCTTAAAGTTCCCTGTCGAAATTTGCGGCGAAGGGGAACTGGGGGATGTTGTTCTACAAGTGCCGATTGAGCAACAAGCGTCAACTTCGCGTATTCACAACCTTGTCCTACAACCGGGTTTGCTACTAGTACAAGCATCTCTTCCCGTGATAGTCAAGGTATTTAAAGTCTCGCCACATTACAGAATCATATATTACTAGTTGACGTGAGCGTGTCAGTGTAGGTCCAAAATGGACGCCATCGTGTCAGACTGGGCCACTTGTAGTTAGCGGTCGGCAGGGAATATTAAGATGCAGCTGCGGATTTCTGTCATTAGCAGACAGGTGCCTGTTCAAAATTACGCCGAAAAGTTATGATTAATGATCCATCTTAAAATTTTGTGATAGGAGTAAAATGATTTTGTTTTTGTTTTGTTTTGTTTTGTTTTGTTTTTTTTTGGGGGGGGGGGGAGGGGTAGGGGTAGGGAGAGGTGTTTACCTGGATCTTGCACTATGAAGTTTTCCTTTCCCGACTGCTTGAGTTCACCTGTCATCATCCTTGACAAATGATGTTAGCTATTGACAAGCCCACAGTGAACAGGATTTCCATGTTTTGTTTCTGTACAATATATACCATTCCTGACTATCAATTTACACAAGCCTGTGAAAGTGCAATATTCAGTGAAATACCACATTCAAGATCCTTAGTCTAGCTCACGAGGACTCTGCTCACAGGGTACTATCATTATAGTTATACTTAGACTGCAAAGCTTATTGCAAGATATACATCACACACCATTACACACTATCACACACCATCACACACTATCACGCACAAGACATTCATGAGTGAACACATGAAAACTACCACAGCTATAATGGCCACACAATAATTGTTGTAAAAAATTGATTTGCTTGTGGCTGTATACCAGGTTTAAGTCTTAGCTTTTTTCTGTGCATAAACTTCATTTTGCTGGAGATCAAAGCAGGGGTTAGGGCATCATCAGTGAAGCAAAAAAAACATTTTGTTATCCAAAGCAGTTCATGAGCACCTGCCAAAGGATTAGTAATATTATTTTTTTTAATCAAACTCCCCAAATAACTGTGTATATTTTCTGCGAGATAAGTGAATTATATTAGACAGCTTATAAGTCAACCTGATGTCATCTTTATTTTTTTTATTTATTTTTTATTTTTTTACATATTATGTAGTGCAAACCTCTGGCATTTAATATCCTCAAATCAGTATAGTATTCTAGATTTGCAATAATTAATTCAATAAATTTTAATTTGAAAACGGCATCAACATTTTTTATGTTTAGGTTGTTTGTACAGCTGCTTCAGTTATTACAGAATATATGATTATTAACAGGAACCCCATAAAATACGAGGTAGTATTTTTGCAATTTCTACTGAACTTGTTCTATTTTTTCTCATTTGGAAAACATCATGCTGACAAGACTGAACTGAGAAAATATAATATTGTGGTTAGTAATAATATTGATAATATTTCTTTTCCTTTCAGGTTGGCACTGGTCACATACAACTGGATAATTGCATCCTGGAGCAAGGCTACATTCAAGTGTCATCTCCTGGCAGTGTTTCAATTCGTTACTGTACATTCGTTAACTCCTTCATTACACTGCGATCTGTAGGCTTTAGCAGAATAGAAAACTGTGAATTCAAAAATGGAGAAACATCCTTTGTTGTCATAGAAGGGATGCCCCCTGTGACACGGCAGCGTCCCGTGTCACGTCCAGTAGAAGGTTGGCTGTCTACAAACAGTATGACTTCATTAGGGCTAGATAAACTCTATGATCTATCTCTGGCTCCTGACTTGAACCTCAGGGGAAACACAAGGACAAGTGGTTATTCATCCCAAGCTGTCCCATCAACACCATCAGAAAAGAAAAGCTGCCAGATGAAAAACTCTATGGTTACCATGGTAACAAGTGACTACAGCCACCCTAAGACACCTTTAAATGAGAACTTGAACACCAAACAGCGAGCAAGGTTTCCCCTTGATGTGCAGTGCCGCGAGGTTATTCGGTCAATTCATGGCTGCATCATCAGTAGGAATCGCTTCAGCCAAGGCAAGGGAGGGTTGCTGGTGAGACGACGGGGCCATGCTTGGTTTGAGGGTAATGAACTGTTCAATTTGGTTCATGGCATCCGATGTCTCACAGGGGCAAAGGTTGTGAGCTTGAACAACGCAATTCATGACTGTGAAACCTCAGGGATCTTCTTCCGAGAGAAATCTTCTGGACTGGTAGCAGGCAACTTCATCTATTCCAACAAGGAAGCAGGTGTCGACATCAGAAGTATATCAGACCCCATCCTACAGCACAATCACATCCACAGTGGCAAGCGTTCAGGGGTGGTTGTCTTAGACAGAGGGCGTGGCCTAATCCGAGACAACGACATCTACGACAATAGAGAAGCAGGAGTGTACATCCTCTACAAAGGAAATCCAGTTGTCAAGTAAGTTGTCATACAAGTTCATACAGGTCTGTACACATTTTTGTGAGTGATTGTCACTTATTGCATTCTTTGTGGCAATCCGCAATCCACATCAACCTCTTATTGAGTGTCTTGAATGCAGGCATAACCGTATTTGGTCAGGAAGAGCTGCCGGTGTTGCCGTCACAGAGGAGGGGCGTGGCCAGATCAGTTACAATGACATCTGTGGCATGGGCTGGGGTGGTGTTGATATCCGCAATGGAGGTAACCCGCTAGTGTCCTACAACTGGATCAGGGACGGTCATGCAGATGGCATTGTCATTGGAGAAGGAGGGAAAGGCGTGATTATGGAGAATGATATCAGAGGTCAGTGCTCGACATTAAGGTTTTAGGTTGGTTGCCCTTCAGACTGTAGATTGACTTCAAGCAATAGAAAGTTTCATAATTTCTAGGTGCCCGACCCAGAATTTACCTGCCCGACCAAAAGTTTTGGTTGCCCCAGGCAAGCGGGCAACCGTTAATGTCGAGCGCTGGAGGTACTGTGTTCAGAGGCTACACTGGTATAGGTAGGGAAAGGATAAAGACCCAGAAATGAATGAGCCATTAACAGGTGACTACCTTCCTCCAGGTAACAGTGGTTGCGGAGTGTGGGTGCTGACGATTTCGAAGCCGGTCATTTATGGCAATCGGATCGGTAACTGTGGCGACAGTGGTATTGCTTTTGTTGGCAATAGTGATGTTCACCATGACAACCAACAGTTGAGTCTGCAGTTTATACAGCAAGACCAGGATCAGGTTAGTACAGCTCAAAATGCAGATTCTCTCAACCTTTTAAGAAGAAAATGTAGTGGTTATGTAGGGAGAACCGACTTTTTAATCAGCTGTCATTTGAGCAAGGTATCAAAATTCAAGTTCTCCTTACTGTATAATGTATTTCTGGTGAGAGACTGAAGGAGAAAATTGAAGTTGATCATTCTTGGTAGTAAAAAGGTTGTAGTTGTATTGTCTGATTGTATGGGCTGACAGTTCGCAACCTTATACTACTACATGTAGCATAATTTTAGAGTTCTAAACGAACGAATTATTTGATGCATTTTTATCTTGCCAGGAGCAGCATCTGCAGCCATTGTTTTTTGATGAAGACTTGTCATCCACATCAAACTTGGACGATCATGATCCTCCATTTGATCATTCTGGTATAAACTACTGCTTTCCCTATCAAACAGTGACCTTCCTACACAGTCACAATTTGTAATCAATAATAATGATTTTTTAATTTTTAATTTTTAATATTATGATTAGAATAATTATTATTCTAACACTGCTTCAGTTTTGATTCTTATGGAGAAACTGCAGCTGTAGTGAGGTAAAAACTATAGGCAAATTACAAAAGAAGGAATGACAAAGTACCTGGATCTCCAGTTGCCATTTTGATGATTATTGAAGTTGAACATGATTGTATGTTTCTGTAGGTCCACGGCCCCACAAGAACTATGCTTCTGTGGATAACAACAGCATATACAACAATGCAGGTCACGGCATCCACTTCTGCAGCAATGAAGGCCTGCTCATCCGTAACAACAGTGTCCATGGCAACAAAGCTTGTGGTATCAACATCACCAAGCCTGCTGAGATCATCATTCAAGACAACAGCATCTGCAGGAATGAGGGCTCAGGAATTAACATTGAGATGGGCTGTAGTGGCAGTATCTATGGCAATGGTATCTATGGCAACCACAAGTGTGGAGTCCTTATCACTGGCAGAGGTTTCATCAGAGAGAACGACGTTTTCTGCAATGTGTTTAGTGGTTTTCAGATTTATGGGCCAGGGGACCCCCATATTTTTGGAAACCGTGTACTGTGTGCCAAACACCATGGTATAAGAATCATGGAAAATGGCAGAGGTATTGTGGATGGTAATGTAATATATGAGAGTGGAAGTGGTGGCTTGTATCAGCACCCTGACAGCACGACGACTGTGACTAACAATCAAACTGTCAATGTAAACATCCCAATCGAAGAGGGAGTATGCATCTACAATGTGGACACCAAGCGATGTGAGCATCGTGATACCATTGGACTCCTGCTAGATGGGTCTCTGCGACCATTCATTCCTGATAAAGACAACAAATCACGAAAGTTTGCAGAGCCACAGAAGTTGAGTGAATCTGGAGGAGCGGGGGCAACCTTGGTCACAAGTATCACAAACTGTCATGGAAGAAGCCGTTTCTGCGTTATTTTGTGATGACAGTTTTGGTTTTGTAAAAACTGCTGTTGTTAGCTGCATACTGTCAATTGGTTGCTAGGTTACAATTTTTATATCAAAAGGAAAATTATTGAAACTTTTTAACTTAGAATATTTATCTCACAATATCGTCACTAGGAATTCTGTATATTTATGCTTGAAACATCAGCCAGCACAATATTCTTTACTGCATTTACTAAGTTTTATTGGCACATTGACAGATCAAACTAAAACAGCAGTTAACACAGAGACACATTAATGACAAATAAAAAAAATGTAATAATTAAATGATTATTAATATACAGACCTGAGAAAGTAAACATCCCTGTGGGCAACAGATGATATTCCTACAATAAAGAGTGTTGTTAACAGTTTTGCTTGGTTCCTTGAATCACTTACAATGGACTACTAAACATTTACAAGCATAATTTTAAATCAGCCCAATTTTGCTTCATCTCAAAACAAACTCCAATTCCTAAAATACTATTGCAGCATGCATTTGAGACCTGTCTAGTAACACAACTCTCTTGCCCTGAACTGAATTACGTGAATTGGCCCCAGAAGTCTCTACTTGGCTTATTTTTGACATTGAGTGCATAGTTGTCAGCCCATGAATTCAGCAGTTCTTATAAACTCAATCGTTGGAAGAATGTATAGCTTTAGTAACATGTAGGCCAAAATTCACAGGGGATACTCTCATAATTTTGGGTGGGAATGTGCTGCACAGTTCTCTGATAAAATTCTCGCCCTTTAGACCAAAATATGATTTTCCACACCTATTTCAGACCTGTATCACGCACCTCGGACTAAAATCTTCGAGCATGTGTTCTGTTTCCGGAAAAGAGCCTGGAAACGAAAATACCCCTGAAATATAAGTTCCGGAAAGAAGCCTGGGGACAAAAAATATTGTCTGGCTAAAAAGGTCGCGAGAGCTTGAGAACCGGAAGTTCAAAGTGATATCGTGTGTACAATGGCCGACGCTGAAGGTTGAACAGTGATGTATAATATTTGAAGTATTCAGCTAATACTCTGTCGCCTTATCGTCACTTACCTCAGAATGTCATCTCTGGAAAAACATGTTTTGAAATGTCAAAAGAGACTTTTGCGTGAGGACATAGAAGAGGGCAAGGTGATTAAACTATTTTTTTCTATTTTGATAAATATAATCCGCTAGTTGTGTCCAAGTCTCTTCAGCAAGCTTCGTTATCCTGTCCGTCAACAGGTTATAAAGTACTTAAGGGAACTCGATCGCCTTGATGTAACAGTGGACATTCTGAAGGTACAACAAATCTCTCTATAACTTCCGAGTCCTGACGTGGCGTGAAGTAATTGACACAATGGCCAATAAGCACAGTATGGACCTCGTTTGTGTCGGCGACTCGGTCTTTTTTGTCCGTCCGCTTCTCAGCCTTTTTTGATATGCAACTCTTACAGTGCTTAAATTAGAAAAACAAATATTAGCACGAGAAGTTCGATGTATGAACCGAGCCTATTCTCCGACACCACAATGCAATACGTTTGTCATCTGCACAGTATAATTATATTTACGTCTCCTTCCATAGATAAACGTGACTCGATCGATATACAAATGTACAAATATACAAATATGTACAAATATGTCTTAAAGTAAAATAAATAAAAAAATCACTAAATGTTAACAATAGCACATACATGTAGCATTGGATGTTCGTGGTGATGGTGGTGTAACTTATAGTACAGTTCTATTTGAACCTTAAGGTAACCGGTATTGGAAAGACAGTGAATCATTTCCGAAAGCATGACGAACAGATAGGATTTCTGGCTAATGCACTTTATAGAAAGTGGAGAGCTCTTGCAAGTGGCTCTCAAGTGATCCCAGTAGTCTCACAAAGTACACCAGTCTCATCAGCTTCTGAAGGAAGATCCCTCCTCAACAGCCCTGTTGGACAGCAGGAAGGAAGCACAGGCAACAAAGGAAACTATTCAGAATGTGCCAAAAAGAACCAAAGCAAGCAAAAGGTATGACTCAATCTGCCTCATACCCAGTCACTCCTCCTCAATTGCGGGGCATGCAAGGAGCAGGGTGCGCAACCCTCGCTCACGCTTCACACACAGTTGTGCCCAGCTACCGTAGCTTTCTTGATCGAGTCGCGTTTCAAGAACCAGAGAAGAAGATATTGTAGAGGAGGCTGTGGCTTAATAAGTGTTATTTCTTGTTTGTATTATTTAGCCACGGTCTCTTCAACTCTGTGATGTATCCTTTGGCTGTGAGGTTCCTGTGTCCAATAAACACAAAAAGAGGCGAGCGGAGAAGAGGTCCAGCCACACTCATTCAAGCAAAAGAAAAACAGTGGAGGATTTGCCAGCTCTGCCGGCAGTTGCATCAATAGCTGATGCATTGTTGCCTGCAATCCAGCCTACATACAGACCCATGCGCTTACCAGAAGCATCTGACTCCCCACTAAAGAGGAAAAAAGGTAGAAGCCTAACACTATGGTATACACTAGAGCCAGGCCCCCATTCATGAGTGAAAACATTTTGTTTACAGAACATTTATATCAGTGGCAATAAACTAGAATTCAATGAAAGCAGAGTGAATATTGAATGATTTGATTGACAGCTGAATGTGGCCTTTATTATTTTTGTAGGTGTGCTTGAAGTCGAGGATGTTGGTGAGTTGATTGCATCCAGGAAGTCGAAGACACAAGTATTTTCTGGAAGGCGAGCCCTGGGCACTTGCAGAGGTAATATCCGTCAACCAGCATATTTTTTGTCAGCAGTATCTGCAGAATATTTTAAGCTCCATTAAAGAGACCCTGTCACCATAGATGCTTTGTGTGCCCAGTGACTGACAGTGGCCATTTTCATATCATACCCGACCCAGTTTTGCATCTTATTTTTGTATACTTTCTAGTCTTCCAAGTGTGACTAAATAATAATAAAACTATTGTGATCAATCCATTTATATTTTTCAGTTGTGCACTCACTTTATAACACAGCAATGAGAGTCCTGATGGACAACATTGATGGTAAGAATCACTCAAGGAATAACATCATAGTCAATTAGTATTGTTGAAACACCTTTAAAACATGTTGGTGTCTAAGGGTTTTAGTGCAAATTATGAACAAGTTTGATGTTTACGTCTGTTCATTTCAGCTTTACAGGACACTGGCGGAGTACCATATGACATCTTAGCACCTTTACTTGCCAAGTAAGGCTCACATCCTATCTTAAATATTCCTACTATAACCAATACAGCCCACAATCAATTTTTAGTGGAATGTCTTACCTTGTACAATAAATCCCTGCCCCCAGATCACATGCTCCGCACCCTTGGGGATTTCCGAGAGGTATCCCATTATTGATAACCCTGCAATATTCTGGTTGTAGGTGCAATCCACAACAGCTGTTTCAAATAGAAAAATTCAATATGGTGAGTTGGTCAGAACTGATGATAATCGTGATGATGTTTATATAAAAATAATTTGATTCATTTCATTGGTGAATTTGACCTGTCACTTTGGTAACAAGTGATTTGTGTTTGTAGTATTTTATAGATGACACAGGCCCACTATGGAAAATCCACTGTCAGAGAGATTTCAAGGGTTCTGAACCCCATGGAACACAGACATGGAGGGACCTGTATATGGTAAGTGCACTGTAGTCAGCTATTGAAAGGTATGTTGTACGTGTTGTGTCGTCTTGTGAGGGAGGGGCATATGAGGGATCATCAGCCAAAAAATCTCATGTATCATAGCTGCAGAAATAAAACTTGTTTTTTGTTTATACTCAGGTAAATCAACAGAGCAGGGAAGAGAAACTCGAAAAAATCAATAAAAAAATCATTGCTGCACAAGCTGCAAAGAAACCAGGCAAGTATAATATAAGTATAGGTGGTTTGTACGTTGGCTCCAAGCTCCTACAAAAGGATAAATTTGTCTCAGTTCCCTCTAGTGTACTGTGCACATGAAAGTTCAAATTATTGTTTTCTGCAGAAAGACAAGTAAAGCTCGCCTACGTAATGACGGAAGCAAAACCTCCTCCACAAGTGCGAAGAAAGCAAGCCAGGTTTGGTACAGGACATTCTCCTCATGTGGAGGTTTTTAAACCTTCTCCTGGAACCTCTCGTATCTCCTCACACCATACTTCAAGCACATCTTCTACATTGTCACCACACAAGAAAGTGTCCATGGGTAAGTCTCCCCCTCGTCCCCATCAGAAACGGTAATCACAGGTGGTATCGCAAAGCATTTTGGAAATGAAAGTGATGTGGTTTTGCAGTCTGTTGAGTAATTTTGATTGTTTCGGCAATGAGTTATTTCTGCACTCCCACACTTGGCACACAATACACATGTAAGCAATACAACACGGTATACAGGTTTTTCCCAGTTATTATCTCAAGGGGCACATCATTTGGTTGGTCTGTCTCACTTTTAGCATCCCTGGCACAATAACACTTTCTGTGCATTTTTTAGGTGTCGCCCCAATGATGAAGAAAACAATGAAGATGATGAAGGTTCAGAGGTGTGGATTTTCTCTTGAAAGCTTTGCTTGAATTTTGTCATAACTAAACTTTAACTCTTGAACTGACTTGCTGGATGTCATGATTCTTTTTTGGACAGAAACATTGGTTCAGCAAAGATCAAGCGAAGATGAGCAGAGAATGTGCAGTAAGTTGTAAAGTGAGACTACAGCACTCTCAAGCCAATATTGTCTGTCACACCGCTTGAACACTAGATAACCCTAAACATGAAGGGGTATGATTGATATCATGAGAATAGTCAACAGAGAATAGTTAGTAGAATAGAATCGAAAATATAGGAACAAAAAGTATTCGTAGTTTAATCGGCTTTCATCTGGACAAGGTATCAAAATATCAAGTTCTCCTTAATACTGTATGATATATTTCTGGTGGGAAACTAAAGGAGAAATTAATTAGAATTGATCACAAAGATAAAGTCTATCATCCTATCACAGGCACTTCAAATCAAAAAGATGTTTACTGAGTTGCTACTTAACAATATTAGATATGTGAACAATGAACCTGACATATTGGATACCATGCAATATTTCATGTTGGCTTTGGTGCAACTGAATGAAGTTCAGTGTCTGAATCAAAATTAGTTAGAGCTTAGAGAGTGGCAGCAAAACATTGTGTTCTGCCAGCCATTATGAGGAGAGCTTTTGAACTGGGTTTTAGATTTAGAGTATAAATCACACAAGGGAAGAAAACAGATGTGATAATTTATGACAATGATAATTTATAACAAGGACACAGACATGTCCAGAACAGAACAATATTTTGAGATGTGGCAAATTCCCAACAGCTCCTGCTGGAAGATGCAATGTATCTAAACAGGAGGCATGCTGAACATGGATTTTTCTCTGTTTTTAAAGAACACTTTTATAACAAACTGGATGATAAGTGATCTGTATTACATTATTTGTTTTTACTGGTGTCTTACACCTTCAATAAAATTGCCAACATGCCTTACTGTGGTGATTGATCCCCTTCCATCACAGGTATCCACAGATAGGTCCCTCCATCCCAGGTGCGCATATTTGAGGCCCTCTATCCCAGGTGCCCACATATAAGGCCCTCTATCCCAGGTACCCATATTTAAGGCCCTCTATCCCAGATGCTGGACCTGTGCTTGGTAAAGTCTGCATGGCATTAATGTCTTATCACTCAGATTTCATCAATTTTATTTTATAGGTGTACAATAGTTTGAGTAATTTTCTAATAATATTTAAATATACATGATTGATATACAATGACACCCACATGTCAAAGCCCGCTCCTTATATACTTCTATTCACTGTCTGTCCTCTATGAAATTGTTTGATCTTAGACATAAACTTTATATAAAATATTATGCTGGTCATAACCTGCTTGGTTTTAATACCATTTAAAATGTTAAAAATATGCTGTGATATATATAAAGCCATCACTTTTTTAATTGGGGGATTGTGAAAACTACATTGGAAGCCTCTTTTTTCTGATAGATTTTCTGTCTGTAGCAGGTCCATCTTTTTGCAGAGTTAGGTTTATGGTTTGATTTGTTTAACCTATTGTTTTGTTGACCAATGGTAAACGATCTTATAGGAGGTGCAACAGTGTCCTTATAATATTATTTGGCATTACCTTCCTGTATCTCCCTACTCAGATTCAGCCAAACTTCACTTCACTTGAATTCAAACCCATTTCAAACTGTTGTCCTACAACATGCAGTATTGGTCAACAAAGAATGGGAAACAGCCAAATGCCCCATCTTCTGATAACACAAGGCACCCTTGTGTCCAAAAATAGGACAAAATGCAAATTTTCAGAGAAACATTTAAGTGCATTCAACAGTAATATACTGTTTCTCCGTAACGATGCCAATGCACTGTTCACCTAAAGTCTAAATTATTGGCAACAGCAATGTTAAATTACAAGCCCTGCATTATGCTAATGCTAAGGGTGTACCGCAACTGCAGAAAAAGCTTGGCAGATTATCAGACTTATCAGATCAGTTAACAACACTGTTTAAAACACTGACATACTAACAGCTTCAAATCAATACACTTTCTGGCCAGACTATAATAGCAAGGGACTGATAAATCAATCAGCTTTCACACAAACTGGTCATTCAACACCAAGTTTTCCAGTGTTAATATGAACTGGTTGAAAAATGTACATTTTCTTGTGATACCATAACAGCCAAAATTAAGTTAAAGTTCACTTTCTAAAGGGTAGATAAACTAATTATCTTTACACATACAATAAACCACAGTAGCACCCCCTTTTCCAGCACATGTTGCAATACACTTCATACCGTCTGAAGGTGATTTTTGATGGAGAGTTTCCAGTGGACTTGGTGTCTTTACATTCCTTCAAACATGGAGCTGTCCACCATGAATGAGGGGTCTATCTCAGACACTTTGGCAGCATAGAAGGCATGCATAACACTAAGCACTTGCTGCATGTTGGGGAATTCCAGCTCCTAAGAAGAAAATCACAGTCCAACAAGAATAAAAGTCGAGCTAGTATCCCATTCCCCCATTTGATCATCTGGTTGTCTATTACAAGCCAAGAAGCAACTGATCAGTGGATTGTTCTCAGCAATATCTACCTGTCTGTCAAATGGCCCAGCCGGAGAGGAGGAAAACAGAAGTAGAATTTTCTTGTGACCATCATCAGAGGACCCTCTGAGAAAAGAGTACCGATACTGCCACAACAATGTCTGAAAAAGGTAAAGAGTAAAACTAGATTCAGCTCCACATAGCACAAAGGTAAATTCGCTGTAGTGAAATACAATACCCACTCTGTCCTCCATACTGTAAAGTCTTAAGCCTCGTTTGAGGTCCAGCACCAACTTGACGTTCCTTCCACGCCATCTGCCAGGGAAGGTGCGAGACTGTACAGATGAAGAAAAGAAAAAGGCAAAATTACAACTCTAACACTCAGAGACTAGCAAACAAATTATGACATTCAACCTCTCACCTCCGCTTGTACCACAGCCACATGTGTTGCACTTTGAACGTGGGAGGCAATTTCCATCACATCTTTCTGTGAATCTGAACAAGCAAGACATGTAAGTTGGTTAGTACAGAATAAAGCATGATGTATCTGTTGCCACAATCTTCGTCATATTCCAGGATGGCTTGGCTTCAAACTGGTCAGGTTATCCAGTCAAGATCTGGCAGGACTGGAAGTTGACCAAACAACTTGCACAACACTCACCTACACTAGAGTAATGCCCGTCACCGTTGCTTCCCTGAATACAAAAGCAATGCTGCCTCTTGTCCAGGAATTCATCACTCTGTTAAAAAAAAAAATTCAGAGTTGGCCAGTAATTTTATCAGACTATCATTTTTTTTTTTTTTTTTTTTTTTTTTTCTGATACTACCATGCATTTTGTCATCCATATTGGGAGAATTACAACCCAGGGCTTTTACCTATGACAAATAAATATTTGTTTTCAGGAAATCCCAGGTTAAGAAACAGACACAATTTTTCTTGAAGCCATTGATTGCCGAATGGACAACCACTGCACACTATTTGGTTGCTGCAGCATGTTTTTGGTTGTCCAGGACAACTGGTAAATCATTAATTTTGAACCCTAAGTACAGTACCCTGTAGATATGGCACACAATCTCCATCAGATTGTATTTTTCTTCACTGTTCAACCAATCTTGATTCACCACCTGATAAATGCAGAAACATCAACATCAACATCATGTGCCTTCTTGGCTCCTTATTTTCACAATATACAGTTGGCAGCAGACAGAAAAACTCACGGGTGGGAACTCAAAGATCTGTAACTCTGGTCCTCTGATGGTTAAAAACCTTCTTTTCCACACATTCCAGTGATTAGTTGACTTGAGTCTTTCCCACATCCAACTCATGTGCACAATCTAACAAATGAAATAATAAATCCATTCATTGATAGCTGTACAACAGAAAATCTATATGTACACAATGTGTCTGTTTGTGTGTTCATAGTTTGTTCCTTTTCAGGCATCCCAGCCTCTCACAATATTATTCCCTCACAACTCACTCAACCCACAAGAGTCACACTAGTCACAGACCAAAATAGTTAGTAGTACCCCAGTGTAACTTTGTTTGAGCTGGTCATTTATGTCATGAAGTGAGCAATACATACCTGTTCTGAAGATGGGAGAGACGAGTTTGACAAGTTGATCTGAAACAAACAAAGATCATTCTATAGGAATAAAATAATAAACACATATAGCACAAGGTTTTACTGAACAAAAACTATGTACTCTGTCTAGAATGTATGATACATTGAGAGTGGGCAGCAACAACGATAAAATGGAAAGAAATGGGAATTTTTCTTCTCACCGACTGATCCAGTAGCTGATCTATGCGTTCCTTGATTGCACCATACCATGATGACAGCTCCACAGGATTCTCACTATACAGGACTACAGAAGCTCCCCCATCCATTGAAGTCACCTCAAAAGCATTTTTCCTGGAAATCATGTGACAAATAATATTATAGACTTCTGGGATTATATGCAAGGCAATGGAGGGGGTTGCTTCTGATACCGTCAAACCCTGACCCTACTCAAGGCAGGAACCTGTAAATTCCAGCATCCTTGCCCCAGGCATTACAATCATTTAGATGGCCTGTTCAAATTTTTTCAACAGAATAACGCAAAATATATAGAGGATATTACACGGCGGCGCAAAGATATGAATTTTATTTATAAGGGAGCAGCCCCACCCAACCCACAATATGAAGAATATTTACCTGAGTTTATCTTCCCCAGTTATGTATCTTGATATTGAAGCAAAAGTCAGAGGAAGGACAATGTTGTCTGTGAAACTCTGCAATGATGACGTCGACCCCATCATGTCCTCTGGGCCCTCAGAAGACTGTAAGAAGAATTCTGCAGTTAGTCAGATTCTCCCAACCTTTTGAGATGAAAATATATGAGTGATGTAATGAGAATTTACAGCTGAATCAACTTTCATTTGAGCGAACTATCAAGTGGCAAATTCTACATTCACTATGATATCTCTTTGGTGAGAGACCAAAGGAGAAAATTGAAGTTGATCAGTCTTGGGAGTGAAAGTTTTAATGAGCCCTGGTCAGAATGACATCACCAGGCAAATTCTTTTACAAAATAATATTTGTTAAATAATCTCTCTCATTGTCAGGGCCTCTTACCTTCATACTGCTAGACAATTCCCCATCAACGTCAGAAGCCGACTCTTCTATGCTACGTACTATCCCATTTGCTACAAAAACAGGCAGTTGTTAATGCTGGTATCATTAAACATAACTCAACAAAACATCAGTAAGTTTAATTGGTACCTTGTTTGTCTTGCTTGGGTGTCAGTCCCTGACTGACAGGGCTTGATGCTGCCGACAAAATTAAAAAACAAACAGTCAGAACAACAATACTAGTAGGAAACACAAAGCAAACTTCCACAGAAAGAGGCAAGTATTACTATTATTGTTGTTGCCTTTCCCTTCACTTGGTGCTGATCCATTGCTTGAATGAACAACAGTCAATACAATACAGTCACCGCCCTTCTTGAGTGATGCCACCTTGGAAATAACAAAAGACATCAATCTACAGTGCAATAACAAGGTCACTTTTAACCCTTACAAGGGCAAGATCTTCTCATGACATCTTCCTGTACACACATTTCCTTATTTCATTAATTTATGTGTCTCTCCATATCTGTACACAGATATCTCCTGAGACTTTTGGAGCCACAAGTTAGCAGAAAATATTGGGGTACGGTGTCATTTCTATCTGAAAACAACGGAGAGAAAAATAAAATGCACTGAGTTCTAATCTACTCACTGCTTCATCATGAGTGGCATTTCTCATGTTGCGTCCATTCACCTGATGACAGAAAAAAGTAGAAGATACTGTAAAACTCATTGCCCTGACCTACTGAGTGTGCAAGGGGGGGAGGGGGGAGGGGGGAGGGGGATTTGCCTCTTCTATGGAGGTATTTGGCATCAAATTTACTCATATTTTCAACATGAAAGTACACTCACCTCCAAAATAATGTCTCCTTCACACAGCTGCCCAGTCTCATATGCTGTAAAAACAACAACAACACTATTTAGGAGCAGGAAATGCAAATACAGATTAGATAAGAACTTCACACCACCTTCAACTACAAAGCACACACTCAGACAAATGTTCAATAAATTATCATTATCTAAAATGTCTGTTTACTGTACCAGCTTGGTCTTTGTAAATTTTTGAAACTGCTATGGGCAGATTACTCTCTTGCCCTCCCTGTTTAGAAAACAAAGACAAAACAAATTAAAGATGTGCCAACACATCTTCATAGAATCACAGGCCATGGGTCCAGGAACCACTGAATAGAGAAGTGGGAGCCATGGTCAACCCAGCTCTATGCTAGTAACAAATATGGAAATACTTAAATAAATCTCTAATAAGCCTCCCTCTCCAATAAGCCCCCTCCCCACCTCTTCAAGGTCAATTTTGGAAATAAGCACCCCCCCCTCTCTAATAAGCACCCTACCCATCCCCCATCCCCATCCCCCATCCCCAACCCCCATCCCCGCCCCTCAGTTTCATGCTGTTAACTTTGCGCCACCAAAATTAGTAGAGAAATAGGCAAAATACTAATAATGTGATCTGCTGTAACTGATCAGCTAACTCCTAACCAATCTACCCAACCCCACAGAGCTCCATCACCATAAAATATAAAACCTACCCGGATGCTCATGCCCAGTCCACCAACTTTTCTTCTGTAAATTTTAACTTTCCTCTCCTGAAGGAGAAACCACATTTATTCAGTTACACTGTCACAAGGAATAATTTAAGGAAATTATTAATCTCATATGTGGGGATCAATAGAAGATGAATGAAAAGAGTTACTTACCCCAGAAGGAATTCTAGTCCCTGATGGGGAGACCACTCCATTTCTGGTCTAATAAATGAGCAGACAATATAAAAATAAAATAGAAAGAAAACAGCTCAAAAACTAAAAACAATAAAACTACAGGACGCTGAATGGACAGAATAAAAAATACAACTGAATGGAAGAATGCTACAAGGATACAGTTGGATGAACATAGCAGATGTCAAGTGATTTATTCAATCTAATGAGCAAATCAAATTAATATTGAATTAAGGCAGCATTCTTTGCCAGATATTGACACCCTTCTTGACCTTGTAGCTTTATAACTTTGTTACACACAAATTTCTTACACAAGAAATGAGTATGAAAGTAGAGAATCATACTAAAATGTACTTAATATTAACTCCCACTCCATTAATTGTAAATAATTATACAATATTATTTGAACCACAATTAGGATTATTTTAAACAAAAAGGTAAATAAGTTATTTTTACGACATTCTGGTGCTTGAACTCTTGAGCTTTTCGCGATTTTTCATTGCTTTTTTCTTCGTGGAATTCAAGGAAAGTACAGTTCTGAGTCGAAAATTCCTGGGAACCATTACAAATCCGCTGCGGCACATAAATTGTCGCGTAATTTATATGCGTGCATGTTTTTTCTGCTACTGATATTGATTTAGTCTCTGTGTCTGTACCATGTTCCGTTATTCAGTCGATTTTTTTACGTTGGAAATATCAACTACAGCATTAAGTGAAACCTGACGATACCTATTTACCGGGCCACCCACAGAAATATAATATTACTTCTCATCGCCAAGTGCATGAAAACCCATATCAACGATCAATGCATGCTCAGCGTTTCATGGTAAGCATTGATGCTTGTTTAGGAGAACACCACGTCAAAAATAAAGTGACTGTTGAAACGACCATTAAACTATAAAACAAAGGACTTTGCTCCGGAAGCGACAGTGACCTTTGAGGTAAAATTGGACACCGGCCATCGCCGTTGTCTGTCCACAAAATGAAAGTCTATCGCATTCATGCTGGAAATTCTTTCTAAATATCGAAACCCCGTGAAGAGAAGTAATCCCTACCTTTGGTTGTTCAACGTGAGGCGAGGAATATACTCCGCCCTCTTTCTGAATAACCAGAGCTTCTCGCGATAACTTGACGCGAACCTTTTGGAGGTTGCTGCCCGCGTTGATTTGCATGGAAAGACAGCCCGTCTTCAATGAATTCTGAAAGAATACAAACACCAAACGGTCCTTGAAACTATGCTAACTCAATGCGACAAGAAAATGAGGAAGAACGACACGAAAAACAGGGAGAAACTATCAACAGAGTCACGCGCTCACCTCCGCCATTTGTGCTGAGAATTTGGAGAAGCAAGAGACACTTGTTCAGAAATTTTAGCTACCAAGGAAGTCAAGACATCGTTTCAATTGAAACTTTCAGCTTTCGGGCATGTAAAAAGGAACATAGAATTCATCCGCCAGTCACTCAATATCTCGGACCTGAACCTCGAGAAGATCTCGAGTGTTGTGTTATGATGATGCGCGCGGGCGCAGATCACGCACCGGAAGCGCGTTTGTTCATCAAGTCCATCAAGCATGCGGCCTTCTGTTTCAGAAAACAGGTCATCTAGAATGTTAGTCAAGTCGAGGTTGATCTGTCCGTTTAGGCAACACCATTGCATGTCATTACAAGGAAAAACTTTGTGAAAATTGTAAGCAACCGTATAAGAAAACCGCAAGTCCAAACTGACAAATCAAATCATACGCTTTTTCCGGTCCTAATAGCTTTGAATGCCCACATGGCAAAGAATCCAACTAAAAGACTGTATAATGTAGGCTTCTTTATCTGCAGAACTAAATTTTAGGGAAATTAACCCCACCCTCCCCTCCCCCATCCAATTCCTCCTTCCCCCTTGTCCCCACTCCCCCTGCTGTGTGTGCGGCCAATACATCTTTTGAACAACATACGTACTTATCTCACCGGGGGGGATTGCTGAACATTATTTTTCCAGTGGCTTCATCAAATCGGGTTACATTTAGCACACACACCACTTAAGTCCAACAGTATGACAGGAATGAGAAATGAAATCGGCACTGTTTACATGCAGTATTTGACACATCACGATACTTTCGTGACTCTTTTATCGTTTTACAGCTATTAATTTTTGGACTTAGTTCCTTGCCCTGAAACGAAGTTTTACTGATCTCACAATAGTCTGTTATCCGCCACGTTCGGACCCATGTTCAAAATAACGTCAATATTTTCGTTATAATTTAAAGTGAACGTCGGGATCTGTATCAGAAAAATAGAAGTCGTCTCATCTCAAAAGCGGTCAAGCTATCTAAAAGTTCTATAACTTCTATAGCTTGCTCGGTCTTCATTTATAGGTCCGAACCGCAAATAAATGTGTAAAGAATTAATGGCGAGCTGTCGACAGTGGAGGCGTTACAGGAATGGGTCGTTGTATTCACAAGCCTCTACAACCTTTGACGCGAACTACAACATGAGAAGAGTTTGGCATGTACACTGTTGTACGTTCTAAGCAATGTCAGTAATGTGAAGCGGTCTGTTTCACCGGTCATAATATTCGTGATCATACTGAAGCATACCAAGTGTATCTTTTGTAAAGTAACTTCAAATGTCTGACTTACCTTCATACAAATAAAATATTTGGTGAGTGCTAATTCAAAGCCTACTTGCCGAGGGAAAGACAGGCTGATTACATGTGAAGAAGTCGGATCACTTCTACTCTTGATTCTTCAGGAGCTCAGGTAACTGAATTAGCGACACACACGGTATGGGGCCTGATCATGTTTGACCACAGGGTCAGGTAATATTAGACTCTTGAACCTTGAGTTGGCCATTGATTATTTTTAATCCCATTCGGAACGCACGGTCAACATTTAAATGTCCTTTGGATTTTTTTTTTTTTTTTTTTTCGCTGAGCTAGAAAAATGTGTTTTAATGTCCCGTTGCCGAATACGGCCGATATTGATTTTTAAAATACCAAAGCAGCACGATCATTCTTTCGTGAGAACATTTCCAAACGTTGTCCTCCCCCCTTTTCCTTTATTTTTTGCACACTTTTCTCTCCTTTCCATCAGTTTATCAGTGAGTTACTTATCTGAACATTTCGAAGGCTTATCGCGCTTAGATTATTATCTTTTTTGGAAGTAAAAACACCAAAAGTACACGCCCGGAAATGCACGCGTGGCAAACAAAGCCAAACAGGAGCCTGGGTCGGAGAATAAAGTATTTTTTATTGGTTCTTTCTTCATTCATTTTATCAAGTTTAAGGCGAAAAGAAAGCAAAAGTGCTCGCCAAGTTAGTGCGCATCTTCCGTTGCGTTTTGACAAATAACAAAGCTTCCTTTTCCTGAGTGACAAACAAGACAAAAGCGCAAGAATCATCATGTTACGTGACACTCACGTTTGTTGTCACACACGTACTGCTGTGCAGTGGGGCCGCGGATTTCATTAAAAAATATATGGCGAGGGAGCCTGGAAAACTGGGAGCTATCAACCAAGCTTCATCACTGCGTTTTTCTGCTGCCATGCACTACAAACTCATAAAAGCTGAAGTATTTATATTATTTGGTTGATATGGCCCAAAGGACATACGTCACGTTATGACGTTGTTATGACGTCACGCTATGACGTTATGCTCGGGACCAAAGGGAAACTTGGTGATGTCCTCTGCCCCAGTCTCCTTGATGATCAGAATGTCGTGCTCACGGTAGCCGCCCGCCCCAGGCTTCCCTTCTGGGATGGTAATCATGGGCTCCATGGACACTACCATATTTGGCTCTAGCACGGTTTCCACATCTTCGCGCAGCTCGAGCCCAGCCTCTCGGCCGTAGTAGTGCGACAACACACCAAAGGAGTGCCCGTAACCAAACGTGCGGTACTGCAGCAGATCGTGTTGTAAATAGATCTCATTCAGCTCCCGCGCTACGTCGCAACAGCGGACTCCCGGCTTAATCAGTTCCAGGCCCCTGCGATGAACTTTGCAGTTGATTTCCCACAGTTCCATGTGGCGGTCAGAGGGCACGTGATTATAAAACATGGTTCTTTCCAAGGCAACGTAGTAACTACGGAGACAGGATAATACTTTCATATGAAATTTTTCTGTTCCCTAAATCATGCCGGGCGAGACACGTGATGTCAAATGACAGCATACGTCATCGTCAGCATACGCATCGCCCACACCATTTCTGCATGTGACGTCACATCACAGTACATATCACGTGAGTCACAATGCATATCACGTGACATCACGGTACACGTTACGTGACGTCACATCACACTATGTATTTGTACTTATCTTACCCTGCAATCATGGGAAAGCAGTTGGCACTGAGGATGTCGCCTTTCTGCACGCGACGGGAGGTGACAGGATTGTGTCCTCCATCCGTGTTGATTCCCGACTGAAACCAAGTCCAAGCTGAAAACGCAAAATACGTTTCAGTTTAATGGTAAAACTGATACATACATCGTGAGCAGTCATTTATTTGTCACTTAGCTTTGGCCAATGTAGTTAGTGAGTGCCACTTAAACTGCCATGTTTAGTTATGGAGATGTGACTGCGAATCTGTAGTTATTAGTTCATGAAAAAAATGGCTGTTATTTTATTTATTTATTTATTTATTTATTTATTTATTTATTTATTTATTTATTTATTTATTTATTTATTTATTTATTTATTTATTTATTGATTTTTATTTACTTATATACTTACTTACAGACTTACTACATACCTACATAGTTACTATACATTTTTAAATATTTAAATTTGTTCTTTAAAGTACTGCTAACGTTATTACAACGTTTCTAACAAGCTTCTAAGAAGCGCGAAAAGGCTCTCATAACAATCTATGTATAATAATACTTGCAAAACAAGGACTTCACACAAAAAAAAAATAATAACAGCCATTTTTTTGGTGGCTGTTATTAATAGAACCTTCACCAAAGTCCTTTTCTCGTGTGCTCGGTTCTTCTGTGAAATGCTAAGGTGTTCAAATGTCACTCACTGTTCATTAGTTCGCCGTGAGGATAGGTTGCGGCAATTTCTCGGACCATAGCATCGGTGGAAGCAAGTGCTACTTCGTGTTCGGGCACGTTTTCTTTGACGGCTTTTACAAGAGCATCTCCTCCTAAATCAGCGATCCGGGCGCCGTGTTTTATCAACTCTATCTCCTCTGAAGATTTTAGCATGCGCATGCGCATAACTGGAACGGAAATGTCGACTAACGAAGACCCAGGAAGGCTGTCAGAGAATTTTTTGTGGTTTTCAAGGGTGACGTGGTCAAACTCAATCCCCAACTTCTTAGCTCCCTTGAGCTAAAAAAAAGGAAAGAAATGGATAGAAACATGGGTGGACAGTCTTATAACGGGCAGACATCGGACTATCGAGCCATCAGTAGAACCTCCAAGATCCTGCAGTTACTACAAAGGTTGTATGAAGTACTGTATAGCTCGTACGCTGGTGTTTTGACTGATCTTAAAACCCCTATCTTTACAACGTACCGTTAGCGGGGGGGGGGGGGGGCACGGAAAAGAAAAGGCGGGAAACGGGAATTTTAGACCCCCGCGGCCCCCATTCCCTGTTGTTATCAATGAAACTTAAATTCAATGCCTCCAGTGTTCAATGAAACTTAAGTCAGCAATACCTCCTGTTGTACAGCGTAATAATAGTTGTCCTTTCTCCAGTCAGTGTAACTGATGTTGCCATCTCCCAGGGTTCTCCGCCATGGCTGCCCATAGTCAATAGCTGTGAAGAAGATTGCACAGAATAGCTTATCAGGCTCCGTTAGCCGTTGACACAAAATAATTACGTTAAATTTTTCAAGCCCAAAGGTCCACGCACGTCCACTAATTAATTAATTAATTATATGGGAGGACTTTTAAAAATATACTGCGTATTACACGTACCGTATGACTGCTTTAAATTTATTAACTAAGCTCACAAGGTTTGCTGTGTTTTAATACGGAAAGTTTGAACGAGAACCTCACATGGCTAACCGCACTTTTTACCAGTATATGACCGCAACGTTCTAGTGGACACTGGGAACGTGTCACGTGTCACGTGTCCACGATTACTTTTGCGCGGAAGTTGATCACGGTTCGTGGCAAGTTTGGAAAGTAAACTTGGCCAAAAGATTGAAGCTGTTTACAGACTTACCGATTGCTTACTGGCTGGACAAGACACCAGAAGGAATATTAATTGTTGGGGAAAAGGAAAAGTTGAACACACAAAGGGGTCATTGATGCCAATTCAGTCCAGTTCAGTTGGATGCTATTCACTTTTACAGACGGCACTTACTTCAAAAATACAGAAATTACATGGAGTTCGGAACTGTAAATCAACTATGGAAAATGATTATTTTTAGTGATGTGTTCCATGGCACCAAAAATACTCCTGTTTGGTTTTGTATGAACCTCTGCTCTGTTGTAGTGTTTGCTATGTTAGCTCTGTTCAGTCAGGGATTATCACTGTACTGGTTTCTCATGCTTGCAGTGGCAGATATTCAGCTTGTTCAAAAACACTATTTGGACTACTGCTAAGTGAACTAGTTACCAGGCCTCCACAAAGTCTGCTGGGTTATGGGTCTGATGTCTGTTTCCATGGCAAAAAAAACTATTTTGCAATGAATAAAAAATCCATAATAATTATTCATGCACAGAATTATTCATTGCACAGAACTATGCATGTAAACTCTGTACAGCGATTTCAGGTTAATATGATGAATACCATGTTACAGGGCAGCAATGAAACCAGGCACCACTTGGCTGGACATGCATATTTCTGTGCATTTGATCAAAGTCTCCAGGTCTCATCAAGTGATTTTGGTGTTGTGCATTCTTCATGCTCTTAAAAATTCTTAAAATACAGGTTCTCTCAAAAGAGTGATGCAGAGAGAATATTGATGTAATTCACACTATGTGTAGTAACTGAAAGAAAAGGAGCAGCTCCAGTATTCTTTATTCTGTGCATACCACTCATATAATATCATGTGCACTTACCTGCTGACACTGTGACGGTCTTGTCAGGGGTTACTATAAGTGCATACGGTCGGCCAAAGGCGCAGTACAAAAAATCACTGAAGTAGTTTACATTATGTATGGATGTAAACACACAAGCTTCTATCTCCGTAGCCTCCATGTGCTTCCTGACCATATCAATTCGTCGCTGCATTTCTTGCACAGAGAAGGTTCCCTGTACCTTCTGGCCATTGTGATACTTCTGAGTTCTGGGAAGCTGGTCAGCCTGAGATGCCTTGTTTACTTTGGTTGAAACACTGAGGTGTGCAATGCGTAACATCGCAGTCGCAGAGCGTGTGACATTTTTTAGGGACTTTACTGGTAACTGCAGCATGTTCATACTGAAAATATAATAAAGGTGCACAAAACTAAAATCAGATTATCATTATATATTAATAATAAAATTATTATCTTCTAACTGTTCAAACAAAATTCCAACCATATTTTCAAGAATAAAAGCCAGGTATAATGCACTGTAAAGACAAGAAAGGAGAAATCAATATTGATCACTCTTGGTAGTGAAATTTTCTGTCTCCAAATCTCAGAGTCCCAAATTTCACAGTGTCATGTATCCATCTTGTCAAGATCCTCCCCTATCTCCTGTATTCTTTTAGTGAGTTCTCCTCCCCTCCCCTCCCCCCCACCCCCTGGAGTAGCGGCTCACTCCCACCAACAGTTCTAAGAAGTAACATCCAGCAGACGCTCGACAGCCAGGCCCGGAAATTACGCAGTATTACGCACAGGTTTCCCTTGAAAGTTTGCGACGGTTCGCTCTTCTACGCTTCGACGTTCTTGAGAATCACAAAATCATAGAATCATAAAATCATTTTAAATGAACTATTAAACTAATAGTTCGTCCATGTCACGTCCAAATTCCTTGAGAGGCTCGGTGTGTTTACAGACGACAAGAACAGGAAACGCTGCACTCTAGGGTTAACCCAGGATGACTCTATAAACCTCTTACCGCGCCATGATGGCTTCCGAGTGTCAGGCCCGGTTCAGACGCCGCTCCTGACATGCGCCGAACCTAATAGTAATAGATTCGACCCTGGTTCGACATAGGAGCGACTGTTGATTCAAACGGCGAACTTTTCCTGCCGCACCAAATACACAATAGTGCTTATGTTTAAGGATACATGTTTTTAATTCAAAATAATTTAAAATAATTTATGCAATAGGTACGGCACATGTGAAGAGCGGCGTCTGAATCAACGTCGCTCCCACGTCGGATTATGCGACAGCGTCAGTTGAACCTAATACCGCTGCCGTACCTAATTCAAATATGCCGAACCTAATTGATTCAGACGCCGCTCTTCTGCCGTACTTAATTCAAGCATTAGGTTCGGCGCATGTCAGGAGCGGCGTCTGAACCGGGCCTGTCAAGGGAGTCAAACGGGTGTATCGAAAACGAAGACCCCGAAAACGAAGACCTAAGACCCAGAAAACGAAGGCCCCAAAATAAATTAACATAAATTTGCGGGGTCTTCGTTTTCGATTTTCGGTGGTGGGTGTATCGAAAACGAAGACCCATAAAACGAAGACCCCGCAAATTTTGCCACTCGTCGTAAAGCTTGAACAAGCAGTATGAAATAGAGTGCCACTTAGTGAAGCTGTTGGCTATTACTGTTGGGGTCTTCGTTTTTCGATACACCCACCACCGAAAATCGAAAACGAAGACCCAGAAAACGAAGACCCCGCAAATTTATGGGGTGTCTCGAAAACAAAGACCTAAGACCTAAGACCTCGAAAACAAAGACCTCGAAAACGAAGACCTCGAAAACAAAGACCTTGAAAACGAAGACCTCGAAAACGAAGACCCCCAAAAATATGCTCAGCGAAACGCTCGATTCGCCTCGGAATTGTTTTCACTGGAAGCTGGTTGTGTGACACTTCAAACAATGCGGTATTTTTAGACGGTATGATACTTCAAACAATGCGGTATTTTTAGACGTTTGGCAATGATTCCAAAGGGTCTTAGTTTTCGAGATCTCGAAAATATGCTCAGCGATTACGGATAATTACGGAGCTCTATTTGTTCTTCAAAATGTACAAATCTTCAAATACAGATAATAGAATTATTGTCCATTAATGTAACGCAGACAACACACTGCGTCTTGCTTATGTCGTGTTGTACATCGGGGATTGGTGTAAACCTAATTAAAGGCTCTATTCAAGTCTGGAAAATCCCATGACGTTATGGCTAGACACTTGGCTAGACAAGATTTACAGATGACCAAGTTTTCAAACAGTTCTGTCTAGAATTTAGTCCTCACTGCTTAATACGAGAAAAATAGTAATTCCTTTCTTCCTCTTCCTTCCTCCCCCTCCCCCCCCCCCCCCCCCCCCCCCCCTCCTTTGTTGTCACACAACCAGCTTCCGATAAAAGCAATTCCGAGGCGAATCAAGCGTTTCGCTGAGCATATTTTCGGGGGTCTTCGTTTTTGAGGTCTTCGTTTTCGAGGTCTTTGTTTTCGAGGTCTTCGTTTTCGAGGTCTTCGTTTTCGAGGTCTTTCTTTTCGAGGTCTTCGTTTTCGAGGTCTTCGTTTTCGAGGTCTTTGTTTTCGAGACACCCCAAATTTATGTTAATTTATTTTGGGGTCTTCGTTTTCTGGGTCTTAGGTCTTCGTTTTCGATACACCCGGAGTCAAACCCCCGGGTCAAGCCACATAGGTTTGTCATGCCTATCGCAGTATACTGTGCAACATGTTTTATGACACTTAGATTTGATAGTAACATCCAACAAGCTCCCGTTCGAACGAGTTTCGCACAAACAGACTTGTCAGACTGGCTCGCTTCCGACAAGACTATCCCGTAGCGTTCTGTACCTCGAAACCTAGACTAAATATACTTATATTGCCGTGTAGCATCGTGATTCTTTTTCCTTACCTTCAAAGTGTCGAATTAAAACCTCGCAACTAGAATGTTGCAACACAAACGTAGGGTGGGGAGAGATTCGGGCGGAGAGTTAGTCACGGTGGTGGGTGGGACGGATCCCCTATTGTTCCTGGATTTCTGCATTTCCAAAACTAAAACTGTGTACTGGACTTGCCCGCTGTCGTCGCACCCGAAGCACTTGCTCAACAGCGGCGTGCGGGAGCAGACCTCCAGACAATCCCCCCTCCCACAGCCGCAGCGGTTCGCGCTCGCTCGCAACGAGTGACACTGTGGGATTGCGGTTATTATATATTTACGAACGCTGAATATAATCAGTAAAATCGGCCATGCTCAGATGCCTATCTAATTCGTATTTGTGGAAATAATTCCAGTATAATACGATAAGTCGTCTTGCTGCAGCTCAAATGCGGTAAGTCAGAGTCTACTGGGTCGAACGATGATATACAAGTAAAATACAGAATAAGCGAATAATTGATATAGTGCGCACAGTACCATACCTGCTGTTCAGCACGGAGCACATAAAACTCACCTTTAGTCCGACTATAATGAACGGAAATGCCCGAGGATTATGCAAGCCTTATACAATCCAGTCAAAACCAGTTTGAGACAGGTTGATACACCATGTAAAGTTTCGCGTGACATGAAAAATGACCCAAATGTGCCCTAAATAGACACCCAAGAAGGGAAAAACGGGAGAATTGGGGGCCTGGGGTGAGTTCAAGACGTCTGAAACGTGACCCTGTGTCACGTTATCCAAACTCACAAAGTTACCCATAAGTGTTATTTATCTGACAGATTTGAAGTTGTGTTTTTATTTTCTGTAAAGTCACATTTCTATATTACAGTTAAAACTGTATACCTACTCGTAGTGTAACTCGCTTCCTTTGTCTAAATATCTTGGAGTAACTTGTTACTCAAACAATTAAAAAACCCCAAAAAACTGGTTGATATAATCAAGACATGCACTTCTACACATTGATCTCTGTGACACTGACTACTTTTGACCTAAGTACATGTACAGCGGTGGTCGTGAAATGTATCGACGTAACGTTGATGTGGCCGGTTATGCTGAACACCTATTGGCTAACGTTTCGCGCGCCAACTCTTCCTCAGCTCACCCCCATTGCTCTAGTAACAAAAAAGGTTTGCTGCGTTTCACGCGAAGGGAAAACCCCGCTGGGAACGAGGTTGTATATCTATATTCTACATTATCTACAGCGTTTGAGAAACTATGTAAAACATGGCAACTGAAGCGGAGTGGAAATACGTAAGCAAAAACTCCTACTGTACACAGTAGTGCGATTGAGCGCTATAAATTGACGCTGTTTGGGAGTTGTGTTGTCGATTTGGTCGCCTTGTTCTCTCTTCCTGTCACGTAGTACGTGATTAACTGTCCTTTGCCTTTCACTCTCACCGGGCCCCGGTAGGTGAACATGAAACCCTTGTCTTTGAGAATCTCGTAAGTTTGATCGGTCACCTGTGATAAGGCCATAATCCCAGCATGCAGTTAGACCCCAAGAGAAGAAACTTGGATAAGGCGAGGGTAGAAGATGAGAATTAGTGGGAAGGGGAGGCAGAGGGACTGCTGATGAGGAAATACGGCGGTAAAACCTTGCTATCTCGAACTCTCAAGGAAGGCAAGAAACAGCTCGAGATAGCAGAGGATTGGGATAGCGGGGTTCTATACCAAGGGAAATTGCATTATGTTCGAGATGACGGGGAGTTTGAGAAAGCACGAGGTTTTACTGTGGGGGTATGACCAAGAAAGACAGAGGTAGAACAGTACAGACAATATGAAATAACCAAGCAAGATTTTGAACTTAAGTGCCGTAAATCTGGAGGAAACTAACGGAGAAAAGAAGCGACGAGAAAAGGAAGAATGTGAAAATGCGTAACTGACAATGGAGGAGCCGCTGACCTGTATTTGTCCGCCTTTTCCAGTGCTCTCCATGCGACTCGCCACGTTTACGGTGTTTCCCCAGATGTCGTAGTGTGGTTTCTTGGCTCCGATGACCCCGGCGACCACGGGTCCTTGACTAATACCTGTAAGTTGACCACCGTAGACTCACATACTGACCGAGCTGACAAGTTCTAATACTCTATTGTACACATCTGGTCTTCCCAATGGAGCAAAAAAAAAGCTCGCCGGCTACGCTTTCCATTACTTAACCAAATTGTGTAAGAACTAACTGCGCCATTTTACTACGGCTGTTATAATTGGCTTTCGTTATGCTTGTGTCACGTGGTGTGTCACGTGGACAGATACAGAAAATCTAGTGACGTCACGAAAGTTCAGATCATCGAAATTGGTGAGTAACTCATCGGTGCATGAACGTTGTAATGTTTCTCGTTTTATATTTGAGACGATCAGCATCTCTGACTCACCGACTCGGAGCACGAAGTTGTTGAAGGATTCCTGGTTGATGAGCTCAAGTCTGTCCCGCAGCATTAGAGCGAAGTCCACTATATCAACCAAATGTTGCCAGTCTTTGGTTTCCTAAAGACAAAAATTAATAAGAAACAAGTTACTCGACTGGAACAAACCAGTTATTTAACTGGAATAAACCAGTTACTAGACTATAGAACCCAGTTGTACTGATAGCGGGGGCACGAATGCATGGAAAGTGTCATATTATACTTATTTTTATACCTCGGCTCCAGGCTTCAGTCCGCACGCCGCCATGTACGTGCTGCCGATTGTCTTAATTTTCTCCACACCATGAAACCGAGGCTCCTGTAGCACCTGGGTACCAAAAGGAGAAGTTCCTCAGCAAACGTCTTCTCCAAACGAAATAATTTTGTATACGTTGTTGCAACTGCAGTTTGTTTTTCTGATTAATAAAGAGTTTTCCAAATTTTATCGAAACGGAACTCACAAAGAAGCATAACTTACTTCGTCAAAATCGTTAACGACTTCGTTGAGGAATCGGATGCATTCCATACCCTCGTTATTGATGCCGTCTTCCGAGTAGAACTCGTCAAAGTTCGGAATAGAGGCGAACATGACGCTGACTTGCTGATACGACTGGCTGTAAAGATCCTAAAACACAAAATATTGACGCCAATATGAACATTTGAACGTTATAGCAGGAGCCCATTGCTAAGCCCTAAGCCCAGTCCTAATCGACTTGTACATAAACACATGCATGGCTGGTGCATGACTGGTCTCACCGTGTCGTCTTTGTACTGATGACGTAAGAAATAATCCGCCACGTGTACAGGTAAAATGTTGTAAACCAGCTTTTGGTTACGCAGGCGCAGTTCGTCCACTTTCTTCTTCTCCTCATTTGCCTGCACAATAAAACAGAGTGTTTTCATTTTTTTTTTCAGGTCTTTTTGCAGAGCATGGTAAGTATATTTTTGACTCATTCCAGTCCCTCACCTCCATCTTCCACAGAAACAATAGTCGCGCTGTCTTCTCCACCTGGAACATAAAGCATGCCGGGTAGTCACGTGTTTATGAGAGATGACCAGAAGAATCACAACAGTCAACTTGATTGCAGGTTCAAAGCAAATACGACAGATATACAGACAGATACGCACCTGTCTTCCATGAAGAACCAAGATGAGGAAACACAGAGCCATAATGACCGAAGCAAAATATTTCTTTGGGAGGTACGTTTTGCTGAGATAGAAGAGATACAATCAGCACGCGGTGTACAGCAGTCGCTGACCAAAATATCGACACATAAAAAATTATACGAAAATTCGCTTGTGCCGAGTGTCTTTCAATAAATGACGAGTAAACATCGACGTATTGATAAAGACAACAACAACATGTGTATTCGCACCAATTTAGAACAAATTACAATGATTTTTAGGTAAAAGAGAAGAGAAAAAACTGTATCTGTAGGTACGCATTTGGCTCTGTGCTGTGATTGGTTTGTTTGTCACTTTACCTGGGCCTGCCAACATACACGTATGTATCAAAGTTGTCGTACATGAAGTGGTTGTTGTGCATGTTGAACACGCAGTATATGACGAGAAGAGCGAAGTTCAACATGACCTTGAGAGCGTGGCTCAGTTGTACCAGCACTGAGATGGCCACAAGAACAAGGATGCCCTTATATGAGAAGTACTGAAACGAGAAAAACCAGAAATGCAGTGAAACCGGAAAGGAAGAGAAAAGAGAAATTCATTGAACAAATTTTACCTGTGGGTATTCACAGTTAAGGCTCTTGGGGTCAAGCGGGATGGACTGGTTGCTGTTGGATTTTATTACCAATGGTTCGTATTCTGGATCCTTGCAAGTAGCCTGCAGATGTACGGCGATATCAAATGCTGCTTGGAGTGTTTATAGCATATTCACAGCACAGGACTAAGCATAACCTATCTTTAGCTGTGAGTCTATCCAACCCGCTACTTCATTTAACTCCTAAAGTTAGAGCGCGTCATCTGTCGGACCTGACCACACTCACCGGATTGGTCAATGCAACAGGCACGTGCTTACCATATCGATTAGTTCAGTTCCCGCCAAAACGGCAACCGCCAGCGTAGCGACGAGTGTCCGCGCAGGTCTGATGGATTCCAGCATATGAGATAGTTCCACCAGACAGCGCGGCAAAATCTGTTGGGGAAGACAGGGGAAGATCAGTTGTTTTAGGCGAACGGAGCTCGGGCCGCATCCCCCGAATTGCTTCACTGTACACAAAAGGTTTCGTCTATTGTATCCATTTCTATTTGAACTCCCTCATACAAATTTTCTCAACCATTCGTAGAGAAAATGTACGAGAATTGATAGAAAAATCAAATAACAAACTCTCCTTGCTGTATGTTGTATCCTCACAGAGCCAATAAAAAGAAAACACTGATGATGGCTTCTGATACACTGAGTGATCGAAATTTGCTACTTTCTGCTTCGTTTTGGACAAAATCTACGCTTGATAAAAACGAGGACATAAGCTAAATACTTAAAAATAGAATTAATTACGGTTTACCCGACAGTGTTGTTGGGCACTACTCACGTTTGAGGCTTTTGTTGCCACTGTGAACAACAGAGGAAGAAACAGAAGCACCACCCCCAAAGAAAATGTCCAGTAGTTGATCTCTGAACTGAAAATCGCGGGAAATATGTTTCAAATGTAGCAGAATAAATCCCCCCAAAAAACAAGCAAACAAACAAATACAAGCAAACAACAACAAAGAAGCCCTGAGGCTTCAATCCGCAGCTGAGGCATTTCATGAAGCCGGCACACTAGGAGTCGCGGCACCCATGCATTACGGTGCAAGCTAAATCTATGTGTCGTCAGTCACACAGAACAACAAGAAATACAGTAATGACGTCAACCTACCTTGGTAAAATGCAAAGTTCAACGAAAAAGGAGAACAGAAGAACAACAAAGAGGCACAGCATCGATTCGAAGTTCATTTCTTGTTTCTCCAGCGTGTACTGAAGGAAACAAGGCACACAGGAATAAGTAAAACAGGCGTACATGTGCCGACTACATACCGACCATGTACCGACAACATATCGACAACATACCGACCACATGCCGACCACATACAAGTGCAACTTACAGAATATATAATTATGTTTGCACCGGCTGTGCATCAACGAAACTCACCTCAAATTCAATGTCTTTATTTCTGAACCTCAGTGTAAGAGGATTCATTTGCTCTTTCACTCTGTAAGTACATGACGTTGTTTCAGCGTCTTCTGAACAAATTTAGCTACAAAACGGCAATCATTTGACGTAAAAAGAGCTACGTACCCTTCGGTTCTTTCCTCTAAGACTTCACACAGCACACTATCAAGCGTCTTGTTGCTAAGAAACGAGAACATGATGAAGTCAGAGATACACTCAACCTTAAATTGTTCGACGTAAAACAGTGAAGTTACCTCAGGGCGGCGACGGATGCTGGTTTTGTTTTTTCCTACGAGAAAACGAAGTTACCACTTTTAAAAATATTGCATAGTCAGTATAGAGACAAGGCAGATCTGACAGGCAGTTTGGACTAACACTATAATTTACTTTTTACTCGACCTAGTCTTGCTCACCTTCGTTTTCTTCTTCCACAGGCTTGAGCCCGCAATCATTTCCGCAATGGGTGATGACGTCCTCCTCAATCCAACCGGCGCGGGCTCCTTCAACCGATTCGGATCCAGCTCTCTCTGTACGTACGTGACCGCAAAAAAAATGACGACATTGGACGAGAGCGGGTACAAAATGAAGTGTTATTAGAGAAGATATAACCTGGACTTACATTGCTACAGCACACTCATCAAATCATCTGAACAATAGATGAGCATGCTTCCAATCGATAGAACTGAATATCATATTGGTTCCCCATAAATCAAATCATCATTTTGGCTTTTGCAGAAGGCACAGTGGTTTGTCGGCTTTTTTTTCGCATACAATAAATTGTCATGTCGGTTGACATTCCCTGTACAATTCTGAAAATACGACAGTTCATGCAAACCACTTGTTAACTCGGCAACACGTGCCGGATATTGCTAGCATTCTTGACAGAGTTTTGAACGTAATTAAACAATAGTTACATGCAAGGGTTGATTTACCTGTGACTCCGCCGATGTTTCGTTTTTCTGGCTCTTCGGATCCAATATCAGGAAAGTTTCCACTCCTTCCTGGCGGATGTAATCATTTCTGCTCCCTCCATTACCAGGCTCCACGGCAAAATCATCCGCCACACACTTGCGTGTGGACTGGGAAATGTGAACCCGCCTAGGGGGGAGGGGAGGGGAGTAAGCGAATAGTATGTCCTCCATAGTAAGATTTGGAATGTGTGCGAGGTCCTTACCCGGGAATGCCACCCGACTCCATGTTGTTTGCTAGTGTGACGTCATTGGACCAGGCGTCGAACTGCCACTTCCTCCTCCCCAGGACTCCCGCTAACAGAGTACCTGAATGAATGCCAACGCGCATGTCTAACGAAGAGACGCCGGTTTCTTTCCGCACTTTTCTGAGAATGACACAGAGACGAACGAAAAGATGTTCAAATTTACTTCACAAAAAGACTTTTATATGAAGACAGATAACTATGTATTTTTGAGACGTCCAGTAATGCCAGTCACACTAGCGCATGCGTATTCAGTACTTACACTATGTGAGCTATCATGTCGAGTCCCATGTTGACTGCGCACTGCGCATGCTGGCTGTTGTCATCCAGTCCCGAGATGCAATAGTAACAATCTCCCAGGATCTTGATGCGCTGACAGCGGTTTTTCTTGAAGGAGATAACGAGTTTGAAATTATATTGATGTCCAAGGACAAGAAAAGGAGCGGAAAGATATGAAGTGCAAGGGAAAAGTATGGAAATGGAGAGGAAGAAACGAGAGGACAAAAGACTTTTGCATCAGCAAAATTGTGCCAGCAATAAGAAAAACGACATGACAACTGAAGGTAGCTAGAATACTACAAGTCTACAACAGAAAACGAGCTCTTACCGTAGCAATTTTGTCAAACACTCCAAAAAGTTTGTTCAGTGTCACAATAAGTTCCTCTGCCGTGCACTTGGATGATAAGTTGGTGAAGCCCACAATATCCGCGAACAAAATACTGCCAAGAAAAATAAAATGTCAAATTAACGACCACAAAGGAGGAAGGTGTAGAGAGGGGTGAGCGGGGATGGGATTTGTAAGGAACGATTGCGTCAAACTGTATGTACAACAAGTAGAATAAATTACAACAGATCGAAGAAATGGCTAGGGCTTGATACAAAAAGCTGACTGAGGCAAAGTGCTTGACCGACCTGCAAGCTTTGTGCCTTTTGATGAACAGTTTGTTGAAGTCGCCATCTTTGGAGATTGTGCCGTCGGACACGATAACTCTCTCCATCTCTGTCGCCACGTGTTCGGGCAAAACCGACAACAGCAGTCGTCTCTGAAAACAGCGCCCGCACTCCATAAGTACAGCGCCCGCATACATAAATACACCTTTTGTCTTTAAATTTTTTATCTGAGCAAGCTCTCAAACGCCAAGTTCAGTTCTTATTCCTTACTGCCTTACTGAATGATGTATTCCTAGTGATGAGATGCCAGATTCTCAGAAGGGGTCAAAGTTCAATCCGTCATTGCTAATTTAACCTCTGGCTCCTTACCTGTTGCACGTTCTGGGACTCGAGACTTAACTTCACTTCAAGTGACTGTCTGGTCTCCAGCACAGACCTTCGCTGCTTTCTGTCGGCAATGTAGTAATCAATGGCGCCCAAAATGTTGCTGCACACGAACAGCAGAATGTTGGCAGCGATCTGTAGCACAGAATTAGACGGCCGTCAGTGTTTGGCGCCCTCACTCTCTTAGTCACTTAGTTTCTAAAATCCTCTCTCCTATTCGCCTTTCTCCCTCTCTCTCTTTCTCTCTCTTTCTGTCTGCGTATCTAGTCACGCTCTGTCTGTCTGTGTATGTCTTGAGTCTGCTTGGCAATCGTTCCTTTTCGAGCGCGCAAATAGTCGACCCCGCTTGAGCTTTTGACCACCTCTCGTTTGTTGTTTCTCTCTTCCTATTCTATTTACTTATCTATTCATTTCAGTTCTTTTTACTTTTGCCACATTCCGTTCTTCCGGTCTAATTACTTTTTCAGTGCTTTTTTTCTTCAATTGAATATTCCTTATTTTTGTATAACTTTGCGTTATTTTTGTATAACTTTTGATATACGAGCAATTTGTGCATGTCATTTCCGAAACAGGAGACAAACTAATAGCTTAAGTTTTTGAACAGCAAATGTAGCAATTGCGACACTTATTTCAAACACAATAGAAATAACTGAGCTGAAACGGAGGTGCGCTTTCCACAGGCCGGATCTAGTATAGTGAATTAAACTAAATTATCACTGGAAAGGAAGTTATGAATTGATAAACGACGCCCGAATTTAAGTCTGCAATCAACCTAAGTGTTTTAATTGTTTCACAACTTAGCACTTTTAGGTGTAACCATAACAACTTACCCGCAACAATTGTGTGGAGTTTGTATATTTTTATTTTTTTCATTCTCCACAGTAGGAAAATGTTGACTGAGAAGTTTGTTCCATAAGCAATGCCGGTGGGGTTGGAGTCAAATGTCATCGATACCATTATTAATTGCTGGTAAACATGGTCGAGCATGCAAGATCAAATGAAAAGTGCTGTCATTGTGCACAAGCATCGTTCAAAAAACATCCAATTAAAACGCAAGCCGACATGACAGTGAACGACATTTGACTGACAAGAACTTTAATTCCCTTTTCGAAAGAAACTCTATACACTTATTGACGATTGTACAAAAAAACAATCCGACTTTCTTCTTTTATGTCCAACGATCATTTAAGCGTGTCTTTGCCTTTTCTTGGGGAGAGTCTTGTGGTTTGTTTTATTCCTGTTTTTGCTGAATCTCTCTCGCCACCTCAGGGTAATAAATATTATTTCGTAACTGTGATAGGCTGCTGCACAGAACACCTGCTTTCAGAAATGTGTTAAATGGCCTCTGGTCGGCTTTGTTTTGGGTCCCATCAAAAGTAAATATTGCCGGAGTGAAACAGTCTTTTGTAGGTTCTGAATTAATAAAAAAGGTTATCATTGTTTCATAAGTGAGTTTGGGCCCCCTTCTCGATAGGAAACTTTACTATTGCATATTGGCTAACTAAAACAAGAATCGCCTAAATCGAAAAAGTCAAGCTTCAGTGGTCAAGCTTTGCTTGTTGCGAGCTTTTAAAATCGCCCCAAATGTTGTAGTAAACGACATCCTGATTGAGTTATGTGCTTATTTTAAATCAGAACCTGTAAAAATGAGGTTATAATAATCGTGCGTTGCACTTTCTGTTTTCTTGAGTGTTTGGAGTCATAAGCCACTACGCAATTCTAAGTTTTCGTGCCTTCTTAGCTCAGCGCAGTATTCAATTCGATCATTACCGGGTATTTGTTTTGGCAACTGAATCAGTAACATTAATCGTTCTTCTTGCGACTGTTTCCGCTCTTAGCGGCGGCTATATTCTTGACCAGAACTGGCCAAAATGACAAGTATTGCTTTGCATTTGCTCTTAATATTTGATACGAGCATGATCGAACTACTAAAGCACAGTCAGTGTAATCGCCGTATAATTCTAATTTCGCTTCTTATCGAACCCTGCGTTGCGAGGCGTTTATTTTAATCTCTATGAAACAAGCGCGCTTGTGATTGGACGAGCATCGCCAGGTGCACTGAATGTGTTCTTAGTTCGTCGTTGCTCTAGTAGAATAATAACTTGCAAGAAGAAGACTTTAAACCGTCTGTAAACGCTTTCTTGTTCGCCCCTTGTATGACAGAAACTGTCGGGAAAGATATTGAAAATTTTACTCGCAGCCGAACAGTGAAAATATAAAAGAAAACGACGTTTTCGTAATCGTGCTATATTCCCGAAACGCCAAACGAAATTCTCGATGTATTTGTTGATGGTTTAGACAAAATTATAGTAAGGAGATTTAATCGATCAAAATTAGGAGTTTATTTTGGCCAGGATTGAAACAATTTATGGCTTTCAAATTATAGTTTTCAAAAATGGAGAGGAACATAAACGTAATCACCCTCAAGAACGGCATAAAATAGTCTAAAACACACACACACACAAACCGTCTAAAATAACTCGGTTTCAGCGTCTGTACGAATGTTTTTTAAGCAAGTGAAGAAGTCAAAGTTGATACAGAACGCAAAAACCCTTTGTATCACTTATTCGACAAGGAGTCTGAACTTACCTGTCTCTCGAGATGATGAATATTCTTCACGGCAAGTGTTCCCACAACGATTGTGTGTACAATTACAGCAACGAAAGCCAACGCGGTACAGACCGGCAAACGGGCTGGCAGCATCACGTATGTTATAAACATCAGAAACAAAAACATGCCCACAGAATCGCTAGGAACTAGCGGGTCGTATCCAATAGCCAAGTCGACAGTCAGTTGACAGCATACAGTAAACCACACGACGTAAGGTAGGGCTGAAATGACTTTGCAAGGCAAAGCTTTGAAGGCGTACAGAGCTCCCAAAGTGAGGTTCAAGACGCCAAAAACACATGTCACGATCAGACGGTTAATCTGAGTCGGGTTAGACTTGTCCAGTACCACGCAATACATGCTCAAAAGCGCCAAGTTTACCAGAAAGTCTAAGCAAATAATGTACAGGATGCGATCTTCCTTCTGAGAATTGTAGTAGCGTTCATAGATGGATTCCAAATTTCTGGAAGGAAACTCCGCCTTGAAGGGGAAACAGCAGTGCTTGCAAGTCGACAGGAAAGATGCCGGGCGCCCCATTTCTTTCTCTGCTGTTTCCGGAGATATTTTTGGCGGAATTGGGAACGCTACCTTGACACAAGATGAGCTGATTTTTGACTCGGAGTTTTTGCTCATTTGGAGGAGTTTCGCTTGAGAGTCCGTGCTTCCACGATCACTCGAACTGTTAGAGTTCCTGCACTGAGACATTTCAGTCGCCTGAGTAGTATCAGACTTGACTTTCCTTACTTCCCTGGTCTGATTTCCTACAGCTGTCTCATTTTCTGGTGTTCCAGGGGAAATCCTCGATTCTTTCACGGTCGTCTTCATTTTTATATTTCTTGAGTAAGACAGTTTTCATGACAGTTTGAATCTTCCAAAAAACATTGGTCACTATAAAAAATGCAAACTTCAGTCTAAAAACACGATGTGTTTCCCGAACCTTTTAATATTCGCAGTGCACAGATAATGTAAATTAGGGTCGATAGTGCAACCAGCGGCTGTGATTGGCTCGTTAAGACAAAGGTCTCTTACGCACAAAGTGAACAAACATACGTGTGACATGAGTCGGTAGTTTGAATGGCACATACACATACTTCAATTTCTTTATGGCCTTTTGACGGTCGGGACTGTAACGCCATTAGAAGAACAAGTACTGGGAAAAGAAAGCGCTGTCCTAAACTTTTAATGAAATGAAATTGGGAAGAACATGTTGAAAGAGGACTTGCAATAAATAAATAGCAATTTTCGGCTTGACTGCGCCTGGCAGGTGGGGTCGTTTAGTGCGTTTTCAGAATTCGTTTATCGATTTCGTGCAACAGTTATGCGGAATGTATTGACTTGAGGTAAACCTGATGGGACTAAAATTTTTAAATTAGACTTACAAAACGTGATTGAGGTTCATGCGTTGTATTACGGATGATCTCTTCTCCCACATGCAATTCTAGTTCCTGTTTCCGCTTCAGTTCGTGCATTCTATGTGCTATTTTTGTCATCGTCCAGGAAAACTTTCCCGTTCTCATTTTATTTGGAGGTGCATGTATTTTATATACCGTGGACACCTGTTTTGGCGACAACCGTTTCCAGGGCAACCAATAACAGTCGTTTTGCATTGGACATAATGTGCAAGAAAAATACATTTTAAAATCACCATTCAATTTTAAACCATAATAGCACAGGAGTGGGGATTAGAATAAAGTTTGTTCAGTTCTCGAGATACGTTGTAATTTGTTGAGTGACAGCGTGGTGAACAAGAATAAGACAACTTGAATTACAAGGGGAGACGGAGAGGTTCTCAGATTCAATCGCCGCTGCAAATGTCAGAAATGTTAAGCAACAAGTACAGAACTTCTTTTTAACGATATGCGATATTTTACAAAAAGCAATTGTTTGCCATTGTTTTCATCCCCCTTCACGCCGGGCGCTTACTGAATCACTCGGCCCTGGTGTGAAGGGGCTGTATTCGCAGGTCACACCCTAAGTGATATTTTAGGAGAGATGTTTGCATGGGAGTTAAAAAAAGAAAAAGATAAACGAAAATGGAAAGCAGCGCGTAACCAAAGTTTGTGCATGATTTATATTGCTATTTATTGGACCTATGGTGTTACTGACTTTTGAATCGCTCTCTGGAACGCAGTGGCTATCAGTTCCTAACCCGCGTTATATATATATTTTTTACTACTGGTCAAAAGAACTGAGGCACAAAATCTCTGTGGTCGGAAGCTTTATTCAAATTAAATAGCATATTAAGGTTGACCTGCGTGAGTACGTAGATGTTTGGCAAGATTACTAGAATCACTAAATGCTATGTTACAGTGTGTGCACTGAAATAGTTTTTCACCGGTGTGAGTACGAAGGTGCTCGGTAAGAGCACCAGACTGACTAAACGCCTTGTCACAGTGTGTGCACTGAAATAGTTTTTCACCTGTGTGAGTACGGAGGTGCTTGGTAAGATAATGAGAACTACTAAATGCCTTGTTACAGTGTGTGCACTGAAATGGTTTTTCACCGGTGTGAGTACGGAGGTGCTTAGTAAGAACACTAGACCGACTAAATGCCTTGTTACAGTGTGTGCACTGAAATGGTTTTTCACCGGTGTGAGTACGGAGGTGCTCAGTAAGAACACTAGACTGACTAAATGCCTTGTTACAGTGTGTGCACTGAAATGGTTTTTCACCGGTGTGAGTACGGAGGTGCTCGGTAAGATGATTAGACTGACTAAACGCCTTGTTACAGTGTGTGCACTGAAATGGTTTTTCACCGGTGTGAGTACGGAGGTGCGTGGTAAGTCCTACAGATGTTTTATATGACTTATTGCATAACGGACACCAATTTGGCCGGACAGCTGTGTGAGTTCTGAGATGGTTGCTTGCGTCTTTGGAAGTCGTGGCTTCGTTCTCACACAGGGGACACTTCAGGTTGTGTTTGCGTGCAGCTGTGCATCGGTACTTGACATGCCTCTCGAGAAAACGGAAACATGTAAACAGCTTCCCACAGTTTTCGCATTCAGGTTGATCTTTTCGAACTGTATGATGACAAAAACAGTGATCAGAGCTTTCAATTTGTAAAAAAAAAAAAAGGACTAAGAGGGAACTTACAGCACACTCTTCAGAAATTCCAATACCGGCAAGTCTCATCAGCGGAAAACGAAAATCTGTTTATTTTCGTTTTTCATCGAACTGCGGCACGGGGCAAACGCTCGAAACGTCAACTCAAACTTCTTAACGATGTCCAGCTAGTTTCACAAATCAACCTTTAGTCTATTTATCATGTTGTGCCTTCCTTGTTTATGTATGAACATCGATAAAGGGATGCTAAGATCAAATACTGGATATTCTAAATACCCAGAGACTAGGTAGTAGATTTTGTTTATTTTTGGTATATTTGGTCTGAAATAGAGTTAATTAGGCCTCTGTACGGTCCCCCTGAACTGGGCTTAATACCAGAACGGGACTGATTTTTTTTTTTTTTTTTTTTTTTTTTTTTGTTGAATAATGATTTGTATCAGTGATTAGGGTCCAACAGGAGTTGACAGTATCTCTGGTGACCCGTACCTTTTGTTTCGCCGTCGTTGTCCGTCACCGTTATTCCCAGGTCCTCTGCGTATTTGTCTCCATACCACACCAACAACTCTGTGTTGGCTGGGATCGTTTTGTAGCTTCGGTAGAAGATATTTCCACGAAACTGGAAAGCGACAAGGTTTTGTTCGTCTTCAGACCGTGAGCAATTGACAAACCGCATCCAGTTGCTGCAGGATTCCTCAGAGCCATCAACAAAATGACAAAATTTTCCATCCTTCATTATCTAGAATATTAAAGCAACTATTAGTTTAATTATACCGGCAAAAACTACTAGAAATACGATAATCGCAGATATCCCCTCGCTCAGTAGTGGGTTTTCGGAAAGCTGGATTCTTGTTTATTTTCGGTTCGGAGATTATTTAAAAATTCTTTTGCAAACCACGGCTGTTGTAGCAACGTCACCAGTCGGCCGCTAAAAAATATCTTTGTCGCACGGCAGTACATTTACACGCAACTACAGAATACTCCCTAGGCTTGAAAGCCAAGCAAAGTCGATCTTGGACACTGAATTTTTTTTTTTTTTTTTTTTTTACTTTATAAGTTTAATACGCTTCTTCGAGTGTGACAAAATTTAGAGCCGTCAAAGCGAGTCGCTTGTTTACACGCTTTCGAAGTCTCGGGACCGTGTGAATTTTGGCAGGGATTCAATTTTGAACACAACAACTTTTCAAACTGCGTTTGACGATTTTAAAATCTTTGACAGAAAAAAGAAATCAAGTCACTAAATAATACAAGGTCCGATTGTATTGAGCGAGCATTAACCAGGTCACTAAATAATACAAGGTCCGATTGTGTTGAGCGAGTATCTTGCGGGGTCCCGCTAGTAGACAATAATATACAATAGACTGTAATTGTTTAATTTGGAAAGCAGTGGCCGGATATTTTCTAATACTTTAATAGCCTTCAAAAAGCAAAAGCATCAAGATTAACCCGGTTACATTTTATTCTTGAATACAGTGTGCCAACAAACGCGGCGACAAAACTTCACAGCATGTGTCAGACTGTCAGTGAAATTATGCAAATATGTCAGGAATCGGATGACACAATCTTGCACGAAGGCACTCTGAAATAGCTTTGAAAACTAGCGAAAAGATCACAGTATAATCCTACTTGGCCTTCATCACAGTTCCCGGGGCATCAAACGACAAAATATACGGCAATTGTTGAAATACCATAATGATAACAGGACCGTCATTAAACAAAAGCGTTGTACGTTAATTGATGTAAATTTTCAAAACTCACCGGTTCCTGAAAGTTATAGCTTTAGCTCTTTTCCAGCAAAGGAAACAAAACCCAAAACACTACTGTTTACGTCTTCAGTGATTTCAAAGTACACCGTATAGAGCAGTCCTCATACAGTACGAAAATTCCACTTTCCATTGTATTGTGTGTCGTCATCTTGTCAAACTTGGATTGTGAAAACTACATTCCTGTTATTGTAAAAGGTGAAATTTGCCACGATGATTGTTCGATTTCCACCAACTGTATTTTGCTATTTCTTTCTGAAGAAGTGTCTGCGTTTTAACACAATACTGGCGTCTGGGATTGTGTTCAGGTCGACCAGTTGTGCCTTTAAGAATCCGTTTCACGGCTAGTAAGCTTGCCTCCCATACACCGGCAAAATATCCGGGCAAATTACAGCCGTCCGTCGAACTGCTTGGCCTTGTATCTACATCTTATTGTACAAAATCACTTCCGTTCGTACTCTTACAGCTACCGCATGTCACTAAGAAAATGGCGGTTTACAGTTAAGCTGCCGATGTAACCTCGCAGTGGTCGCTCGACGTGGATGGCCCTGGGGACGAGTCGTACCCCCCCACACACACACACACACACACACGAACATTAAATTTCGAGATGGCGACACGCTTGGAGTCTTCAAATGATGCGATTTTGCTGCATTAGCGTCGTGATTATTTTCCTCACTTCGTTCGGGGACAAATTTCATATCCATAACAATATGGCTGAAATGGTCTGTTATGGGTAGGCAAATGTCTAAAATCAAGCTCATCACCATAGGCAGTTGGAACATGGATGTCATTCAGTTTCATATATTATTCATAATGCACTTTCATAGCATCATGAAATGTTTGACAGCCGACTGGTTATCAGTTGTACACACAAGATATACTTAGCAGACTTGAATACGCAGTAAAAACATTACAGGAGAAAACCGACAATTTGGACCTTTTTCTCACCTCCCACATGTAGCTGGTGTCAGTGTCATCTGCGACGTCCTCCAGCTTAACGTTCCGGCCTCTGTACGGTCCAAACCGGACGCCTTTGCTAATCTCGGTAGTGCTGAACACTCCAAGGCCAGAATTTGGAATTGCGGAGGGCTTGATTATTAAGTTAGCAGGTGTTGAGGCTTTGGCAAGACTTGAAATACTAATACTGCTGGTGTCAGGAACAATAGAGTCATCAACTACAATTAATGGACCGTGGACTGGACAGTCACCTTCATGGAGGTCTTGACATTCCTCGCAAACTGAAGAATGTAGAAAATATGTATAATTATTCGCTAAAGATAATTACACGTATACCATAAAATAATACTAAAAGAATCCTACGAACGTATCAGCAAACTCTGGAGTCACGGTAAGGAGATATATGTTTGTACGTCTACAATATTTTATTAGAATAAGATCTAACGAGATGGAGCGGCCAAGAAAGCACATTGTCCAGGACCTACAACATTGACTTACACAGATAGTGATCGTCATCTGGCACTTCCGCTTCTCTAAAGCACCTCTTGCCCGCTCGTTTTGGGTACCTCTTGGTGGAGTCCGCACTTTTTCCTGGTGACATGCAATGTTCAAACTGTCCCAAGATTGTGTGAGTTGAAACTTTCCCCAATTCCTCAAACGCTGAATCATCTGTTTGGTTCACAGACTCGGACTCTCTGTGTGAGGTCTTCAAAGAACACGTGCCCAAGAAAAACGAATAAGAAATTCAGACAGGATCGAAAAGTACTACAAACGAGAAAACGAGTTGTATGCACGTCAGCCGGGAGAAATGGGACAAGCGTGGCATTTAACCAGTGTACGTTTCTTCCTTTTTTTTTTGTTTTTGTTTTGTTTTTTGTTTTGTTTTGTTTTGTTTTTTTGTTTTGCAGTTAATACCGAGTTGCGTTGCTCTACTGTTTTAGAGATACGGATCATTCTGATCGAAAATCCTGCAAGTGCAATTTTTCGCGTAACTTTAGCGGACGTATATTACATCAAAACGTTGGTTAGTAGTGCAAACAACTTGTTACCTTTCTGTTTAGCCCGTGGTTTGGCTGGACTAACCTCTTCGGTCTGAATTCTGTAATAAAAATAAAAAATGGATCAACGCACAGTTTTATCATAAACAAAATCACACTACCACTCCAAACAAGAAGAAAATAAGATAGATGACCGTGTGTTCGCTACTTCGCTAATTCGCATTTGCTTCAGTTCTACACATATCTAACCTGGCATAAACCTTTTCACAAGTTTTTTCTGAGCTCTGACATCTTCAGAACCAGGCAACCAATCTTCATCGCTGCCGGCACTGTCACTTTCATCACTCGAGAAGTTGGGCATCTTTCTTTCCTTTTTTACTGCTTTGGTTCTCTTTGGAAACCTTGGAGGTACTTGTACAGGAAGACCTAAGAAAAACAACTTATCAGAGAACACATTGCGGCGACACCGTTTTTCTAATATTGGCTTTGTTGTTCACGGCGCCACAAATGAACTTACCGCGTTCAAGCAACTAACCGAACATAGCAGAAAAGATAGCAAGAATGCCTAATTTAGTCGAATTCCTTTCCCAACCAAACGTTATAATATTCTTGGGCATAAACTCCTTATTAAAATGTGTAACAGCAACGTGCAATAGTAAATACTCGTTCGCTTCAAGGACGTCGGAAGAGTAGTTTGAAACGCTAGTATTGTCAAACATTGAAGATACAGTCTACATTTGACAAAGCACTGGACCTCTCACAAGATAAGTGTTTCTTTTTTTCACATTCACTTACCGATACTTCTCATAAATTCATGGTTCCGCTTGATATTTTGCTGCCGAAGTAATTCATACTCGGACAGTGGTTCCTCTGGGATTGACATCTCTGATGAAGACAACAATTGGGCATTGCCATTTTGTTTTTGACTTGAGCCGTACGTTTTCCCACAGCAAAAATATTATATTTTATCAGTAAAAACATAGAACTCACCTCAACAACTCCAACTTTCTTGCGAAAACTGAAAAAATTTGTAGTCGCGCACAACAAAAATCCCGCCAAATACTACGTCACAAAAATATTGAAATGTGATTGGCTGTTCTTGGGAAGGCGCGAAAATCGCGCGGCTACACACTTCCCGCGGCTGCGGCCTTGATTCTCTTCTCTGTCCGTGACAAAAAATCCAGGGAGGAGTGGGTGGGGAGACAGTTTATGTGACGCAAAAATTGCTTCGATCGATTCTAGGTCAATGTCCATTTTTCTGTTACTTCTGTCAATTTATTTAAGCAGAATCCTCCACATCTGCCTTAAAAATAAAATCATAACATTTCATTATACAAAACTGAAACCGAAAGGCTGAAACCGTTTTATTTACAAAAATGAACTAATTTATTGAATTCGTAAAGTATCAAAGGATAATATACATATCAACAGGAAAAACAATACAAGTAATTCTGTTGTGCGCGCTTTTCAAGATCTTTGAGAAAACACTAATTCTACCAACAATGCATCGCCTAGTTCGACTCAAACATTTGTCTATGTATAGAAAGGGGACATTTGCTCCTGATCATTTTTTGTAATGGGCTGGCAAAAAGAGGACACAAAGTGTCCGCAACATCCTTCGATGTTTCCAGGGTGGCAAAACGTGCGGCAGCATGATTGCGCTCACCGCGGACACAACGAAGTTTTACAGAAACGTATTTTGCGTCCATGGAGGAACAAGTCTGTGTCCACAAGAAATGTTTCGCGCATAGTTAAACGGGTCAACATTTGAGGAACATGCGCTAGCAGTGTTGCCGCCACAAGAGAACTTGGTATTTGTTCGATTGTTCACGGTCGACCTCCTAACTCTCACTACACCGTCACTTATGGATTTGTAGAATTTGTATACAGTTTGGAGTCAAAGGATAGAAGGTAATTTGCTGTCTTAGGAGATACGGCATTGTTGAGCGCCATCTTTGAGATCAAATTTGCCAAGTTGAGCCAACCCACCATCGCCCTTCAGAGTCAGTTCAAATCGGTTCGCGTCGGAACCATTCGCATTATCTCGGGTGTTCGGCTCACAACTGTCGCCTCCCGACGTTTTCTTCGTCTCCAATTGGCGTTGCATGTTCTCCAACTGTTTCCGCAGACTGCGGGACAGAAACAAGTGTTATAAGCAAACAAACAACAACAAAAACAGCAAGAAAACCAGCTTACCTCTGCATTTCTGTGTTATAAATAGTCTCCTGCTCTCGAATCGTTTTGTCGCGTATTTCTTGTGTAGTAAACTGAAGGGAAAAAAAACAAACACCATTCATCAGTTAGGCAAAACTGAGGAATACGAACATAAAGAGCGATACTTTTTACAAACAAAATGAGAGAAAACAGTATAGTAAGCATCACGCATAACGACGTCTCTACAAATCAATCTGGTACCTCCTCGTCCCTGGTTTTCTGTCGAAAGTAGCACCTGACGACAAAATAATTGCATATTTATGAACTCAAACTTTATATGAAGCAGTGCCAGACAGTAAATGCACTTACACATCATATATATTATCGTCTGTACTAAACAAATGCATCTTCAAGCCAATTACAAATATATTCTTAACGAATGTTTTATACACAAAAAAAAATCCAGTCAAGAAGATTTGACTTTTGATCTGAAACGAGGTGGTCACGTGGTAGTACTTACTTTCCCTCGGGTGTTGTGTAGACGAGTCCTGTGCACTTGACAATGGACACCTCCACCACAAAAAAGTTGGGTATCGCTCGCCTGGTGCAGGCCCTGCAGTGTACAGTAAGCAGCCAATCAAAACTGTGCGCCTCTGCTGCAACCAACCAAGGACGGGGCGCCCACAGACACTTACCTTTGATGTCCAGCGTCCTTCACAACAGGTACAAAGTCCACCTACAAAACAATAATGTCACTGCGATCAGCGTACTGTCACACAAGATTTGAAAACCTGTTCCATAATCGAGTTACCTGATAAATGTCATGCTTGATTGACGGGCGGAAATCATCCATGAGAGAGTCAACTCCAAGGCGCAGCAGGTCTCTCTGACAAAAAAAGGGGGGGAGGGGGGGGGGGCGGGGGACAGGGATCAGTCACGCTGTCTGTTATACTTCCAGTCAATCTAGTAAACGTCAATATCAATCATCATCATCATTAACATTATCAAAATCAATAAAAATATTCTTTTGATGGATCGTGAGAGAACAATGCAAGGAAGACGAAGATAAAGAAGCAGGAACAGATAGCATTGATAAATGAATACGGGCTGTGCTCACGTGTTTTCGGTCGATTTTGATTCCTGCTATAGTTCCATCCTTTGTAACTCCAATGTGCACAGTACCGCACTTTCCACTGTTCAGAAACGCGCAAACCGACCTGAAGAAATGAAATCATATAATTTAAAACAACCTTTCACGTTGTACACCTTGGTTTGAGGAAAGCACAAACATTGGACAAAACAATTGCGGCGGTTCATTTTCACCTCGCTATTTTCTTCTTAGCAACCTTCTGAATGCTCGAGTAGGATCTGTTAACAAATATTGCAAACTATAAGAAATTATAAACAGGTATGTGAATATTAAACGTACTTAATGATGTGAATACAGGGCACAGCACGGAAGTCGTGTTGGGTTACCTGAACGAGTGCTCTTCGTCCTCTCTGAAGGGCACCTGGTATCCAAGAACGTAAAAATTCTCTGCCTCAACATCAGTCTGCAATGGGAAATAATGAACGGGTATTACGATGTATATTGGTATCGTTCAGCTCCTCGTCAGAGTAAATATAGTGTGTTAGTATATGGCTCCTCAATCTCGGAATATCAAGTACTATTCACCTCCCGGCGGCTTCCGGTAAAACAAAATGGCGCGCGAACCCAATTTTTGCCCACTTTCGTCGGAAATAAAATAGCTATTTGGGAGTTGGCTATTGAACTTGTGTGGTATATACTAAAACATTTATTCGCCTCAGTGTCGGTGAATAGCGGTGGATATTTACCTCGCCGAAACGGCTCGGTAAATATCCATCGCTATTCACCTCCACTTCGGCGAATAATTGTTAATTGACCTGTCCTTACATTATCAGTGTTGACAGCCGGGACGCCCCTGTCTTGCACCAAGCTCTCTCCATCCGTGTCTCCATCTGTGTCGTCATAACTAGTGCCATTCCCACCCTCGGACTCGTCGTTGGAGCTCTTGCGCAGGCTTTCCAGTGACATTCCGAGGCGTGCGGGCTTGGTACCAGGTTGACTCCGCCTTCTCGATCTGAAAAAGACCGGACAATTTCTCAAAGAACAAAACGTTCTCAAAATACACACAAAGCAAGGCATTAGACTCAGTCCAGGGATGAAGAGCAGATGTAAGGGGCAACAGTCTTCACCATAAATATTTAGATGACCTACCCTCTGGCTCGACTTCGTCTTGAGGTGTAAATCTCGTCATCACTCACCGCTGACAGAGAGAATTTACTCTACAAGAAAACAAGGGGACCAGGAGCAAGTAAGAGAAAGATGACACAAAAGGAGAAAAGACAAAGGCCTCAAACAGAAAAACTGAAAAATACAAGAAATTCAGCAAAGAAAGGAACAAGGAGATGCCTTTCAATAATCTGAAAAGATTAACAAACTAATGTAACTAGTTCTCAGAAATCTTAGAGGGGAGAAGGCCATGAGGCAAAGACATTTTACATGACAAGTCGCGTCAAGAAATCTAATGACTAGTGCTGACAAGGTGAGCCTTACATAAGTGGATTCATCAATAATACTTCTTGTGTCCAAAGGTGCCTTTCTAGCTGTGCTCTGTGATGACCTGGTCTTGATTTCATTTGCAGAACTACTAAAAAGGAAGAAAACATATTTACCTTTCAGTTTATCATCATATTTTCAGGTGGCCATGCCACCAACTGTAACTTGACTTTTGATATCTTGCTCAGATGAAAGCTGATTAAAGTACTATTTCTTGCTCCATTACTCATACATTTTTTTCTGAAAAGGTTGGGAAAATTTGCATTTGAGCCTGGGATTGAAAGAGTGAAGAAATAAACTTACAAAGCATTGCCTGCCATGTTCTTGAGAGCAGCAAGGGTTCTCTCCTTGAGAGCAACATTCTCGGTTCTGAAATACACTTGTGCAAGAATAAACAGGGCCTGGCTGTCAGCAGCACGACCACGGTTTATAATCGCATCCAACATCAGGTTTTGTAGTGCTCCCATGGCAAGGAGCAATACATCATCATCATCAATGTACTTGACACACATATCTGTTGAGAAAAGTAATTTGTTTTAATAGTTATCTGCCACAGAAATCTGCAGTGCATGTCAGATCAGCATACAACCAAAAAGAAGCTTGAAAGAAACCAACTACTGTAGCTGAAACTTACCCAAGAGATTCTTGATTCCTCCCAGATAGCCAATTCTTGCTCGAATTTTAAAGTTCAGTGCAAGATTGAGCAGGGCGCCAGCTGCCTGGATACAGATGGCTTTAACAGGAACTGTGCAAAGCTACAGACACAACAAATGATTGATACATTAACATGTACCTTGATCATCACATTCATTGACAATTTCAGTTTGGGCACAATGAATAACCATACTGTAGTGACAATAACATTTTAGAAAAAAGGAATCCTTCAGCAGTTGAGCAAGTCTGACACAACAGAGCTGGATTGCAGTGTACACAAGAAGTCTGCACCTTTATCAAGGCCTCCAGGCCACCCTGGGCAGCAACAAAGTCTCGATAAGAATTGTTTTCCTGTGTTAGATTTCTCAAGGCACCTGGAAATAAAACACTCTGTTAACAAACAAATTTCAATGGCCAACAACTGCATACCACGGACAGAAAAAAGCTAGACATTAGGCATACAGCTGTGACACCAGTTATGTTTAACGTAATCACCAATAAACTAAAATAAATGGTTGACAACATTTCATGAGTTCTAGTCTAGGTTGAACTGAAGGGCTTCATACATCATACATGTGCATCCTTTATCATGAGTTCTAGTCTAGGCTGAACTGAATGGCTTAATACACCCTTTATACCTGCAGCATTTTCTAACACCTCTGTTGCCTTGGGGGGAGGTTGTATTCCAGACATGCGACACAGAACAGCCTAGTGGAAAATAAAAACCCAGTACAACACTGTGCAGCAGAACAACCTATTTATTCTAGTGAATACTTTGCTTATACACAGGTTGTGCACATTAAACAGATTACAATGAGTGGGTTACCTGAGGAGCAAAATCACAAACATCCTGTGGCAGAACCAGGACCTGAGTGCTGGGTACGACTACAGTGAAACCATAATCTACTGCAAACACCGTCACCTGGGGCACAATGGATTTGATTTAGTTTCATTATTTGACACAGTGAAGACAATGCATCCAACAAGTTTGTTTTGCAGTTCACCTGAACGTCTTGCCCCGCCAGTAAAGTCTCCAAAACTCGTGTACGATATGAATCTTTGTGACCACCGATGATTTCAGATATACAGACGAGAGTTCCAGGTTGAGGCAAAGTTGATAATGGTTGCAGCTTCTACGATATGGCAACGAGAGCAAACCAATAAATTAAACATCAGTGTAGTGAAAGGAGAATTCCAGCAAGCATTGTATCAGGAGATGTATAGTACTTGCAGTACAGATAGATAAGAAGAACAAAGGTAGTTTTCTTATTGGTGCATGAAACTGTTAGTAATACCTGTTTCAGCAGTTTCTGGTTAATTTCCGCTATCCTCGTTTGCACATGCTCTCCCCCTACGTGGGCCCAGAAGTGTCCACCATCAATAACTTCTGTCACAGTCACATCGACCCAGACAAAGTCATCATCTTTACTCTGTGAAGATTCAGCCAGCATTCATTGAGAAACTCAGCCCAATCTACAGCATTGTTGTACTGTTTTGCAATATAGTCTACAACAACATATTATTATATTAAATAGGGAACCTCTCACCTTCAGTTTGACATATTTCCCTTTATCTTGTGGCTTATCAGCTAAGTCAGGCCAGCAAAACTGCTGCCTGATCAATTCATCTGAGATGAGAATGTCGTGTTCTGTCGTTGTATCATACAACTCCACACAGAATACACTGGTCACATTCAGGAGGCCAGGGTGCACTCCTGCAAAATATAACACAAATCATTATAAATAATTACAGTATTAATGCTTACATATTTTAACTGTAGGCACTTTCCACTTTAACCTCGTCTGGTAAGTGCATGACCCTATGTAGCCAACAAGTACTTCAACATGAACACTTTAGCCTGAAGCCAATGGTGGTCACAGGTTCAACTGTATAAATATTATCATACAATAGATCAGAATAACATATTTGTACCTGATCTCAAGAGCTTGTTGACAGTTTTCTTAGCACTTTTTTCAGACACTTCCCTCACTTTGCCAACAAGTTTCCTGTTGTAGACGAGGTTGTGCAGAGTCTTGCTAGCTTCACTGCTGTACTGCCATGTGACCTTACAACAATCCTTGTGATCACCTTTCATGTCAAACACACTGCAGAGCTTGACCAGATGTTTGATTGCTCCTGCACTGATAAGCTCTGCCTGACAGGCTGAGTTTTCAAAAGCCAGTTGGCGTAGAACTGCTGCTGACTGTTCATGAGCCTGCAGTCTGAGATGAGCTGTTGGATAGATCAACAGACATTGATTAGATCAATAGCTCATTAACAGAACAATCTGTAGGAAAAGCAGAAATATGCAGAAGATTACCTGGGAGACAGAAGAAAAAATTTGGTTCCTGCCAATATCCATCTGTCAGAGATGTCAAACTCCAAAAAATTTCAGGCAGGAGATGTTGGGAAGTGGGAGATTTCAGATTTATATGAGAGATTTCAGATTCATGCAAGAGATCAACGTGAGTATGCAGGTAAGTGGAAGATGAGGCACCCTTGTGGGAGACTCCCACATAAAGTGGAAACGTTGGCATTTTGATCTATCAGCAGCACAAAGTGATGAAAAATGGTGAATAAACAAACAATAAGTGAAAGACTTTATGTCCTACCTTCACCATCTTGTCCGCCATGCTGTGGGCAACACAGAGAAAACAGGTTTGACAGTCCCAACCTGTGGCCAACAATCTTCGCCTTTATTGAATTGTTGGCATGGGATAATATGCGCAGTGCGGCAGCAGCATACCCCCTAACTGCTACATTCCGTCCACTACACAGCCCTACAAGACACAAGAACAAAATAAATATGGCAAGACTGTCTGCATCCCAAAGAAATTTTGAGTAGCAGGCTAGAGTGTGGCAATCCACAAATCTGTAGGGTTGCACACAAAGAGGACGTTGCAAAAATGTACTTGTCCCAGGCACTGAACTCTGATTTATTCACTAGGGGACTGGAAACTAGTGTCAGTCACTGGAGTGGCCCGGTGAGTGACTGCAAATTTGGCCTGTTTTCAGGACTATCTTGCCACGCTTCGAGTGGGGCATGGATGTGAGATTTGAAATTTTGCACCAAGCCAGACATTCTAGTGGTCTGGCGTTTAAAAATACCAAAGGTTTGCAGTGCAGATGCTAAAGAACGGCCTTACCCAGTAAAACGTCCACGGAACCTTCCTCTATGAAGCTTGCCCTTTTCTCTGGGTGCTCCATGCACTTTTCAATCAGAGACTTGAGCGCTTTTATTGTGTCTGCCTCGCCATTGATCGCTGACATCTTGTTTTTCTTTTCGGCTCAATGCCCACGTGCGCAACTTACGAATACTCTGGTCAGCGGTCTCAGAAAGCCAGATTCCCACAATGCCTGGCGCACCCCGTCTTTCTTTCTCTCGCTCAACGCTGTAGAAAAGTTGTAGCGTTCTCACTGAGCTAAGGCCGAGGATCCATTTGAATCCTTTCAATAAGGCAACCTACAACACCCTTTTTCTATTGTTACTGAAGGACTACGAAGTAAAGCACAAAATGGCATCAAAATCCGAACTCGCCTGTGTATACAGTGCCCTTATTTTACACGATGACGACGTCCCTGTCACGGTGCGTATCAAAGAGGACATATTTATTGGAATCGAAATTTTCCAGCGTACTGGAAAACTTCTTTGTTCTCCTATTCGTGTACACAATTAAAACATGGTGCTTGTAAAAGCTCATGCGCTCGAATAGTTTCGCTTTGTCCATGTGACCAAATTGGTCTGGCTGGATTTTACAGCATGTATACATGTGTTGATTGGATACTTGATAGTGTTTTATTGGCTGTGATGATTTCTACACCTCTGACATATGATATGTCCTAATGATTCTATCATTACAAATAATCTGAGCCAAAAAGCACTATCTCTGTGCTGTAGACCTGTCAATAGAATGCTGCCAATTCAGAGGACAGAAAACTAAATGATATATTGTCATTTTTAAAAGCAAACCTTTTTTTGTCCTCAGAATTGACTGTTTTCTCACAGGCAGAAAAGGAATACTCCTCGATGACATGTACTTTTTGTACACTAACAAACCATCATTGGTACGATAAAAGCAGTCACAGAAATTTATCCAAACAGTGCTACATTTAAAGACAAATAGTAGTAAAATTGAAAACATCTCCTAGCATTTTACAAGTTGATGTGTTGTGCAGGATACTCAAGTGTCATCATTTACTTTGTTTCCCAAGGCTGAGAAGATCACAGCCCTGGTAAAAGCTGCCAAAGTTGATGTAGAGCCATTCTGGCCTGGGCTGTTTGCCAAAGCACTAGAGGGACATGACATCAGCAGTCTCCTGCAGAGTGTAGGTACCCCTGGTGCCGGTGGAGCTGCTGGTGGAGGTGCAGCTGCCGGAGGTGCTGCGGAGAGCAAGGAGGAAGAGAAGAAAGAAGAAAAGAAAGAGGAATCAGAAGAAGAGTCTGATGACGACATGGGATTTGGTGAGTTAAACATCACTTTATTTACAAGTGCCTCTCAGTCCCCATTTATATATTTTTCACAGCATTTGTCTTTCAAAACAAATTCAGCTGGAAAGCTAATTATTTCCTCATCCAAGATTTCTGTAGACACTTAGCTTGCTTCCTTGTCTCTGCAGATAGGCTTCTTGTTTTGCAGGAGTTTTTAGAAAATTGCATTATTGAGCATTATGATCTAGCAACTGCCACCAAACTTGTTACTTAAAATTTTCAGCCTTCTATTGCTAACCCAAGTCTGTTTTTTCTTCTTGGCAGGTCTCTTTGACTAACTCTGTTGGGAGTGCTGTTATATGCCTAAATAAAATAAAATTAATAGTCCAGTTCTTGACTTGTGTCTTCTCTCTGTGCAAGTGACCCTTTCTTGTTTGCTATACAGTACAGCCACAAATAAGTTATAAGGAGTTTGATATATGACAAATCTTTCCTTTTGCTTGTGATTCAAGAAAGTCTCATTGCAGAATATGAAAATGATTGACCATTCCTTTGCAATTTTCAATTTTCATGCAAACCCTCTATTATGGTTGAACTAATACATGAACCAATATTATGCCAGTCTGAGTCTTGGAATATCCTCAACAAATCTGCCTACATTGTCTTCCAGTCCACCATACTCTTTGATCAGTGAGTTGAGTGATTCTAAACTTGCATCAAACTGTCCCATCTCCAGCCCATCCACATGTGTGTAGTGGTGAATATGTGCTTTGCGTTTGTACAGTTTCATAAAACGATCCTTTAGACCCAGGAAAGTGTCTTTGATGCATGTGTTGTTGGCAAGAGTTAGGAGGGAGTATGGGTTTCCTACCGGAGGAACTGAACACAGTCCAGTTTTCCAGCCTTCTTGGTTCCAGTGGATGAAATTTAGAGAAGGCTTGAGCCTTTCTATGTTCCTACGAATATCAGATATCTCAACCTTTCCCCTGACAATCAGTGCACATGCCAAATAAACGCTATGCTTGGGATCTGCCTTGATAAGCTGATGGTCCTTAGAAAATGCATCTGAGAACATCTGATCCAGCCTGCGCGGTGGTAAGTTCACATCAGCGAGGGCATACAATGGTGTCAAACTGGACACCAAGTAATGCAGCTTTGGAAATGGTACTAAGTTCATAGTAATCTCATTCAAATCAATGTTCAGTGCCCCTTCGAACCTGGAAGAGCTTGTCAGGTTAAGTATCAGGTTTGCAACAATGTTGTTCATGTTGTCAAATGGTTTGTCGTGTCCTTTACTTGCTCCTCCATCGCCTGATGTTACAGCACTGTTGCTCTTGATTTGTGTCTTGCTTGAGGACCCAACAACCCGCTTCCCAGTGTTTGACGGTGGAACTGCACGGGAGATTTTGTTGCAGATGTCCATAAGAGCCTGTAAGATGATGTAGAAGTTATTTCTTGAACAGTTTTGGCAAGCAGTATTACACTATAAATTCTTTAACTACCTTACTAGGTAAAAGTATGGAATGTTGGCACCCTCTTGATGTCTAAACATCACCAACAATGTGTCTAAATTAAGAAACCTGTTGGTTGTAGGCTTGTAAAAAAATATTATTGCATGTTTTGTACTCAACCAGTACCTGATTTTCGATTGGTAATACACAGTCTGCATGTTCTGTGAGTTGATGCATTGCCAGCACACTGGAAGGAGAAAAACTGTTGTTAACACACAAAAAGCTGCTTTAAGAGATAAGTCAATTTTAATTTTTTTTTTTTAACATGATACAGTGGCAACAAAATTGCTTTTACCTATTGTATGGAGATGTAACAACATCGTCATCGGCTGAAGGGTACACAGCAGTAGTAAACCGGTACACATCAGGGTACTCATCCTCCAGTAGATTAAGAACATAAGTTCCAAGTCCTGAACCTGTACCTGGTGTAAAGAACAAATAAAAAATATAAAAACAATGAATCACCTGTGCAGGGCAAAATGTCCAATTCCAGGTTGCTCACTAACCTCCTCCCATGGAGTGCATAACAAAGAAACACTGCAAGCAATCGCACAACTCTGCAGCATGCCTGACCACTTCAGATATCTGCGTTCTGTACTGACTTCCATAGCCCATATAACCTGTAGCCCTGTAATGATGACAAGCAAAGTCAAACTTCTCAACTTGAGACACTTTAGATAAATTGTATACTGTAGCTGTTACATCATTTTTGGAAGATAATATCCAGTAAACCCAGCTACATTAATACTGATCACTAATATTGATACAAACTTACCAGTTATTTCCAGATCCTGATACATCTGTGATCAGCTGTCGACAATCAAACACATCTCGTAGAGGTCCTGTGAGGAGCTTGTTGACTACACCTTCCTCCATGTCTATTAGCACTGCCTGAAAAAGACATGTTTTAAAAAGTTTACAAGTAAAATATGTGATGGAAAACCCCTGGAAAACCAAATGTTGGTCAGGTTTGGTAAATCAACTTACTCTGGCTTTCAAGGACTTTATTCTTTGTTTAATTTTTCCAACTGGAATATCCTGTGGTTCCTGGAACCTGCAAAGCATTAATTGTACTTATCAACTTGCTTACAGCAAGATGATCTTGGATTACAGTAACTAATTAAAAGTTGTTTGGGTCAAGATCTTATTTAGTCTACCTCTGCCCAAAAGACTTTCATTACATTTAGTTGAAACTATATATTTCTAAACTGAATTCAATGATAAATATTTATCTCTATAATGTGACAACATTGCAACAAGAAATATCATGATCACTGATGCTCACCTTGTATCCACATTTCTAAAGAAGCTGCTCAGAGACTCATCAAACAAACCGCTCTAAAAATAAAACATACTGATTAGGTCATTTTCGTTCTATCTGACACGATTCTAGAGGCCTTAGAAGTTTTGACAATGGACTAACCTTGAGAAGAAATAAATCATAACATTGAGTATTATCGTGAGGACTCCAGGGTCTCACCTTATTTCTGCTGGCATGTTCCCTTAACGCCAGGTCCCAGAACTGGCATCCTATCTTTGTTTCACAGAATAAAATGAGTAACCCTTAAATTCAGTTAAGAGTGTAATATTTTTATGATCTAGAGAAATGCCCCCACCCATTTTCAACCTGACCAACACCTCCAGCCTGAATTTCAGCCAATTTGCAGATTTTTCCCAGGCCCATTGTCTTTTCAAGAGAATAACCAGAGACCTGGGGAAAAACAGAATGGTGGCTGAAATTCAGGCTACCCCTCTACCTCCCCCCCCCCACCAGCCTCTCCCCCTCCAACCTCCCCCCCCCCCAACCAGCCTCTCCCCCCCCCCCCCCCTCTTCCAATACCTCCCTTAACATGTATGGCTGATGACAGGCAGTGTCTGTAACAATTCAATCCATGCCTAAATATTTGATAGGCAGTTAGCTGCCTGTTGCATTAGACCAAGTCACGTGACATATTGCTACTAACCTGGTTTCCACACTGTCCAACTACATGTGTATTTTCCAAAAACAAGTAAAACAAATGAATACTTTATTAGCACTGCAGCAAATTCTGTTTCAAAATACAATAAAATTACGAGTTTCTGCACCTCCTTACCTTGAACGACAATGGACTGAGTCATTCTGTATCTAATAAACCGTGGCCGCCATCTTGAAATTTCGCGGGAGTAACTCGCTCATGCGCACTGCAAGGTGCATCCGGGTATTTACAGCGGGAATTGTGGGAAGACGTCCTCTTTCGCCATCGTGTTGGTGGGGTGAACTCGTGCGCTGAAAATTGAAGAATAAATCAGGTAATATATCTTATTTGGAACACATAATCCAACATTTTAATCGTGAAATACGACCCATCACGTCTCTTTTGCTTACTGGTTTCACGAAACTTTCACCCAGGCCGTCAGTTCAGCAACAAAATGGTGTCTTCGAAGAAACAGGTATGGAACGTTTTGTCTCTCAAGGTTTTGTTCTTATTTATCACCACGTGGACTGCCTTGTGAAGCGTGGTTTTTGTACATTAACTTACACGAGTTCACCGTGTAGATGACAGCAAATGCTATCGAGATCTGTGCGAGCGAGGTCTGCCATCACCGAGAGTTGCGAGCTTCCACGTGGCCGCTGCATGTGTTATTATTTTCTGATAATGTACTGAGCTGGTAGTGCCAGGATCGAGGAGAAAAGCTCTCCAGGTGATCAAAGTAGGGTTTGTTAGCTTCTTCTTTCAGGTGGAGCCTCCCCCCCCCCAAAAAAAAAAAAACAAAAAAAATACTAACGTTTGAAGGCATGTGTGACTCTTAAAATGTGATAAATCAACCTCTGGTCAATTACAATATATTTTCGAACCTGGTAAGATTCTTTCAAATGAAGTTTTTCTTTTACTTTCAAAAACTGTCACTTCGTTTTACTATGATACCGAGAAGAATACATTTAAATCCAGCAACAGTGCTCGAAATTAGTGGTTGTCCGAGACGACCAAAAGTTCACTTGGACAACTGGTTTTCTGCCAAATAGTCTGGTTGTCCAGGAGAGAACCCACCGGGCAAACTAATTCGTGTATCCAGACAACCTGGACTTTTTATTAATTTAAAGCACTGAGGAATTTGAATTGTACTGATGTGTGTTCTGTTTTATTACAGAAAAAGTCCATGGAGAGCATCAACTCTCGTTTGGCTCTGGTCATGAAAAGTGGCAAGTTTACACTGGGCTACAAGTCAACACTGAAGACCCTGAGACAGGGCAAGGCAAAGCTGGTCATCATTGCTAACAACAGTCCTCAACTCAGGTATTTGAAAACAGAAATATTTCTCTTTCCTATTTTGCTTACAGATACTACATGGGTCCCTAGTGGGTTGTTCCAAAACCTCTCTGATCCCTCGCATCACCCCTTCCTGATGGAGGCTAATATTCTGACAGAAAAATAAAATAAAATCCTATATCTAAAGGAGTGGTAATTCTGAAATCTTGATTCCAACAGGTCAATTTTTGTAAATTTCAGTGTTAAAGTGTTCCATTTCATATCTTCATAAACCAGTCTCCTTATTTACTGAGTTTCCTTTTCTTGTTTTTTAGGAAAAGTGAGATTGAATACTATGCGATGTTGGCCAAGACTGGTGTGCACCACTATACCGGCAACAACATTGAGCTGGGTACGGCTTGCGGAAAGTACTTCCGTGTGTCCGTCCTCAGTATTACGGACCCTGGTGACTCTGACATCATCCGTTCCATGCCCTCAGAACAGCAGCAACCTCAACAGAGTTGAAATCAAAAATAAGACTTTGAAAATAAAAGTGTGAGGAATATAACCTTGGTGCTGTGTGTCTTATATTTCTTTTTAACATGGAGCAGCAAGTTGGAGAACTTTGCTTTTGATAGTTTGCTCAGATGAAAATAATTGATTGAACTATCCATTCTTACCAAATCATTCATACATTTTCTTTTATTAGGTTGGGAGAATTTGCATTTTGAATCTGGGAGTGTTTTTCCTGATGCCACTTTACAGACTTAACTAGGCACTTCCTTCACCGAAATCCTGTTCTTTGGGGAGTGTGAAATGCTCAAAAGTAAAGTATTCCTTTCCGTGACGGTTTCAGATCGAGTGTCTTTGCACGTGCGACGGTAAATTTCTCGAGGCCTCTGATGGAAACCTTATTGTTTTTTTTTTTGTTTTTGTTTTTGTTTTGTTTTTTTTTCCAATCCATTGAAAAAGCAAGCAAGGTGTGGGCTGAAGGTGTGAACCAGAAAGAGGAAGGAATGTCTGATCCGTTTCTTGGCGCGCACAGGTGAAGCAAGAGAGGATGATATATCATACTCTCTTGTGTGAAGGAATTTGTTGCAAGGTCAGAGATCACAAGGCGTGAAAATGACGCCAATCCGATCAGTGACAGGCACACTGTCTATTGCCACTGAGATCCTGAAATACCCAAATACCCTTCACGCCTTCATGCACGCAAAGCTTAGGCACTGTCAAGGTCACGTGACTTGCCCATCCGATCTGTTACAGCAGCCATATACAGGCCTTGTACAGTACTGTACCAGAAACTGACTGTACTCGATGTATCTATACTGAACGCCGAAGTATATTGAATCCCAAAGTATTTTTCGGTCCAAGCAAAAAAAAAAAAAAAAAAAAAAAAAAAATGTATTTATTGAACCTCGCGTTGATGTGTTCACCGAGACGCCGCCCCGCTGTTCTGCCGTTGTCTTGCTCTGCTCGTTTGCTTCGTTCTCTCTTTCTGTCTCTCTGGTTTGTGAGCCAATCAGAGACCGCCATGACTGCGATATAAGCAGATGCTCTGTTTTCCTGACATTCAACTGAATGGCTCGTCAAAAACTTATTTTTTAGTGCTGAGTCACGGTTTCCGTTTCAGGACAAAGTTAGATTCTTCGTGGAGTAAAATCCGAATCAAATGTATTTATTAATATGACTAATATCTATCCAGTTCGCAGGAGCAGTGCCGTTATAAAATGTGAAATAAAATCAAACAACTGACAAAATCAAGAACGGGGCGCCTCCACAACATCGCCGACAATGTTTGCTTGAGTTGTGCGTCATATAGTAAAAATGTTCAATATTACTTAACCGAGAAGGAAGAAATGCGTGTCTAGGACGAATACGGGACTAAGGATATGGAGAAAAAGAGAGAGACATAAGCCGAAGTGTCTTTTTTAACGACTCAGCATAATGATGTATCAGCTGGCATATCGTATTAGTGCCACTAATAGAGGAGTACGATCAGTTGATAGAGGCGCTACGGTCCATGTCATCAAGTCAGGGCGTTTAAATGAACCGTCCACTGCGCGTGCGTTCATATTGATCTTTAGTCAGTCAATGGAGGTGTTTTCGTGCGTATCGAAATAGCCAAACCGAAGCCGATCAAAGCAGATACTATCAGCGAACTATAAGTTGTTTGTTGAGCTTCTAATATGCACTCATAAACAATGTGCCATGGCTTTCGTGACAGTGTATATCGTGGAAGAGTTGTCAAAGATACAATCATAATCTTTAATTCCTGCAAATAGCTGGACGACAAGGGTCGGCCTAAAAAGCCGGTAGTTGGAAACAATTAAAACATAGTCGGGGGCATCCATAATAGTAATTTTTATCAGTAGCCCCAAGCAACTGCAGTTGAACAGCAATTCAGAAAAAAACTTTTTTTCTTGTCACTTGAAAAGCTTGTCATTTATCAAAACAATTTTAAAAGTTGCTTCTGGGAAAATTAACTGAAACTGAACCACCTGGATGGTTCGTATTTGTGAGACGTGACTCCTTAATGAAATTCTGGCCTTGGCGGCAAAAGTAAAAGCAGCTGATGAGTCATGATGTCGCGCGCGTGCTTAATGTTGCTAAACGCACAATTCCGTCACTTGAAAATAATTTTTTGGGGTTTTCGTGGACACAAGGCTATAGTTTTCTATGTTAGACTCGTCTCCTATCGCTTGTGATTTGTTACTGACTTTCCGGTATTTCTCTTTCCTTCTAATTTTTGCTCCTTCCTGAATTTTCTATAAAAAAAAAATTCGGGGAGAGCGTTCAAACGGGAAAAAGTGAAAAATAACAAAGAGCTGACGAAAGCACTTACGCAAAGGACGGTGAAAGCCGGGCATGAGATATTGGCTGTCACTCTTCCAGCTGGAGACGTACATGCTCATTTCCAGTGTTTTTAAATCTATTTTTATTCCCTTTATATTTTGGCATGCAAAGCACGGCTTTGATGAACGTGATGACGTCAAACAGCTTGTCTGCTGAGCACGTGGCGTGGCCTTCCTTTTATGGTTGCCATCAATTTGTAACAAACGGAAGTTAGTTCAGGCGACCGCTTGCACGAACGCAGACGATGTTCAGCAGATATGCCCGCTCGGTTTCGTTTGATTGATCAGAGTTGTGAAAGGTAGAACTAACGAAGGGGAGGTTACTATTATGAGCGCCGTTTCCGCATTTTAGGTGTGTTTTCCTGATTTGACAGTTCCGGAGTTTTCTAGTCGCGGAATCCAACGCGCCTCATACCTTCATATTTAAAGTGGCACAATTTCTGTTTTTGGATATGGCTGAGAACAACATGCAGGTGAAGAAACGAATCATCAAGCAAGGGACACTACACAAGAAGTCCAGCGTGCTGCGACAATGGCGAACCAAGTTTGTTGTTTTGAACCGCGAGATGTTGGTGATTTTCAAGAAAGAGGAGGACGAGAAACGAGGGCGAACTTGCGAAGAGCGAATTTTTGTCATGGATATAACTTCTATTGAGAAATACGACTCGAAAAAGAAAAGCTACTGCTTCTGTCTGACGGCAGAGGACAGGAGATTTACGTTTTGCTGCAGCACAGAGCTGCACAGAGAACTCTGGATGCGAGCTGTACAGACAGCCAGAGATAACGAGTTGAGAGAAGAGGAAACAGACCCGCTAAGAAGGAAGAGCACGAAATTGACAGGAGGATTGAAACGGCTCACAATACAGAGGAAAATCGGACAAGGTCTCGGGTGCACGATAAAAAACGTTGGAGGGATCATATTTGTCAACCGAATTCTAGACGACGGTCCTGTTTCTACAAACGGAATCCTTCGACCAGGTGAGGTTATTAAAACGCCCTAAACACCTCTGTTTACAGTGTCGCCTAATGGTGGGTGGCTATATGTAGCGTGTTCGCTATCCTTGTGTCTATTACTAATACTTTAGCGTTAGATTTACATTCCAACAGCTCGCGATAGAACGCCACACTAATCCTGGCAGCTGGTTACTCCATCGTATACAGATCTCGTCGTATTTCATATTTATTTATTTATTTATTGGGTCGGTTTGAATTTTCTTCGCGGGGCGCAGGTGCTGTATGGTGCTGTATGGTGTCAAGATATCGTAACCGGATTTTTTGGCAACACAACTTTTAATAACTGTCGGGTTGATCGATCGTCTTTGTTTGTACTGGCGTATTCATTTTTAAAATTTACTGAGAAAAAATCTAACCAGTTTGTAAATACATGAGCCGAATTTTGTGTGCTATTAGCAACAAGCCATCTGGCCGGCTCCGTGGAGCTGATATGCAAATTAATATCTAGACGACAAGCAGGAGACCCATTTTTGATCTGTTTTTTTTTTTTTTTCTCGGAGGTTGTCATGAATGTAGATGCTCTGTTCATCTAATATTATTTTCTGCTGACCACAAAGCAATGACCAAGATAATAATTTATGAATTGAGAACGCATCATTTGGTGTTCGCATGATCAGACTGGTCTATTACTTCTGAATTGAGAGAGAAAGTGAGAGAGAGGTACATTATATTTATTTGTCCTTTATAAACCCTTTATTTTAGCCTCCCTAAAAACATTGATGTCAAACCCACATTTAATAACACATGAATAATGAGACAAAAAAAAAAAAAAAAAATTTGAAACATAACAATATTTTAATGCCCCCTCATTTAAATTTCATTTCCAAGGAGTTTCTTCTTGCTTTATTTGACTTTTTCAGTCATATGACAGAATTCCTGAAGTCCCAGTTCATGGATTCCATTTTTCCTGTTCTAATAATTATTGCTGAGCCAAAAAAGTGCTGTTCAGTATAGGATAATATTGTTGGGCTCAATACTTTGATAATTTAATAGGAAACTGTGAGCTCTAATTTATTATTGCTTTTGGGTGTGTGTGTCTTTTTTTCTGCCAAATATTCCCAGACGACATATGATCCACCATTGTCTAAAATGGAACAATATTGTTCTGAGATGAAAACAATACAACAGAACATTTTTTAATGCATTTCATGTGAGTCAGTTTACAGCATTAAACCCAAACGAAAAGTAGTTTTAGAGGCCAGCTGTTGTGTAAAAATTATTCAGAACAAGAAAAAGTGATGAACATTAATGGGCCACACACATCTGAAGTGTAGATATTATAACATGAATTTGAGTGTATTTTGTTTACCAGACTATTATGCCTTTATATGCCTTTATTGGTTTTGTAACTATAAGTGTTCTGTTATAACTCTTAATATCTAATATCTTTCTTTGTGATATTTTGCTGACTGCATCATTATAGTAAATCCAAATTTTTCAGTCAACATTGTGGAAACTTATTTTGTACTTATGTGTAATTTATACTAATAACGTATGTGTTGATTTGCAGGGGACCAGATCTTGGACATCAATGGTATAGAAGTCAGCGGTCGTACAGTGTCAGAAATCAGTGAAATCATCAAGGCAAGTCCAGAAATCGTACTCTGTACTGTGAAACCAGTCACAGACTTTCGCTATATTGATACCCATGAAAAATCACATACAGAATATGCCGAGCTTGATCTGTCTGCCATGAGAGCAAGGAATGACAGCTCTGGCGCGTCTTCAAATGGCAGCAATGAAAATGATACTACCACAGAGAAACTGCTTGTTCCACCTTTTGATGATGTTATGTCTGATGAAAAAAAGCGCCACTCCCTTCCTCCTCGGATCTCTGATCGGCCAAGTGGAGACAGTAAGACGGAGAAACCAGACCCCGGAATGAACTACCTGGAACTGGACTTTCCCTGTGAACGACCCCGTGGCAGGAGTGAGGTTTTAAAACCATCACCAAGGCAACAACGAAGAGAGAAGGATCACTCTGCTTATGCATACATTGAACTTGAGTTTGGAAAGAAACCAGAAGACAGACCTGTGTCTCCCAGGTTGACTCACAAGGGCTCTGCAGTTTAAATATGTCAGGTTTTCATTTTTAATCTTTTTTTTTATATACCTGTAGGAACGTTCAGTATTTCTAGAGTAAAATTAGAAACAGTGCAACAAGTCACTGGAGCCAGTGTAATTTCTGGTGTTTATATATACAATATCAAACCTGCAAGATTCTGATTTTGTGAACAACCATATGCATTTATTAATATTTATAACATATTATTATCCATTACATTGTACTTACTGAAACACTGCAGATTGTGTGTTGCATATACTTAGGTTCACCTGTGTTATTTTAGTTTGATTATCGTACATATGTATTGGTTGTGATCCCCTCACCTCCTCACAGTGGCACAAGGTAGTGATACATGTTAGGGAGGGGTGGGTGAGGATGGAATTTTGTAATGTTATAGACACGATGTAGCATTAGGAATGTGTTAATGGTGATGATGGTGTGGTCAGGTGAGAGAAAAACAGTTTTATTTATAGTTTATTGAAAGATGTCATGGTCTAAAATAAGGTTACACATGTTGACAGAGCTCTGGATGTACCTAATGCTTGTCAACCTTGGATTTATAGATACCATCTCTGTGGATCAGGATTAGATTATCACATGTATCTTATAGTGCTCGAAATTAGCGGTTGTCAGGTCATCTGAGATGACCAAAATTTTGTCTGGTCGTCCAGGAGAAAACCCACCGGGCAAACTAATTTCCGTATCTGGACATTCTGGACTTCTTTTTAATTTTGAGCACTGCAGGTATCTACTACCTGGTTTTGGGAGTATCCAATTTAGTGCACGACTATAAACCATATTTAAAACTTTTTTGAATGTTCTAAAAAATAATGAGACAAATTTATCCATTTGATGCACAATCAATGACTTCATGTGGTTGTGTGAAGAAAATGGCAGGCTATTTTAGCTGGCTGCACAATTTGAAATATGTTCTCAAGGACAAGCCTGCTGGGAGAAACAGGATCTGTTTGAGTATATAAGTGAATAAGGCTCAATCAAGACAACCTCTTAAGTCAAATCATCATCATCATCATTGGAAAGGGAATAAGAGACCTGCATGTTATAAAAAATATACTATATAAACTAACTTGCAGTGCCTGAGTGAAAAAAAAAAAAAAAAAAAATTAACCAAGAGAGAATAGTTTGATTGACACAAAATACCATATCCAACTTATAATAAATGTGTTATGGGAGTGCTTCCTGTTAGAGGAAATCATTTCAACTGGGATATTCTTCAAATCAGCCAAGCTGAGGTCATCCTGGAATAGGTCCACATAAATGCATTCTGAAATTAGCTCGTGATATTGTCAATATTCTCAATGACTCATAGTGGCACTAATGGGATTTTTTTCTAAAAAAAGACCCTGGCTTAGCTTGATGATTCACATTTTATTAATAATAATAATAATAATTATTATATGGACATGAGTGTTTTACTGGAAAATATACCGTGCGTAAAATCCATACGAAACTACATCCGGGACCCGAGTGGCATATTTTCCATATCCTCACTAGTGAGGATATCGTTGGCATCATTTCCCACTTTTGCACGGTTGTTTGTGCAATTTCTCGTAAAACACTCATGTCTAATATAATAAAAAGAAAATTACACGGCGGCTTGAAGATATGGATTTTATTTTCTTGTGGTAAAAACAATATTTTACTCACTCGCGAAGCGCTCATTCGTAAAATATTGTTTTTACCACTTGAAAATAAAATTCATATCTTTGCACCGCCGTGTAATATCCTCTATTTATTATGAAGAGCCAGTTCAGATACTGTCATATATACACTACTGTACTTACCACCGTACCATACTTAGCTAAGAGAAAGACAAGAATATTAGTTAATTATCTAATAATAAATGAAAAATTAAAGTAGTATTAACTCATTTCAGGGTAAGTATTTTGTAAGCCATTTAGACTGAATTTATTTAATCAACCTAAAATAAATAATAAAATTTGTAAATGCCATAAATTTGAGCCTACGTGTAGTTTTCTAGACTCAAGCCAAAATATCAAATATTGAGAGAAACAGACTTGGTGTAATGTGGGGTGAAGTGTCTCTTGTATCAATCACTTCCATTAAATAAAATTTTTGTGTTATGTAATAAAAAATTGGAGCAGATCCAGAACACTTTCTACCAGTTTAAGACAAGTGGTCAGATTTTTTATTTTCTAGCCTGTAGAAATGGTGCTCTAGAGAGCCAAATCTTGAATGTTATCCTCTATAGGCACTCGCAGATTTGAAAACTGGACCTAACCCTATTGAACCCCAACTCTAAGAAAAGCAATATTATTTTAAAATGTGTTCAATTAAGAGGGGTGGGGTGATAATTCAAGTGTTGTGACACTTGAGCCTAATTTTTAAACAGTTTGAACCTCCCCCTCCCCAATGTCAAATCAGTGTGCTCAAAGTAGAGGGGGGGAGGGGGGAGTTAAGGTTCAAAAAAGGAGCTGCTTTGTTGTCAACAGACTATAATTATAGTGACAGTAAAAACAGCATTTTTTAAGAGTATCCCATATACTTTTGACCAGGATATCAGTTGGGGTAATTTTATTTTGCATTTACTGACTTCTGAGCCAAGGCTTTCCAAGCTCTCTTGTTGCTTGCCTTGCAGTGGTCAACACTCTTTCATTCCCAAAAGTTTCACACTTTCTGACCACAGTCTTGCAGCTACATCAGAGTCATAAGATTCTTGTGAACTTGGGGTCTCTTCACAGTCGAAGAAATATTTGCCTCCAACTCCCTTGAGGTCTGCAGAAGTGGCCAGCAACATAATACAATCTGCACCTTGTTCTACAGTGCGTGTGATGGACAGACACCGTCCAAAAGTTAAACAACAACACAGCATGCAGCCTCTAGTGCATACACTGAGACTCCGGAAAAACCCCGTCGAGGGTATGAACCCTGGATTCAGTGCATTACAAGTGACCTTTGACCCCTCTAGCCGTTTGTTCAACTCGTACGTAAACAAGACATTTGCAAGTTTGGAGTTCTTGTATGCAATCTCTCCTGAAAACGCGCCTGGTTTTTTAGTTGACTGGATATCATCAAAGTCGATATGCGCTGCGCGTCTGCCTTTAGCGCCTCTGAACGCCGGGTCGTGTACTTGCGAAGAAACCACGACAATTCTCGCTTCACCGTCGGTTTCTGCTGTCGCTTTGAGGTCATCCAGCAACAAGTTTGTGAGCAAAAAATGCCCCAAATGGTTGACACCAAATGTCAGCTCAAAGCCATCCTTCGTGAACTGAGGGACAGTCAACGACCAGGCTAGACCAAGACCAGCATTGTTAATCAAAACATGGAGCTTTTGGCCTGTAGAATGAAACGCTTGGACAAAGCTCCGAATAGAATCGATGCTTGCAAGATCCAGTGGCATGAAACAAACGTCTGCTAATTGTCCGGCCCGTTGCTGGATCTTTGCCACGGCCTCGTTGGCTTTTTCCGCATTGCGGCACGCCAGCACAACTTTGAACCCTGATTGAGCCATTCTTGATGCTGCTTCAAATCCAATGCCTGAATTAGCTCCAGTTATGATGCAGACCTTTCCGTGAGCACCCATCTTTCTTGGGCAAGGGGGTTTTCCCATTCACTATAAAACGAACCTGCAGCAATACGTGCGTGACGTCACACGACCCTGGCATGTCTTCCGTCGGCCTAGCGACTTTTTCCGATGAATAATCGATTGGTTTAGTGGCCTTGGAGATCCGACGCTCTTTCTGGAAAGATGCATGTCCAAGGTTTTTGTGCGGTTGGGTCTCCTGGTTACACATTTCTTTTCAGTCCACTCACTTCCTTGATACGGAGAGAGTTGCATTCTGCATAAGTTTGATTCGGGGTTTGATTCGCTACACTGGCGCAGCGTGAAGATCAGAGTCGAGAGAGGACTGATACTTGAAAGTCAACAGACAAGAGATGCCTCCAAAACATATTGTTTGCTACATTTGCGGCCGGTTGTACGGTACTACATCTTTCGCTATTCACGAACCTAAATGTCTGGAAAAGTGGCAAATAGAAAACAACCAACTCCCGCGACACTTGCGTCGAAAGCCGCCACAACGACCTCAAGGCTGGGGCGGAGGAAGTTTCTCAAACGATCCCCGCGAACGACAGCGGCAACTAGATGCGATGAACGACATGGCGTTCCAGTCTTCACAAAATCAACTGATTCCTTGTGAAAACTGTGGTCGAACTTTCAATCCTGACCGCCTTCCAGTTCACCAGAGAAGTTGTCGTCCAGACAAACCTGCCAAGTTTTCGAGCGGTCGAGATCCGTCCAGTCAACAAGGTTCATCGCGCAGCCGGTTTGAAAGCCCACCCAAAACTCCAAAGCCAGTGAAGCCACGCACAGTAGTCTGCTACATCTGTGGAAGAGAGTTTGGCTCGCAGTCTATCAGCATTCATGAGCCCCAGTGCTTCAAGAAATGGGAAATGGAAAACAGCCGGCTACCAAAACACCTCCGCAGACCTCCCCCTGTAAAGCCTGAGATTTTACCCAGCTTGCCACGTTCCAGCAATTCTGGGGTTGACCTTGAACGCAGGAACCAGCTAGCATTTGAATCATCCCAGAAACAACTGGTTCCATGTCAGAACTGCGGCAGGACTTTCCTCCCAGAACGACTGCCAGTTCACTTGAGGTCGTGCAAGACACCAGTGGGAAGGGCAGGTGGGAATCCCTTCACCCTCCCCCCCCCCCCCCCCCTCCTCACACCCAACACCCAACACCCAATCCCCACCCCCCTCCCCCACCCACCCTCCCCTTGCTCTCTCAAGGTATGCCACCGAGGAACTCCAAATTCCTAATTCCATTCTTGTAATCTGTGATTTTGACATCAGTTTTCATACCCCAGCACAAGGTACCAGATTGGCTCCCCTGGGTGGAACAGCTCGTGATGGAACATTTATCATCAGCAAGAAACCAAAAAGCCCTGCAAGTCCTATAGGGTATCCAGATGAAAACAACTACAGCACCCAGAAACCACAGCGAAATACCCCACCCATTAGAAAAGTTTCAAGCAAGTCCCAGCGCGTTGGAATCAGAGGTAAAAATCCAAGTAGCGCTCAGCGACCCACCAGGCTTTCACCGATGTCCAATCCCAGAAGTCCACTCCCTTCCCATGACAACATGGGTGGGTTCTCAAATCTGCAGTCGTCCAATTACAATCCCCCAACAGATCAGCCTGACGGGTCTGCCTCTCTTGTCCCGTGCTCCAAATGTGGACGCTCGTTTGCAATGGATCGTGTTGCTAAGCATGAAAGCATCTGTGTCAAGACTAAAAGTGGGAGAAAGGTGTTCAACTCTACCAAGATGAGGACACAAGACACAGAAATGGCCAAATATAACAGGCACGGAATGAGAAAAACAGAACCAGCAAAGCCAAAGAGCAACTGGAAAAAGAATCATGGTCAGTGAGTCTATATAGCACTCCAGTTTAGCCTCTGTCCATATGAACATGATATACAAAGATACAGAGTGTAAAGGGAGATGGGCCAGTTCCAGTGTTAATATTAGAGCCGTTTTCGGATGACTGTCGAAAACCAAAACCAAAGTAATCACACAGGCCAATCACAGAGACTGAGAAAAAACAGTTCAGCCAATTGGAAGCCAAAGTAATTTGCGTTTGGTCTTGCGTTTGGTTTTACTTTCCAATCAGCAGTGCGAGTACACGCCATCGCTTGCGTGAGAAGTGTTTGGTTTTGGTTTTGGTTTTGTTCCTGATTGGCTGAGCATGCTGACAAACTCGTGTGGACCAATCCGAAAGCGAAGCAAACGCAAAACCAAAGCAATCACACGATTACTTTCGACAGTCATCCGAAAACCGCTCTATCATTATATTACAGTTTGTAGAGAACTTTCACCATCTTACCTATGCTTTCTTCCTCCCCCCAACAAAGCACTGTCAAGTTTTCTAATATTTTCATCTGACTCTTCATTTTAGAGGACTTCATCCGTGCTGTGCGTGATGCACGAAAGGTTCAAGAGCATATAAAGAAAGGTGGCAAAGTCTCAGATCTGCCCCCTCCCCCTCCCAGTGAAAATCCTGACTATGTGCTCTGTAGGTTCTGTACACGTCGGTTTGCCCCTCAAGTTGCTGAGCGTCATATTCCGCATTGTCAGAATACTGTCAACCGACCAAAACCCCCCAAGCAAAGGGCTCTGCTTGTTGCAAGAAACAAGGGAAGTATGACGAGCACCAGAAAGTATCGGTAACATGAAGTGCAGCTTACACCATGGCTGTTCTGTGTTATTATGATGTAATGTTGTTCATGTCGTTCCCCAAATGTAATCTACTGGACGTGTAAGATACAGCTCTTCTCCCCAAGCACTATTAAGTTATCATATATGGGTACTTGTATTATTTTGATCAAGAAAAGCCTAAGTAATTGGGTTTAGTAAAATAATAATTTTAATATGCATGGTATCGCTAACATGTAATGTTTCTTAGTCGCAAATGGTTTAAATCCAGGAGTGTGTAGCACAATGATCGTGATAAAACCTATTTATATCCATGATCACAGCCAGCACTGAAGAATGGTAGCACTGAAAGAAATTTGTCTTTATTTATTCCAGTCTGTTTTCTGTAGGTACCTACAGTATGTACATTGTTAATATAATGCTACTTATTACATTTGCCTTGTCAAATAAATATTCCTGTCCTGTTGAGGACAGTTGAGCCTTTCTTTTATTTCTCAAGAGTTTGCCAAACTTGGTCAAAAGAAAAGTATTTATCAAACACCGAGGGATTGCTGTTGCATTAAAACTGCTAGTTAAAACACTATAATGTTTATTTCTAGGCTATCTGAAGTTTGTTTACCTTCCTAAAAAGCTTGCACAAAATAAGTTGTAGTATCTTCACCACTTAGTAATATCAAAGTTCTACTGTGACAGGATAACATTATTACTATGTTAAGTGGAAACTTCCTGCATATTTAGTGGATTGTTCAGTTTTACAAACAAAAAGACAGCCACAAGAACATCTACTACAAAACCCAGAGCACCAAATGAATGCCATCCAAAGTGTTGAAACATTATACCTCCAAAGAACGGTGATACAGAGCGGATCAAAGAGTTGCTTGCCATCGCAATGCCCAAGACGGCCCCAGTGTCCTTTGCAGGCACTGCTTTGGTAATCACTGCTGTTGATACAACATTTAGAATTCCACCTCCTGCTACCATAGGGATAAGGACAATGCAGAACTGAAAAATGGATGTCACCATGAACTGAAAAGAGAGGAAAAGACACTCATTAAATTAGATCTTGTCCACATTATTTTGTGATAAATTTTCACTTGGAAATATCCCACAGTATAAAACAAGATGCTTGATGTCCAAACCATTGGATAATTCTGTCACTTGAAGAGTAGAAATTCTCAATTTATCAAATCTAATTATTTTCGCTGTCCAATCAGATTCATCATAACTGCAAATTCTCCATGTTGTAAGACTTCATTTTTTAATGCAATGTTCTCTGCTTCTGTGTTGAATGAATTCTCACCAGGAGGCCATTGGACAGTGCAATAATACAGATGGCTGACTTCAATAGTGACATCTCACTGAATCGTCTGGACAGGGGACCTACAACAAACCCTTGTACAAACTGAAAGAAGAGAATCCACAATATTAGAGTATACTAGAATTACTAATGAAAATACCCTTTAGACACAGGAGTAACTGAAGAGAAGGAAGAAAAGGGTATGGTCAAAGGATCTTCAAACTGCCCTGTCACTTTTCTTATTTTCCATTATTTTGTGTCTGCCTTTCCACCATATCAACCTCTCATGTGCTTGTCAGTGTTTCTATGTGCTTGCCTTCCTGCCTCTACTCCATGTGTCCATTTCTGTCCTTTCACCCCTACTGTGGGGTAGTGATACTCACAATTGAGAGACCACCAGCATAGGAGAGGACAAGACCATTTTGCTGAGGTTCCAACTTGAAGTATTCCATGGACACCACAGGAAACATGGATTGGAAAATTCCAAATGGGATGCCAGTGATAACCCTGATTGCCAGCAAAAACACAACTGGCTGAAATTTCAGCAATTCCCAAAGCTTCTCCATACTGAACACGCCCTCTTTATGCTGCGACTTGTCACCTGTAAGTGTTTTGCACGTGAGTTTGAATTACTGATGCTGGTCAAAATTTGATGATCTACACCAATACAGGCAAAAACATGTTTCATGTGTTCCGATCGATGCAAAATTTCTCCTTATGACAGAATGAGTCTCTGTTAGAACTTGCTTTAATTTGTCTGCTTAAAGATAAAACATAATGCATCAACCCAAGGTGAATGCACATAAGCTTACCACACTAAAAGTGGTCTAAGCTGATGCTTCAAGCATTAAGGTAAATGTCAGATTGATGTAGCAGTAGAACAGAGTTTGTTGAAACTTGAACAATCATACATTTTGGAGTGGATTATGAACCATCATTGGTCCTGACTACTGCTAAACCAAAAGTGAAGTTTAACACACTGTACCTGCATGCTCAGATTTTTGCTGCAAAGCCTTGGTGTTCTTAGGAATCCAGAGCAACACAAGGACGATACTTAAAATGGAGAAAAGCAGTGACACAAAAGCTGCAGATTGTTCTCCACCTTGCTTTGTTATCCAGCCACCCAAAGTTGGACCAATCACCATCCCTACCCCATACGATATGCCAAGTTTACCAAGAGAATCAGCACGATCTGAAGGAGAAAAACCATGCATACATTATGTCAATACGGCCAGGTCAAATAACAGCACAGACTGATACTGAACAAACCCTTATCATCTGTAACATCAGTAACAATCATCTGAGAACCTACGAAAAAAAAAAAGAATTCAAAAGATGTTAATCAAGTGGCAGTTTTCATTCCATATATAATTTTTTTCAACATGTAGCATTCCCTGTTAGTGTCAGTTCCAAGAAATGCAGCCACAGAATGTTGATCACCTCAATGAAGTGATGCCTAGGTCATGGGCATTTTGACACCATCTGTTCAAATATATCACAAACTTCTCTTGAAGTACTCAGGAGAGAAATAATGATGTTATCCGAACGTTATTTAGACCTTTTTGTCCATTTACCTTGCATGACATGCATAAAGACAGATGGTAATCTGGAAAGAAATAGCATGCCAACAGAAGATGCCATTCCCAGCAAAAAATAGGCAGCAGCTGCAGATCCAAATGCCAGCAAAAGAGCTGCACGGCTGCCGAAAATGTCACCAAACCGACCAAATAAAGGGCCACCACAGAGCTGTACAACAGCAAATGTTGTTTGCAAATATCCAAACACAACTGGGTTTGCTCCAAGCTTTTTGGACAAATACTGTAAATAAGAATAACAAACTCCTTTTATATAAGTCAATTTTAAACCACCCCCCTCCCCCTACACCCCTCCCCCAGCCCCCTCTCCTTCCCAGCATTTGTCAAACCCTGTATCTGGCGGGGTGGGGAAGGGGCTATTTGCACAGCAATTAACATTGCCACGGCGGTAGGGGTAGGGACAACTTGACCGCCAAGACTGACTTTCATAAAAAATTCAAATCATTCAAACCACTAGCAAAGTATATCGGTGGTAAAGCGGGATACAAAAATGATAATTAACAAACTTTATACAACCCTGCCCCCTAGTAGATCGATTTTCCCCGACATATAATTGACAAAGTAAACCATACCGGCAAGACTCCAAGTTGAATCCAAAAGCAACAGGAATAGAGCGCGACATTCAAGTGTGTTTTCCAAATTAGCCCTGTCGTCTTGCCCGTTTTTGTGGCTTCATTTGGCGGGGCGAACTCAGCATGAATACTCGACGCCTTCTCGTCAGACCCTTCATTCTCCATCTCCTCCTCAATTCTAGTCCTTCTGTGCACGTCAGAGTCCAAACTCATGTTTTGCAGACAGAATATCTTCGACTGCCTCGTCACACAGTAGCCTGCGAGTCGCACTGGTCAGCGTAAAATCCAACATGGCGGCCAACATGTCGCGAATAATGCGGGTAAGATCTGGTATATCTGCTGCTTCAATCTTGGACAAACTGTAAGAGAAGTGACGAGAAGATTATTTTAGATAATATCCTTTAATTTCTTTGTATTTATCTCGGAACAGTTGTGCAGAATGCAGACAAATTCAGAACTTGCTTTGTCGTACTTTCCACCAACTTTCGGCGTTAAAAACGTAGCAACCCTTCCTTGTCCAGTCACTTTGTGATAACATTTGTTGTCTTCAAACCTCCATTATGCAGCCCCAGTTTGTTGTGGCTGTTTCTTTGCCTGTGGTTGGGTTCCAATTCTTGTCCACACTCCAAGCCGGGTCTGTCAAGGTTCACCCGATGGAGGTAAGCTGTGTGTAGCTAGTTATGAGTTAGCAGAACTTACTGTGCTTTAGCCGTCCAGGTGTAGATCATGGGGCACAGGACTAAAAGAGGAACAAGAAAGAACTTATTTTGTCCCTTTCTCTTTCTGTCCTCCTCTCTCCCCTCCTCTTGGTGTACTTCTCATTTTGGGTGGGGCTGTGCCACATGGTGTACAAACCCCCTGGCCCTCAACTTTGTGGCCTATATGGCACATACCTATACCTGTAGCAAATACAAACATGGCAAAAAAGATTGATCTACAGAATTACTGTGTTGGTTATTTCTGCCATTTCCTTTGAAGGAGATGCCCTGGAAGCAGGAGGGGAAGGAAGGGGAAGGGAAAAGGGTGTTGAGAGGAGGGGGGGGGGGGGGGGGTACTGCCATATACAAGCCATACATAAAACTGGTAGGTATGAACAGTCTATCATTGTATCATCATAAATTTTTCTTTGTTTTTAGCTTGATATTTATAAAGAACCAGAGGAAGGGAAGTATAAAGTTGTGGAGGCAAAGCCAACACCAATAGAAGAGAATGTCTCAAAAGTCAGGAAGGTGGTCTGGAAGTATACAGATGACATCAAGGTCTGGAGTTTGTTCTTATGTTTAAGGGTCAAAGGTCTTGAAGTGTAGGATGCATTTAGGAAGTTTAATAAAGGGAATGTACAAACTTGATACATCCATTTATTTCCCAGGACACAACAGGGAAAGCAAGAGGTGCACTGTATAGAGCAGAGGACAAGGCATTTGGTAGGTTGCCATAAACTGTAAGAGGTTTTTGTGTAAAAGTTTAATACTCTATTGCCAATGTTGTAACTGCATTTGAAACTACTATCTTGTTTTGCTTAATGTTATTGAAATATATTCTGTTGAATTTCAGAGTTTGTGGATCTGATTCAGCGGGACAGAACATTTCAGATGAAGGTTGGGGCGATCAGTGTTAGTGCTGTTGCTGGAATTCTCTTGGCAGGCAGAGGAAGTGAGTTCATCTGTAATTCTATAATAATATTTACAGCCACCTCTATATCCTGTTTCATATTGTCCCTTTGCTACTGTATATGTCTGACTATCCTTTTACCACAATCCCTTTTATCATAGAAAGGCCATTTAGAAGAGTCTTCTTCTCTGCTGGTTTGGCCACTATAGCTGCCTCCGTCTGTTACCCCAAGGCTGCCGTCGACCTGACCCTCACTAATTTCGAGAAGGTGAAGGGCTTTGTAAATGAACAAAGAATGAAGTACAACCAGCCTGTTTCTGAATCAGACAAAATGCCAGTAGAAACAGATGAGGCCAAACCAGCAGAACCAAAAACAGCACCTGAATCTACAGAGGGGGGGCTGTGGAACAAAATCCCTTCCCTGGACAAGATGTTTGGCTCTCAAGCAAACAAGGAAGCTGACGTTTCAGTAGAAACACTGAACAAGGTTCAACAAGAAAAGGACAAAATTGTCAAGATGGAAACTACTCCCAAACAGACAGATGGGGATGTTGAAGTAAAGGGAGACTCTGGCATGTCTAACCCTGAAGACAAGGATCTCTATAGCACTAGATCATAAGAATCATTGAGACAAGCAATACCAGACTGTCATTACAAAACTGTAAATGCAATCTGCAAAAATTTCATTTTAATGTCAACTCTGATAATATTAGAATAGCAACATGCCCATTATTTTTGTCTGTATAGTTGTTGGGTTTCCAAGTTCTTAACTATAAATACAACACAATTCAGTGTTTCATTTTATGAATTCACAACAAATAAAGCAACTCTTTTGACCTGGAAACTAAAATATTACTTCCTTAGCTAGTAGTTTTGTTTCTTTGTGGCAAACATGATTATGGGTTACTTGAAATAATATTTGTCTAATTTATGGTATTTTCTTGTTGTGATTGTCTTGTATTGAGTTCCCTTTCCTCTGGCTCCTCTATGTGGTTAATTTGAACCACTCCAGCATCACTTAGATCTTCAATCCCTGGAATGTCTGTTTGATTGATTTCAACAGCAACTTTTCCATTGGACAAAGAAATGATGATCACTCTCCTAAAGGCATTTTCAAATGCAATCCTGTGTGCTAGTTTCTTGGCATGTCCAATAAGTTCCAGTTTTTTCAAGGGATCCTTTTCTGTGTTAAGGAAAATTTAGAAAAATACCTGATTTGATTTAGCAGTAGAGATTCCTTGTGTAAAATAAAGTCCATCACCATAAGTATTCTTGCGAGATTTTCAGTTTAGTTTTGGTCAGAAACTGAGAACACAGCAAGTAAACTCCATTAATTTGAAAGCTGATATGTTGGTCACTACCTGAACTAAGCAGCCACATAAAACAATATTGTTGAGCAGAATCTATACGCTAAGCAGTCCGCCAAGAGTATGAAGTGCGTGCCCAGCAATGGGTATGGAAGCATAGGACATGCTCCTTTTCAATGTGTCCTATTTAAGAAATATATAAAGCGTCACCGTGTAATATAGCCTCATCTAAACATGCGGGAAGTTGGGAGAACACAAGAGTAGCGTAAGGAAACCACGAGGCTGCCGAGTGGTTTCCGGCACTACTCGAGTGTTGTCCCAACTTCCCAAGTGTTTAGATGAGACTATATTACATGGGAACACGTTATATATTTCTTTTATAAAATAATTAGCCAAGTAAAACACATCGTGTGTGTCAGCATGTAATGTACTCTCATCTAACATGGTTATTTAGCCAATCAGGGCACGCATAGTATCATAGTTATTTTATAAACATCAATATTGGGAGGGACTGCTTGTAGTCTGATCATAATCAAAGCAAGTGTACAGTACCTTGTTGTAATTTTGTCCTTTCTCCACCATACCCAACCCCATCGCAGTAACAATCATGTCCTTTTAACTCCAGCCGTACCACACATCTGAACAGGAAGCCTGCGTTTGCCTGTGTGTCTTTTTCGGTATTCACAGCTTCAATCTGACACAACAAGACAAGTGACAGTAATAATACAGGCATGGCAGTTCCCAGTAATGATATTGTGATGTCATTGGCAGTACCTGGCATTAAAGGTTTTAGGTTGGTTGCCCTTTGGACTGCAGATTGACTTCAAGCAATAGAAAGTTTCATAATTTCTAGATGCCCAGCCCTGAGTTGACTTGCCCAAGCAAATTTTTTGGTTGCCCCTGGCATGGTGGGCAACTGTTAATATCCAGCACTGCTTGGTTACAGTCTGTAAGTCACTTTAATTTCTTTATCAAAAGAGTCTGCCATGACAGTCTACAGGGCTATTAATATCTGCTTGCCCAAAGCTAGAGCAGATTAAATATGGGTTACCTGCTACCTTTGCGCTAGCGCACGAGGAAGAAGAACATGTATATAGCCCTGTACTAAGTCTGTCCCTGGAATTTACCTGGACAATACTGGTGGACCAGCCATCAAAGCCCAAATAGAAGTTTGCGAGCTGCCGACACTTGGCCATGTAAAGTGGACAACTCTCATCTGTAGCTTTCTTACGATGAGCAAACTGCACCTGCACAGATCAGTAAAACAGTAGACTTATCATTGATTTGTCAGTAATGGTGTGTGGTAACTATGTTTCATAGCGGAAAGATTTAAATTTTATTTAAATTTGAAAAATTGTGGCCTTCAGATCAAAATGTTTTCATTTTCTGTCTTAATAGCTTGATATTCAAATTCCACTCCAGCCAGACGGTCATTTGATTATTATTTTATTTTTATTACACTCTCTTACTTTCAGTGCCTGGCCTCCCAGAAACCATTTTCCATGGATCTTCTCTTTCGCATTCGCTGCTGCTCTTGGGGAATAAAACTTCACAAAAGCGTAATACAGAGATCGGTTATTACAGGCTGTTCTGTGTATTTCTATAAAAGAAAAAAATCATTTTGAGCTGGGATACATAACATCTTTTAAATAACGCTTAAATGAATCTTCCGACCAGCTGAATTTGATGGTGCATATTTGAATCTGGAATGCCACGCAATAACAGGAATGAGCATGTAAATATGTACTATTGTGTCGTTTTCTGTTATTGTCGAGTTTGTAAAAACAGCTGTTTACATTGAAAACCCTACAAAATAAACACGAAAAATACAAATAACTAAAAAAATCAACAGTAATCTAAAAAGAACACAAGGAAAAAATAACCGAAGGTGATCTCGAGTTTACCTTCTGCATGTTCACTGGGATTGAAAACTTGGATTTCATAAACAAGTCCGAACATCGAAAAGACTTCCTCCAACTTCATCTGCAATAAATACAAAAAATGCAATCGGTTGAAGTAATAAAAGCCAGATCAATTCTAAGCAAGCTTACCTGAATTTCATCAGGATCAAGTACAGAGCTGATGTTCGTCACATAGAGATTTACTTCGTCTCTGCAAGGGCGAATGAACTCAATCAGTTCCACAGCCATTTTGTTGTTTTCAACTTTCGCGCTCGGCGCCCACAGTTTGTGGGTCAGCAAACATTCACTGGTTCGGCACAAAGTCGATAATGTTCGTTAAGAAGTCGGTATTCCGAGTAAAGTCTGAAAACGAGGCATTGTTTCGCAAAGGTTTCTGGACCGGCGCTTGGGCAAGTGACGCAAACGCGAGCAGACCTCATGTCCGACTGAAAATTTTTGGTCCACTTTTGAAAGAAAGGGATTTCTTCAAAAGTGTGGGGTCTCCTCCCAGTTTCTCCAAATATCCATATTCACTACGTTCCTTTTTCCTTCTTTACAAGTTACCATCGATCTCCTCGAGGAGGTTGGCTGTAATTTGGATTTTCTCTCCAAGTCATTCATTATTCACTTCAAGAATCTTTTCAGAACTCGCCGCTCACTTGCCTTTGAAACTGCGGATTCCTAAAGATGGCCCAGAAGACGCCGGTGAGTTTGATGAATGAGCTGGCCAAAACAAACAAGTTGACTCCCGAATATAAGCTTGTGGAAGAGTCTGGCCCTGCACATCAGAGAACATTTCGTCTTCAGCTGACTTTGGGTGATGTGGGTACATGGGAAGGGATAGGATCAAGTATAAAGCAGGCCAGACATGCTGCAGCCCAGGTTGGTCTTGAGAAGTGTGGTCTGTGTATTCCTGAGAAAAAGCCCAAACATCAACCTGTGAACCTGACCCCAACAGTAGAATTGAATGGACTTGCAATGAGACTTGGCAAGCGCACTGAATATCGAGACCTTCTACCAACGAATTACTCACCCAGACCACCCTTCCAGCTTCACGTGGGCTATCCTGGAAGTCAGATGCCTGGAATGCACAGACCACAAGCCTATCGGCCTGACAGCTACCAACATGGTAGCTATCAGCACCGTCCAGGTTACTACCAGCGCCCAGGAAGATGGCCCAGAAACACCCAGGTGTCTCTTACCGTCGGAGACCAGGAATTCAAAGGTGAAGGAATGGATAAGCAGAGTGCACGACACAATGCCGCATTAAAAGCTATTGAAACCCTGAGGAAGGAACTGGCACTTGTGTGTGAGACAGCAACGGACGGCAAAGAGCTGACCAACCAACAAAAAGATCTCTCCGTCGTTCAGAATGGCGATGTGTCACAAGTTACCCCCACTAGTACCCCACCTGTTGAGAGTGAAAGTTGTGCCAAATCAGAAATCAGTATGGTGTATGAGATAGCAACCAGAAGGAAGATGACTGTTCAGTTTGAGGATGTCAGCAACACTGGACCAGCACACATGAAGAAGTTCATTGTTCGTGCAACTGTGGGTGACTTTGTCAAGGAGGGTCAAGGCTCCAAAAAGAAGGTTGCCAAAAGTGATGCTGCTAAGAAGATTCTGGAGGAACTCAACAAGCTCCCTGAACTTCCTGCCACAGACACCAGCAAGAAACCCAACAAATTCTCTCGCCGGGGCCCTCGTATCTTCAGACAGAAACCTAAGACAGACATCGACCCATCATTAAACTCCATCAGTATCTTAGGACAGATTTACCAGAAAGCTAAGGAGGCATCGCCAGTTTACACCACTGTACAGGACCGAGGCATCATCCAGGGCAAGGAATTTATCATTCAGGTCACTGCAGGAAAGCACCAAGCCACAGGTACTGGACGTAACAAGAAAGAAGCAAAGAAAAATGCTGCAGAATCCATGCTCCAGGTCATTGGATTTCGCCCAACTCCAGCTAAGGACAACAAAAAACCAAGCAAGGTCTGAATCTCGCTCATTTGATTCGGGTTTATGTGGGGTTGTTTGTTTATTCTATTATTACTACAGCACACCATAACAGATCAACTTTAGTAGACACAGGGACTAGATGTGGTATTCTTTTGTGTAATATCAGTATAAGCCTTTTTCCTATTGTAATGTAGTTCATATCTATAACCTTACAATGTTTTTATTATTCAGGACGAGGAGCCAGTTTCAAAGGACTCGACTGAAGCTGGTAACTCAAGGCCAGTTCATACAATTCTTGGCCGTCAGTTGAAACCTGGACTTTTGCCAATGGTACCAGAGATGGCTAAAATGATGGGCTGTGACCCAGAAGCAATGATTAACACAGTTGTTGCACCAATTGCTCAAATCAAGCAGGAACCACAGGTCAGCAATAAATGCAAGTAAAAAATATCAGACATTGACAAAAAAGCAAAAGGTTTACCAAGTTGTGTGTACATGAAACAGTGACAAGTTAGCTATTTTGATCTTAGATATCCAGTGTCTACTTGAACCACTGCATTACTAGGACATAACGAAACCTTTGTCCACTAGTCCAGACTGTACAGTCTGGTAATTCCCAACTTGCATGTTTTATTTGAAGTGTCTGGGCTAGTGAATAATGGCTACAGCATACTTTAGGCTAGCTGGCAAATTTTCTTTTATTGGTTACCATTTTTTTTATTTCTGTTTCAGGTTGAAACTGTTGATGTGGAAGGGAGCCTAAATAGAGCTCCTGGTGCTCCTGTGGTGAAAATGCCAACCAACACTTCTGGGAAACCACTGACATCATTTCAGAAGTTAATTCAGTTTACAGATATGCAGGGATTACGAGTGCAGTTTACTGACTATCCAAAGGTTTGTATTTGGTAGTGCAGGAATACCAATATGTATTGTCAACTTGTAAATACCAGGGCCCAGTTGCATAAAATATTAACGCTCAGGACTAGGCGTTTATAACAATGGAAATTAATATATTTCTATTGTTATTTACGCCTGGTTCCAGGCGGTAATCCTTTATGCAACTGGACCCAGGACACAGTGTATTGTAAGCTGCTTCTGCCAGCCCAGGACTGCGAGACTTTCCCATGGGATAGTTGATTTTCCAATAACTTGCTTTGTTTGAACTATCTGGGCTAGTGAAGCAGGGCTACAATGATTTATTTTTTTCTCATATTGTATCCTGTATGTGTGAAGTAATTTGTTGAGTTGGTCATAGCTGTGGCCATCACTCTAGCACACTGGTGGAGTATTGAATAGTTATTGATTTCTGGAAATTTAAGGGCAGCAAAGGACACATTCATAGCACAAAGGTCTAACCTGTTTACTCGTTCATGCCACAGGACAATAACCAAACTCAAGTGAGTCACGTTAGTGTCTCCTGTGTGCCTCCGCTCAGTGTCTATGGGTCAGGTGGATTTGTAGAAGAGTCGCGCGAGGAAGCAGCAGCTAATGCTCTCAAGGAGCTCACAGATATGCTTGCAAAAGATCAACTCAAACAAGGTTAGTAAAAAATAAATTAAACTGCTTGAATAACTCAGAGCTTTGTGCATACACGTAGGAATATTTGAGTTTTGGTAATAATTTTGTAGATTGTTGAAACAAGGAATGCCAGTATGAACTTTATGCAATGTTTTTGTTTTGATGGTGTTTTTCCTGTCAACTAGAGTTCAATGTTTTAGAAACAGCGACAGCAATAACATGTTGCCCAAATGTTGATAGTGTTCTTGTCCCATTACAGGCCAGTCTGGTGTCGTGCCTGGAATGAAGGATGAGATGAGAGAGCGATCCACTGAAGAGAAAAATGAATGAACAATTCTAATTGTTTTACATCAGATGGATAATGAGAACTGAATTCTTTAGATAGTTCTTGTGTAGGCTTTTAGCAGCATTCATACTACAGTATTTCATCTTGTGCTGTCCGTATTTAGTGAAGGTATCAAGTTTTATTTTAATTCCTGGCTTCTCCAAGTGTGGATTTTGGGAAAATAATTTATTGGTCATTGTATGTTTTTCTTTTATTCTTGTTTGATTTATAGATGTAGCTTAAGAGAATTTCATGGTGTCCAGGGTTACGGGAGATGCTGGTATAATTTGCCGCCAAGTAGTAAACAGGCCAATTTAGGCAAGAAGAAAACAACAGCAAGAAGTATGATCAAAATTCTGAATCACAGTGTTTATTGGGTGTTTAATATTATGATATTTTAAGTGCATTGTCAGTGTGTGGGACATTAGCACAGTCTTCTTATCCATCTCCAGTAAATTCCAACCAACAGATTCAGCACAACTGGAAATAAAGTGCTTTCCTGTTGGTTTTAATCATACTTGGTAATAGCAAAAATGTAGGTGTTGTTTCCAGGATTTACTTTGCTTGCACAGGTTCTAAACTGACTGAACTGTGTGAAGTTAGTAAAATGCGAAGACAAACTTATCACAGTGTGTGTGTCAATGTGAGAATGTGACTCTTTCTTACACTGAAATAGTTCCTTGCTCCAGGAGTTGTTATGCAACCCAAGTCAAGAATTGAACATTATTTGAATGTTGTGTAACATACAATAATCAGTCTTGTGTTTTATTGATTCTTCAGGTTTTGCTTCCTATGCCACAAGCCTTACTTCCCTTAGTGTGAAAAATCAAAAATTGCTAGTCATGTTCATAAATTATCATTTCTGTGAGGCAATATATATATTTCACCTGATCCAAACAAAAAACATTTTGTTTGACTGGCTAAGTTTCAACAACGGCAGGAAAGAAATGACTCCATATCAGAGTCACACCAAAAATATTATGCCCATATAAAGGGTGCTTCAATAAAAGCATAATAACATAACATCACCATAATTATTTATGTTGATACCCTGCCTGCAGAGATCCTTAACAATAAGTTTAAGATAAACTAGATATTTCTGGACAACATTGAGTGGCACATGCAATTTGCACTTACATATTAGCAATGCACTGCATAAGCTGAATAATCCCTACATTATATCCTTGACTTGAGAATTTTCTTCCCTTGATATTCCAATAATTTGCATTTTTATTTAAAAATTGTCAAATTGAACCCCCCTCCACCATTGATGTGAATGAGTGCCTTTGCTGAAACAAACATTTTTATGAAAATATTAAAATGTTTTCTGAACATGGATTGCCAAAGGTCTGAACACAGGACTGTCAATGTAGAGGAAATAATGATTATTATGATTTGCCTTGAACATGAAAATTTTCTAACTCTTAACACAAAATAATCACTCTACACATCAACAGTTGATGGATTTTCATTATTTGTAAAAGAGTGCTGCCTATTTCTGTGGTCAGTATGAACTGTCATATCAGTCAGTGGAATGTCATCCTTTGTGGCCAGCTGCTCCATTGTTCCATCATTACCACTGGGGACGGCAACCTCTGTTGTCTGAGATTCAGCAGTTTGTGACCTATCTTCTTGGTTTGGGAGTTCATAGAATTTCCATGCAAAGTAAAATGCGACTGCCGATAAAGCTTTGAAGACACCACCCAAGCCTGCCATCACATACCTACGACAGATATTTACAAAATCAAAAACTAACCTTCACAGCCACATAACTTGCAACTTTTATTTCTCTCTTTAACCCTTTCACTCCTGAGCTTAAATACTGATTTTTGTATCCCAATCTTTTTAGAATATAATGTATTGAGTGGCAAAGTGGCAAATTATCTATGTCATATAATCTCTGGTGAGAGATGGAAGGAAATGTAGAAGTTGAAAAAATGTCAACTTCCACTGGAGAAAAGATGGAGAGAAAAAACTTTTAAGGCAGGAAAGCTTCCTCAAGCTGCATTTAACATGGTCAAACTAAATCTAACAATGATAGGACAACCATATTTATACCTGAACTCCTCAGTACTGTGTTCCAGGCAATTCCTACTGGCTGAGGGGTCACATGGATCCCCTTGATTTAGACGACATGTGGTGTCGATAACAAAACCAAAGACAATTGGTGAAGGGATGAAGGCAAGTATCCTTACAATCAACTGCTGGATTCCCAGGGCAAATGAACCCTGACTTTCTGCAACACACCTGAATTAACCAAAAACAACATGTTCAGAACAGGGCTCTTTCTTTTTTTACTGAGACAAGTTATAATAAATATTGATCACAACTTTCAAAAATCAAAAAATCTGACTCCTTGTGTGGTGTGAATGAATCACAAATGAATATTTAAATAGAATCCTTGGATTCTGGTTGCGCTAATATTGCCATGATCAGCCAATACCTCAAAGTTGCTGTTGTTGCTGGAATGTTGTTCAGGAAGGTTGTCACCATCAAAAGAAATAGACCAAACAAAAATGGTACAAACATTTTGCAGTCCGGAATACAACCACTGCCTTGTGTGGCCTGGCTGCTTAGGTTTGGCAGACAGGAGCAGTTAGTAAATACCTGAATCAGAAAAAAAATTGGAATTGGACCAACACTACATGTTTACATAGATCTTAACCAAAGTGTGAGCATGATTAAAACATTTTTCTGAAAAATGTCAATGATGAGCCCCTGGATTCAAGTCATGGGAACACAGTTCCAACATTAATTTGTTGTACAAACAGCAGAAACATTTTCACTCAAGGTAGTTATCAACAAAAGATCTCTTGATAAGACTCACATTTCCATCTTTACCACTACTCTCTTGTCTGCAGCCACCATAACATGGAGAATAGTAAGTCAGGCGATCTTGTTCAGAGCACAAAGGAGCATAGAACCTCAAATCGCAGTTGCAGTCAGCATTACACTGTCCATCTATTCCTTGTGGGGTTGAATCAGAACTGAAGGGAGGAAAAGTTTACAATTTCTTAATGTCACAGTGATAGGAAAAGTACCTTTTAGATATGAAAGAAATTTTAGTAAAATTCCCTCGAGGAGTTCTTGGATCAGGATGTCAAGGTATTAGAAAGAAGAATCATGTGAATGCCAGTAAGCACTTTAGCTAGATGATGACTAATTCCTTACACTGTTCTACCTATGTAATTTGATGACAGTATAGAACACAATACACATTTATGCAAGTAGAACCCACCATCCCTTCCCTCCCTCTCTCATCTTCTTCACACACCCCTTTCTCCCCTATCCCTCCCCTGCTCTCACCTCTCCTTCTTGTCTCCTTACCCTCCCCTCCCTCTCTTGGTGCCCCATCCCTCCCCTTCTTTATATTCTCATCCCCCCCCCCCCCCCCCCACCCCTCCTATCTGTGCATCTCCCCATTTCTGATTCTAACCTGTTGACATAGGGCCGAGTAACTCCAACATACTCCCTGTCTGGGCATCCAAGCAATGGTATCACACTACACAGGGAAGCAGCAATAGAAATAAAGAAGCATGCTCTGATGATTTTATCACATGGCCATTGCATCTTCTTGATTAGTAAGCCTCCTAACAACATTCCACCAATACCTCCAGGAACAACAACAAGCCCAGTGTACGTACTCGCTGAACCTGCCGAGATGCGGAACTGTGACTCCACAAATTTGGGCAAGAACGTTGAATAGCCTGAAACAGCAAAGCCTTCAAATGCTGCAGCCAGCGCAAGAAACACAAAGGTCTTGTTGGTTAGAAGACTCTTCAATGCAGGCAGCAGTTGTTTCAACGTATGTGGTACTTCATCATCTTGCACAGTATCTCCGAGTTTTTGTTTTTCGGCACGTATCTGTGATGTTCCTGGCAGTTGCCATGGAAAAGCAAGTAATGGAATGCTGACTAGAAGGGCCAGCACACCACCAAACACATAGCCGAGCCACCATGCTCCAATGAAGTTTGAATCTTCTGGAGACAAGTCGGAACCTGGAGGCTAATGAAAACACGTGTTACTTTGGGCATCACAGATGATGGTGAATATATGCTCTCTGCATTCCCAAGATTGATCAACTTTAATTAACTCAGGTTTTGATAGCTCACATGCAGATGAAAGCTGTTTGAACTTGGAAGGGAAACAAAGTTTATTTGATGTTGATTATATACTTGATGTGGGTGAGAAGGGACATTTATATTTTACAAGTTTTCCCTTGTGGTACACACATGCAAGCGTGCCTTGTACACATATTTCATAATATAGCTAAACAGCATATATTGCTCCAGTAAAAAAGTAATATTTGCTCTCAAAATATGGTCCATATAGTTAACACCTAAATTATTTTATGGTAATCACTTCTTAAGTGCCTGTGATGCATTTATTGTAATTAACAGATAATTGCATAGAAAAAAAAAAACACTTCCTAAGTGAATAATGACATTCGATCATATGTTAGCCGCTTGACCAAACTTACCTGCTTAAGGTCAACAAATATTTTTAGGAACTCCCCTCCCAACAGAAAGCCAATGGCTGGTCCAAATGTTGCAACAGAGTACATTATGCCCAAGAAAAGACCAGAGGTGGAGTGACGGACATTTTCATCAATGTATGCCGTCCCCAATATGTACACCGGTGTCGCTCCAACTCCAATAAAGAATTCAGCAATGACAAACACAAGTATGTGTGACCACACCGCACTTTGGCAGTTCTGCTCTGACCCGGTAGGTAACATTGCTGATGGAGTACAGATATTTGACGATCCAATTCCTGGTTCGTATTTACCAACTAATAAGTGTGGCATTGCAAATAGAAAACATCCAATTCCCAAAATAACAGCGCCTCCACCGAGCCACTTGGGTTTGTGATGGTGACCATAGTAGCTCACAATAACAGCCATTGTAGCCGCAGCGATGTCATAACAGGCATTCACTGCTCCAACTTGCGAAGTCTTCAAAGAGAAACGCTTCTCTAATGACGAAATCACAACTCCGGCAAATCCAGAAACGATCATCCCTTGGGCTAGAACAAACCAGCACTGGAAGAATAAGAACCATTTTGCCGAGGCAAAACGCTGAAGAAAGCCGGGTCGAAGTTTTCGCCATCCACAAGAAATAGTACCGTCTTCAGAGTCCTCTACATCGGGTTCCTGTCGTTGATCCATTATTAAAAGCACTTTCACAGATTGTGCAGATTATACACACTCGTAAATTTTAATGAGCTGGCGAACTTGCGTGAATACGTGAACGAACGTAACCTTTTTGATGTTGTGAAGACTCTTGCTCAATATCCAAGGAGGTCCCGACAGCCAATGAAACGCCAATCTAAAGAAAGCAACCAACAGTAACAACAAGCCGATATTAAATGCAAACGAGCTACTATCAATTATGGCCTTGCAAATATTCGATGGGATTTGTAAATAAGTTTGTACAGGAAGAGAACAAAGCTCACCCTTTCAAATCGCTTTTATTGCGGGATCAAACGAAATTCGATTTTAATATGTATCGCGTTACCCCGGGTGCTACCCATTGACCTTGTTGACATCGCCACAGGAACTGTTACGATTCACTGACTATTCAAATATCGAAGACTCCTTCTTCGCAGCGACCAGCACATACAGGAACTGAGTCAATTCCAGAGGGACAGCGAAGCATTCTGGGAATATAGTGAAGGCAAAGTGGCTACTGCAGGGCTGCTGATAACAGTGTTGATACACCATTTCATTAAATATTATCCAAAATGTTTTGTTACTTGGTATGGTATTTTAGTTGTCCTATTTTACAGCGACAATAGCACTCTGTCATGACAGGCGGACTGAACCGAAGAAAAGCTCAGTGCGAGTCCTGGCCCGCACGCACGCCCGCACTACATATAGACAATGCACACAATTTTCAAGTATTTTTGGGTGGCAAGTACGTACCATGCTTTAGGCAATGCTGAGTTTGAATACTAAATTATTGATCATTGGTTATTATTATATTATCATTATCATTATTATTTACAGAAACTGAAAAAGAGAGATTGCCAGTAAGAAAGTGAGATTTATCGCGATATGTGCGCCAAATTTTCACGAAAGCGAAATTCGTGCATCTGATCACAACCCAAAATCGTTTGCGGACAACTGAATATAACACGCAAATGAGAGCTACAGTTCTTGTCCTAGTGTAATAGTGCATATTCCGTTAAATCATGAAAGATTGGCGCGCACTTGTAGAAGGTACCAACCTTAATTTCGTTGTTGAGTTATGAATCAATGTGTGTTGATCCAGCCAGCATAGTCAACTGCTTCGAAACCCTTTTTGTTATGGAAATGATTGACGCGGGTTGACCTGAAGTGCAAGTCATTGGAAATGGGCGTGTTCACTGATAACGTCACGCGCTTCCTGTGAGTTCCGCGTGCTTGTTCTAGAGCCTGGTTTCCATATAATCGTCTCTGACGTAAGGATCGTCTCTGTCGCAGAATTTTTTGTCAAGCGATCGGGAAGATTATATGGAAACACTCGTGCGATTGTTTCAAACGATCCTTACGTCAGAAGCGACTCGATCGTCCCGATAGAACCGTGTTCTATCCTTGCGTCGACACAAAATTCTGCGACAGAGACGATCCTTACGTCAGAGACGACTATATGGAAACCAGGCTTAACCTGACTGAACTCACGTACAAGCACCCGATTCTTCAAGATGCGACCAGTTTTATCAGCGAACGGAATTCATCAGTAAATCTGTTGCCTGTGATCGCTTTTCCGTAAGTCTTTTTGGCAATCAGTATCATAGTTTCGAGCGCAAGAGGCGAATACGGATGCCGATGAGTAGTTTTTCAAGAAACAAAATCATAAGACGCTGTGCTAACTGTACAAAAAACGCGCAACGCTGCACGGAGCTGTAACCAGTTCTAATTTAATTTTCGCAACGAATACAACAACTGTCGCCATGACACGGTGCACTCACCCTTAGCAGCTTATACCGCATATTTTTCGTGAGTGCAATCATGAGCGCATGAGCACTTCTTTAATCATTCAAAATGATCAGATTTAGCATATAAAATCAAAAAACGCATTTTTCGGAAAATGCTCATTTTTGGTCTTTTGTCAGAATCGCATAAAATCCTAGAGCGTACCAAGGTGAACTTGCGCGTTGCAGAAAAGTTGCATGGGCTAAATCTCGACCGAGACTTCAATCAAGGAAACATTTCGCTCTGATTTGATCAAAAACCCAAACGACCAAGTACGAGGATATGCTCTTGTACTTTATGTGGGAGTTCTGCCCGGAGTTCTGCTTTGTTTCCCAACAAAGCATAAGTCAGCTATTTGCCGCAATGATTAAAATACATCCCGTTCCACATATGCAACATTATGGAAACATTTAGGGCATGGATCTTAATGAGTCCGGCTGTACACGAGACAATATCGTTATAAGCATCTCGACGGGCCTGTTTATTCGTCGCATGGGAAAATTTATTCTTCCTCTTCACAGCTGTTTAAAAAGTGCCAGTTTTGCCAGAAAGGGCTCTTATACACCAGTTCCTTAAACGAATGTTTGTCTGTATGATTCTTTCCTTTGCACGTTCTTGACAAGCCGTCATAGGACAAAGAGCAGTTCCACTCAGCAAAAGCCACATCACTCAGTTGAATTAATTTAGTCTCGATGTTTGACTTTGTACACCACTCGGGCCGAGCGTCCTCGCGGTAAGACACCAAGAGAGGCAGCTTGGCTCGTGCCAGAACTCCCGTGCTGTAGAGTCCCCCTTCATGGAACCACGTGCTGACATGCGCAGACATGCCGCTGTCCATCAGTGTCGTGTGTTCAATATGGACAGTCAACTCCACCGGATATGCCATGGAAAATTTTGTGGCAGTGTAGTTGATGGTTAGAACGAAAGCCAAACGCATCTCCACGCATATTTTTTGTAGGTAAAACAGAGAGCCACACGCAACCTGTAAAAGCAAAGGACCTCGTAAAAACTTGCGCACTATAACACGTCCATAAAAAAAAAAACATAAATCCTCCTCATCTGGAGTCGGCGCGTCTACTACTTACCAGGTCTCCCGCTTTCTCTTTCCAGTGCTTGACATTACTGGAGTATCGGCGGTCTTTACGCAGGAGTGCTCTCTTGATGCTGTTCAATTTGTGCGCTTTTTTGAACGCAGTGAATCTGTAAGGTCCGATATCCAGATAAAAGGAAAGCATGATACTCCACTGGCTGCTGTATTCACCTTCACTGTCATCTTCTTCGTCAACTTCGTCGTCATCTTCATCATCATCTTCGTCATCTCTTTCCACTTTCACTTGATATTCAACTTCACCAAACACAGCCATACCAAATAAGGAAGTTCGTAGAACCTGCAGAGTTCTCTTTGGGTATGGCGATAAGGTCGCTGCTGATAGTTCGTCCCAAACGGCGTCCAGATTGGTTCTTGATATTTTCTCACTCCGTGCCATGCTTTTTCTTACAAGGGCATCTGTTGAGCGGAGTTTGCGAAGACTCCGCTTTCTTCTGTCTTCATAACCAAATGAGGCTAAATCTGGCAACGGCGGAGGAGGGGGAGAGAGGGTCTGCCAGTCGTCATCATCGTCTTCGTCATCATCTGGGTCTTCTTCATCTCCATCGTAAAAATCTTCGCCCTCAAAGTCCACTCCTGAATGATGCAGTGCGACTATTCCTGGAAACTTCCCAAACTTTGACTTCGGTCCCTCGGAAATGAAGCGCGCAGAGTTGTTTAAAAGTTCCTGTAGCGTCATTTGTTGCTTGTTTTGGGGAGCAAAGTAAGAAATTTGAGGATGACCTAGCGTTTTTGGCAGAGGAAGCAAAATCCATTTTGCGTGTTCAAACCTTGTTTGTCCCATTTGCAGACGGCCTTGTTCCTGTAAGAGCTTCACTGTACTATGAAACGACACCTTCATCTCTGTCGCGTCTGAATGACTGACATGTTGTACGCTTTTGTCAACCAACGGCACACTTGCAGATATGTGCAAGTCACTGTTGACCGCCATTCCAGTTTCTTTGCTTAAAACTGTAGTTTCGTTGAACCCAAAGTTCCAGACAATTTCGTTAGCCTGCCATTTAGCGCGTTTTTTCTTAGAAAAATTTATGAAGTCACTCGAACCTGCGCGGTTTGTAATGGTGACGAGTCTATCTGTACTCGACAGGCTTTGCTGAAGTTTAACTCGACCGGGCAAAAAAGGAGAACTCACTTCGATTACTTGCTTATATGAGCTCCTAACTCTACTGAGAAATGCTTTGTATAGCTTAACTTTGACGACTGAAAGCACTTGTCTTAGAAGGCAGTAAATGTGATAAGAGAGGTTGTTGTCAACTATGGCTTCACCAAAAAGTTCAAAGTTTTGATCAATGGAGTCGTCATTGTACTTGTCTTTAAGTTGTACCCTCAAAGCGAAAAGGTACGATGGTAGGACATGTTCTTCTTGAGCAGGGGAGAACTCCATGTGTAGCCAACATTCAGTGTCCGTTTTATTTGCAACCGAAAAGGAAATACGGCCCGACATGCCGTGCGTGTTAACTGTTCTTGTCGTTATCATCATTTTGTGATCAAACTGATACGTCATGGTATTTCCCGCTGCTATCTGCACCTGAACAGTGTATGTACCTGATCCAATTGTGTACAAAACGCTCCCAGTCAACGCAGACAGCAACAAAAATGCGATGAAGAAGACAAGGATTTTCTTACAGCAAGATGGCCCTCGTTTTTCACTGATGTGGACTGAAGTCGGCTCCTCGAATTCTTCAGTTGTTCGCAAACGCGTGTACCGCGCGTTGGAGTCCTTAGGTTTTTGGGAAAACAGATTACTCAATGTCGATCCGAGTACTTGAGCCTCTGAAGGTTTCATTGTACGTAAAAAGAGAAACGGATGGATTGGCAGAGGATTGTCGCAACCCGACTAGTTTCTATTTCTCAAAGAACAGCGTTAATAATTAACTAACGTGATAACGGGTGGCAGTTTATACCATTTTTGACTCTTCATATTCATTTACGCACCCTGTGAAGCGTTCACCCACTTACCTACTATGTAAAATCTGCAGCAAGAAAATAAAGATCTCCAAGGAAAGCAGAGTATGGTAGGTTTCAGTACTGGCCCAATGGGGCCTGGCACGACAGTTACGTCAAGCCATTTGAGCATGTGGTCAGCAGCTGTTTGCACCGGTGGGTGGGATCTGGGTCTCAACATAAAATAGGACTAGCTGACGAGCTAACCAGCTCGAACACACTCAAAACCAGCACTTGCCTGAATAAACCATTTCCGAGCTGCAAAAGAAACATTTTTATAAGTGTTTCGCACTTGCTTTGAACAAGTAGCAGGCATCTCAGAAATGGCCTATTGCATTGATGTTTGCATTCTCCCAGATTTTGTCAACACAAGAAATGCAACACCAGGCCTACATGGAACAGCATTTCATTGTATCAACTACATACAGTTGACTTTGTATTTTAAAGCCTTTTTCTCATTTGTTGGTCGAGGGAAGGGGAATAATGACAACACAAGGGGTATTTACAACAATGTTTATTGTATTTTTCAGGGTCAAGGCAATTGGTCTAAGAAGCAGCTGGTTTCTTGCCCTGCTGAGCCTTCAACACTCGCACAACAATCTTCTGTTCCTCAATCAGAAACGCCCTGACAATCCTGCAACAGAAAGCAAAGTTTCATCAACCAACACAGCAGCTACTTGATTATTAGTGTCCGACAAATGGCAAAGGACGAGTAACACTAATCCTTCTCTTCTTTACAGGCAGAAGTTAAGATCAGAGATTTAAACAAAATTACCATTCCTGAAATCCTTACACAAGATAAAGGTTGAGAGGCTTTCACTTGTAACACAGACATTAGCATAAGGAATGGCTTATGTCTCTGTTGTCTTCACTGACACTTACACTTACGCACCAGTGAAAACCAGCCTTTAGAGAGCACCCAGGATCTTTGAATGTGCTAAACCCTGGATATAATAGCAAAGTTATGACTTGCCTTTCACGGACACAGCGGGCACATCTTGAGCCTCCATACGCCCTGCTGACTGTCTTCTGAGGCTTAGACATATGCATCAGCTTCTTAGGACGAACAGCAGGAAGACCCTGCAGCTTCGCTTTACAGTCACCACATTTGGGGACTTTTCCGGGCTTCTTGGTATATAGGTAAACCAACCTACCACCTAATCAATAAACAAACGCACAACATAAACATACAGGGATGAGCACTACAACAACAAGGATTGACTGCCCCCTCCAATCACTTCTACAACCTCCCCCCCTCCCCCCCCCCACCCACCCAAAAAAAAAAAAAGCCTTAGCAGATAGCAGGGGATACAGGAGAATAGGGATGACAGAAACTCAAACAAGACATGACTGGCACAGCTCCACTATCACTGCAGCTACAAAGAGCATGATTCTTTGGTCAACACAGACACCAAAACAGAACTTATAATTTTAGGATAAGCACCGAGTAATCATATTGCCTCAGTTCGTGGGTGTCTGGCTTTGGTGATCAAAGATACATGCCATGGAAACGGTTCATGCTAAACTCAGCTGTTTCAGATTCTGGAAGTCACTCACTGACACAGCAATCGAAACAACAACAAGTTGATACATACCTGGAGTTTTTGAACTGTAGAAAGACGAAGCCATCACATAAAAACAAACGAGAAAGAGCCATGTGAGCTAAACACTATCGCTACGAGCACAAGAGAAATTAAGGTCGAGATCTATAAATTAGCTGCAAAACAGTCACTAACATTCTCTTCCTATTGGACTTGGTGTTGTAAGACAAGCGCCTTCTGTAAGTGAGCCGCTGCACCATCTGTCAAAATAAACAACTCTGTCAGTAATCCAAGCATTCGTCTCACATATTCTATCACTATAACAGTCCTACTTCAGAGGATTCTCAAGGATGGCGACGATTTTGATGGCGTTACTCTCTCCTACCTTGGTTTTGTCGAAGAGAAAGTGAAGAGGACCACAAGAGGAGCGCTTTGCATTATGGGCAGGATTGTGTGAGCATGCAGTCCTTGTGTACGCACGTGCGAAGAACAAAATACAGTTATGTATTTGCTCTAGTTGTCATGTAATATTTGGAGGTATTCCTGGATCAATGTGACGTTCTACCACAAAAAATATGGAAGAACTTAAAGACTCTGGTGCAGAAGGAAGGAAGTCGCACAGGACAGCTGAAGAACAGGTCATGTTCGTTCTCTGAGCGGTCCGATTCTTGTGTTGTGCTGCCAGAAAGTCAAGCGACAGACAGGTTTGGAGCAACTGAAGACAATTCTCTTGGAATCCATCGAGTAAAGAACGAGGGTAGAGAAAAAATGGCCGACGAGAAACAAGGAAAGATAGAATTGAACAGTATCAACACGCCAAATAGCTTAACAGCCATTGCTGACTCTTACAACGACTCGGATGATGATGTTGATCACGATGGAATATCGAACATGGAGGTGGAACAAGGAGAAGTACCCAAGGGGGACAATAACGAACATGTCAACATTGTCCAAGTATCGGATGTTCAATCTTCTGCACTTCAGGTGAAACAGGTGACTGCACCTCGACCTGGAGATCAAGTGCTCCCTGAAGCAAAACTATCAGCACAAAATTTAATAACCTCTGAAGATGAGGAAGCTTCAAGTGACACAGAAACAACAACAACAACAACAACAACAGCAAAAATAATAAACAACAACAGTGATATTAATGAGCATCTGCTCCATGATGCAGTGTATATTATGAGCATAGTAGGAGAGGAACTGAAGAGTCTTGATACTTGTGTAGATGATGGGTGGGACCAGTCTACAGGAGTCATGGATCAAGCCAAGGCCAATTCTTCAATAGCAATCACATCACATGACCACTCGGACTCATCAGATGATGAGTGTTCCAGTAGCAGTGACAGCTCTGTGTAAGTTTAATTTAGTGTGCATATCAATGTAGTGATACGTGTGTATCTTTTGTACCTTATTGTCTAGGATGTACAGAAGTATAATTAATCAGAAAATAATGCAAGTTACAATACAGAGAAATACAGAACAACCATACAAATATTTGAATACTGTATACCAGCTGATTGTGCTGTGATAACGTGAGTGATAGTGATCTGTTGCTTCCTTCAGGGACGAGTTGGTTATTAGGGAAAGAGTTGCAGAGTTAGACGATCTTGAAGAAGACAAAGCTGTCGGCACTCCACCTAAAACAAAAGATGAACTATCTCTCAAGGTATTTTTCTGTGAAAGCCTTGGGGTATTTTTCTGTGACCTTTGAGTATTTTTTCAAATATTAGTAACTTTATGTAAGCCCTGATATTGTCTTCTAAGCATATTGAGCCCTAATGTACTGTGCTAATGTAAATTTGTGTTGCAGGATCTTCCAGAGGAACCTGAACTAGAAATTGAAGTAGATGAGGATGTCCAGTTGATACCAATAGGAGAAGTGAACAGCATTGTTGAAGTGTTGGGTTAGTTTTCTAGTTTCATTTTATGCAGACCCCTTTCCTGTCATGGGAAGGTTATTTTTGCATGAGAAAAGATCTTAGTTTGCAGCAGAAAACATTTCTGTTGTTCTGCCCTCCAAGTTGGCTACGATGAACTCAGATGAAAAGGGTTTTTCTTTTTTCATTTCCTTCCACTTCCAAGTCTTTGTGCTGTACATTGTCATTTTTTCTGCATAATCAGATGTTCTTGACTAGCAGTAATCACATATTTTTAATGCATCCCTCATACCCATTCATCTGGAAGGTTTAGAAGAAGGGAAAGAGAAGTTAACATATCATTCTTTTGCCCTTTGCTTGTTGCTTCCATGTTTCTACAGATCATGATCATTTTTTGGTGAACATGAAAGTTATTTTAAGTTAATTTTGATTTAATCCTCTAGTGGTCATCCATGCTCTTCCTCACACCCCAGCATTGGATAGTGGTAGTTATTTGTTTCTTGAAAGCAGGGAATACCTTGGAATGGTAAGTCACCAGATTCAAAATATGTCCACAGCCTCAGATTAATCAGGTGGCTTCTTTGAGGAGGTGGAGGGAGGGGGAACACTAGCAGGGATAGAAGAAATCTTAGTTGGCATTATTTTGTTGCACTTACAGCTTCTATGTCAACTAAGGAGACCTACAAGACAGTAAATGAACAAATGTGCAGAAACCATATTTAGAGCACGGTTGGTAGTTCAGTGAGTTTTTATTTTTTGTTGGTTTTCAGGTCTTTGAGATATTTGGACCAGTACAACGTCCTTACTATTCAATCAGGTTTAACTCTGAGAGGTCTTTGGGCAACAAGAATATCTGCAAGGGGATGAAAGTGTGCTTTGCTCCAGATGTCACCGACTACTCTATCTTTGTGTTCACAGCTCAGCTCAGAAAGTAAGTTTCTAGTCACTTTTATTTGTTGTTATGTTCAGTTCACTGAATGTCACATTTTCTTGATGTTTATGTCAGAATCAAAGGCTCAGATGCATCATGGAAGCATGACCAGGAGCCACCCCCTGAGGTAAGTAGTGCACATGGAGTATTCAGGGGGGTATGGGTGCAAAATAATTTTTCCTTGTTATAATATGTGTAAGAAAACCCTCAATAGCCTTCTAGACAAATTACTTGGACCATAAAGAAGTCAAAATAATGTATGAGTGATGTAATGACAATATTTCTTAGCTACATCCACTTTCATCCAAGCAAGCTATCAAAATAATGCCAAATTCTCCAACTCTATGATGTATGATATATCTAAATATGAGGCGGAGAAATTGAAGATGACCACTAAGGCTGAAAGGATTAAAGTTTCCTAATGTCTGATTCTTTGCCATTTTGGTTGTCATACAATCCCATGTAGCTGTAATATCAGGGTCACATGTAGTGTTATATGTTCTTTGTTCCTACAGTTTATTGAATTCTCAGATGACGAAGAAGAAGCACAAGTGAAAGCAAAAAAGAAGCAAGAAAGGTGAGGGAGATTCTCATGTTACAAATAACTGGAAAGCAGCAAGCAAGTAAATAAAGTAAAATAAGCAAAATGAGAAAAACATGTAAGTCAGCAAAACAAGCATACGCTTGTTGCTCATGGCCACCTTTTTTGTTTTCAGAAAAGCAAAGAGAACCAAAGAAGCAGAGGAAACTGGTGCCACAACAAAACAAAAACAGCACAAAGGTACATGTGGCCATGCAGCTGCACTGTCATGTTACAGTCACATGTTCTGGTCCAGGATGCTGTTGTGCATGCTTGCTTATTTTTAGAATTACACCTAGTTTTAGCTTATTAAGTTTGAAGTCCTGCAAGTAGTGCCAAATGTCAAGGAAGTGTTGGTTTGCATCACAACAAGCTGGGTTAGGGTTAGGGTTTTGCTGTTGATAATCTTGTTTTGATGTCTAGTTGTCATGGTAATCTTGTAGTGTTTCTATTTGTTCAGTTGGTAGGTGGTCCTGGAGAAACCAGCAACAAACACCTCCCCCGCCAGAATCATCTGCTATGCTTCACTCACAAGGCAGTAATCAGTCACCTGATGTGCTCAGAGGACCTGCTGCAGGGCCGCATGTACCTTCTTTCATAAGACAAAGGCCACCCTTTGATACAACAGCATTACCTGGCTACCCCAGGGGCCCCCCCAGGGGCCCTCCCTCAGCAGGTTTTATAAGGCCATCACAAGGGCCTTTGTTGTGTTCCCCAATTGCACCTCCACGACCTGGGCACTCTGTAGAATATGCAGGACCATTCATGGGTAATCCAATGTACATGAATAGACCTCCTTTTAGCAGCGTAGGGTTTGGACACATCACATCGATTCAGGGACCCGCCGAGAATGGTCCCCCAGGATATGGTCTCCCAAGACATGGCCCCCCTATGATGGTACCTTATCAACATGAACCCTCAGGAGTGGCACCTTATCAACATGGACCATTTTATAGTGGCCATATCACCCCACCACCTCATGGGCCCCCCACCTCAGGATCTTCTTAGATCATCAATATAAATCAACAAGACCTGGCTGCATGTTCTGATCATGATTTCTTTTAAAGCTTTTGTAGTTAAATAAATAAAGATACAAAGCTATAGTGTTGAGGTACTGTGTTAACTCTTTCATTTGTACTTTGCACTCTACAAACTTGTGTTTGGTTGCTGCTTCTTGGGAGGTAATACTTGAACTATACTTTAAAGTTGGTCACAATCACATGACCTCGTTTTATGGCTGTAAGGAAGCAGGTAAGCCTTCCTTGCTTGCTAAATGCCAGAAGAATGTTCAGATAAGTTCAATCACGACTCTGAAATTCTTTACAGTAAGGGAATGACCACCCCCTCCTCCGGCATTTCTCATGAACCTGAAGAAATCCCCAGGCTCCGCCTTTGTAACCACAGCGTCATCAGTTAGAACGGCCTGAGCTGTTACCCAGTGGTGCTGGGCTATTCCAAATATCGCCCGCTTTTCAGCGATCATCTTTGTGCCTCTCATCAGCTGCATGAAAAGTTCTCCCTTTCTGTTACCAAAACGTTGATCTTCCCATCCAACTGACATCGACAGTTTCTTAACTCGCTTTCTCAACAATGGACCGTCGAAGTATTTCTCCGGTTCCCAGTGCCCACCCCTCGGACCATGGATTCTGAAGTCCTTTCCTCTGATGCACAGGAAACGAGGGAGAACCGAATGCAAACGGGTGCAGGTCTGGGCCAACCGAACGGTGTCTTCAGGACTCAGGAAACTAGCGATGTACGACAACACCAGTTCGGGCATCTCAACAATGGTCATCATGATGCGAAGCGAGACTCAGATCAGGCTTTTTTTTTACTTTCTTTTTCTTGGTTTCTTCACCGAACAAATTTAGTTTCGATCTGCAAAATGACTTCCGTTTTGGTATCCAGTTTCCGCGCGCCGCTAAAAATACCCGGGGGAGGGGGGGAGGGGGTACTCCCATATATTTCCTATATAGGTATGTTCCGCCCGATAGGGTATCATTTTCAGGGTCTTCTGTCTTAAACAGGGTATCAAATTTTACATTTTCGTGTCTTAAACAGGGTTATTTTCTCAAGATCCTCTCCTCTTCCCCTCCCCCCTCAACCACATTTTTTTGCACTCGCTATTTTTTCGCGCGTCCAGTCTTGAACAGGGTATCCAATTAGAGCACTTTGTCTTAGACAGGGTAGCAAAATTTCCATTTTTGTGTCTTGAATAGGGTCAGGGTTTTATAGAGTCGGCGGAACACCCCTACCCAAATTCCTATTGAGTACCCCCCCGGTAAAAATCCCAGACCTTCCATGGATTTTTCCCAGTCCCCCGCGTCCTTTCGTCTCTGTTGAGTCATCATGGCGGCTTGCAGTATTTTCTTGCGGGCTGCAAAAATCCCAGTTGCACGGCTTGCCAGGAGCCAGCCACTCTGCAGGACGTTGCCCGCGATGTCTGCGTTCTTCAGCACATCTTCAAACCACAATGCGCTGAAAAATGTGACAGTTATTGGCTGTGGTCTGATGGGAGCCGGCATTGCCCAGGTTGGTACAAATATGTGTACTGTGTAAATTTACGTTACGTGTTTAAAAGAGGGTGGGTCATGCTTTTTTGAGCCTCAGGTAGCTAGGGAGGGGTTGGGATATCATAATATTGAAGTAGTGTCAAAGGTCTAAAATGTACCCCAAGGAGATGGATTGGAAATGGGTAGCTACACATTTGATCCTTTCAGCATTATTTTATTCACTGAAACATTCACAGGTTGCTGCAGAAACCAACCACCAGGTCACTTTAGTGGACCAAACTGATGAGCTCCTTGATAAATCAATATCAAATATGAAAAAGAGTTTGGAACGAGTTGTAAAGAAGAAATTCAAGGAGGACCCGGAGGTAAGAAATGTGCATCGTATGAAGTCAGACTTTGATCCCTAGCTCACATAAAGCCCATCATGCCTTGGGAACCACCACCCCCCACCCCCCTCCCCGCCCCAGGCTCTGAACTGTTATGCAGTAATATGTAGAAAACACCTTTTCAGAGTTCAAAGACAAAAGTCCAAAGTTCAAAGTGCAGTGTTTGATTCCTGTACTAAATAGGGTGGGCAGCAATATGTGTCTGACACCTTGTCTCGAATCACCACAACTGTTGACCTGGGCAAGTCCGTGTCTGACGCTGATCTTGTGGTTGAGGCCATCATAGAAAACCTGAAAATCAAACATGAACTGTTTGCAACTTTGGACAAAGCAGCACCTGAGTGAGTACAATCAAAAGTGATTTATCGGATTATCACCTTGCTGTTAAACCCTGCTAAGCTTATAATGAGACTGAAGACCATTATTTGTTAGTTTAGATTAGTGTTAATACAATGTCATGTAATCAGGCCAGACTATTGTCTATAACACAGACCAGAAGGGCCACAAAGCAACAGTCAGTATAACAACAATAAAGGAACTGTTTGAATTATACTTAGCATTTGTTTTGTTTTGTTTTTGTTTTGTTGTTGTTGTTGTTATTGTTTTGTTTTGTTTTTTATCAGGAAGACTCTCTTTGCTTCCAATACATCATCATTACCAATTGGAGAAATTGCTGAAGTCACATCAAGGCAGGATCGGTTTGGAGGGCTTCACTTCTTTAATCCTGTTCCAGTCATGAAACTTGTTGAAGTAGGTTCACATCCTTCACTGTTATAACTGTTGTTGTTGTTGTTGTTGTTGTTGTTGTTGTTGTTGTTTTGTGCTATCTTTACTCTTTACAGTTCTGCTCACTCAAATCCAGTCAATGGACTTTGAATAATGTTGGCCAAGTATTCTGTGGCACCAAAGAAATAGATGATAACTGTTACTGATCCTCATTACTTTGTTTTTGTCTTTGTTTGTTGTTTCATTAAATACAGGTCATCCGCCTTCCTGAAACATCAGACAAAACCTTTGATACACTTTTTCAGTTTGGTAAAGACATGGGCAAAGTGCCAGTTTCCTGTAAGGTTGGTTTAACTCGTGTAACTGCCTCTAGCTGCTTATTGAGGGTGAACGGAGGAGTATAAGTGATTTTAAAGTCTTTGTTGCTTCATGTCTACCCACAGGATACCCCTGGTTTTGTTGTAAACCGCCTGCTGGTGCCATATCTAATGGAAGCTGTCAGGATGCTGGAAAGAGGTGAGCTGTGACATTTAAAAAATTATCCTGGAATTGTGAAATCCCACAAATGGGCTGGGGAGAGAGGTAGGAAGAGAGAGGGAGGGAGGAAGGGAAGGGAGGCAAGACAAGGCAGGCAGGGGAGGGAGGGAAGAAAGGAATGGGGGAGGGAGGGAGAAAGAGGCAGGCAAGACAAGCAGGCAGGGGAGGGAGGGAAGAAGAGAGGCACGGGAGAGGGAGAGGCAGGCAGGGGCGGGAGGGAAGGAAGGGACGGGAGGTAGGGAGAGAGGCAGGCAAGACAAGACAGACAGGGGAGGGAGGGAAGAAGAGAGATGTGGGAGAGGAAGAGAGACAGGCAGGGGAGGGAGGAAGGGATGGAAGGCAAGGGAGGGGAAGGGAGAGAGAGGCAGGCAGGGGAGGGAGGGAAGGAGAGGCAGAGAGAGAAGTTAGTAATGATGAAAACAAAATGACAAACTAATGGACAGTCGCACAGCCACACAAATAGACAGAAGTGCTTATACCACAAATGGATAAATGGAGTATCTTGCTGGTCAAAACACAATGTGAAGTTACTGTACTGCAACTGACATGAAACTTAATAGTCATACAGAAAGGCTTTTAAACATGTGCTAATTATTGTTTGTCAATGTTTCAGGGGAAGCCTCTGCAAAAGACATTGACACAGCCATGAAACTTGGTGCAGGTAAAAGCTTCTGACAAATTCATAAAATACCTGTAGATAAGGTGTACTCAAGGGGTGCATGGCAACCTTGCTTGGTGTGTGGTAGACAAGAACTAACATTTCTCCCCCCCCCCCCCCCCCTCCTACTTTAGTCCCTTAACTCCCTCACCCTGAATATGCAGGTAAACCAGGCCATACTTGCTGACTTCATAACATTTTGTATGCGTAATCGAGTAACCAAAACGGTATTGCTCAAAAAGCAATGAGTTGAAGCAGGCAAGCCAACCGCACCTCGCCCCACTCCCCAATGTGCTAATTTGCAATCCTGTCCCCACTCCCGTGGGGTTTCCTGTGGTCGAGACGTATAAATTATAACAATTTTCAAAACAACAAACCGGGTATGTTTTGGTTTTGAAGAAATGAGAGTTATTGTCATTGAAGAGGATTATGTAAAATTACTTGATCTGGTAATGTGGACTAATGCATAAATCGTGCGAGAAAATACAGTATTTTTTACTGATCCCATTTCATTACTTCACTGGCTTTTTATTAATTACAAATTATACATTAGCGCGCTAAATTATCACTCCTTCTAAACAGCAAGGAACAAAAAATATTCAAAGCTTACTTTAAAGCAACAAAAATTCACACGAAAGTGCTAAGCGAATGTAAACTAGTCTGTCACATGCAATTAACATTTTTCATGGGTTCCCTGATGTTAATTCTTGTTATCTGCGGAAAATATGGCTGGTTGCGAGCCCTTTATTGTTGGCCGGGAAACAGAGGCTTAGACTACACAAGTAGGAACGGACTAATCACTAATTTCTTGGCTAAAACAATCCAGTCTCAGTCGGCAAGGAAACCGAACAATTTCGCTTTGTCACCTGCTCTGAGATATTGAATAAATTTTACCAAACAAAAATGGAAGCAGCAAGACGCGGAGTGAACCCTTGAGCGGTTTATTCTGCCTGCAACATTTGCGATACTTGAGCAGATGTGTCAAGCTTTCCTGCAGGACCCGTTCTCCTCTGACAAGAAACAGATAACTTGTGCTTTAACGCGGCATTGAAAAGTACCACAAGCAAGAACTAAAGTCGAAGTGGTTTGGGATACGTAGGGTAGGGTGCATCGTACGGACCTGTAAATTTTTAACTGCTAACTCTGAAGACTACAACAGGATGTTGTAAAGAGCGACAGACAAAACGCTTGAGGCGAAACTTATGAAAAACTTGCGAGTTTACAAACAGCTGGTGTCGGACGTGCGAAAGTACAACGGGAGAGATTACATCAAGACACGACACGGCTCGTGAGAGAACGCGGGCCGGCATAGTGAAACCCTTCCGCGCGCGGGTCTCGCGAGGTCGTGGGACACTTAGAACAGCTGTTCGTTTGCGTTGGAAGTTACTATTTCAGAAAAAAACAAAACTGATTCCGAGGCCGGGGAATAAATCAAAGGTGTGGGAACAGGGCCAACCTTGAACTTTACATCGAGCTGCTATTGGAGGAAAAGCGAGTTACACTACAAGACACAATAGCTCTTTGCAATGGCCGCAGTTAAGAACAAAGATGCTTTGTGCAAAACCCAGCTGGTTCTCCAAAACATAAATTATCATACAAAACACGGCTCAGACAAACCAACGCTAGCTAAAGAAGTTTGTCTATCCAAACCTTCAGAGCGCGACCCAGCCGTGGACCAGAAAGTTCAGAGTTTGCAGATCGAGTGTGACAAATTGAAGGATGAGCTTGAGGGCCAGCGGCTTCTCAATGAAGCTTTAATGATTGAAAATGACAACATCGACACTAAATGGAGAGCATTAGTCACGGAGAGCGAGCACAAATTCCAAGCGTTTAAGAAACGACTCCATAAGCATTCACACGTCGCCATGTCTAGTGAAGAACACGGACTAAACGGACAGGGAATCGAGAAATCAGATGGCTCGGAACACACCAGCAACGAACAGGGTTTACACGACGTCAGATTAGCAGAAGACAATCAGACAGTGGGAACTGAAATGTCAAACGGAGAGTATCAACAGACGCGAATAAGCAACGGTCTAAACGCAGATGCTGCACTGGATGTCGCTAGTGCGGTAGCTGACAAGGAGAACGCAGAGGTTCAAGAGGAAATGATCTCACTGAGGGCGAAGAACACCGAGCTGCAGAGTTTCTGTGATACGCTCTCGAAGAATCAAGAACTACTGCTGCGGGCGTTGGAGGAGAAAGAGAGAGATGTGATACGTGTAAATGCTGCCGCAAAAGAGAGAGAGGAGGAGAATGCGGCACTCAAAAGGGAGCTCTCCCAAGCTGTGGCCAAGTCTTCCGAATTAGACAAAACTCTGTCGTCCGTCCAGGATGAAAACAAGGAGTTGAAGTCGGAACTGCAGACTCTGCGAGGCAGACTGTCCGAGCTTGAGGGCTCTAACGTCGAACAGAAGAACATCAAGGAGGCCGATAGAGAGCAGAAGGATGCGGCCGGTCAAGGTGAGACGAAATCAGAGCAGAAAGCGAGCGTCAAGTTGACAGATGGAGTGGTGTTAAGAGAAGGCAAGTCGCGCACTGCGCCGAATTTTTATCGACACTCGATTGCGGCGGGAAGTTTGCCGAGACCGTTTATTGATTTCTCCGCTCCAGAAAGGAAGAGGTCGGTTGGCGCGGATAGTAGAAACGCCGACAACGTGGGGGCACCGAGCTTTTTACAAAGAAAGGTGAACGCGTCGTATCTAAATGCGTTCAAGCCGCGACCGTTCAGTTACAAACCTGTCAATTTTAATGTGGCAAAGAAGGGGCCCAAGGAAGAGGAAGAGGAAAAGGTGGAAGTGCATTCTGTAAAGGATTCCGACGCGAAGGAATGCAAAGAGGAATCTAACTCTCAAGCGAGCCAAGAGCCGCAGTCGCGCTCGAGTGCCCCTGAAGAATCGCAAGGCGCGCAACAACAGGAAGCGACCAACCCAACCAGTGACGTCACTGCATCAGTTGACCACAAAGCGAGAATTCAGTACGAGTCGGACGAAGATGAAGATCTGATGACGCTGAAGGCCAGGAATGAAGATGTAGGCAATCTCGTGAATTTGTGGAACACCAAGACTGAAGTAACAGATGTGTAGAAAAGAGTTACGAGTTTTTTAGCCGTGCGATGTGTGCGGCATGTACAACAGATCCGCTTTCGTAAAACATAAAACATGTGTGCATATTCGCACGACAGATACTACTGCAGTTCACCCAACGCATGGATTTGTTCTTTATATGTTCAATTCGGTGTTTTGATATTTTTTTCCTAGTGAGTTCTCGTCGGGTGTTACGCTAATCAATTAGTAGTTGATAGCTATAGTTCTTTGTGATATTTGCTGAGCATACTTCCAGCTGCATTATATTTGTTATTTTGCGCTCTGCAGTAATGTTTATTCGTTTGCGGTGCGAATGCTTTATCGACATGAACTCAAGTTCAGAAACACATTTTGAAAGTTTTATCCGATTAGATTAAAAAAAAAAAATTGATCTTATGAAACTTTCCCGGATTAAAACGTTTTAATCCCGAAAACAATGGCAACATTTTAATAGCAGGACCGTTTTTGTGTTACACTGTTATAAGCTGTTACAGCTCCTTGGCAATATGGATTTTGCATTTAAAATATTGTATTGTTCAACCACTCCACACGTTAGAACTTTTTGACGGCAGCCCAAGTTGGGAAAGTTCAATATAATTCAAGTGCTGGTGGTTTTGGATGTTGACTGGTTTGTCACTTAAACCACTTTTACGGCTTTTTATCTACACACTGACGCTTATTCAAACAGGGCTTGGTAGGTTAATGAGTTTGTTGTGTTGCACCACGAACCAAATAACAACAAATAAACCAGCGACTGCTGCAGTTGCTTTCCATAAAGATTCCTCGTTATACAGATCCAAAGGGCAATGTAGACCACACAACAACAGCAACAACAACAACAGCCGCCGCTGTTCCGCGTAACACAGGCTTAGTTGTTTTTGCAAGAAACAGATTACTTGCTTCACGCATAAATCGACCCATTTGGAGCGAACACTGATTGCCAAGCAAAATATTTAGTCTGGGAGTTTGATGCGTAAATCCTTCGATCTTGTAGTCACAATCCTTGCCTTAAAAGGGTGGAGATTATCAGAACAATAGATATGTTCGAGAAAAGAGTAAACTCGATGCGGTCACAACTGACATATGCACGTTTTCATGAACCCTGGGTCGGATCAGAAGAAAAAAACAACACTTACGCTTTGTAAAGTTCGAGGCGAGGGCTTTTATTACCACAAATAAAAACAAGAGTTTGCAGGAGTATATATTTCTGCTGTAGTTGCTTAGAAATATTCTGAAATAGTATTAGTAAATTTCTTCTAAAATTAGAAAGCAAATCTAAGAATAAATCCTAACATTGTAATGCAGATTGGAGCCTCGAGGCAAGATTTTCAGTGTACATGGCAGAGTTCTGATGCAAACGCTTCATACGCGTGGAGCAGCATTCTTTTTTTATTGTACCGAGCAAAACAGAAATTTTCAATGATACCATCAAGCACATGCGAGACAGCCGTAACGCTGATGCTGGAATCTGTTCAATAATTCATCTAGGAGGAAATGTTGAAGCAACCGAATTTGAGTGAAGATTAAGTGTTTTGCGCAAAACTCTTTTTCCTCTTCAGGACATCCCATGGGGCCGTTTGAGCTGGCAGACTACGTGGGCCTGGACACCAACAAATTTATAATTGACGGTGAGTTGGTGCGAAACGCGCATGCGCTGGAGTATGTCGCGCGTGTTGCGTGTATTTGTACGCGTGTTGGTCGAACCTTGCTGTGATGAACAGGAGTGAGTTGGAACTAATCCTCGCGAGATTCATGAATTGAAAGTTGATGTCAACACAGTTAAGTGATATGTCTGTCTTGCAAACACCGCTAGTCATAGTGTGCGCACCCACTGAGGCACCTGCGAGTTTTCAAACCGTTTAAAAGCCTTCTGACGTCACGTGCAGGCACAGCGAAACATCTAACGGTTGGGGACTGGGCCTGGTATGTAGTGTAAAGTAAAGTTTTTTGTTTCCGCGCAGGGTGGCATGAAAAATACCCGGATGAGCCGCTGTTCAAGCCGAGCGAGCTGCTGAATGACCTGGTCGCCAAGAAGAAGCTGGGGAGGAAGACTGGGGAAGGTTTTTACAAATATGACTAAAGCTGAGCCGAGCCGAGTCGAGCTTCTCATCCGGGGTCAGGTGGACTGAAGTGTGGCTCAATTCGTCAATTCCTAAAACAATGAAGTGTTAGTCCCGGCTGTGAACTTGCTACTTTTGGTCAGCGGCGTGGCGGTAAAACTTAAAATGTATCAACGCAAGCTTGATGCGGATCCCGGATGTGGATGTGTGCGGGCTCAGTGAGCGCTGTAACTGACGCGTTGCCAACGTTTTGAGCCGTGTTACGTATACGCCAAACAACAATAGTTGTCTCTTGTGTATCTCCAGTTGTCTTGTGTCTATTTCATGTTCAAATACGGCGCGGAGAAAGCGTTGCTTGATTACAAATAGTTCTTTGCCACGGTGTTCAAAATGTTATCATAGCATGGCGTTGATATGTCGACGTTTCACCGCTGCGCCAACACTAACATTCCACTGTATTCGCGGGTTTCTCAGTCTTGTAAAGATGTTTCTGGCTGCCTTGAGTTCGTTTTGATATTTTGGTGAAGTGGACATGGTTTGAAAATAAACGCTTTTAAAAACTAACTTTGTGTTAGATGACACGTCTTTTTATTTGATTTATTTGATTTTTTGTCCGAAGCTCTTTAGTGCATCAAACTGAGACATCAAATAGCTCCGTATCAAACTCTCTTATATCTATCCCGAACTTTAAACGTTCTATCTTTACTGTCAATAAGTGCTAGCATTTCGCACACGTTTACGTAAAGTGTGCAAAATCATGACGTCAGATTTTAGAGTTAAAGCGCTTTCATATGACGTCACGTTAGGCTGATAACGACAACGCCATCTTAGAGGACACCCAGAGAATATGTAAACAGACTGCGAGATTCTTCCCCGTGACGTAAGAGGAAAGCCCTCTTTTGGAGGCGCTTCTCGACTAGTTATAGCAAGGAGACGACTCCTGCGCTGCAAACGGGACAAGGGAGAGAGAAACATCGGGTTTAAGATATTGAAAATGACGTATTTGTAAAAAATGGAACACTTTCCTATGCAAACCTCCAAGTATACAAGTCTCACAAGTAAAATCAGCATTTGCGATTCTATGTAAACAATTAGATATGTAGTTTAACACTGTCACCTCACGTGACACCAGGATGGCCGAGTGGTTAAGGCGTTGGACTTAAGTTCCAATGGACGTATTGTCCGCGTGGGTTCAAACCCCACTCCTGGTATACTTTTTCTTTTTTTTTCTTACGTTTGCTTTATGATTTTTTTTTCTTTTTTCGTATACAACATTCATTTTTTATCTATTTTACTACAGTTAAAAGAGCAAAACAGCATCACAACCGACCAGTAGTATTCGCTCGCGCACACGATTTTCGGCCAGAAAAAGAGGGACTGGAACACGGCTAGACGTGAAAAACGTCGATAAAGCTCTGATAAGTATCGAAAAGCTCCGTTTTACGTCTTTCGTCAAATGTCAGTGTGGCCTCGTACCGGTCGACTCGACTGCACAGCCTCTTTCGGCCAAAAGTCCGACGCGCAGCGGGATGCGGTTCACGATGCCATCTGACTTGGCTCCGTTTTAAACAGTTATATTTCGAATAGTGTCTTTCTGCGCTTCGTGGATGTACATTTGGTGTGCAATACGGGTAAGCACAGCAGCCAGCTGCTCTTACTGGTCCTATTGGATTTATTATTTTTTTATTGCGGGCGTCGGCGCGAATGGCGACCAACTGCCTCGGGTTCTAAATATTATGCCTCCGAAATCTCTTGATTGCGATTCCGCACAGGCCCCGAAGAACCCGTGTGTCAGTGACGACAAAGACCCTTTTATCGTACAAAAACTAGCAGCCTAGCTTGAATCTGGATGTTGTCTTACCATTTATGGGAGCATACTTTCAGCAAACAAAGGGCCATGGTTCCCCTGTCGTGCGCATGACTTTTAAACCCGAGCCGTGATTATGCTCCCTACGCTCATACAAGTTATATTGAACTCAGTTTAAATAAAAAGGCCACTATCCTCTCAAGATCTCTGAAAGCAATATTTATTAGCAGGTAATTTGCATATAATAAACAATAAACAATCAGTTGCCCGTTACAAATATTGCATTAGTAACCAATATAAATAAGTGTCATAATCAAGTTTGCCTGGTTCACACGGTAAAGCAAGCGCAAGAGAATGAAAACTTTTCCATGCGCTTGCCCCCGGGGAGGGGGGGGGGGGGGGGGGGGTACTCCCTATGATTGGCTATACGGGGAGGCTCCGCCCGAAAGGGGTGTATTTTTACGATAGAGGTATAAAAAAGGGTATGGGAAAATGACGTTTTTTTTAGGTATTTTAAAGGGTCAATAAAAAGGGTGGAGTGAGGAAATAATTTTGGTATTTTAAAGGGGTACGAAAAACACCAGGAAAAACCGGGGAAAAAAAACGGCGGAAGACCGGAAACTCCGCCTTGTTAAAAGAGGGAAGCACCCAGCCGTGGAATCGTCTGCCGGACGCATCAAAGGTATAAAAAAGGAGTGCATTTGTACTGGAGGTATATAAAAGGGTCCCGATTTTGCCCCCAGGATGGTATTTTAAAGGGTAAGGGGTTGACAGTCCGGGCAGAGCCTCCCCGTACAAAAGTCCTTTGAGTACCCCCCCCCCCCCCCCCCGGGGCGCTTGCTTCACAAATTTTACCGTGTGAATCGGTCGCTTGCGTTGCATTTGCGCTTGCTTTACTCGTGTGAACCAGCCTTTATATATTACGTTATCTGGTGCACTTGGGACGATAATTTACGATGAGTCGGTAAAACTTTATTTTACACAAACACTTGGTCGTTGACCCTTTAAAATTCCCGAGCGATCATTTCAAGTCTAACAGGATCTCATATCACATGATATATTTTGTGGAAAACTATAGCTTGCCCAGATGACATCTGATTAAACTATCAATTCTCACTAAATCTCTCGCCTATTATCTGGAGCTGGAGGGATTTGTTTTTTGATTAGGAGAGAAAAATGAAGTTTGAAGCATAAGCAAGAAACGCACAGAATCACTGCAAATGAATCACGCGGTCAGACCCTGGCTCAAGAACTAATCACAGAAACGAATAGAAAAGTGAAGAAGGAGAAACATCAACAAAATAACGAATAAGAATAATGAAAATAGAATCTGAAAATGAAAATGTACAGGAAACAAGGGGTCAATGCAAGAAACACGCCAAACTAACAAGCTGCATGATTATCTGTTAAAAAATCTTGGTCTCAGGAGAAGAAAAAGAAAAAACAAAAGACAAATAAACAAAGTGAGAAAATAAGAACTAACAGACGGAAAGATTTACAGACTGAAGGATCGACAAACAAACAAAAACAAGGAAGAGTGAAATAACGGGAAAGCTACACAATAGCTATTTCCTTCGTCACATCATCCAAATCAATGTCGTCTAGACAAAGACTCATTCTCTTCCAGTAGTTCTGAATCTCCAGTAATTCCTGTGGGGAGGTGTGTAGGGGGTCATTTCCATATCTTCGCTTCCGACGTCGGGTAGAATATCTGCTCCCTGCAGAGGGTCCGCCTTCTGCCCCCCTAATCCCTCGCGACCTCGCCCTTGCCCCATGCCTGTGCGCTGCACTGCTAGCAGTCCGTCTAACAATAGATCCTTCCCTGGATCTTGTTCTCACAGAGCTCAGATCACTTTCTTGGTCTGTGCTGGTCGGGCATCCTGAATCTCCAGGGTTATTTCCCCCTGTGTAACTCCCCTCTCTGGAAGATCTTCTGTAATTCGCTGCTATATTTCTAGGAACCACTTCGCGCGTAGGACTGGGGAAGAGGCCTTCAGTAGAAGAAGTGCTTTCTCTGTAACGGTGATCGGTCCTGCTCGCGGGGTGAGCCGATCTGTTGGATTCGGCAGGTGCCGTCCATTGTGAAACAGAAGCTTCTACATTCATGGTGGTCCTCCTCCGTCCGTCTGCTCGATTTGTGTTCTCACTTTTCGGTGCTTTTCTGGGAGTCTCCTCGGATGTCGCTGCGCTTGAAGTCGTTGCATGCGGCGGCACGCTACCGTTTGCAGCCCGTAGTGCTTTAGACATTTTCTTTTTGCGTAGACTGTTCTCTTCCTGAGTTCTATCCTGTGCACTGGCCCTGTGACCGTTTAATTTTGGCTTCAGCTCGTCCTCAAACTCGACACTCTTCAAGATACCGTTTCTGATTCTGGGAGGAGAGTGCGGTATTTCTTGACTGATGCTATCGTTCGTTTCGTTAGCTAGTGTTAAGGCACTCAACCGGTTTCGTTGAGCCTCGGCTGCATTCGCAGGTGCCTCGGTCTCACTGAGAATTCTGCTGATGCGCATTCTGGTGTTGTTGGACTGTCCTTGATTGTTGAGAAGAATAGCGATGGGCTTTCCACAGCACACAAGGTCTATAAATGCAGCCTTCAGTTTGCGATTGAGAATAACATAGATCAACACGTTATATATCACGCACGACTTAGCGACGAGAATAGTGATATGTGATGCCAATGGCGCAATTAGTTCCTCTCCGCTGGATGCTTTGATGAGTGAAACGACGACATATGGGAACCATACAATCATAAAGAAGAAAATGTTTACTATGATCATCTTAGCGGTCTGCACGTGAGTTCTTTTGAAGATAGGGAACTTTTTCTTGGCGGAACTGTTGCCGTTTTGGCTTGGACCAGCCCTTGAGGTAGTTCTCTGAGTGCTCTTACGTACTGCCAAAAAAATCCTTGTGTAACAGTACATCATGACAACTAACGGAACCAAGAAGAGAGAAACGGAAGCAACGACAGAATAAGCTATGGAGGACGGGTGCTGGTCGGCGTAGTTGATGTAACATCCGCTATAAAAGTATTTTTCTTCAACGAAAGAGTTCCATCCCACGATCGGTGGAAAGGTGAACACTAAAGTGTAAAGATAAACCGCTCCGAGCATCAGGCGGGCGTTTGGTTGGATTGCATGAACACGGTTAGGTCTTGTGATAAAGAAGAAACGGTCGATTGAGATGATGGCTAGCGTAACAACAGTATTACAGATGAAGAAGTGATGAAGGAAGCCATATGCCGAACAACCCGCGCCCCCGAAGAGCCACCGTGCGCTCAGCGACGACGGAATGGAAAACGCGCTGTCAAGCAAGGACAACGTCATGTCACACACCGCCAGATTGAAGATAAAAAGATTCGTTGCTGTCCTCAACTTGCGGTACCTCCAAAATACAATGATGACCAACGAATTTGCGATTATTCCCAGTACCACAACTATAGCCAAGTAGATGACAGATCCCGTTCTCGCGTCGTGGTACTGGATGCGATCGCTGTCTGTGCTTGCTGAAGCGTTAGGCTCCATTTGCTTTCATAGTAACACTTCGCCGATGCGTCGCTTGCCTTGGGATTTGCCTCTCTCCAGAGAATCCACAATCCGATTTTCCCACACAGAAAACGGTAGAAACGGAAGTCTTTAGGAACACTGGCAAGTGTTTACAGAAAGGAAACGACTTGACGAAAGCCAAGGATTAGTCGAGTTGTGAATCAATTTACTCAACGATTGTGTGATGTTGACCAATAGGGATACGTTGTTTAAAAAGGCTCTTGTCATTAATTACCCAGGAGTTTTATTCTCAGCCAACGACAGCTTGTGTCAACGCAGTTCTTTGTTAGAAACGTGCAGTGTTTACGTACTACTCAACAGGTTTTGTCCCTTTTGATTGCTCGGTTCTTTTTCCCGTGGTGGAGTTCAACGATATGGCGCAAGCGCTGTTGCCCGGGTGAAAATTCATACACAGCAGAATAAACTGTCTAAACTCGGCCCAGTATCAGACCCCGGTATCCGACTGATGTACACTGACAACCCTTGTGACTAGACAAGAAAGCTTAATTACGATGTGAATCATGTCGGCCATCTTTTAGCGCAAAAAGTACACCAAAGTCGTCAAACCGAATCGTTTTGCAAATATATTGAGATTGTGGACTTGTTTGCATAGCATCGGGCCAAGCTTGTAAAACAGGTCCTATTTATGTGAAATGTATGGCCTTTTTTTTTTTTTTTTTTATGTGCAATGATTCGTGACTCGGATGACAGGCCGGAAAATCTGACTCAGTGTTTCTAATAGTCCTTTTACGGGTTACTAAATTAGGCCCCTATTGGGCCACCAAAAAACGCCAAAACAACCAACTCGCCGACCCAACAGCTGCGATAAGCCGGCTTTGTTCTCTTTGTTTGTTTGTTCCTTTTCTTTTTTTAGTCGTGTGCAGCGGCTTTCACACACACAAGAACAAAAAGAAATCGTCCACATGCAATTCCGCCTGACGGAACTTGTTGCCAAAATAAATATGGAAGCTGTGTCAAATAAAAAGCAGTGTGTGTTTTTCATTCCATGTTTGAAAACGTGCCAGCCTAGATAGTTCTGCAGATGGGAATCAGTCGGCTTATCCTGCATCTTGTCAAACGCCTTTTCCTTGTTCGTGGGCGTTCCGGGAGAGGTTCAGTGTGGCATCCGGCTCGAACAGCGCCCTATAATAAATCACAACCTACAAGACGGAAAGGAAAAAAAAAAAAAAAAAAAAAAAGACAATACACCCCCCCCCCCCCCCCCCTTCTTCTCTAATACTCTCCATTCAATTCGGCTTAATTTGTTCAATTTTGTTTTGCTTGTTCATATCGCCGGGAAATAAAAGTCGGAACTGTCGCACGCCATCTATTCTCGGGCAAGGCAAGACAAGGCATGTGTATGTTTAGTTTTCCCTGCCTCCTTTATTTTTCTCAAGTCTTATAAAAAGACAAAATAGATTGCGTTTGCGTTTATATCTAGTACTAGCTATTTATTCATCAGTGGAATGAGAGCCCACAAGACAGCATGACGAATGTCAGCGGGATCCCACTACACAGATATGTCCCAGATTTCCCCCAGTGTAGGTAAGTCAACATGGTGAATGTTTTGAAGGGAGTTCTTGTTGAATGGTAGGTTCTCCTTTACATTGTAATGTCCCATTTTACTGTCGGGGCAATTTTCTTATTTGAGTGGCCAGTCGCGTATTGACTAGTTCCAGAGGGATTCCCAGCTAATATAAATACGGTCGCTGCTTCCTCGCGAGTCAACCATTTTGTGACCACTGCTAGAGTTTATGTTGTTGTGTGTGTGTGTGTGTTTATGTTGTTTTATTTATGTGGTGTGAAGGGGCTGCGTTTGGAGTTTGGTACATAATTTGTTTTAACAATCATCGTTAAAAAAAAACCCGACCTTGTAGAGGGGGAGGTTGGGTATAAGTAAAAAAATACATCACCAAGCGTCTAGTGTGGCTTCATTTGTCTTGTTTCTCCACTAATTTTGCTGCTCAGAGTCGCCAGGATGAAATGATTGGAGGCAGAGGAGCCTTTTACAATACTATTACAAATTTGTTATTCACTTTTTAATGCTTTGAGAATATTGGCTGTGTATCATGTTAACATCACCGCAAGGAAGTTTGAATATTTTTTTCCAACTCCCATTTCAGTGACCCAACTGTGAAACAGTTCCTTCTTCACCTGGATGAGAAAAATATTTTGGAAAAAAAGTTTGTCATAGAGGACCTGGATGAAACACATGTATTTGTGTCAGCAGACATTATTCCTCTGCTACAGGAGAAAGTCTGGGAGTTAATGGATGCTAACTCATTCAACGTAGCATCTCATCAGCAGAATTGAGTTAGGAGACACATTTGTTGGATGTGAACGGATACTGATCAATCAAAAAAATGGAGTGCAACATATAAGGAGAAGTGTACATTCACAAGGTACCACTGGTGGAATGCAAGGAGCAGAGACTTGCACAAGAGGAGTGGCAATGTTTTGTATAGATGAGCTGGCACTAGACCTGTTGGATACATGTCGCAAATTGCTGACTTTTGTATATTTTGTAGAAGTAGTGACAAAGAGCCAAAATGAACAAGTGACTCCAAATTGCTCAACCTTCCTATCATTGAATACTCTTAATCTTGAATATACAGTCGAAACTTCACGCATAAATTTATTTTATTAAAATATATTTACTGATGTTTTTTCGTATATTGATAGACTGAGCTCTGGCTTATCCCCCATCTCGGAATTTTACATGGAGACTACCAGTACAGTGGAACATTATAAAGAACCCCCTATATAATGATATCCCTGATGTAACGATTTCCCAATATAACGAACGATATTCTTCAGAACGGCCAAAGTTACAGTAAAATACATAAAGTCAGGATTTTCATGTAGTCTTACATGAAGCACTACCTCATTTCGAACCCAGACCCCTACGCTGTCTCACGTTCGGTCCCAGACCTTGATTATTGCGTAATCATCACGCGCCTGCGCAAATTGCTCGGCCACACGAGGGTTGCGTACACGAAACTGATAATTACAGGAGAGTCGGATTTTTATTCACATCTGCTGCTGTTCACGATGAATTACGGCCAAAGCAGCAGTAGTTATCCGGGAGATCATTCCTCGGACGACCCTGGTGCCGCATATCAAGGAGGTAAGGATTTCGCGGTACACATGCAGTTTGTTCAGTATAATTACGTGTTGGGTAGTCACTAATGTTGAAGTATGGTTTTTAAAGCCCGTTTGAACAATATCTTTAGTAATTGACAAGTGAGCCAAAGACAGTTGTTTGTTTCTCATTGTATCCAGTGGGAAATGTCAGTCGATCGCATACGAGTGACATTTCAGCTAAAAAGTATTGGAAGCGTACAGTTGTCTTTTGCCTCTCTGCAAGTCTTTCTTTGTGAATACATCAGATAAAACAACTGGACTGTTTGGTACTCCGTATTTGTACATATGTATCGTTCACAAAGCCAACGAACCTGCTGAGGGCCAGACATCCTTCCCTTCAGCAATATTAGAGGAGCATTGACTTATTTTTGAACACTGGGCTGACATTTATCAGATCCCACCAAGTTAGTGAAGGTTGAGAGACTTACCCAAAAACAGGAGTATGTAGCTGGGATCAGATCCCCAGGTGGTGTGTGCGTAAGGTTGGAGGGGTGACTGAATTAACCCAAAGAGTATTTTTGACATTCATTGTTACATCTTTTCTTTTTTGTAGTTAGTCCAACAGGCACAAGCTTGTCACCATATCTCAACATAAACCCATCGTATCTAAACCAGGTATGGTGCTGCTTCAAATATAACAGTCTCAAACTCTAGCCATATACTTGAAGTGGTCACCTGTAGTCTCTTTGTAGAGACGAGTGCATTAGTAATATGATGTCAGGATGCATCTTCAGTATGCGATGTTATTTGTGTTGAGTAGTGTGCTTCTGTGATCTGACGCCTTCTACGCGCAGGTTCATTGGGTCACAGGCTTGACCTTACAATCACCATAGTTTGATAATCAGCAGCTGTTGTCCAAATATTTCAAACATTAGCAAATTTAAGTTGCACCACTGCGGTCATTGCAACCTTGTCTCACAAGAAATAGTAATTTGTGTAACACTTGTGATGTCAGGTTTCATAGGCAGTCATGTCAAACTGGCTTTCCTTTAAATCTCTTAGGGAGGGGCGGAGTTTGTGTTTCCAACAGACCACAAGAAAAAGAGAGGGTGGGGTGAGCGCATGTTCTCAGGCATTGGGACATCCTACTTGTGTGGTATGTATCTCCTTTGTAAACATTATCACTTTCCACACTCAAGTGAATCAGCACCTTCCATTTTTTTTTTTTTTTTTTTTTTTTTGGTATATATCTTGTTTGTTATGTTAGTCTAGACTTGTCTTTGATTTCTGTTTTTCAGGAATAACGGCTGGTGGTGCCTGGGGGTTGTATGAGGGACTCAAAAACCCAGACGGAACAACAATGAAACTCAGAGTAAACAGGTACTGTAAGTTCAGAAAATAATTTGTCCAAAAGAAACATCCAATACATGTGGCATACAGTATATCCGGCCAAGATTATTCAAAAGTAATACCAACAACATTTGAACTACAGTGGATGCCATTTGTTGAATTCTTGACTGTGGTCATGTTTTCATTAACCCGTTTGGTTATTTTCTAGCGTCTTAAATGGCTGCACAAGAAGAGGTCCATTTGTAGCTAACAGTCTGGGAATTATTGGTAAGAGAGTGGTTGAGTTAGTGCAGTCAACAAATGCTCATTCAATAGCCTGATCTATGTTGTCTTTGCTCTTCTTTTGCAGCATTAATGTACTGCAGTCTTGACAGTTTACTTGGCAAAGTTAGAGATACAGAGGATGAATTCAACTCAATTGGTGCTGCCACTCTTGCAGGAATGGTTTTCAAATCCACAGGTATAGTGAATCAGATAAAGGAATTTGAATGAATGAATGAATGAATGAATGATTGAATGATTGAATGAATGAATGAATGATTGAATGAATGAATGAATGAATGAATGAATGATTTGGCCTCATTACAGGTAGTATGATTACTGAATAGCATTGTAGTAATTATTGTAAAGTGAGAGTTCCCATGAAGTATCTGGGTACTTTTCTGTCAATCTTCACAGATGAACAATTGAAAATATACACGAACTGCTGTAATGTTTATGTTTTTTTCTTTTTAAAGCTGGTGTTCGGCCAATTGCAATTGCTGGGGCACTTGGTGGAGGTATCGCAGGAGCATATCATTTTGGAGAGAAGCTATTGAACTCCAGAGGACACAGTATTTCTACACCCAACTGGGCATAAATCATTCATTCTCACACTTTCCATTTTGAAACTGGGCAAACTGAAGTGTCACAAAACGATGCTGTGAAGATATAAAATGGACTTTCTTTACGTATCATGTTATTGGATCATTTGCTGTTGGGAAATGCATCCAGTGTTGCATAAAAGTGAAGTAGCTCCTCACAAACTAATGGACTGTGGCGTGGATGTAAAACATGCAGTTGACCAGGATCAAGACTTGAAGACTTTTTCACAAATCAAGATCTGCAGTTTGGTGTTGTTCTTCATTCATGTTTGACAGTTGCCATGGGATTGCTGGATGATTGTGGGTGACAAAAATCACCAGGGCATCAACAAGACAAGACAAAATGGACTGAACTCTACATTGAGCAAGCAAGTTGCTATTTCCATTGTTAAATATTGCGTTTTTAGTCATGTCTGAACCCTGATGGTGGGAAGGGCAGAAATAGAGGTGTTTGTTAGCTTCAGCTTATCAACAAACTACAAAATACCAGTGAGACAGAACCTTTATTGGAGTGGGGTGGGGTGGGGTGGGGAATGTAACAATCATGAAAGGAATAGAGCGGTGTTTAGATGATTGTCAAAAGTATTATTTTATATTTTTGGATTGGCCCAAACATATTTAGCAGTTTTCTTGGTCAAACAAAATTCCCACATATGCAAGCAAGTGGCAATACATGTAACATTCTGGTTGGCATAAAAACTCTACTTGGGAGAACTAATTCCTGAATTATTGCAGACTGTTTAATCCTGGTGGGTTAATAGTGTTCTCTTACAGGGTTGGTGATTAGTCTTATATTTACTTGGGTTTCAGTTTTATGATCTAGTCATTTGAAAACTGCTCTATCTAAAGTTCTCACAGCTTGAACAGCTGATGCTGTGAGGTACCAATCAATATTACAAATCTAGTTGTGTCAGCATCCATGGCAAGTGGCCTGAATTGTCAGTTTAGATCTTGTGTTTCTTCCCAGCAACACCGATGGACCTTGTCTGTTGAGTTTTTCATTTGTTTTTAGGCTACTCCCCCTAAAACTATGGTAGCACTTTTTTATCTCTTTCATTCTAGAAATGATCAAAGTTGAACTGATGTGGCTCTGTGCATAGGCCCAGGGATGCTGTTTGTTGTATAAAGATTAACAGTTTGAGCAATAAATTTACTGCAGCAGTAAATTGATGTGCAGGACATTGTAACGTTTTTGCCCGTCCATACTTACCCTTTTTTGTTTGAAAACCCCAGTATCTTTTTTTCATATCAGCGTTTTTCGAGTTTTCCGTTTTCGGGTTTCCGCAGCCAGTGTAACACTCGCACTCTAAAGAGCGATGAACTTTGACCTTGCTTTCAAAGTCGACTTCCTGATACAAAAATATCTCGTGACTGACAAACATAAATATTGCAAGTTCGACTTCCTCACCTGAAACACGCGTTTTCCCAAACGAAAGTGTAAATTGCGACACCGAAACACATGAAATCCGTCATAGCACTAAAACGAATGTGTCTCGGAGTCATAAAGTTGGTTTCGTTTCGTTTCGTTTCGCAAAATACCATAAGCCATAAATTTAACCGCCGCCATGTTGTGCGTTGCTGAGCTGCCGGACCTAGTGTTGCTACATATCGCTGAATACCTCTGTCACAAGGACAAAGCGCTCTTTGCCCAGACGTGTCGGCGTATTTACTCCATTCTTCCGCGTCTTCTGCTCATACGAGGGCACAATTTCTACAATGTTGAGGGAGGCGGCGTGGGCGATGGTGTTCTGGAGCCATACTTTGACGGTCCGCTCCTGAAACATCGGGTCAAGAAATTGACGACGTTGTTAAAGTGGAAAGATCAAGGTTGGGGTAACGAGAAAGGACAGATCTTCATGAAGCTGATGAGAGGAAGAAAGATGGTCGCTGAAAAGCGGGCAATATGTGGAACGGCGAAACACGAATGGAAAACAGCAAAGGCAGTTCTGACTGATCACGCTGTGGTCACAATGGCTGAGCCTGGGGATTTCTTCAGATTCGAGAGAAGAGTGGGCGGAGGGGGTGGTCACACCTTGACTGTGAACGATTTCAGAGTGGAAATCGAATTTTCCGGCTGTATAGACACTAAGGTCTTACGGAGTGGGTTAACTCGACCCGTGTCATGAGACTATTTTGATCAAGCGGATCAGGGACTCTCGTTTGTGCCGAGCCCGGCTCCTTGTCTGGCCAAAAATCGTATGCACAAAATCAAGTCTCGTTCAAAAAAATTATAATCGCGTGACTGAAATATATTCAAAGGTCACAAATGGTGTCATATCCAGAATTGTAAAAGAAATATAAACTAACGGGGCAAATGATAAGTATTATCAATATTGGTTATTGTTATTATTAATAGTTATTGCCGAGTTCGCGTGTCTGTCTGTCTTCTACACCGTCACGGCTGAGGCACCTCCCCTCTTGCTGTTTAGGCCGTTCAAGGTCACCAGCAGCAGAGCCAGAATTTGGCGAACAAGTACACCGGTTCCTTTCGCCTTTCCGTTCTCCTTTTTTCCCCTGTGAACACGCCATTCTGTATAAATGTGTATGTACCTGGATGTACACAGAAATATTTTGGCAGCTGGCCACATAATGCACCAGTCAATTGTAACCCCCATCCCTCCACCTCGGGGAATGGTGGGGACATGGATTTTCTTTGTTGCAATAATCGACTATTCCCCCACCCTATGGGACATAATGTGCTGACAAATCCCCTACATTGGGGGGCCAAAAATTGGCAAAATTTTACAAAAGGGGCTTTGCACAGAAAACTTCTCTCACGAACGAGCCGCGTGGTCGAACTGGACGAGGCCGCATTGCATCATATTTTTGGTCAAATCTCCCACCTTGAGCCCCACCTCCACAGGTCGGGAATCATAAAGAGAAAATCCCCCACCCCCTCGGGCTTAAACACCTTTCAAATACAAAAAAATGCCCCACATTGCCCCACCATTCCCCGAGATGGGGAGGGTGGGGGTTACAATTGACTGGTGCATAACAGGCAGCACGAGTCACGATATTTATTTGTACCCTCGATTGCAGTCCACCAATTGGACTTTGAGTTGCGAAATTGTGCCTCGTCTGTGATCAAAGGTCGCATCGGTACGGCCTACAAATACTATCGATCGAACAGCCATCCTTCACAGTTCAGTTGCTGACTTAGTTAATTTGTGAACCCAAGGTTAGTCCATTCTGTGTGCACGCGTTTGTTATGCCTGACTGGACAGTATAGCATGTTGTTGAATAGTAATTTGCGGGTAATTTGTTGCTTGATGTTTCTTTACAAACAGTTGAAATGGCTGAAACAACTGCCGAACAAGCCCTAGGTTACCTTCGTGATCCTTCAGTCGTGGCATGCCTTGGAGCAGCAGCAGCTCTTGCAGCAGCTTATGTTGTCTCTCGGCCGAAACCCTCCGAATGTCCGGTGAATCCTGATCAGCAATCAATCGAGTTGCCGGTAAACAGATCGCCTATTTATCTACTTTATGTGATACATATGTACCATTAGTGTCGCATCTAACAGCTATGTGTCCAGGAACTATATGTCACTCTGATAGAAGGGATAAAGACGCTCAAAGACTCTAAAAAGACTCAAAAATTCATGTCAATAATTGGCGTCTGTTATTTATACCCCACCTCCCAGACTAACTGAAACAAGACTGTACGAAAGAAGATATGTTGGAATAGTAGCCATACCACTAGATTATGAATATTGATAAAACTTGACTATGTTATATAAAGAGCATAGACTTTAGGTAGGCCAGTTTGCTAAGATTCTGTTCAACAAAAATGCTATATTTCTCACAACTTGCCCAGGCAAAGTCTGGTTTTTGTATTTTGACAAAATATTCTACTTTTGTCACTCATGTCTAACTGTTTATTTGTTTGTAGGATGATACCATTTGTTTTGTAAGCTAGAATATGTCATAAGTAAAGTTGCTGCCGCCAGGTGGTTGACGCTAGTGCATAGATAGTTAAATTGCAAGGCTTGGTTTATAGCTAGCCACTGAGAGCAACAGAAACCCCATGGTGGCTTAATCCAGGGCCATGCATGCAAACTTAAACTACCAATAAAATCTGAATATGGATCATGTGACAGGATCAAATTGAAAAACACTTCATTTTTAACAAGATAACTTTCTTGTGAATCTTATGATCATTGAGGTTTGCATTCCATTTGTACAGTACATGTGCAGTTTGTCATTAATTTTGTATATTTGTTTGTTTAGGGGGAAGACTATGCCAGAGTAAGTGCAATAATGGGAGACAAATTGATTGAGCGTTACTTTGAAGATGTGAGTACCACACATGAGGCATTTTTACGAGGAGTACGAATCTCAGGTAAGTCATCATCAATGTTATTATATTTTAGATGCTACATTTAACATTAGCTATATCATTTTTGTCTTTAAAGTTGCAATCCTAAAGCAATAATACAAATAAACTTTGTGTAACATTAAGCACTCTTGAACTTCCAGGTGACCAGCCTTGTGTAGGATATCGCACAAGTCCTGATGGACCCTATGAATGGCTCACATACAACGAGGTTGGTAAATAACAATCGTCATTTTAGTTGGAAAGGGCAAATAATGATATTTAGTTACTTGATGTCAAAGGTGGCACCCATTTGGTATTTGAGATAAAACAAACTTTAATTTGGGTACATTTGACCCTCTTCCAATATGTAAATTAGCTTCAATTTGCTGTTGCCAAGGACTAATCCATTAAAATAGAAAAGATCTCTTTCCATATAATTTTAATTTTAATGTCTTCTTTGCAAAAACAATCTCCTCGAGAATGAGTCTTGCATTATTCAGTCCTTGTCCAAAGTTTATATACTGTGCATGTTCATGTAAATACAGGTCCTTGAAGCTTCAACAGATGTGGGTTCAGGTCTCATTGAGCTTGGATGTGGCTCGTCTGAAGAGATGTATACATTTGTTGGTGTCTATGCTCCTAATAAACCAGAGGTATGAAGACTCCTCCCTGGACACAGTTCTGGCCATGGTGATATTGATCTCTCCCACCTTATGCAAGGAATTCCTGTTTGCCTTCAAACTCTTTTCATCTCCAACCTCCCTTAGATTCAGGGCTGATGTTGGCAAGTTGTCTAGTTAAACACCTGATCTTTAAATAACAACACTTTTGCAATTTAGCTGTTCATTATTCTCCTGCTCAAGTTTTCAAGTTGGCTGCTTTGATTAATTCCTGATTTGAAAAAATGCTGTACCTGGTGATAATGCTGTTTCTTTGTGTTCCTTGTAGTGGGTGTTTATAGAGCAAGCCTGCAGTATGTACTCCTTCACCATCATCCCACTGTATGATACACTGGGCCCCGATGCTTGTGTTTACATCATAAACCAAGGTTTGTTAAATAATGTCCTTTAGTATATACCACACAAGTGAATAGTTCTTTTCGCACGCTCTGATTGGCTCCTCAATCTCGGAATATCAAGTACTATTCACCTCCCGGCGGCTTCCAGTAAAACAAAATGGGGCACAAACCCAATTTTTGCCCACTTTTGTTGGAAATAAAATAGCTATTTGGGAGTTGGCTATTAAACTTGTGTGGTATATACTAAAACAATTATTTGCTTCAGTGTCGGTGAATAGTGGTGGATATTTACCAAGCCATTTCGGCTCGGTAAATATCAACCGCTATTCACCTCCACTTCAGTGAATAATTGTTAATTATCTATGTGGTTACTCCCGCCACCCCACCCCTTCCCATTTTATTTGTCTATTTTTTCTCCCTCCCATTTTCTTCTTCCTTCCCTCATTTCTTCTCTTCAGTGTTTGCCCTTTTCCCCTTTGTGTTTGTTTTTTTCATCTTTCGCTTCATTTATGGCTTTATATCTGCAATACATCTGCAGTCAAACCTCCCCCAAGTAACACTATAAAGCTCATGGGTTTGTTTGTTGACTGTCATGCCTTGAATTCCTGTCCCCTCAGCCAAGATGACAACAGCTGTTTGTGATGAGGCGAAGATTCCAATTCTTCTGGAGAGGTGTGACCAGTGCCCCAAGCTGAAGAACATCATCAAAATTGGACAAGTGACAGAGGAAGAGAAGGCCAAAGGACAGGAATGTGGCATCAGAATTGTGTCTTTTTCTGAGGTGCAGGTAAGAAATGGCGAGGGAAGATTTGCTGGAAATACAGACCCATGCCAGGACTGAGCCTTGTGCCAGAACAAACCAGCTCTACTAGCATGACAACCCAACAGCAGTTTATATATAGATAGGAATATCTCTCCCCCTTCTTTGTTCCCCGCTCTCCCCGTCACCTCACAGAAATATGCAATAATGTTATGCAAACCCCACAACTGTTTATCTGCTGTTTACTGTTTGTTCCAACTTGTTGCAGGAAATGGGCAAGAATCACAGACACGAAAAGAAGGTGAACTTTATAGTTATTTCATTATTATTATTATTATTATTATTATTATTATTATTATTATTATTATTATTATTATTATTATTATTATTATTATTATTATTATTATTATTATTATTCATGTGAAGTGAGTCAGGTGAAAATGTTAGAAATGGATGCTATTGAATGGACATAAATTCACAAAGAACTCCAGGCTTGTTGGTGTGTGTTGATGGCATAGGGTCTTAATATATTACCAATACTTGTGAAAGCTGTGTTGTCAAGTGTGAGTACTTTGTGTTTTCTTTCTTTAACATACAGGAGTGTCAGGTTTTATTGTTTTTCTTACTTTTAGCTTTCAAAACCTGAACAGTTGGCTGTAGTTTGTTACACCAGCGGAACAACAGGTACCACAACACTGCTTTCTTTCTTCACTCTCTTGTGGTGCTGCCTGTGTCATTGTGTACAGTTTTGTCTTGTCTTACAAACAACTGGATAACCAAAGATTTATCTTTCATTCCAGGCAATCCCAAAGGAGCAATGATCACACATGCAAACACTATCTCAATGGCATCTGCATTGATCTGCCTGGTGGACAAGGTCTGCAGACTCTATTTATTATTATTTTTTATTGTTTTGAGAATTATCCAGCTGCAGGTTACATGCCTCTAAATTTGTTTCTCAACTTGTGTTTTGCAGTGTGGAATTAAATTGGACAACAACGATGTACACATTTCTTACCTTCCTTTGGCTCACATGTACGAGCGCCTTGCACAGGTGATTAGCAATACCAATAATTATTAGACTAGTTTAACATGGATGTGTTTTGCATGTGTGTATTTGTAATTAATTCCTGTTTGATGTTTGTTCTTGGTGCAGCTCATGATATTCATGGTTGGAGGAAGAGTGGGTTTTTTTGGTGGAAATGTCCGGCGGATTATGGAGGACCTGCAAGAACTCAAGTAAGCAGTGTTACACACCGTTCACATTATTGTCAAATTTGAGGAAAATAATTGATAGAGAGTAAAGCAAGTGTAGGTTTTTACAGCTCATCACGTTGCTGTTTTTCTTCTTCTAGGCCCACTCTCTTCATTTCTGTACCCAGAGTTTTAAACAGGGTATATGACAAGGTACATATCTCTCTGTTATTGTACGTTTCTCTCTCGTGGTTAGTAATGTGGTCAGTAGACGTGGTTTATAGTAATGTGGTCAGTAGACGTGGTTAGTAATGTGGTCAGTTGACATGGTTAGTAATGTGGTCAGTAGACGTGGTTAGTAATGTGGTCAGTAGAAGTGGTTAGTAATGTGGTCAGTAGACGTGGTTAGTAATGTGGTCAGTAGACGTGGTTAGTAATGTGGTCAGTTGACATGGTTAGTAATAATGTGGTCAGTAGACGTGGTTAGTAATGTGGTCAGTAGAAGTGGTTAGTAATGTGGTCAGTAGAAGTGGTTAGTAATGTGGTCAGTAGACGTGGTTAGTAATGTGGTCAGTAGACGTGGTTAGTAATGTGGTCAGTTGACATGGTTAGTAATAATGTGGTCAGTAGACGTGGTTAGTAATGTGGTCAGTAGACGTGGTTAGTAATGTGGTCAGTAGACGTGGTTAGTAATGTGGTCAGTAGACGTGGTTAGTAATGTGGTCAGTAGAAGTGGTTAGTAATGTGGTCAGTTGACATGGTTAGTAATAATGTTGTCAGTAGACGTGGTTAGTAATGTGGTCAGTAGACGTGGTTGGTAATGTGATCAATAGCGTGTTCAGTAACATATTCTGTATTGTTGTGGTCGCGGGTAGATATGGTCGATAACGGAACACGTCTACCGACCACATGCCAGAGCAACTTGTTCACGATACACCAATCTCTCAACTTGTATATTTGTTTGTATGACTGTAGGTGATAAAGGAAGTGTCATCAAGCACAATCAAGAAGTTTCTTTTTGACTTGGCACTGAGCTCCAAGAAGGCTGAGCTACAGAGGTATTATCAAGATCTCAGCGCAATGTGTTGCAGTGTTAGATGGTAGATTCCTGATGAGAAATATATTAGTACTTCGCACAACACCATTACAAAAGCACGCTCACCTGCAGAATCTGAATTTTAGTCTTTGTTTACAGGAACATTGTGAGAAGAAACAGTATATGGGATTACTTGGTGTTTCGCAAGATTCAGGTAAATTGAGGTCAAACACTTTCCAGCCAGCACTCGACACTGACTTACTCCCAACTCAGTCGCGTATGTATTCCGTCATTGCCAAGACAGATGTTTTCCTCGCTATTAGCGAGACCAGCTCTAGCTTCTATGAAGCCTCCCTCTTACCTGAGGAGACTGTAGTCATTCCTCCCTATCCATTTTTGTCATTTTAGCCTATTTATTTGTATATAACACTTTTATTGTTTTATCCTGTTTTAGAAACTGCACCCGCACTGCACTAATCTAGGCTATACAGCACTTTATTGCACGAATTATTGCACAAACTTCCAGTATTAGTGTAAACTAAATTTGGGAGTATATCACCTAAGACCTAAGACCTGAGTTCTTTAAAATGTTTTAACAGAACACTCTTGGTGGACGCGTGAGATTCGTCATTTCCGGTTCAGCGCCTCTACGTGATGATGTCATGATGTTCCTGCGATGCGCTCTGGGATGCATTGTAAGTGTGTTGTTTTTGAGCTGAGCTGTACTCGTTTAATATTTCTACTCGTCGTAAATGTCTGACTTCTTTGCACAGGTTTTAGAAGGTTACGGTCAAACGGAGACCACAGCAGCCGCCAGCGTGCAACTGATTGGAGACCAGACTTACGGTACGTGAACTACGCGCGTCACGTGTGCGCCTCCACGACACGTTCACTCAGTCACGCACGCAGTCTTGTTGTTCACGTACGTCTACGCACTCACACTCGTGTGTAAAGCCCTGGCCAAACGGACTCTTAAGTCAACCAGATATTGTGTATTAAGGACTTTCGGCGATGGGTGGCCAAACGGGCTTTCAAGTCCACCCAAGTCGCTAGAAAACCATTCAATATTCCCTTGATTACGTGTTAACTTGCACGTACTCACTCATTTGCCCCATCATGCATTGTGTGTATCGACAAGAATCATTTTTCGCTCCAGGTCATGTTGGGCCTCCACTGCCTTGTAACAAGATTAAGTTGGTGGATGTTCCAGAGATGGAATGCTATGCGAAGGACGGCAAAGGAGAGGTAAGGGCCGAAGAACAAGCAAAAACAAAGCAAAAACAGCGCTGCGCTTCGAAAAGGAGAAACCCTGGCCAGTCTTCGGCGTTTTCTGACAAGAGAATTCTGTATCCAGTAAGTGAAAGTTGTTGTGTCCCTCCCTAGGTTTGTTTCTATGGACCGAATGTGTTCAAGGGATACCTGTACGACTCCGAGAAAACACGCGAGGCGATTGACGAGGATGGATGGCTCCACTCCGGCGACGTCGCCCAGTGGCTTCCGGTAAGAATAGCTCACAAGACGAGAAGGGGAGAGGGAGAGGGAGAGGGAGAGGGAGTCTGAATTGATTTTCGTTTGATTCAGGATGCATTTATCCTGTGATCTTTTGCTGAGGAGGCGCTTCTTCTGCGTTTAATAATGTTATGTTCTTGTTTGTTCGTCTGTAGAATGGCACTCTAAAGATCTTTGACAGAAAGAAGCACATTTTTAAACTGGCGCAGGTAATTTGTCTGGGAACCATACTCAGGGGACTGGACTACAAACGTTACAGCAAAACAACACAACACAACACAACACGCAGAACAGCACAGCAATCACTGCACACAACAAAATATGGCAAGGCAGCTACAGCACAACAATCACTGCACACAACACAATATGGCAAGACAGCTAAAGCACAGTAATCACTGCACACAACACAATATGGCAAGACAGCTACAGCACAACAATTACTGCACACAACACAATATGGCAAGACAGCTACAGCACAGTATGATACTGATGACAGTCTCACCTCTCGCTTGTTAGCCACACTTCAGGACAACAACAGTAAACAGATAACTGTACAACAGAAATGCAACCCATCGCGCTATACAAGACAATATGTCCACAAAAGTTGCGTTTGTGCGCCGCCTGTTTTCACTATGAAATAAGAACTCTTGTGCTTGTGTGGTGGAGTGGTTTATAACTTGCTGTTGCTTTTGTAGGGAGAGTACATTGCGCCGGAGAAGATCGAGACGGTGTACACGCAGTGTGATATGGTTCACCAGGTTTATGTTCACGGAGACAGCAAAAAGGTGGGCATGATATCGAGGCGAACAGAATGCGTTAAAAGTCGCGTGCTCTGTTTGATATGCCTCATGTTCTCTGTTGATTGATGTGCAGTCACGTATTCTGATGTGTAGTCACGCACTCTGATTGATGTGTAGTCACGTACTCTGATTGATGTGTGCTCACGTACTCCGTTTGGTGCGCAGTCACGTGCTCTGTGTGTAGTCTCTCTGAAACTAGCGCAGTGAACTCGACTAAGATTTTCAAAGGACAGAAAAGTTGGTTTCTTAGCATAAAGAACGATAGCAATATAACATGCAGACCTATCAAACTTTAAGTTATATCCATATTTTAAATAACGGACAAATAAACTCATTGGGTCGTCCTCGTTGTTGTTGTTGTTGTTGTTGTTGTTGTTGTTTGGCAGGCCTGTCTCGTGGCAGTGGTAGTTCCCGAGGAGGGTCCGTTATTGAAGTGGACGCAGAAGAATGGAGTGGAGGGAGACTTGAAAAGCTTGTGCGATAACGACAAAGTGAACCAGGCAATCCTGAGCCAGATGATAAGTCACGGCAAACAACAAGGGTTGCACTCCTTCGAACAGGTCAGCACACTCGCAACTGTATGCGAATATTAAGTTTCAGCGCAGGTCTTGAACCTGGCAACAAATTGGAGAGTCCGATTTCCCATAACTAAACGCAAGCTTCGTTGTGCGGCAGATAGAGTCTTATGACTGGGAAATCTCCCATTTGATGTCTTGGCTCTCAGTGAAACTGCACGTGTAACCCCGTGTTTATTTTTCTTGTTGTTGTTTATGTTACTTTGTTTGTTTATTTTTCTTGTTGTTGTTTATGTTACTTTGTTTGTTTGTTTTTCCAGGTGAAGGCGATTTATCTACACGAGGAAATCTTCAGTGTAGAGAATGGGTTGTTGACGCCGACGCTAAAGTTCAAGCGTCCCGCGCTCAAAAAACAATTTCTAGGAACGTTCGAGAAACTTTACAGTATGCTGGGAGAATAGACTGGGTACAAAACGGCGAGGTAAACCGGTTTAAACCAGTTTATGACGTCACAAAGAGGCAAGTCTGAAAGAACTCATTTTTAAACCTATACAACAAAAAGGCTCATATACGTTACTGTTATTTTATTGTTAGATAGTCAGGTTTAGACGATTTAAAAGACGCGCTGTGAAACTCGAAATCCACTGATTCACTTCAATCCAGGCCCACTTTCCAGAGCCTTGATCCCAGTCCCCAGTGACAACAGCACGCATTCTCACACTCAACAACGCGACGAAAAGTGCGCGAAAAAGAACAAAACAAGTTTGGAACTGGTCGGAGCGGGCTCTCTGTGGGTTGTGATTGAGATAACTTGCCTTTTACTTCTGTATTTTTATTTCATGTAAACCAAACTTTTAATATAAAAGGGTTTGTACCCAATCTCGGGTTGAAACAGGTAAACAGGTAAAAAGGCAGAAGCCAACAAAAAAAGATGCGCTCGTGTTTAATGGTGTGAATTACATGTGAACGCCACAATGGTGACCCAATTGTTAATTCATAAATATGTATTTTTAAATCGAAAAATTAATAAAAGCAGTATTGGGATCTGAATCCGTATGTTGTTACTGTATCTAAAAAAGTTGTCTCAGCTTCAAAATAATGTAGAGTTTCTGTTTGCATGAATTTAGAAGCATAAAAACAAACGAAAGAAGTCTATTGTGATTCAGTAACCACAAGAAAAAAATATGTTTTCGTACCAACTTCTCAGCAAGAGTTATGAGGTGAATTTGTTTGACCGGCCGCGCATGCGTGGCATTTAAGATATCTCTAGGAGGTTGTAGAATCGCGCCCTTTTTGGTCGTGAAAGTTATGGGGTCACATGACCCGGTTTATCGCCTGTTCACGTAAACTCTGCCAACCAATGGACTTGCACTCCGTCCGTGATTTCTGTTAGGGCCGAAAGACAAATCATGAGATCTAAACAACATTGGATATGGCTAATAGAAATCAGAACATTTTTATGAAACTGTGCGACTGACCTTTATCACATCACGTGACGTCAAATGGGTCGCACCAGTCCTACTCTACAGCGCCAGGGAGAACGTTTTGATTGTACAGGAAATCTTTTTCTATGTTCGCCATGAGCTCTTTCTCGTCTTCGTCGTAGAAGTTACTGTCTGTAGGGCTCGCCAGCTCTGCGCTTTAAATTAAGAAAACGAAAAATAGCTGATCGAATCATAGCAGAGCAGCAACATCGCTTCTCTATTTTCACTGGCAATCTTTCAACTATACCCAGGATGCCCAAACTTGATCACAAAAGCTTTGTAATCTATCTTCCCTAACCCTGAAGTTCTGTTTCTTTTTTCCAAAACCTGAACTGAAATAGTTCCCCTTCTACTGGTGTTCTGCAGTCAACTCCATCTTAACGGACACGTGGTAGGAGCACCTGTCCGTTTTAGAGGGAGTCGACTATACTTGTAGTTCTTGTAGTGCAGCCCTGCTCACCTTGTGGACCCTCCCGCTTTCCTGGAACCCGCTGCACTCAAACGAGGCTCATCAGTTACCACGGATGGGTCAGGCTGATACTCTGGTAACAAATAAACAAACAAATTAATCTGTGATGCGGGAGTTGGGGTGAGGTGCGTTTGAGTTGTCATTTTGTGTCATTTACCTTGATTAGCTGCTCCACTAAAGAGGAGTTCGTGAGTCTGCGAAGAAGGAATGTACAAGTCAACAGAAAGTGACTTTTTAAGCCCGGATTTTTCTCCTGGCTATCCTTCCGACTGCTTGATTCATAACTGCAAAGTTCACTTTCACTGTCACTATTCATGTTACCTTTTTCGTAGCACGTGCGTTAACTGCCTTGAATTTCTCGATGTCTATCAAATTTGACGGATCAAAAGCTTCTTCGGTTTCAGCCTGCAACCAAAATTTAACCTGTTAGCTTGTCAGTTGCATTAAAAAGCAAACAAGCTGGCTCTTAATAGATTGAGTCGGTGACAAATCGTATCCTTTTACAGATCACTCATAACATATCGCGCAGCTCGTTTACCTTGGTCATCATTTTCCACTTGTGATCTTCTTCACTGTTGACATGAATGTCGTCTGGAGGACTGGAAGACGTGCTGACATTTATTGAAGTAGAATACAGATCGATTCCTTCCTTGTCATACTCCGTTTCCCCGTGCGCTTCAGTGGCGGAGCCCGGTGTGTGCTCAATACTTTTCAGCGGCCGCGGTTTACCTCTGGGAGGTGCGTCCCAGGCATTCAGTACGCCACCTGGTTTAGGAGGGGATTGTCTCCGGTTAGCATGCTTGTTCGCGCGCTTGCAGTCCGACTGTCCAAGAATCTTGGGTTCATGGTTCCTGTTTTTGTCGACCGTGGTGACACGAACTTGTGTCCCTGTATCATGGTCTTCTTTGGCCTCCAACACTCCGTCCTGCACTTTGTTGTTGTGCTCTGATTTTCCGGGCCTTTTGTCTTCATCGCCAACTCCTTGTTCCTTTTGCTTCGATGAATTACAGCCCATTACTGACTCTCGTATCTCTTACATGTCGCGTATAAATCGCTGACACAGCCGCTAGTCAGGTTTTCTAGATTTCTTAGCAGCGTTGTAATTTTCTAACGCAAACTTCAGCCGCCGGTCCCGTCACCAATAATTGTCATGGTAATTCGAGAACAAAAAATTAACACGTCATTAATTACTTTGAGGACGCGATAATGACGTATGCAAGTTTTTCGCACAGGATTAATTAACTACGTCCCGTGAATTGTTGTAAGTCGTATTCGCAAGTCCATCTCAGCTGTTAGGTGATTTCGGATCAATTTGTAAAATATATTTCTGATTGTATCTTCTAGCCAGTCTGTATAAACCTTCCGCAAAGAAACGACCATTTGAAATGTTAAAAGGAATGCTGTGAAATTTGGAACTGCTAGCCAAGCGGTCGTGAATATCATATGTACACTGGCCAGTTAGAATCGGCTCTACCCCCATTCCCGAACAATAGTTGCAAGTTATCAAAGAAAGTGATTTTGCTTGTACCACTTTAAAAGCTTGTATACATAATACCATAGAACTAGTATATGGTGGCTATTATTGATATTAACTACTCTTACTATGGACTGGCTCGTATCAATATTCTATGAGGCGGATATCCCACGACAGGGCTTTATCGTCAATGAACACTATGTTAGTTCTTACATGAACAAGCATTCCATCCAGTCCACAGGAAACGATCTTGGCGTTTAGTTTAACATGTTTCCGTTGACAGTAGCAACGAGATTAGGAGCTGACACTTGAAGGTAAGTAAGCAATCGCTCCTTGAAGGACTTCATTAACACGTTACAGTTTACTCATTTCCTTTACTAAGCTTGATGTACCGGTGCCAATACAGCCGCTGGGTGTTTGTGAAAACTTTTGGTTTTAGCCAACAAAATTGATATATTATGCGCATAAATGTTTTAAAAACTATAGTTTGTTTAGTTCTTCGAACGTCTTATGTCATTAGATCTGACAAAACTACACAACTCGAATATCATACACTGCATGAAGTTACATGATCGGGCTCGTAAAGTATTTATCAGAATATATATATAATATATATATAATTTTGGGGGTAAGAATGGTATGGTTAGGTAGATAAATTATCCAGGGTTTTAATAAGGAGGCTGTTGATATTTAGAACAATGCTGAGCTTTTATTTTTTTCCTTGTACTAAGCCGTTTCCCAGAGTTTGAACGATACAAAAGGAATGAGACTCCAGGACGCCAAGGAATGTCTTTGAATTGACGTGAACAATTGCGGGTCCCTGACAGTCAAAATGGCTCATTAAAAGTACAATAGCTTGGAAAATATTTGGAAAATTAACTATAGCGAGTTAATGAATCCTTTGTTTCTAAGTTGTCTACTCGACAGGCCACATAAAAGCGCCCATTTCACTAACGCAGGACACACAATCTCAGATCTTGTTTCCACTCGAGACTACAAATAGGCCTGTGCGGTGACCTTTTGTCACGGGGCTAAGATAAACTGAAGGACATAAATATGAGCGGACTAGATGAGACCAAAGTCAGGGAAAGACCAATCTTCACCTAATAACCACGACAGTGGAGATTACGGTAGTGGAATTTATGAAGCAAACAAAAAAATGCATTCAGAGTTCACTGATGAAGAAGCGTCGACAACTGAAATAGCAAATAACGAGTTAAAAGAACCGAAAAGAAAACACAGAAGGCGACGACGACAAGCAAAGCGCAATTCTTCAGACAATGTGCGAGTTCCGCTACCTCGTATCGAGTCGAAGCTAAAGGGATTGTGTAGTGATTTTACTACGCTCAGCTTACAGCACAAGAGAATCCACCAATGGGAAGAGGAAGTGCGGCCCACCGAAGCACCCACGATACGCATTAGAAATTCAGACAGCGCGACGAAAAAACAACTCAGTTTGTATAACTTACCACAAATCAAACAAGGAAACCGAAGTACAAAAAAGCGCACAGCAAAGCGAAGAGAAGAATCCCTGCAACTACCAGTTCTAAAATTCAAGCCTCTGAGTCTGATAACGCGCTCACCCCCTCAGTCAGACTCGGAAGAACTTGACCGGTTTCCCGAGGACGAAGTCGACCACCAAACACGAAGACTCGAGCCCTCGGCTTCAATTCGGGATCCTTCGGTTCTGTGTCGGAAGCCCACACCATTTTCCTTCTATCATTACAAGCCATGATATTATATACTGCGGTGCGACAGTCCTTGCGTACGTCAGACAAGTTGAACTATATATGAGTTACTGTTAGTTTTTCAACAAACTAAAACTATGGTATGTTGGTTGTGATCGTCTGGGCGAGAGAAGTAGTCTCCATGACTGTTGTTTGTGAGGGATGTTTCGGGCGTCAAATGATGGTATATTAAGTAGTTTTTGACGGTTCTAGTCAGTTAGTGAGAAATGTAGTTCTTAGCAAATCGTTCGCTCTGACGTCCAAGTGGACGTATTATGACAAATGGTTTGAATCCAGGAGTTTGTACAGTAGTCATTTGTGATCGTCGTCCGGGTTTTGAGTAGTCTTCAGGAACACTGTCGTTACTGACTGACGTTTTGACTACCTATTAGCGGAATCATCTTCAGAGTCAGGTGAAGAGGTTTCGTCAGAAGACTTTAGATATTACATTTTTTTTTTTATTCTACTTGTGTTTTATCAGAGTATTTTTGAGAAAAATTGAACGGATGGCGTGCGGTTTAGTATGTGATTTTGCAGAGCGCACGTGACAAGACCGACCGGCTACACCACTTAGTTTATGCGACAAATCCGGAAGCTTTTTATGAAGCAAACACACCTGCTTTAACTATTGACATAAATGCGGGCACAAAAACAAAGTTGTTAAAATTTCGGATTCATCTCTTTTTTTTTTTTTTTTTTTAACGCTTGTGTTAGCCCATCAACTCAAAACGGGTGTTTTCGTTTCACGGCATTAGCGCAATCACTAATTTAACAGTGCTACTTCATAAGCGTATTAGCCAGTCATGAAAAATTGGCTAATTAGAAATTTGCCAAAATAGCGCTGCAGGTTAGTTCTTTCTGCTCTCTATTTTTGCTTTTTATAAACTCTAATTTGTGTGCCCAGTGTGATGCTAATAATCGGCATTGAGTCACGTCCCCATGTGGAGGATTTGCCCAAAATAGATAAAGTGGCATATGCGATAAAATTAATTGACTAGGTGAAACAGGTTGAAAGCACACTGTCAATTGATTGACATATAGAGTGATCATACTCCTTCAGAAATTATCAGTTTCACCACTATTCAATTCTCGCATCCTGCAATGAGCACGAACTTCGTTGAATACGAAGGAAACACTCTCAGCGAGGTGCGAATGATTAGAGCCTCATCAAAAACTGTTATTTTTGAATATGTGCAGATAGGCAGATTATTTCGCGGAACGAAAAGCGCCGAAAATCTCCGTGTATATTCTGCCCGATTCGACCTGCATCAGGGACATATTCAATTCATTGCATCGACTGGCACAACGCTGGACTAACAGCAATGAAAAACCCAAGCGAGGACACTGAACTCGCCGCACTAAAAGCCTGCTTTCTCCTGGTCATCAATGTTTTGGCTGTCGGTGGTAATTTGATGGTCTGTTTAGCTGTGTACCGCAACCGGCGCTCCCTGTTAACAGTACCTTATTTATCCATTCTAGCGTTATCTATCGCTGACTTATCTGTGGCTCTGCTATGCATGCCTTTCTGTGTAAGCGCGGTACTTCAGGGCGGCTGGATGTTCGGACATATTTTTTGTCAGTTCAATGGTTTTATTGTGTACTGTTGGGCGGCCATCTCGGTGTATGTGCTAATGCTTACTGCGATCAACCGTTTCTTTCGCGTGTGCAAGCCTGTGACATATCGCCGCCTGTTCACCATGAAGAACACTTTACTTGTCATCCTGGCTGGCTGCCTCTTGAGTATCAGCGGAGGACTGGTCGCTACTTTTTTTGGTCCAGTTATTTATAAATACGATCCCAGACGGTTCTTCTGCAGTGGCCATTACGACGACAAGACGAAACGAATAGAAATCGGCTTCACCTTGCATGTGGTGCACGTTTTTATTCCCATGATTGTTATCCTCGCTTGTTACTTTAAAGTATTCCGTACAGTTCGTCGTCACAACTCTACAGTGATACCCTCCCTGCAGGCTTCAGACACTAGTAGCCGTAACATGACAGTGTCCGTTTCTAGTTTGTTCGAAGTTCGTGTAACCAGGCTGCTCTTTGCTGTGTTAGTTGGCTTCGTCTTGTGTTGGACACCAGTTTTCGTGATCGGTATTCTTGGTCACGCATTTTCTGTGTCCCTTCCCAAGTTTGCGGACTTGGCCTACACGATGCTCGCGTTCACCAGCAGTGTAATCAACCCGTTCATCTATGGAGTAATGAACCGCGCGTTCAGGAAAGAATTCTTAAAAATCTTGCGCTGTTATCACTAGACTAGTCCGGGCTGTTGACCAGATCTCTCAAAATGATTGACACTGGACAACTGAAGCGGACACACCGGGAACAGCATGCGAGACGCAATAGAGGTCTACGGACAGAAAGCTATCAGAGTCCGGTTAGTTGAAGACACTGAGTACCGACAAGGTCGCTGCGTGTACTTAGAATTCTGTACTAAGCAGTCAGTTAATTAAACGATGTAAAGTTGATACGACTGGGTTCAGTGAAAATTATTTTTTGTTTGTGATATACGGTATTCCATGCCTTCAGTTCAGTCACTGCTGCACCAGCGAAGCAAGTACTATTCCTGCATTCAAACACTTTATTGCAGTGCGTTTTGCCCCTTCTGGTTCTTTCAGTCTTTTTGTATAATCTTGGCGTCAAAAGCTGATAACACTTCATAAGACCAATGCTAGTCAGGTGAAGACAGTGCCCATTGTTGATGCCTGATACTCATTATCATAAAATATTAATTTCCCTCTTCGTGATAAAGTAATACGCCCGCTAACTCATCCGGATGGCCGTAAATTAGCCGACTAAATAATCAAAAGCAAGCAATAAATCCCGCCGCCATATCTCGATCTCTTGGATTTTACCTTGCGCACTTGTTTTAGATAAACATTACTCCCTTTCTGCGGCAAAAACAAAGTGCTTTGCACAGAACAAAATAATACTTATTATGTTTTGCTTTGTCTTCAATCATTTATGAAGCCTCTCTAATGAATTATAGTTTAACTTTCTTCCGAAACTACGATGTCAAAGATTGACAAGCTTACATTTTTTGCTAGCGCCTGCAGGCAAATGTCAAAAGCCAATATAAACAGTGGTTACAAGTGCAGGCAGCTTTAATCACTCACTTGTTTATTGTCATGGAAACAACGTCTATTGTATGAACGCGCGGTGTATACTCTTTGGCAGCGGTAAGTCAGTGCTGATCTCTAAGTCAATATCCTTTCTTAAGGACAAAGTGGCTTTTCCACTAAGATGTATTCAGAGATTTGTGAAGAGGAAGAAGAAGAAGACACAGCTATAAATGACCACAGGAGCTCTGCGGGCGAAATATCGGCTTCGGCACAACACAAACTGACCTTGCGATGGAGGAGACATGCTGAGCTGGAAAAAGAGGTTGCGAATATGTCTGAGGAAAAAGCCCGTAAACTGTTTACCACCGAAACGGCAAGACAGTCATGGATCGACGAAATCAGGACATCTGTGGAGCGAAACATTCAATCACAAGTGAGAGCTGTTCTTGGCACACCGCCCATCGAGAAGAGGAAGAAGCTGTACGAGGAGAGAAAAGCGGCAGAACGTCGGAAATGGCAACTGGAAAAGGATAAGGCAAACACGGAAGGGAAATCTGAACGAAAAAACTACAGCTGTGCATACGACGAGGAAGGAGACGAAATTATGTTGTTTAGACGTCAACATTGTTTGCAGAAGTTCAACAGCCGCCGTACTATGAGAGCGGCTACGCTTCAACAAACAGATTTCACAACCAGAGCGACTAGCGGCTCGCCCGTTTGTTTAGATCCCCGAACCGATGGTTTTAATAAGAATTTTAGCCCCTACACCAGGGTTGCTTTGGAGAATGTTGATAAAGCTCGAGTGAATTCAAGAGACCATGTGTTCAAGCGTGCGGCAGGCGCTGTATGGTTTGATCACAGCGGCACGCGTCACGAACTTCCCGGACCCTACTGGCCTAAGGATCATCTGCCAGTATACCCGAATCAAAGTCATATCCACTACATTCCAAGAGATGTAGAGCCATTGAACACCCCGGGTGAGAAATTCTGAAGCATTTTCAAGGCGTGCGTGCATTTGTATGTTGACATTATACAATACTCAATGCTCGCCAATAGCTACGACATGATATCCTTCTATTTTTAAATCGTTATAGTGTTTCGCTTTGTTTTTGTTTATTTGTGGTTTTGTCAGCCAACAGGACTGATAAGGAGCGATAGCATAAAGCTGTATCGGGCTGCGTGCAGCTAAAAGTGCAATATTTTGAGAGTAGTATTTAATGGATGAATAACTTATTGTCAACATTTTATTCTAACCTCATTATCAATATTTCTCAGTTTATATAGTCTTGCGACTTCTCTTTATTGATATTCTTAGTTTTGGTGATTGAATCACGCTTGTACATGCATCATTTAAATATTTAAATATTTGGGGATTATTTTATTTTATTATTATTATTATTATTATTATTTTTTTTTTTATTATTTATTTATTTATTTTTTAATAATTTTTTTTTATTTTATTTTTTGTCAGTTTCCAACCAGTGTACCAGTGTTCAACAAGAGGCCTCTTTGTACCCTAGGCAGTGGCGGGGTCATCAAGTAGTGTATGACAGGCAGCTCAGAGGACAGGTTTGTGGGCTACCAAAATAAAGTATGCTCGTTATAGACAATCAAAAAGAAGGTTCTTTGTATGAGTGCAGTCTGTATCAGTTCAATGTCCGTCTGTCTGTATAATCAGTGTCTTGGTAATGTTCCGATCAAATTGAAACTTGAAGTTTTGAATTTATCATGACATACTGTAAGATCAAATAACAGGGCATTTCTATTTTCTGTGAATTTTCTGGGTATGTTTTGAAAGGGTGAGCATTATGTTAAGGGGAGGGGGGTTTGGGGTGGGGTTGCTTTGGGGCATAACTGCAGTACAGCAAGACAGTTAGTCATCCTTGTGGCAAATATAATATAATAATATCTTTTTGTTTTGCAGCCTTCGCAAAGATGCATTTCTGGCAGTCCTCCAGGTCTTGTGTTTGAATCCAGATTTGAATGTGGAAACTTAAGACAAGCCAAAAGAATGTGAGTATACATGCAGTAGAGCCATGTGTATAAATCTCATTGATGGAAAATCAGAAAATTATGTATTGATTTGTGGTATTGTTCAATAAATTTAAGTGCTTTGTTCCTGCAGAGGGAATTATGAGTATGACTTGATACTGAATACAGACCTCTATACCAAGCGACACACTCAATGGTAAGCTTTTAACTAAGTCATTGCTTTTCAAGTGATGTGGACAAGGTATATCATATGCCATCCTCGTCAATCATTCTTTCTTGCCATCCAGGTACTACTTCTGTGTGCGAGGGATGATTCCTGGTGTGACATACAAATTTAACATCATCAACCTGTTGAAAAAGGACAGTCTTTACAACTATGGTAAGATTGTCAAGATCAGCTACTGCAATAGCTATCTGCAAGTATATTCAGCTCTTAGTATGCCATAAACAGTTAATATACTTTTAAAAAATGTGCACATTTTAGATGATTATAAGAGGGCAACATGTGGGCACAAATTTGGGCACTTAAAACGGAAGCCTCATCATCATTGAATGTGTTTTGAGATGCCTTTGTTCCTTATAAGGTATGAAACCACTGCTGTATTCAGAGATTGATGCGTCACAGGAGGGCCTGGGTTGGATAAGAGCAGGTCATCATATTGACTACCACAAGAACTTGTCATATAGAAGCAATCTACTACAGCGCAACTTGGAATACCACACCCTAACTTTTCAGATGGTAATTTATGCTGACATAATGTGTTCAATAAGCTGTCGGGTCTGCTGGTGGCCAGATCAATAGGAACAGTTACTATTAGCATGAGAAGAGCAGGAGGGAGTCTTATTATTAGTAGTATTTTTTTTTTTTGAAAATTTGAAAAAGGAAGTAATAAAAGAAAGATTCAGTAAATACAAGATTTTCAATTTTGGTTGCTAACTGTTTAACTGCTTGATTGGTTTTTCTTAAGGTGCAGTGGTGTGGAAACTTTATCTGGGGTGCATACGGATCTGTTATTTACTGTTTTCTTTCTCTGTAGGAATTTCCCCATGATGCAGACACTTGTTATCTGGCACATTGTTACCCTTATTCTTACACCGATCTTGAGCTGTACCTGAGGACAATGGTGGACCAGCCCCACACCTCCCAACATGTCAGGAAAGAGGTAAAACACAATTCCAAACTCAACTTGTACTGGATTGTTCTCTTGGAGTCTATGAGGATTGACAGCTGAAACCCATTACAAAATAACTATGATACTACGCTCGTTCTGATTGGCCAAATAACCGTGTAAGATGAGAGTATATTACACGCTGACGTAATACGTGATGTATTTTATTGACTAATTATCAGTTAACAAGTCCGAGTGGTTTCCCTACGCTACTCTCCTATTCTCCCAACTTCCCACGTGTATAGATGAGCCATTAATTATTATTATTCAGCAAATTTTGCTTTGCTCCTGCAGGTGTTGTGTCAAACTGTGGCTGGTAATTCTTGCCACGTTCTCACGATAACATCCAGTAAAGGTGAGAGGAGATAGCACGTGAACCGTTTTGTGGTGTGGTCAAACGTCATAAGTTATGGTTGGGGTGGTAGGTCGGTAAGAAATGAACAAGTGTATTTTAGTGTGATTTGAAGTTTACTGAAACTGGAAAGGTTTAGCTGCAAGTGAACGGGAGAAATTCAGTCTAACGTGTTGATGTGTGCCTCGTGTCAACAGTGCCGGACAGCGAGAAGTTGGGCGTGGTTCTGAGCGCACGTGTTCATCCGGGAGAGACGAACGCGAGTTGGATGATGAAAGGCATGCTGGACTTCCTGACCAGCGGTCACCCAGTAGCGGAGGTGAGGAGAAACCACGTGCTGCACTGACGTCACAGCCATGGAGAATGTTCAGTGTCCTTGATTTGTTGATGTCTTTTTGTCCTGAACAGAAACTACGGAGAAAGTTCGTGTTTAAAGTGGTACCGATGTTGAACCCTGATGGAGTAATAGTTGGGAACTACCGGACAAACCTGGCGGCGAGAGACTTGAACAGAACATACAGGGAACCCAACAAGGTGAGAAAACTTCACATAGATAAAGAAGAACAGATGAGAATACCGGCAGAAATGTAGACCACAGGACCGACTCAGAAAAGATGAGAATAGATAAAGAAGATTAGATGAGAATACCGGCAGAAATATAGATCACATGACCGACTCAGAAAAGATGAGAATAGATAAAGAAGATTAGATGAGAATACTGGCAGAAGTAAAGGCTACAGGACCGACTCAGAAGATAGGTTCGAAATGCGTGGTACTCAAAGAATCTTATTTTCCAGGAGAATTTCCCTACCGTATGGCACACGAAGAACATGTTGGAAATGTTCAAGAACGATCACGAGGTAAGTGTTGTTGGTGTTTAGTTATGCGCAAGTCCCGCGCCCTGTAAACTTGGGTTCCAGGTTTTTATGCGACCGTTTCTTTGTAGGTGATCATTTACTGCGACCTGCACGGACACAGTCGCAAGCCAAACGTGTTCATGTACGGCTGTACTAACGACAGCAAGGTGAACTCGATGAGCAGTTTTGTGGAAGAGAGGCTGTTTCCTTGGATGATGTCGCAAAAGGTTCGATTCTACGTCGTCAACGTTTTGTCTCTTCCTCCGACTTCTGTTCGAACTTCTCCACTTGGTCGCGCTGCGCTCTGTCCCTTCTTTTTTATATTCCTCTCCTCCCGTTTGTTGTATTTCTTGTTCTTGTTCTTCGTCTTGTTCTTCCCTTCTTTCTTTCACTTCCTTATTTTACTCTTCTCTCTCATTTATTATTCTTTTTGACCGTGACGTATTTGTTTTGTTCCAGGCTCCAGACAAGTTTTCTTTCAGCGGCTGTAAGTTCCGAGTGCGCAAGTGCAAGGAATCGACAGCGCGAGTGGTCATGTGGCGTCAGATGGGTATCACCAACAGCTTCACTATGGAGGCCACTTTCTGTGGAGCAAACTTTGGCGAAATGTAAGTACAACACACAAGTGCTAAGCTGTGTCAATCTGCAAGAAAATGTAGATCATGCAAACGAATATGATCATGACGATAATTGACTGTGACAATAACTATGGTGATGATGATGATGATGATGATGATGATGACGATGATCACGCTGATGATGACGTTGACGATGAAGTTGATGATGACATTGATGACGCTGATGATGATAAATATTCGCCTGCTATAATCGTCCCAGTGAGAGTAGTCGTTCGTCTCCAGTCTCTCCGAAGACTACTCTAACCCGGCCAATCACATTAGTTGAATAAGTGATACTTCTGGGTTCAAACCATTTGCGGGTAATTCACATTGCAGCGAGAAAGGACGGCACTTCAATGTGGGCGACTTTGAGGCGATGGGACGCCATTTCTGTGAGGTGCTGCTAGATTATTCGGAGGCGAAGAGCGGCAACCGGTGAGTTGTGTGTAAGGTTTATATACAAACGATCCGAAGTCGACATGCTTGTACGGTCTTGAACGGTCCGCTTATGTATGCCTGTAGTGGCATTCAGTCGTTGTTAAAGCCTGGTTTTCACGAGTGATGCGTGTGCAAGAGTTCTTATTTCATAGTGGAACAGGCTCAACACAAGCGCAACCACAAGGATCAAACGTTCTCATTTTATTTGCACTAATGCTTTTGCTTGCGTCGCTCATTTTCCGGGACGTATATCTCTTGTGTCTGTGCTTATGCTTAACCAGTCGTTCGTGATTGGTTCCTATGGTGATTGACGTGTCGTGTCTTGATTGGCAGAAGCGAGTTAACGCAGGCGTTTGTGGAGCTTGCTTGCAAGATGACACGTGACATTCTGAAACAGACACTTGGCAACTTCCACCTGGAAAAACTCATAGAGAAAGCAGAGAATATCCACTCTGATGTCGTCATGACAAAGGGAGAGACAACTGCTGACGGGGAGCTCGAGGAAACTGGGGCAAGCGGAGTGAACAGAGGGAACTTGGAAGCGATAACGTCATCAGTTGGTGATGAGAGTCGGAAGATGGAAGATTTGTCAAGTCCAAACTGCTCCGCTGTGCTCAAAAGCGCTCGCATGGAGTCTTTTAACGACTGTATGAAAATCCTGGAGGGTCTGAATCTGGCCGACCAATACGAAGAGTCTGAGTAAGTACGCCGTGTTTGACGTTTTAGTTGGTGTGAATTTGAGTTAAAGTCTGTTTTACTTTCTATTGTCGGAATTTTGGATATGGCGGCAAGAGGATTAATATATACGTGCATAAAGAGGATAGAATGCCACTTGTAACACAGAAGACATCAAAACTTACTGACAGACTGATTCCTTGGCAGCACTACCTCCAATCGGCTCTGCTATGTTGTTGCTCATCATGCGACATTTTTTGTGTTGTGTGACGTTCGTTCAAATAACCTTGATCTCCGTCCTCAGTTCCAGTGATTCAGACAGCGACATGGAAAACGACGACTCTGGCACGGAAAAGGACAAAGGAGACACGGAGGCCAAGGAGGTACTACGTCACGCCACTGTCTCAAGCGGGGGAGGGGAGGGGAGGAATGGTGTTATTGAATGCTTTTATTGTAGTAAGAATATACAGCTTATTTTGGGTTATTTTTTGTTGTACAGACAGAGAAAAGAAAGAAGAAAAAGAAGAAGAAGAAAGCCAAGCATTGGTGGGATACGCTGTCGGTAAGACGTCTACATCGTCACGCAGTACTGTCACGACGTCTACATCTGTCACACAATACTGTCACGACACTCCACACGCGTTTGCACATTCACTGTACCACGCGTATGGTGTGGTTTTTTAAAAACTGTTATTCAGCGCGCTGGACGAAGAACGTAAGTTCGTTCTTTCGTTACTTGAGAAGTGGTATGTCTGCTTCAGCCGACTGCTCTTGACAGAAAGTTTAACAAGTGTACTAATTGCGATATGTGTTGTCTTCTTGCTGTAAACTTGTCCTCTGCTTTTATCATGTCAGAAACCTGTTGCCTCTCAAGAGCCCAGCAAGCCTGATGACACAGCCAAGCAGGAGGTAAGTGCAACACCTAAGTTTGCACGAAATGCTAAACAATATTTCTTGAAATCTTGATAAGCTGACGTGATCAAACGATCAGTACAGACTGCTGTACAAAATACATGTCACTAAACTGTGTGTTGCGTTACCGAGTCAGGCAGTACTCTGTGTACACCTTGATTCTAGCGTCCGCCGTTTGTTAACGTCCTTTTAACTTCTAACAGAACACAGCTGGAACGAAAGGCAACTCTGGTGTGGGAAGAAAACGCACTGTAAAGTATTGTTCATTGAGTTTAAACGTATAAACTTAAACGTAAAGATTACGATGTTGGTCCAAAAATACGGTATTTTTGTGATGGAAAGTAATAAATAAATAAATACATGTAAATTTTTAATAGGTTATTTTGACCAAAATGGATTACCTTTATAACTTGTTTTGTGCTTTTAAGCAGCTTCGAGCATCTTCGACAGTTAAAATAAGCAAATAACTGAACTATAAAGATTCCAAAAGGGTGAAAAATAAAAGTAATAATTAAAAAATAAAACCTCCTTGTGAGCAAGCAATGTACAATATATAATACAGCAGTAAAAAAATATATAACATGACCATAATAAACAGTTTCGGTGAGGTGTCTAAGGGAGATGGGGTCTCAAATAGACAAGAACTCTGTCCAAGAATGCAGTGCTTTTTTGTTTGACTTTTACTTGCTGTGTCCCATTTTCAAAGCTCTCCTATTCTATGTGCACACACCCCACGTAATCTCAAGATGAAACTTTCTTTGTAAAGGAACTGTCTCGTGTTGACCGTTTCTCGCCAGTGAGAGACGGTCAACAGTGAGTTTTTTGATCAAGTTTTTTTTTCTGCAGCTGAAAAAGGTGAAGACGAACGTAAACAAGTTCGTCAATCCGTACAACAACCGCTCCAATGGCGGTATCCCCATCTTCTCACAAGAGAGAATCCTGGAGCGAGCGCGCAAAGTGAGTTTTAGGGCGTAGGGTATAGGTCGTTATTGAGTTTTGAGTTTTTCTTTTTTTTTTTTTTTTTTCTTTCTTATATTTTTCCACGGGCCATTTCACAAAAGGATATCTGGGACCCAGAGACCAGGCTAGAATATATCTATTCAAGGATGAAGCAGGAAAAACATTCTAGAAATAACCTTTTTGACAATGATAATTTCCCTCGCATGTTCCAATGTGTGGTCATATTTGGCCATAATTATTTATATATGATTCTAAAATCCTTGAAACAGAAGGAAAACCAGAAGAATGACGAGAAAAAGGACTTTCTAGTCAAGGTGAGCATTTGAAACCAATAGAGTGCAACGCAAGGCAAGCCCGTTGGAAACATGAAGTTTGTACATACTCGTGGTCACAATTTTTGAGAAGATCATCTCCCGGCCGGTTCAATGTTGGGCAGTTGAGCATGTACCTGCACAAGGAGCGGGGCTATGGGTTGTACGGATGAAAACTGTGCTTCACTTGTGCGTATTGGTACTCCACTCAAAGCGTCCCAACGATATTTGACCATCCTAGCTGGATTCTCGATTTATTCATTTCAATTTCAAAAGCTGATACTTGCACAAATGTTTACGCCGGGAAGTTTGCTTGCCGTATTAGGACCTTTACTTAGGCACTGACGCATTTTGATGTGTTCAATCTTTATTTTTGTGGCAGTTTTCTGATGGCTTCGACGAGGACTCAGCACCGTTGTTTAGCTCGACTGACGACGCAAACTTGAACTACATCACCGCACAGCGTCGTCTTGCTTACTACATGCTCACCAAGAACACCAGCAACAGCACAATGATGCGCGTCCCACCGTTCCAGTATCAGCCTGTTGTTAGACAGTTGGTAGAAGTCGATTCGTTTAAGTTTGATTATCTCTCGGGTGGAGATCAGGGCTTTTCCGTTCGAGTCCCGTATCAGCATCAGAGAAATGTGTGGCTGGAAGAGAAGAAAGTGGATCACAAGTCGAGAGAACCACGAGGCCTGCAGACTTTTGAAGAAGCAAGACGAGAGCAGGGACAGCGAAGGAAAATCTCCCCGGCTTACGCTGTTGATTTGGAAGACAACTCATCTGGAGAAACCAGGAGCTACCAACCAAACGATTTTGTCCTCAGCGATCTGAAAACAAGGGGTCATGAGAGATTCTCGCGCCACATCAGCAATCTTAAAAAAACCCGGGGACAGGCCGATGAGAGAGGGAGTTTGGTAGACTTGGATAATGCGCAGGTGACGAGAAACAGCCACAGTTCAAGAGCAAGACCAAGAGTTCATGAACGTAGAGAGCGGTACAGTTACGATTCAACGGAAGACGCAAAGAAATCACACAGCGCTGGAGCGACCACCAGAATACCTGATGGACCAGAGTTTATTCCATCTGTCTTGCCGTCCTACTACTCGCGCATAAGCTGAACCGCTGCATCAGATTCAAGTAACGCGAGCTGACTGAAAAAATAAACAACGAAGTGATGAACCAAAACTGCTAGGGAACGGTCATTACTGATTGATTTGCGTGCCTTTTTGCGTGAAAAACGTACTTCTTGCAACACGCGCTGTTTGTGGTATCTAACTCAATTTAAACACAAACAAAGCAACTCGAGTGCATATGCTATTCTATTAACACATACGGCTAACATATTGAACAAAGCGGCCATTTTTATCCAGATTTCTTTCTAAAAATTTATATAGAAGACATCTATCATATATTTTCTATACATAAGCTGAAGATAGGCGAATATATATTTATTAAGAGATGCGCGTCTTTGATAAATGGTGTGACCTTGGTGTGTCAAATAAAGTAACTCCAGTTTGACTTGTCACGTGCATGAAGACTGTTAGTGCCCAGTTCCATTCTTCACAACCATTTGTAGACTGTGGATGCCTGGAATAGACCAGAGCTCTGACGTCACTCATCACGTGAGCAGTCGTGCGGTTTCCAGTCCTGTCTCATCTTCCAACAAAGCATTTACTCGAGACCGCTGTAAAGTTGGGACAACAAATGATGTTACCATTAGATGAGGAAAGAGGGTGGGGATATGAAGCAGAATTAAATGCCTGAAGCAGTCTTTCATTTGCATGCTGACTTTGTTGTTGCCTGATCTGTCGCCTGTTCTTTCTGGATGACAAGCAACCTGATTTATTTGTGACCTGAGCTTTAATGATATTTCTGATCAGGGGTAGAAACCATAAGTGCAGTGAAGTGTGCCATACTTACCTCATTTTTAACCAGGAAGTCTCTGATGTAAATTTTATCTGGATTTGGAGGAACCAAGCTCTGTAGACGGACAGCCTTTAGTGCTGTTGGTTGGCATGATATCAAGTGGTTCACTTCAGAGCCCTGCAGATCAACAAGAGGTTACCACTCGCATGCATTTTGGACAACAAGCTCCCTGTACTGTACAAGGCAGGCAATTATACTTCATTTGATACCACAATTCAAACATGCAAATTCTCCCAACCATTTAAGAAGAAATGCACGAGAGCTGTAATGAGAATTAATATTTCAGTCACTTTTCATCTGAGCAAGCTATAAACCAAGTTCCACTTACGTATGATTATGAGTGATGAGATTGAAGTTGGTTACTTGGAGTGAAAGGGTTGCTCTGCAAGGGCTGCTCAGATTATTATTATTAGATATGTTTATCTGCATTGTCATCATCATCATCTTATCAACTCACCCTGTTGTTATTGTATCTTAATCTCATCAAGCGAATCCTGTTCCTTGCTTCAGCAGCTCTGAAAAGAAGCAAGACCAGAAGATGATTGAAACATGACCACTACCAACCTCGCACACAACATTATGTTGTAATCTAAAACCATGCAAAAAGTTGGTGAGAAGACATGTAATTCAACTTCATCACAGCAGACACATGCATGCATCTCCCCTCCGCACAGGATTTTTTATTCACTTTGTAGTTGATTTCACATGGGGAATGAAAAGTGTGCAGGGGCCTGGGGAGAGAAAAACCAAGTGCATGAGGGATGATGGGAAGGGGGAAGGAGAAGATTGAAACTTCCATCCCTTCGCCATTCCTGTTGTTCCACAGGTGTCCTCTTTCCACTCCCCTCCCAGCTCCCCAAGGAGCATCGTACCCTGTACGCCCTCTTTTCCTCTTTCCACTCCCCCTCCGCTCCACCAAGGAGCCTCTGCGAAGGAGAGAGTGCATGCATTGTGGACCTATTTTTAGACAGTAAACTCACTTCAACTGTCCCATTAACTTGGTGTGTATTTCAGCATCAATAACTTCTTCCTGTGGTGGAGGCTTCTCTTGCCTGTGAGTATAACACAATCATCAGTAAAATATGCAGTAGCTGTCTTTGGTCTTTGCAACTTATGTTATTGATATGTTAATACTACTGTGGTATGATATATTACCTCTTTCTGAGTTTCTTGAGTTCTCGAAGTCTTTTTCGGGCCTCTGACATTGACTCGCTGCAATTTTTAGATGGGGTCTCATACTGCCGAAAAGCAAAATGAAATGTACAAGTTAATGCCACAGTTCGGCGAAAACCTTATGCACTGCCTGTAGATTTTAGAACACAGCTGTCATGTCATATTATGACGTGGTGTATTAAGACAGCGGGTCGATTCGTCGATGGCAGGGTACTTACTGCCAAATATCTGCCTCTTTCTTGACTTGTGAGCTTCTGAAGTTCTTTTTTACTCAATGATTTCCAGTTCTTGGCTTGAAAACTTTCAGCATTGGCGCTATCCGCCTTTTTGTCGATTTTGGGCAACTTGACGTTCGAAGAAGATTCCTACAGCACACAAAGAAACGAGTTAGACATTCGTAAAATAAGCCGATCACACAGAAATCACATAAAAACTTGCCATTTTCGTTGTATTCACAGCCAAACTCTGAAGATAGTTTTGTTTATCACCCGGCAGCCATCTTGGAACAAACTTGTCGACAATTTGTTGTCATGGTAATTTGGGGATGAAAACGAGGCAACACCGCTGAAGTACGCGGGCTCAATCAGCATGGTCGCGTGCTTGTGAAAAGCTGAATTATGAAGGTGAAAGTTTTGTCTAGAAATCCGTCGGATTACGTTCGAGAACGAAAGTCGGATATCCACAAAGTACACAGAAACGTAGATCCATCGTTACATCCGTTTGAAGCATCAAGAGAGTACCAGAGGGCCTTGAACGCGGTGAAACTTGAGCGAGTCTTTGCCAAACCTTTCGTAGGCTCTCTGGACGGACACACTGACGGCGTGAATTGCATCGCCAGACATCCGCGGAGTCTGTCCGTGTTGTTTTCAGGATCATGTGATGGAGAGGTTTGTTGAATTCACTTCAGTTTTGCCATAAGTAGTGTCACGTGGTAAACACAGGGAAACAAAGGAAACGGTCACATGACCAACCTCGGCAGATGGCCGTTATAACAAAACTACAGCATTAGAGAAATCCACAAAAAATACACGTACTGTGCTGGCAGGGAATGTCATTTCACTGAGACTAGATTTCAAATTTTCTGGGAAAGCATACCCTAAAGCAATGACCCCCTTCCCTCTCTCCCCCTGGGGTGATGAAATCTAAGACCCTATTGGGTACCCTCTTAGATTATCCTTGCTGTGCTATGCCAAGGTTAGCTAGAGATACAAAATTTGCAATGGGTTTAATCTAATCGAGCTATCCATTTCTGAGGGCACATAAAAACGACATCAGTAATTTTGTCATAGAGAAACACCATTTCTGATAATATTTGTTTCTCTGTCAGGTTCGCCTGTGGAGTTTACCTCAGCGCCGGTGTCTGAGAACGATCACTGCACACAGTGGATTTGTGCGAGGCTTGTGTGTTACACCAGAGTCATTTTACTCAGTAAGTTTTGGCATTCTGCTGAGGGAATGGCAGCCAACACACACAATTATTGTTCTGTGGAGTCTGAGTGTAAACTCTAGTCTTGTCTGGAACCTTTGTGTATCTGCATAAAAAGACACTCACTAGAAGTAGAATTACCATCAGCAACCTAAAATGTCTATTGGTGACAAACTGCCATATGTACATAAAAAGGCTGGTTCACACGAGTAAAGCAAGAACAAGGTTTGGAAAAATAATGCAAATACAGTACAATACAAAAAAAAAGCTCAGACTGTCGTGTAAACTGAGATGTGCATTTCCTTTTGTAGGTCGGAGATGACAAACTGATAAGACAGTGGAACACAAAGAAAGCCCTGGACACTAGTTTACTGTCAAATGAAGAGCCAATCAACACTATTGTTGGCAAGGTATGGTTCTGTATGTGCACCGTTAAAGAAAACACACTGCTAAGCACTGAACATCTGCAGTTCTGTGTCAGGCTGGTGGGTTGTGAACACATTCTATTCCTAGTTCCTTTGGGTGGTGGGAAAAGTTGGATATCTGATAATAATTTGAAAATTGAAAGATGCATTCAAATTTAGACCTGGTCCTGCACTGCTCCTTAGCTCTGAGATCAAAATTAAAATCTCCCAACTATTCATGAGGAATTGTGTAAGGGATATGATGAGAAGTAACAGCTGGATCAGCTTTTGTGAGCTTCTCAAATTACTAAACTAAAGTGTAATTTGAAGTCATTGACTTTGTTTTTTGTGTGTGATGCAGACTTTTTTCCATGGAATAGATCATCACTGGAGAGATACGACGTTTGCTACCTGTGGACAGCAGGTGGATATTTGGGATGAGCACCGGGCGGAGCCTGTCAGAACGTTTACATGGGGTGTTGACACAATCCACAGTGTCAGGTTCAATCCTGTAGAGGTATGTGCACAAGAAACACCTGGGGCAAATTCAATAAAGCATTTACAAGTGTATTTTACAAGTTTGACTAATTCCTCTGCACATTAAAACATGCTTCAATCCAATACCATGGCCAAAAGCTGTTATAGTTATGCATGTAAGACCGGTATCTGTAATATTTTGCAGATTTTTGCTTGATTGGAGTCTGCTTAGTGGTCTTTGAATAATGGTCTAACTTGTAAAATACACGTGTAAATGTTTATTGAATTGGCCCCTGTACAAGGTTTTGACGTGTCATTTTAATATCCGGCCAACCATGTCTTGCTTTGTATTGCAGACTCACATTTTGGCCAGCACTGGTTCAGACAGAAGTATTGTACTATATGACATGCGCGGCTCTACGCCACTACGTAAGGTTGTCATGACAATGAGTAGTAACACGGTTGCCTGGAACCCACTGGAAGCCTTCGTTTTTACGGCAGCCAATGAGGACTCGAACCTGTACACGTACGACATGCGCCGCATGGACCACCCGGTCAACGTCCACATGGATCATGTGTCAGCGGTGTTAGACGTGGATTATGCGCCCACGGGGCAGGAGTTTGTGTCGGGTAGCTTTGATAAAACGATTCGAATCTTCCCAAGAGACAGCGGGCGGAGCAGGTGAGTCAGAAATGCGTCGCACGCCACGTGTGTGCCACGCCTACTCGGCTTCCCGGGCCAACTTTTTCTCATATAAACAGGGCCTAAGTTTTCTCTGTAATTTCTCTTCACAGGGAGGTGTATCACACTCGACGCATGCAACGGGTGTTCTGCGTTCGATTCAGCGCTGATTCCACCTACGTTTTGTCAGGAAGCGATGAGACCAACATCAGGTACTGTGCTGTGCTTCTCGACCCCACTCTACACGGGCCTAACGCAGGTTTCATTTAACAGTTCAGGAGTTGGGCCTTTTGCTGAGTTGAGTCAAATCCAGCTTTAACACTGAAAGGTTGAACCTGTAATTCCAAAGTTCCAGATAGAACTTTCGTTGGAAAATATATTTCTGATGTGGTGTGAGTTGGTAGCCACGTGTCCGCTCCTGCATGTTATAAGACAGTGCTTATTATTACTCTTCTAAATCTACAGGATATGGAAGGCCAATTCATCCCAGAAAATGGGAGCGGTAAGTTTTCTTTCGTTTGTCAACAGTGTCATTGTTTGTCAATAGTATGTATTGTGCTTTGGTGGTACGCGGTACTTAACAGTCTTGTGTTGTGTTTTCATGCCCTTGATCGTCTTTATGTCGTGTTTTGTTGTAGCTTGCTCCGCGACAGAAGGCAGCGTTAAACTACAGCGCGAAACTGAAAGAACGATTTCAACATCATCCACAAGTCAGGAGAATAAAGCGGTAAGATGAGAACTCGGTTTTCTTTCTTTCTTTCTCGCAGTTCCTCCCTAATATCTCTCTGAAGATAAGAACTGCGCCATTTGTTTCCTGCAAAGCGCGTAGTGATTACCATCCCGGACTTTTCGGTTCTGTGCCTGTATGAATCGAGCTGCTGCCGTGAAGTTCGCCCGCAATTTCTACTTCCTGTCTGTCAGTTGCGTTAATGTGACGATATTACAAAATAACGCGCATCCTTGTTGCTTTCTCAGACATCGTCATGTTCCGAAATCTGTCTTCAAAGCTGCACAGGAGAAGCGCATCATGCAGGCATCACAAAGAAGAAAGTGAGTAAAGTGTAGTAGAGAAATCTGAACGCTGGCGTTTCGAGCGTTAGCTTTTCGTCTGAGCAAGGTCTTTAGGTAGATTGTTTCCAGAGTTCAAGCTGACCTTGCAACTCCAGTAAAGCCTGGTTTTACGAGTGACGCAAGCACAAGTGCAAGAGATATGCGTCCCGGTGATTTGTTTTGTTTTTTAAATTTTGTTGGTGTTTGTTTTGTTTTGGTTGTTTTGATTTGTTTTGTTTTGTTTTGTTTTGTTTGTTAAATTTTGTTGGTCTGTTTTGTTTGGGTTGTTTTGATTTGTATTGTTTGTTAAGTTTTGTTGTTGTTTGTTTCAGGGAGGAGAATCAGCGTGCACACAGTAAGCCTGGTAGTGTACCTTACGTGGCGGAACGCAAGAAAAGTGTGGTATCCATGGTGAAATAGAAAAACCGCATGCCGCATGAACCATGGAAGAAAGCGAGCGTACTGTGCGAGCCAAAGAACGGATTGACTGCTATTGGATTGGAATGGACAATTTACACGGTGCGCCTTTACTTTAGTTGTTATGTTATGTTGTGTATACAATCCAGTTCAATCTGTACCGATGGATTGGTAATTGCATTGACTCAACAAACAAACAAACGAAAAAAAAAGAGAATAATGGCATGCATGTAATCAACAACCTACACAGCTCTATGTCAAGGACCTTTGCAACAATGTAAACGGAGACATCAAGAAAGGACTATTCATAAAATGTCTGTCTCTTGTTTTCACGAGACATTAGGAAAATCCAGGCTCACTTATAAAGTGTGTTACCCGACTGTTTAGTTTCCAGTTGGTAGAAAAGCCTGTCTGATCTGCTGCCTTGCTTGACAAAAGAATTCAAATAAATTTAGGAATAAAGGTGCCGCACAGAAGTCTGCTAATCTCACAGAAGATGCTTCATATAGGTCTGATAATCTCACAGTGATATTTCGTACCAGCAGTCTGATATAATCTTTCAGAATATTTTTCGTACAAATCTGATAATCTTACAGAAGAATGCATGGTAGAATTCTGGTGATCACGTGACGTGCTTTTCAGAAGTTTAGTTTCTTTCAGTGCAAGTGTCCGTAATCCTTCGGGATCGTGACTCGGTTACTCCAAAATCAGCTTTCCACTTTTCCTTGTGCACTGACCATAATCTTAATCCAAAGAAAGAATTCTAAAAGGACAAGGTTTAGGGTTAGATTTAGTCTTGAATGCTAAATGCTGAAAAATGGAAAAACTGATTTTGGAGTATCTAGTTTAATCACGACCGACCTCCAGTGTCCGTCATTGTTTTTCTGGCTGAATTGCTTTACATATTTTGTCGTCGCTTGTTATCTGTGATTTTTCGTTGAAGTCTGACTTTCCTCGAACTGTCAAAAAAAAAAACTTCCATAAAGTAAGGACTTTGAAGCGTTTAATTTGATGATTTGACGTTTCCACTCTCCTAATCGCCTAAGGCAGTTTGTTGTAGCACCCGCCACGCAATAGACTTTTTGGGGGTTCCACCTGCTTCATTTCATGTTAGGATCTGTATATTTGTCTGTTTGTTGCTTGACTGTGAGTGTTGTTTCTTTATACTGCATGTCAGCCTCGTATTGTTAAGTTTTTCTGGGTAATACAGCCAAGCCGAGGTTAGCATTTTAAATCCATCAAAGCCAACGTGCCGGCGACTTTTTTGCATTTGCATAGAGCCGGAAGCTTTAAATATATTACTGTGACCCATCAATTAATTAAGAATACATGAAAGGCGGTGAAGACATATGTTTTTCTTTGCGCAAAGTACAAACTTCCTCAAACGATTTTCAGCGCGCTTTTGTGTCACCCGTCTGATTTAGAACGGACTGTTGGAGGCCTTGGCTCAAGTTATTGCATGTTTGGGCGCTCGCCCTTTTTCGCGGTATGAAATGACATCAGAAAATTATTCGAAGCCTTTAAAAAAAATGGCAGTTAGACGTCCCTTCACTTCACAAGAAGCGCAAACTTTCCGACAATGGCACTGTCGATTGGAAAATGTATCTTCTCCCAACAAACGGAACACATCTACGACTAAACTACATGAAGCGGGCTCGTTTCTTGATACATACTTACTTGTTTATGGCGTCTTCTCTTTAGAACGTATAATCCGGCATGATTCCGTTCTAGCTGCCAAACTTATCCCGATAACGAAACATTGAACGCTTCAAATAAATGCCTGACAATGTTTTTAAATACATATTTAAATGTTTAAATTCGTATGTCAAACAAAAGTACGATTTACAAACGGCGCGTTTTTTGGCTTGCGCGCGATCAGCATGATATTTTAACATTTTAAACTCGGGTAACACTTTTGTGTAGTGTGCGCGTGCAGTAAGAAGACCGCTCGAGAGAAAGTCGCCCAAGGAAGCCTCGACAATCTCAACTTACTATTTGTATGCGTGTGTGTCTATCTGAACAAACGTGGGTGTCTCCGAGGCATTTTTAAGACTTTTGCTATTAACTGATGGCGAAATATTGCCAGAGGCTTATTGTTTTGACAATTCCTTAAGTGACGAATAATGAGAATATGACTTATACTTAATATGCATATGAAACTAAATCCTTTCAGTCTAATCATGAGAAATCTGAGTATCAGTTTTGAGCCTTCTAAATGAGTAGGGTGTAAGGATATATCGCCCGCTCAAACAAGGAAGTTCACACGACTGCTGAGCCGCCAGTAGCGAGGAAGACGCTACCCGCCGCAACATGAACATGCTCTTGATCGTTGTCGGCCTTTTCGTTTTCCAAAGTGTTTCTTGCAGTTATGGCCTGTGGAGGAAGTTTGAGACAGGTGATTATATCGTTGGCGCGCTTCTGCCGGTCTCTCATCCTCCCAAGTGTACTGTTTTGAATGAAGAAAGCGTAGCTTTGGTGGAGGCGTTCATCTTCGCTGTGAACAGAGTGAATGCCAACAAGACGTTACTGCCGAACGCTACGCTTGGCTATGAGATATTGGACACGTGCTCAAATGCATCTGTGGCGCGAAAACAAGTTCTGTCACTGCTGAAGCACACACGCTCAAGGAAACCTCTTGTGGGTGTTGTCGGTCCAACAGACAGCACACTGACGACTTCTGGAGTCTTGAGCAAACATCACATCCCTCAAGTAAGTTCATCAATTTACGTTAAATTTGTCTCTTTGTCAGAAGCTCTATTATCTTAAGGTTTTTAGGGAAAGGCAACACAGTGACGATTTGCCTCTGCGAATGAACACGAATGGGAACTTTAACATTGCTATTTTTTTCGGAATTTAATAGTTGGCGGGCATTTTTATTATTGATAGTTTTGATATGTGCGTGCGTACGTGTTTGTGTGATAGATGATTCTGGGTAGGCCGCGACTTTCCTTTCATTGCTATCCGTGACGGGCGGTCAAATTTCATACAAGAGAATAATGAATAACGGAAGAAAGTACAACCCACTTGTCCAGCAAGACTTCCTCTCCTACTCACGAACATGCACAAAACGCACCTAGAGACTCACGCTATCACAAAACGAAAAGAGAAAAATCTAGAACACGTGCTCACTGCAGCAGGCAAAATGTTACCAAGGTAATACAAGAATTGTGCATGTTTTTTCCCTTATTTTCTTTTCAAAAAATTTGCATCTGTGAAGACTTCCGCCTTCTCAGCTGGCGGTAAATTAATCAAGCAAGTCGTTCTGCACGATTTTATCTTTATTTTTGTGTAGAGTAAGGACAAGTATACGTGAAACGAATGTTCAACTACTCGAAATTGGAGATTTGCCGAATTCACTCATATATAAGTACGGTGTCAAAGGCTCTTCACAATTCTCGAGCAGCAAAGCTTGAAATTTGAATTTGAATGACTATGACTATGAAAAGCCGACTAGATTGTATCACGTACGTATAATTACAGTGTTTCATGGTCTATTCAGTGCGATGTTGTACCGAAGCATGTTGCGAACTTTTTGGTTTCAAAAACTTGCTACAAACCAGTGCGTGCGACAGGACATGTTGCACTTGAGCGATAGTTTTATCACAAAAAAAATCGTCACTGCATGCAAGATTTCATTTTTAGATAAAAAAAACTTAAGCCAACTATATGGCGCAAATACGTCAAACTAAAAAATTGAAAAACGTACATAAGTACCTAGCCGTAGTGAAAAGACAGCTGTGACAACTGACTCGGTTCAAAAACTCGCCACAAAGCTAGCATGGTACAAATCTTCGACGTTTATCGCACAAAAAAGTCGTCACTGCAAGATTTAATTTTTAGATGAATAACTTTGGCCAACTGTATGGCGCTAATACGTTGAACTAAGAATTAAAAACGTCGCAAGTACTCAATCACTGTGAAACAGGAGCTGTTAAACTGAAGAATTGGAGTTCACACAAAGACGCGCAAATTGAAGCTCACAGCTGCCAGGGAAGTTCACTGTTCATTTAAAATGTCGCAACCGAAAGATGTTTAATTATCAAAGTTTTCGAAATTTCGATATTCCGATTTCCGTAATTTAATGTCTTTGATGAAACGCGGGTAAATGAAGACAAGTGTCTTATGAACATCTGTCTCAGTAGGTACACGAACGTCTTCCGTCCTTTATCCTGTGCATCTACACCTTATCTCTGGGGATCTGGTTTTCAGGCTTCTTGTTGCTCGCTCATCTCTGTCGTCTTTGCCAGTCAGTTGCCATAGTGACACCGCGTAAATAAGTTCATGACGTCAGTTACGTTGGTCAGTATTCGTCGTCGTTACTGTATAAAACTCGGTCTAACTCGATAAAACTTTACCTCGTCTGCAAGTCCCGTTTCTCTTGTGCACAATTTATGTTGGAGGAGGCAGTGTGGCCGAGTGGTTAGAGCGCCGGACTTGAAATCCGGAGGTCCCAGGTTGAAGTCCCGCTCTGACCACTAGCTGAATTTGCAACACAGTAGCTCTGAGTTCAAATCCTCGGCCACGCTATGTAAATAGCCAACTGGTTAGCCTCTGACCAGTTGGGATTCTTAACAAATTTACGTTCAGTTTACAATATTTGGTTTCTGCATTTCAAGTCTCCCCAATTAGCACGGCAGTGCTAAATACATTTGAGACTTAAATAAAGTGATTTATTTATTTTTATTTTTTATTTTATATAAAATGCAATAAACCATCTCCTAGCCGAGTATCGAGTCCTAGTTTGAGTTTGGCTTAGCCTACAAAACTTACACATAAATCCACAGTTTTGAGCAATAACTGCTGACTCAAGGTGACCGCTGATTGCACACACAATCCGTAAAGAGGTTGCTGGATGTATAGTTATTCTCAATTCGTTTGTTTACCTGTGTTTACAGATCATTTTTAATGATTCGTTTGTTTACTGTGTTTACAGATCACTTACACTCCGTCCAGCGCATGCGCACTGAACACCAAGCTGAAATGCAAGACTTTCTTTAGCACAGCTCCATCACCAACCAAGCGACTCTCAGCTCTGGTCGACGTCATTTGTCGATTCAACTGGAGCTGTGTGAACGTCATACATTCACGTGACCCGTACATCCGGGACACAGCAACAGACTTGGTTACTCAGCTCAGTGCTCGTAATGTGTGCGCGGTCGCGCAGGAAGACCCGCGCCAGGCCCTCTCTTCATTACCCCGTCGCGAGTCAGCGGTTGTGCTCCTTGGTGATGCTCACTTTGTGGCCTCAGTTTTTCTTCAGGCGCGCAAGCTTAACCTCAGCACACACACGTGGATCGTACAGGAGGCTACTGGTGTCATGCGATTGGCCAATAACTATAGTGATGTCACGTGTGGGATGCTGGGCTTGGCGTCAGCCAGTGCAGACTTGAAATCCTTCGATGATTATTGGAAACATGCTGGAAACATGTCAAGTTGGTTTAAATCCGGGCTGCGTTTGGGAAAAGGAAGCCAAAAATATCCAGCATTCCGGAAACACCTTACCACGTCCATTCAACAGTGGTCTAGTTACGTTCCATACGTCATCGATGCCGTGCTAGCGTTAGGTCATGGCTTGCATGAGGTCAGTGGATGTATGTCACGTGGTCCAATCTCCCAGCGTCTCGTCAGTTCACTGAAGAAAATCTATTTTAGAAGCGTACGAAACAGAACGGTGTGGTTTGACCGAAATGGCAAACTCTCCAATGACTTCATCGTTATGAATGCAAAATATTGTAAACCTGAAGCGGTCAAGTTTGTACAAGTTGGGGAGTGGGTTGACCAACGCGACGGCAAAGGAACACTCACTTTACATACAGACGCGATCCCATGGTGTGGGAACGAGAGAAGGGCCACTATTCCAAGGTGCACGCGGCCATGTAAAGCGGGAGCACCCACCAAATTTGGCCCAAGAGTGTGCCAGTTGGCTTGCCATCCGTGTCCCCGAGGGACTTACAGAATAACGGCCCCCACTTCTGATTGTAAGCGCTGTCCAGCAGACAAAATGGCGAACAGTAATCAGACAGGCTGCGTGAAGAAACCGCTGGACATCCTGCGGGTGTCTGACGAGTTGTCTATGTTCCTGTTGAGTCTGTGTGGGGCGGGAGAGCTTCTTACCATCTCTGTGCTGTGCGTATTTCTCAAGTTCCGAAGCTCGCACGTAGTGAAGGCGTCCAACCTTTTCTTCAGTGTCTTTACTCTGCTGCTCCTGCTCGTATGGTTTGCTGCTCCAGTTCTGAGTCTTGGTGAGCCCACGGATCTCATGTGTCAGCTGCGCATGCTCTCTTCCTCTCTGCTCTACACTTCTGTCAACGCAGCGCTTTTCACCAAGACAACTCGCGTGGTACGCATTTTTCGTGCCATCAAAGGAACGCGTTTCCTCAGCAGTTTGTGGTACAGTTTCCTGACATGCGCACTGATTCTCGTCCAAGTGACGTTGTGCGCGGTGCACTGGGTGATTTTCCCGCCAAAAGTCGAGAGCAACTTCGAGTCTGCGCACTTCGCGGTGCCGTTTTGCCGCCAAAGTTTTGTCTTGAACTTCGTGTCTCTCGGTTACAATATTCTGATGTCGCTGTTGTGCGCTTGGTCCGCCTTCAGTTCGCGGCGACTTCCTGGGCGCTATAACGAGGCCAAGTGGATCTGTCTGGCTATGTTCACGTGCGTGCTGTCCTGGGCGACGCTTCTCATTGGTCAACTCGTCATGATTGACGGACGCATGAACACCGCTGTGCAGAGTCTGAGTGTTACTGCGGGAGCATATGCAGTCCTCATCTTCCTGTTCTTTCCGAAGCTTCATGTGATTTTCTTTAAACCAGAGAAAAACACAGTACAAGCGGCGGTCGCAAGCGCTCGGCGGTTTTCGTTTGAGGTGGCCACCAAAAAGAGTCTCCCTTTGTGCGATATTACCACCAGGCGACACACATCACCGGAATGCTTAAAGGTGGCGTCTGCAATATCAGCGACCAGTGGTGTCTCCAAAGCGTCGTCCTTTCACGTTCCTTTGAATTTAGTCAAGAAAGGAGAACCACCTGCCTGACAACCAACGCTCTAAAAACAACTCGTCTATTTGGGTCTGGTTTGGAGAACATGTCAAATTGGGACTTCCAACAGACACGGCAGGGAATACAGAGTTCTTTATCAACGCTTAAGCAAATCTCCAAACTGTCTTAGGGACCACTGGGGGCTTGAAGGATTTGCTAGATTTACATGCCGCAGCAGGGGAATTTTGTTTCGTATAAAACTATTGCATGATAGAAAAAATTTTAAGCTAAGAATGTTAGTCTAAATATTTATTTCAGAAGGACAGTTTGTTGTCCAAAGGACTTTGTCAAAATAATACAATAATTTAAGCTTGGGAAATCTGAGTCTGTCATCGATATTAGACACGAGGAACAGAACTCATGGCTTGCACAAAACATTGCATGGTCGTCCCGTCTTGAATGAAACGAATTGAAATTTTGTTTGAAAACTTTGGATGTTTTAGCTGGACCTTTGTTCTACATGATTCCGCCGTGTAAATAGGACGCAGTAAAATAATTCAGACAAAATTATGGATTGTTTTTGATCGTCTCATCATCTCAACTTGTCAAAACCTTCCGTTCCGTTGCCTTCTTTGTCATTCACCTACAGTTTCTCTTCAGTTGTTCAGTTTCTCTTCGTTGTTCAGTTTCTCTTTGTCATTCACCTACAATTTCTCTTCGTTGTTCAGTTTCTCTTCGTTGTTCAGTTTCTCTTTGTCGTTCACCTACAGTTTTTTGTCTCACTTTCTATTCTTATCTTCTCCATTCCTTTTTGTATTTTCTGTTGTACCCAGAGTGCTCGACAAGGTGAATGTGCCGACTGTCACCACTGATGTTCGTCTCAGTTGCATTGCTGTAACAGCGTCAGTGCGCCTGCGCACGGTATAGTCGAACATGCTCGCTCGCACCAACTGACTTTTGTTTCGCTCTGGGTGAAATAAAATGGTTCGGATGCGAGTGGAAAACATGCAGATTAGAGCACTGAAGCTGGTGGCGAGCAACGAGCAGCACAGAAAGACGGTCTTGTTGCTTTGCGCGCTGCCGTAATAGCACGGGACGAATATCAGCCAGATGACGCAGAACGTGAACATGGAAAACCCAATGAGTTTTGTCTCGTTAAAGTTCTCGGGCAAGTTGCGCGCTTTGTAAGCGAAATAAGTGGAAGTGGTCGCTAGGACAGCGGTGTACGCCAACGTGATCATGAGCAGCGTGGACGCCTTTCCACCGCAGTGAACAATGACGTAACTGTCGTGATACTCGAACTGCACCTTGGGAGGAAACGAGTTCATCCACACGGTCGTTATGACGATGACAATGAGAGTGAGGAGAATTGCGATGATGAACTGCAGTCGCGTGCTGAGGAGGTTATATTTCAAGACTCCCTTGTGTTTAAAGATCAGCAAGAGTCGGTTGGTTTTCGTCAGCATAAGCGAAGTCCAAAACGTCAGCAGAAAACCAAAACACACCGGGCGAACTTTGCAGATGACGTCAGTCGGCCGGTCAATAAACAAAATGGGAAGACAAAAGAGACCAACCAGGATAAAGAGCATAAGGAGCGAGTATTCACGCGTGGTCGCCTTAACCACCGCAGTGTTGCGGAATTTGAAGAAAACGCCCATCACAAACACTGTTGCAACCGTGCCCAGACCACTGACAGAGATGATGAGTAGGCCTGAGAGCGAGTCCCAGCGCAGATAGCGGTGCTGCAACTTAGTGCAGTGGGTGCGGTCAGCGGATGATGTAAACCCGCGCACGCACTGCAAGCACTCGTCCTGACCGGAAGTGTTTGTGAAAAAGCCGCTTGCGCACTTAACACACGTCCAGCAACAAGGCGAACCGCCCCTGACGGAGTACTCCCCCCTCGGGCAAGGGGCGCTGCACCGGGACGAGGGCGCATGCGATGTCCACCCGTTCCACATATGATTGGCGTTGAGTGTGAGATGTAGTCGACTTGAGGCCCAGTCCCAATGCCCGATGGTTGTGAAGCGCTTTCCTTGCGGCGACGACAAATCAGGCTGTATGCTCTTGATCAAGTAGTTACCTGTACACAGAGAAACGGAAAGACGCTTATCAGCTGTGCACAGACCCCAAACGACGAATTGAAATGTCGTTTACTTCTGTCGCAGAGTTTATGCCGCACTTCCGCTTGATTAAGAACACTTGCTGAGTTATAGAATAAAAATGCAAAAACAAAAAAAACAAAAAACAAAAAAGATTTTGGGGTGCGGCATAGACCATGAAGCATTAATACAGAAACGGAAAAGTTCAAAGAAAACGCCAACTCCTTTCTCTATCAACAAAACAGATTGTACGCGTTAACATTAGACCTCGTGACGACAGTGTGTTTGTACATTAGCGGCAGCCGCTTTTCTTTACCGTCACATCCGAGCTCTATAAGTTGCGCAGGTGATTAAACAAGTAATTGAAAGCAAAATAATATTCTGATAAAATTCTGATATAAACTAATATAATCTTCAAAATAATATTCTGATAGCTGAGCCATAAGAAAAAATAAAAGCAACGACGACATATATAGCGCCAGCAGTTGCACACTTTGCTTTGTATGCGTTTGAAACAACTGCTGTACTTGGAACACTTAAAACTGGATATTAGATATTTTATAGCCATGACCCTGCACATTTTCTTTCGTTTGTTTGGAACGAGTTCTTGTTTTTATCAAGAAGAAAAAGAAGATTTTCTACAAACAATGCTAGGCTAATAATTGCTTAGTTTTTATGGAAAGTCGCTTTGATTTCATGTGAATTTATTAATGGATGTAATAAATTGCTCCGGAAAACTGGCGCGTTCACAAATCTCTCACAATAGTTTCAATTGACAAACGAAACACTCGAGGATTAAAGAAGCAAAACAAATTAAAGACTCAAAGAAGATCCTACAGCACAGGTCAAGCCAATAACTCATGTATTATAAGGCAGCTGGTGAAATTCTATATTGCCTCTGTCAGATGATGAGCACCGCCCAATCAATCTGCCATATTTGATCACTCACTTTTTAGCGCGCAGCTGGAAAAAGCTGGCGAGAAAGAGAGGTTACTGTGAAGACAGAATTACTTTCCGCGCAAATTGTTTTAAATTGGTCAGTGAGGGGAAATTACTCAAAGTTAATATAAAGACCCAAATGAAATCTGTTACCGTGCAAAATGTTTTGGATTTAGGGCCGGGTCGCAATAGAAAGTTTAATCGATGATAACTCAGCATCGGGAGCAATACGACGGATTCTTTAATGTTTGGTAGCAACTTGCTAACATATATTTCTGGTGACAAGCGCTCTTTGCACTTAAAATGATGCAAATGTCAATATTAACATCGTTAAAGTTACGAGTGCGACCGGAGCCTTAGTCTCGAGACTAGAATGTGTAAGTTAATGAATGTAGGGGAACCTTCAGTTGCTTGTGAAGAGAATAAAACACAGGCTTGTTTTTCACGTTACCTTTAGTATCGCCATGCTTATCAAACTGCACAGGGTAGCCAAGTTTTCTCGTAAAAGTCAAGCGCTTGATGTAGTTGACAAGAGTTTCGTTTGTATTGCACTTTACGTCCTCTGAGCAGCTCAGTTTGTTGTGTAAAGCGAGTGCGACAGCATACACCGCGTCCATAACGTTAGCCGCCTTGTTAATGTGAAATGACTTTGCAGTGGGTAGCGTTGATCCCTTATGCTTTATGCATTGCATTTGCTTTGTACTGTTGTTCACTCGGCAGCCATATTTCCCTTGCCAGTATTCTATAAACCAAGGATTATGTTCTGTGTTGACTGGTGTTAATCCCGCCATATGCTGCTCAAAGTTCCTAACATTCCCTTTCCACGGTAACACCCCCAGCATACCCCCAACAGTGGCATCTTTAAATGACAAGATGCTCGCTTTGTCTCCCCAAGATTCGGTTCCGATCCACGTTTTTCCTGTGAGTCCCTGACGCTCTGCTTCTCGCAATACCGCGACGGCATTGGGTGTCTCACAAAACAAGACGATCACATTCGCTCGATGGTCTTCTTTCAACTTCTGCACAATGTCCTTGATTTTTGCCTTCGTATCAGGAAGTCTGTTGTCAGGGTGAAAGAGCTCGTCTACGGAGATGCACACACCACGAGCTTTGACTTGTTGCTTGAAAGCCGCGATGCCCAGTCGCCCATAGTCCTCATCAGTTGCAACGGTGGAGACATAAGACCAGTTAAAGAACGACACAAGATCAGCCATGACCTGAGCTTGCACATAGTCAGGCGGTATGGTCCTTAAGAACGACGGAAACATGGTTTTGTCACTTAGTGAGGGACTTGTAGAAGAGTAGCTAATCTGAGGAATATCTTCCACCCCAACAATATAGCCGACAGCTTTGGAAATTTTAGATCCTGCTCCGCCAATCACTGCCAAAACGGGGCGCGTGCCACACGAGCAATTGCCTGGTGCGTAATGTTGTCGCTGTTTTCTGTTATCTAAGACAAAGTCTAACGACGCATTGATAGCAAAGTCCACGCTATTTGCGCTGTCTCGGATGTCGAACCCGAGGGTTTTTCCGGGGAGAATTTCCGAGCTATTGTTGATTTCCTCGATTGCGTACAGCATGGCTTCCACCCACATTACCCCTGAGAGGTTTATCTCGTAGCAATCTTGCTGACTGAACTGCTGATAGCGAGAGTCCGATACGAGGCATTTTGAAGTGTTCGCTTCCCCTACATGCACGGGAAACAATCCACCAATGACATAATCTGCATTCAGATTTGCGACTCTTTTTGGATAACGCAGTTCGGAAGCAACAGCTTGTACATGAAACGCGAAGACACAGCAGAACACAACAAGTGACGGGAAGATCATGACCGGCTGTCACTCGTTTGCATCACTTGATGTCTCCTTCCTGTTGTTGTCTTGGTCAGTGATTATTGAATATTATTGCTTCATTGCAATAAATTTACAGCAAGTCCAAACTAAGGTCCACGCCATGTCTCTGAATGTCTTTGCGTTATGAAAACGAGTCGGTTGATGCGCCAATTGAAATACAGAAATTCTCCTGTGTCAACAGCCCGTTAAAACTGAAAAACACACAAGGACTGGATTTCGGTTCTGCAAAATTAACAATATTCATTTTTTCATTAAAAGATTAACTGAGTATCTAATTCCAAACCAAACTTTAGTCTAATCGTTGATGTTCGGTTAGATCGAGCAATACTGGCGTACCAACATAAAGTCATTATCACTCCACCTGTTGTCGTCGATTTTTTTTTTATACAACTGTATGCTAATAATACGCATACAGGCAAAAATAATTCTGCTTGAATATTCTAAAACAGTATAGGCTACTGACAGATAGATAGTCGTTTTACATACCAATCGATCCACTTGGAAGTCGTACGAGTTATGATGATAGTCAGATACTTGGCGAATAGACTGCACAATCGATCCATCGACACAAGTTCAGTTGAGAAACGGCCACATTGGCCCCACAGTGCTTTTGACGTTTTACGGAGGACAGTTTTAATTTACCGTAGTGCCGTTTTATTGTTGGTTGATTTTTGTTGTTGCTGCTTCTTTTGCTGACCTATTGTATACACGAGTACAATTGAATTAACATTGCGTTCATTCGTAATATATACAGCTGAATATACTAGGCTTCCGAGAAGTGTCTGCTAACTGAACCTGAGCACTGTCAAAGTTGTAAAAACACTGTCTCCTCCGCCTCTCTCTCAGTGAAAAAACAGGACTGCATTGATTTACGTACCGAACAGATGTCCTTTTGCCTTTTTATTACATGAATCTATCGAAAAATGGCTGTGTCGCTTTAGTTTAAGCTCGAGAATAGTTTACAACGCCGTAATCGCCACTTTTTGAAGTTTTCAGACATTTATCCAGAATTCTTTAGTTGAATGAAGAAAATTGGCTGAATTTTTTAGTTCTGAACACACGACTTTTCGCTGTTTCCTAGCAACTAGGTGCGGGTGTTGGCAGTTTAGTGGGAATCTAATGAAATACGAAAATGAAATGCTAATCAGTATATTATCGTCATATTGATAAGAATGGCAAATAGAAGCTGAAATAGCGTGAAGATTTCATCAGAATGAAGCGGTGCAATTCAAGTTTTGTCGGCCTTTGTTTAATTGCTAGTAACATCACAAGAGAATTGACAGTTTCCTGATAAGAAGACGAGTCGACTTTCGTTAATTACTTGGTAAACCTAAGAGCTAAACATGAAACCCGAAACAGCAATAAAACCGCCTTTCATGATAATAGAACTGTCCATCCTTGCTAGTTTGAGTTCAGCTTGCCGCCAAATTTGTTCAATTTTATTTCTTTAATTTTTTATACCTTTTGGTTTTCAAAGAACGAATCTTATCAAGGTAGGCAGATCGAGTAATTATTTTCAGTCTGTCTAAAAGTCCGACATGTTATGCATGGGAGTGATTTGTGACCTATGAACGTAGTGAAAATATAATAAGATATTCAAGTGCGAGAAAATATATATCCGCTGCATATTTTGTCAGAAAGGGAGGAGTTTCATTGGATGTCAGTCAGCTGATAAAGTTTCAATACCTTGTGATGTTTTCGTCACAAAGCCAGTCACAGCAAGAGCCCACTGGTCGCGACTTCACTGCGCCAGGACGACGAATGAACCTGATCGTTACAAATAATCTCATCTGTAATTTATAGAATAAGTTAGTTCAATATATCTAGCTGGTGATTATTTGTAAAACTAAACATGTTTCACAAATATCAAAACGCCGAAGATGACATTTAGCTAACAGTGCCGCTTCCGTTCGAAATAAGGGTTCCATAAAAAAAAAATTAAAATAAAAATAAAAATAAAAAACTAGAGAGAAAATAAGTCAGCGCTCTCGAGATAAAGATTAGACAGTTTGAAGCGATTGTTATGGTCAACACTTGAACACTTTACATTAAATGAAGGGTGACTCCGGCTCAACAAAATCCAGTCGTCATCAGTGGTGCTGAAGGAAACCATTCAATTTTTAGATAGAATTTTGATATTCTGAAAGTAAAAACCCTGGCTAGGTACATCTGTGCTGCTAAATCTTTCCCACGCACTAAGTGATGCATTATTCGTTTTTTTTAATTAAAGATAAACTGAGTGCGAATTTGTGACATTTCCCTGTCGACTTATTTGATACAATTCAATTATCAGTTAAATTTAAAACTCAATCGACTTGCAGCTCAGTCTACTGATTTAATTGTTGGGCTTCATTCAAAAGATTGAACAATTGTCCAAAGAAGTTCTCTAATAAGGCATTTTTGCCGAAATCAAGGACAGTGCAAATATTGTAATCAAACTTGGCATGACATATCTAAATTAGAATAAGGTTTTGCACAGATCATATGTATCGACTATTCTTATCTTGTTTACTGAATATTTAATTGTTCAAAGTATTGCTAGTTCCGCGCGCTTTTTCAACATTACGCACTGATTTTCGAGGTCAAACAAAACGATTTGGGAGACGAGGGAAACATTCATACTACAGTCCAAAAATATACTGCTGATCAAGATTCTTGTTTACACAGTGACACACACTAAAATATGCAAAAATAACAAGATTTGACGGCTTTCTCAATTTAAAATTCAAAACTATTAAGGTACACGGACATGGACCGGATTAAAAATAGTCGCAAATAGTCTGGAGTTTGAAAATAACACAGTCTGTACACTGAACATCGTCGGTGACAGGTGCAGGTATCCTTTTTATTCCAAAACATCTTTTAAAAACCAGGCACTGCACTACGCTTGCTGACCGACATCGATCAAACAAAGACGAGACTGCGCCATGAAAATCAAACATGAGCTGGCGGTGTGGATTTTCCTGTTCTTCGCCCCACAGAATTCGCACGGTGATGGTGGAACCACTGTGAAGAAACAGGGTGACATAATGTTAAAGGGAATGTTCCCAATCACATTCAGAGATGGGAAGACAGGAAAATGTGATGAGCTTGACACAACAAATGGCCTGCTATGGATGATGGCGATGACTTATGCGGTGGAAGAAATCAATAACTCTACCTCCATTCTGCCCAACGTAACATTAGGCTACGAAATTGACGACACTTGCCGAAACATCCCAACCGCTATGGGCCACGCTATCGACATTGTCGCCAAATATCGGCCAAACTCGGTGTGCCCTCGAGAAGGACAAAACTGTAGTGTGAAGGAGAAGGCGAACAAGAGACCTGTTGCTGTTATCGGTCCAGCTACCTCGTGGATTTCCATTCCTGTTGCAAGTCTGATGGCTTTGTATGACATTCTACAAATAAGTTACGCTTCCACCAGTCGGATTCTTAGTGATAAGTCACGATACAAATCCTTTATGAGGACAGTTCCCTCAGACGAGTACCAGGCAGAAGCAATGGCGAACTTTGTGCATCAGTTTGAGTGGAGTTATGTTTTCCTTATTGCTAGTGATGATGATTACGGCAAAATGGGCGCAGCCGCCTTCAAGGCCTCGGCAAAAAAACTAAATATATGCATCGCGTATGATGAATTCATCGCTTTCACTGCGGAAAGATCGGACGAAATTATCCGCAACACTTTAACGAAACTAAAAAGGTCTCCGAGAACCAAGGTGGTGATTGTGTTTAGTTACCTGGAGCAAGGCGAGCGGCTGCTGAAAGAAGCAAACTCACAAAACATCACGGACCGCACTTGGGTCACGAGCGATGCCTGGTCCAATGGCGTAACTAATTTGAACATTAGTAAAGCAACCTTGGTTGGCCTTTTTACTTTTTCTATCAAGTCGGGCAGACTGAGAGGCTTTGAACATTATTTGCGGTCCTTCAGCGTGCGCGAGGCGCAGACAAATTTTTGGTGGAGCAGATTCCTGGAGGAAGAACTCGGATGTCAAATAACGAACCAATCAGCGCGCTACTCAAACGTCAGGTTATGTGACCCGCACGAGAGGCTCCCTGCAGATCGTCGCTTTGGTTCCGATGTTATTGTAAACGTCATTGACGCGGTCCAAACTGCAGCCCATGCAATTCACGCTGTGCTCTTGGAATGCGAACAACTAAACCTGACTTGCTCTGGCGGCCTAAATTCAATTCCTGCAGATGTTTTGTTGGCTTCTGCGAAAAACGTGAGCTTTACGAGCGCGGATGGAGGTCCCATTAGATTCAGCGAGGCCGGCGACGTCACCACTATCAAGTATGTCATCAGAAATGTACAACTTGATGCTGACGAAGTGCTAACGTACGTGGAGGTGGGGGCCTGGAACATAACTGATGGCGAGAAAGACTTCAGCGTGGATGATCAGCGGATTGTCTGGAATTCCCGGATGAAGCCTCAATCTACGTGTTTCCGCGAGTGTAGGCCCGGTGAACGCGTTGTGGGCCAATCAGAATGCTGCTGGAATTGCCAAAAGTGCGAGAAGGGAACGGTAAGTTCTGTTGCCGGATCGTTCGCGTGCAACACGTGCAACGAAACGCATTACGCGAACCAAGGTCAGACGCTATGCCTGGAGAGACACGTGTTATACCTGCGCCCCTCACACCCGGCCGCCGTGACCATCATTGCGCTCAGCTGCATCGGAATTATCTGCACAGCGGTGATCGCTGTCATTTTTGTACGCATGCGTAAGACTGCCGTGCTCGTCTCTTCCAGCGCGAGCCTCGTCATGGTGTTTTTCTTCACGCTCCTTTTATCTTTCATTTTTGCCGCGGCTCAGGTCAGCGTTCCCTCGCACAAAGTCTGCGTTGCATTGGACACCCTATTTTATTTACTGCTAATTATGTATGCTGCCTTCCTATTGGCCAATACCAAAGCCATCACCCGCATCTTAATGTCAGCGGTGTCACGCCTGATTAACATGCGCGTTGCATATGTGCACGCGGGGTTTGTAGGAGTGCTGGTTTTGCTGCAAGTTGTGTTGATCATTGTGTGGCAAGTAACTGCTCCCTCTGTGGTCCGCCTCACTAATCAAGACGAGACGTCACGTGTGTTGGACTGCAAGGCAGATTTCCCCGCAGCGCGTATCCTAGCAACCGTGTTTCCTCTACTCGTTTTGTTGCTCGCCACAATTGTTTCCTTCCATGAAAGAAACTTCCCAGAAAACTTCAGCGAGGCGAAGTTCATCAGCTTCGCCACCATCGCCCTATGTATCCTGCTCGTGGCTTTCTTCCCGACGTACTGGTATGTGTTCGGAATCACTCGGATTCTCGTAGTCGCGTTTACAGTTTTTGTCGCGGCTTTCTCGAGCATGGGTTGTATTTTTATTCCCAAGCTTTACATTATATTTATGAGACCGAAAAGAAACACAGCACAGGCCGCTGACACAAAGAACGACGACCGCACCCTCCAGCCCGCAACATGCCCTAACAACCACCTTAAAAGCAATCTAAACAATCACTCTAGCAACGAGCAGATGCACTCAGTCACTCAAGACATCACTACGGCCAATATCCTGAAAGAAAGGACCCAGCTGGTCAGATTTGACCTCGACCCAGTCCCAGAGCGGTCTGGTGAGCAAGTCATTGGGAGTTCAAACTCTGGGTACGAGAAGGACGAGGATAGTGCGCATGCGCCAGACATAGTGTCCCTGTAGTCTCCGCACTCGTACACTTCTGCGTAAACTGAAGGTATTTTACCAAGATAATTTCTGTCAACGCGGAAAATTTATGCGATTCAAAGAAAACAGTAGTGAACCTTCTTGACTGACCTAGCCAACGTATTGCTAAGTAATATTTCTTACTGTATTCTGTCTCTTTGCAACTCTCATAAAGTGTCTTATCACAGTGCGCAATAACTAGGTAGAAAATTAGGTGGGGTGCCGGCCGCTCACGCTATTAGACTCTGACTATATTCAAAAGACTCTGCAAATTATGTAAATAATAATAACCATCTAAGACTGTTCACGTTTGTGACCCTTTTTAATACCGGACCCAGGAAGGCTTCCTGAAAGTTTCAAGAGCTTTCAATTTTTGACAAAAGACCCTGTGCTATAGCCTTAGTATTTTGTCAAAATTCCAAGATTTTTCGACCATCTCAGAATCGCATGAAACTTTCAGGAAACGTTCCTGGGACTATGCCGAAGAAGTTTGCATAGTTTTTGTAAACTTTTAGAGCGCTTGTTGCGAGAAATTAAAACAAATTACAGCAAATCATGTACTAATTTATTCATCACACCTTTCGAGTTAACCTGCTATATCTCGGCAACGGATGAAGATAGATAAGGCAAATGTATTGCAAAAAGTCTTCTAATAGTCCAAGGAAGGTTTCCTGAAAGTTTCAAGAGTTTTCAACTTTTGACAAAAAAACCCTGTGCTATAGCCTTAGTATTTTGTCAAAATTCCAACATTTTTCGACCATCTCAGAATCGCATGAAACTTTCAGGAAACGTTCGTGGAATTATGCCGAAGAAGTTTGCATAGTTTTTGTAAACTTTTAGAGCGCGTGTCGCGAGAAATTAAAGCAAATTACAGCAAATCATGCACTTAATTATTCATCACACCTTTCGAGTTAACTTGCTATATCTCGGCAACGGATGAACATGGATACGGCAAATGTATTGCAAAGAGTCTTCTAATAGTCCAAGGAAGGCTTCCTGAAAGTTTCAAGAGTTTTCAACTTTTGACAAAAAAACCCTGTGCTTATAGCCTTAGTATTTTGTCAAAATTCCAACATTTTTCGACCATCTCAGAATCGCATGAAACTTTCAGGAAACGTTCCTGGCATTATGCCGAAGAAGTTTGCATAGTTTTTGTAAACTTTTAGAGCGCGTGTCGCGAGAAATTGAAGCAAATTACAGCAAATCATCTACTAATTTATTCATCACACCTTTCGAGTTACCCTGCTATATCTCGGCAACGGATGAAGATAGATAAGGCAAATGTATTGCAAAAAGTCTTCTTATAGTCCAAGGAAGGTTTCCTGAAAGTTTCAAGAGTTTTCAATTTTTGACAAAAAACCCTGTGCTATAGCCTTAGTATTTTGTCAAAATTCCAACATTTTTCGACCATCTCAGAATCGCATGAAACTTTCAGGAAACGTTCCTGGCATTATGCCGAAGAAGTTTGCATAGTTTTTGTAAACTTTTAGAGCGCGTGTCGCGAGAAATTAAAGCAAATTACAGCAAATCATGTACTAATTTATTCATCACACCTTTCGAGTTAAACTGCTACATCTCGGCAACGGAGGAAGATAGATAAGGCAAATGTATTGCAAAAAGTCTTCTAATAGTCCAAGGAAGGTTTCCTGAAAGTTTCAAGAGTTTTCAATTTTTGACAAAATACCCTGTGCTATAGCCTTAGTATTTTGTCAAAATTCCAACATTTTTCGACCATCTCAAAATCGCATGAAACTTTCAGGAAACGTTCCTGGGATTATGTCGAAGAAGTTTGCATAGTTTTTGTCCTATTATTATATAGAGATATAATGATACATTATATTAGGGTTACGTGAAGTACTTACCGGCATCCTCGTACCCAGGGCTATCTGCGTGAGGTTGGGCAGGAAATCAGGCAAGATGGCGAATAGTTCGCACTCATTCCTGGTATTCCATTGCAATACAAATTTTTCTTGGGATAGTACGAGGTAGTTTTCTAAGGAAATTTAAATTTAGACGTAAGTATGTCTATCGACGTGCATAAGGCGAAGACTGAAGCAATCGAAAGGGCCGCCAAGTCGGTGGCTAACATGTTGCAGGTGATTTCTAATTCTGTGTTTTGTGTTCAGATTTCCCTTTTTTAGTGATACGTTCCGGTAGCTATCACTTAACACGATGCTTAAAGCGAATTTCCGTTGAAGTACTGTTGTTTAAACACGACTAGCAGACACATGAATATGATATATCACCTGTAAATGCAATAATTATTTAGGCACACTGTAAGATTGTTATTATTACTAGCATTTAAAACATTCATTTACATGTCATGGACTTGCACTAAAATTGAGTTGAGACACATGCAATTTAACCAAGCTGTACTTGGTTTCGTCATGACCTTTATTGCCATGTACAGTGCAAGGAACTCGTGTGCAGTTGAATGCAGATTCCTAATATGTGTTATAACCTTCTACAGCATCCTGACAGCCTTGACAAAGTGGAGCAGCTGCGGAGGCGACACATGAGAAACAAGGTAAATAATACTACTGTACTGTATGGCAGCCAACACAACTGTACGTTTATTGTTGATAATAAAACAAGGTAAATAATACAGAGGAATTTACAGCAGAAAACCTCTTAATAATAAATTAATGTTTGCTGTTTTTCCTTGTGTTTGTCAGGCATCAGTAGAAGCTAGACTGAAGGCTGCAGTTCAGTCCCAATTGGATGGAGTCCGTACCGGCCTACACCAGTTACAAAGGTCAGCCCAACAATAGGACGGCTGCACTACATTTAAAAGGAGAGAGGTTTGAGTACAAGGGTCTGAATGTTAAGTGACAGTCATGATTTTTTCTTCCATGCAGTGCACTAATTGATGTCAGAGAGATAAAGAAAAGGTATCCCTTTTTTATTTTCATGATCTGCACATAGTTTTCTTAGAAGTAGGACAAAAATTATATCTTCAGCGCCACAAATGGAAATGCCCAATTAATCTATTTTTTGTGATTTTGTTTTGCCAGCATGGAGCAAGTTGACACAAAGTTGAAGAATGTGTCAGGCCTGGCAGTCAAGCTGGAAGTTGTAAAGGAAAACCACAAACAACAAGCTCAGGTGTAGTGTTTATGTCTTGTCGTAGTATAATTTATTATTTTAAGTTAATCTACTATTTATGTTTATTTTTTTTACTGTAGTTGGCCAAAGCATGTCAACATGTGAATCAAATTTTTACTGTGCCTGAGAGTGTTAAAAAGACACAAAATCTGGTCAATGAAGGCAAGCTGCTAGTGGCACATAAGTGGTGAGTCATTCTTTTATATTTCTAAACCACTGGAATTTTGAAAACTTACCCAAGTCCAATATCTTGGCAAGATATTGTAAAATCCCCCAAGATTTTGTATGATCCTTTGACTTGTGAAACCTTGCCAACATTTTATCTTGGTAAAATCTTGGCAGATACTTCCTGTGCCTAGGTTCTGGACATTGGTAACCAAATGTAATTCATTGCACTTTTAGTTTAACTGTTATAAATTACTTCTACCTGCCGACTTTAAAGAAGAAATCAATCAAGTGTACAAGTAAATAACATCACCACTTACTTTTCCAAAAAGATTGTAATCTGGTTTTATGGTTGTTCCCTGTTGGCTAAAAATCCCCCTGTGTGTTGCAAAAATATTGCAAGAACAAAGCTACTGTGATTTCTTTTGGCTGCTAAAGTCCATTCTGTCTTCTACTAAAAATAAATATAAATTCAACAACATGTTTTAAATGTTGTGGGCTGTATGTGTGAAAGTGGATAACTCTCTTTTAATATTGTAACGTTTTAAGGCCGGGCCCTCAGGCCTGGCTGAGCCTAAAGGCCCGACCGTAGCCGAGCTGACAAACGGACCAAACGACGCACACGTGAACCGGGACAAGAAGAGAGATTTATTTAAACAATTCATCTGCTTTTATATAGTTTCGGTTAATAATTAGCAGTATCCGTTTCAAGATCATGGGTTCGTTTGCGTAATGGAAGATTACGCAATTATCTCAATGTGGCACACGTTACATTATTCCCCTCTTAGAAAAAGATGCGTCCCCGCATCTGCAACTTTACAAATAATCTTACTTGTACACACAAGAAAAACAATTTGATTACGTAACAAGGTACCTAAAAGCACGCAAAAAAAACATTCAGCCCCGATTAGACTGAAAACCACAACACAACTTAGCTCCAGTGTTGTATACCAGAGTCTCAACCGACTCCAAAAAAACAGAACAGATTCACCTAAGATTTGACAAGCCTTAGCCGTCACAATCTCGAATCCCCATGCGTTCCCAGCCTCAAGTTACCACTGATTACGTAATAAAAAGCTCTGATGTTTAACTGTACAGGCATTGCAATTACAAGAATTCCTAGTTGATAGAAATAACCAAAACATTAACAGTAGATCAGTCCCTAATAAAATGACAAGTCCGGTAGTCTCAACAGTCAGTTGGTCCGCATCACAAGTCCATGTGCACTCATAAAAAGAAAAGCAACACGCCAACTTTACTCAAAAATCTTCTACTCGAATGAGTGTCCTGCATCCACCGAGTCGATCTACACATCGCGCCAACTCTGTGTTTTCCCGCTTGATCCTCTGCCCACGAAGACAGTCGCGTCCATTCGTCACCGGCAATCCAAGCCATTACACAATTCTCAGCTGCGCCCCATGCGTCTCTTGATCGAACCACAGGTATTAGCAGAGAGCGCCCATCACAAGGTCGAAGGCTTTCGTCTCTCAGTCAAGTTCTTGTATCCGAGTAATACCAGTTCCAACTGTCATCGAAAACCATTCCGTTTCTGTGCTGTCCACCGAGCCATCCGCTCCTCAGCCACCAAGCTATACCGTGTCGTTACGCCATTTCTGCGCCGTCCACAAACACTAGGCTCCTCCGGTGCTGGCACTCTGCGGATCTCTGGCTTTTCCGTGTAGCCACAGACTTCAGTCCTCCTACTTGATGCAGTTCCTCCAGATTTGCTCAGAATTTTGCCGGGTCTCGGATAAGATCAAAGGGCGACCATTACTTTGATCTGGTTCTGCCTCCGTCATTACAACGTTTCATGTCGTCTTTGGCCATCTTGATCGGATCAAAGCACTGATTTGCATCCCACCGCTGCCACCAATGTAACGTTTTAAGGCCGGGCCCTCAGGCCTGGCTGAGCCTAAAGGCCCGACCGTAGCCGAGCTGACAAACGGACCAAACGACGCACACGTGAACCGGGACAAGAAGAGAGATTTATTTAAACAATTCATCTGCTTTTATATAGTTTCGGTTAATAATTAGCAGTATCCGTTTCAAGATCATGGGTTCGTTTGCGTAATGGAAGATTACGCAATTATCTCAATGTGGCACACGTTACAATATGTTTTTGGTGATGTGTTCAGTTTATCAGATCTGGAGGCCACAAGAGATGAGTTGCTTTTTGAAGTGACCAAGATGTCTCAAGAGGAAGGAGGATCTAAAACTGTTGACAAGACAGTAAGTACTCAAACCTGCATCCAGCTCAGCACAGAGCAGTGATTACCACAGTAAATACAATTATTTATATTATAATTATATTATAATTATAATATTATGATTAATATTATTTTCTCGACAAATTTGGCTGTGACTCATGTCATGTAATTTTGTACTTAACAGCCTCTGTACCAGTATTTTGCAGACGTCATAAAGGTTTCGGTGAGTTTTCTGCTTGACTTTCTGTCTGTCTTTCTAACTGCTGTGAGTGTTACAAACTTGTGCTTCTTTCCCAAGTAGTATGCACACTTGTATACAACCTTTTTCTTACAGGAATCATTAGGGAAACAGTTGTGGATTGTCATGGGCCGAATTCTGAGTACTGTTCGAAGTGATCCTGGCCAGCTTGTCACTGCTCTGAGGATAATTGAAAGAGAGGAGCGGTATGTCGTTGCTCATCACAATGTTTTTGAACACTTAAACTGTCCTATAATTTGTACAGAATGATGCCTGTTATTTTATACCCTTACCTGCCATAATTGACCAACATAAGAGCTCACACAGACAGTGTTACTTCAGGAATTGCTTGTTATGGTGTTGTTATGGTGTAGTAGAGCATGATAAAGACATGTAGTTTGCTTCACTCTGCAGGGCGGATCGCAGGGCAGAGGATCTCAAGGAAAGGAATGTTGGATTTGATATTCCTGGAAGACCAAAGCAATGGAGAGAAAAGTGTTATGAAGTTTTGCAAGAGTCTGTCAATAACAGGTAATAGTTTTCAGCTCTCTTGAGGCTGGGAAGTAAATGAAAGCTGATCACCTTTTTTGTCTATCAGAGTGTAGTATAAATAGTTTGTTTTGTGGTAGGCTTTAACAAGAGTAAAATTTTCAGGTTTGAAAGTCTTGAGATGGGACTTCAGGATCGTGTTAACGATAAGATGTGGCTAGTGAAGCATTTGGAGCGGACAAGACAGAGGGTTCTTGATGACTTGATCGTAGTCAAGGTATGCAGATCAACATTATTTTGTCAATAAAGTAATTAATTTCAAATGTGTTAAAATATAGCACATTAACTTCTACCACGTCTGCCAGTATAGCAGCTGGTGTGTACAAACACGTACATGTAATACACTGTATAACTCCTACATTAAAATTTTGGTATGATAAGTTATCGTGGTTGTACTTATTATTTAAAGAATTAAAAACTTAATAAATCTTGATTTATCTGATAATACTTATCTAATTTGTTTCAGAACTTGTGCCAACCTTGCTTCCCTCCACATTACAAGATATTTGACAAATATGTTAAGATGTATCACAAAGGCTTGTCAGCCATGGTAGGTCTGTGTTTGTCAATTTTATTGACAGTACTAGAAAAGAGCAAGTGAAAGTAGTCTTCTTATTTTGTTGCCTTTATTTTCACAGTTGGAGAAAGTGGTTTGTGAACAGCAGCTGGACTCCAATGAGTGTGTCAGTTTACTTACATGGATCAGACAGTATGGGTAAGTATGTCACCATGGCACTTACAAAAAACTAAAAACACTAAGTAAATATATATACTCTTAGCTGTTAGGTTAGGCAGCTTAGCTGTTAGGCTACATTTTTTAATGATATTTAGTTTTATTGTATACTTGACTGTGTGTGTGTCCCAGTGGTCCTGAACTGATGATGCATCCTGAACTGATGATTGATGTCGGACAGTTTCTGGGGCCACTTCTGTCCACCTCTGTAGAAAAGGAGCTCCTTGACACGTATGTCATAAAAAGTTTTTGCTTTTTTATATCAAAATAAATAAATTATTATCTATAAAATAATAGTCAACAGTTAGTTACAATAAAGGAGTATGTTTTCTTAGAATATGGAATAAATTGTTCATTTATTCTGGGTCGTTACAAATGAGTTAGTTTTCTTAGGATTCAGAAGAAACTATTTAAATATTATCAGGTGGTTGCAAATGAGTTTGTTTTCTATGGAATGAACTGTTTATTTCTTATCAGGTACCTCACTACAACTGAAAATAACATGAAGGAGTGGATGAGTAAACTGATTCAGACTGACTTGAAGGTATAGCCACTTTTCCTCTTTCTTGTTGTTATGTTACTTTGTGCATTGTTTTGGGAAAATTATTTTGTGTAATATGGTGGGGGAAGGGGTTGGGGTTAAAGATATTGAGACTGGAAGTATGAAATGTTAGCAGCCCCTCTTGCTGGTATATCCATTTTTTTATATTAGTCTGCCCCCCAGGTTGTTGGAAAACAATTATTCAGAGCCTTATAGCATATTTTGAGACAGTTTGGAGAGATTCATTCAAACCCATTGTTAATAGTTGACACTCGCTTCTTTACAATATTTGAAAATCAGGACTGGCAGAATGAAGAAGCTCCTGAAACTGACTTGGAGGGTTTTTACAACACATCCATGCCTGTGTTTTTATTCAAAATGGTTGATCAAAATGTAAGTATAACCACACAAGTGTTACACTGTGCTTCACTTGATTAGTATGCAAAGGACATTTAAATATTGAATTGTAACACTATAAAGTTCAGTATTATGGAGACAATGAGTACATTGTAGTGGGGTATTTTAGTATGTTTGTTTTTAAACATATCAGCTAGTACTGGCTTCTTCTTTGATTCAGTATTGCAGTTCTTTACTGCATTGTGAGTTCATAGCTAAAACCTCCTCTGGATGGTATTTTTCCAGCTACAGGTGGCTGCCCAGGCAGGGGAAGTAATCAGATTGAAGGTATTGTTCTTATGCTGTAAACTAGCACCTCATCAAGTTTGCCAATTCATTGGTAATAAGTTTTAATCAGATTTAATTCATCTGTCAATGTTCCTTTATGGGATCTAATGCAAGTAATTCTGTCAATCTCATCAGGTCCTTGATATAAGTATTGATAAGATACAAGGGTTTCAGAGAGAGTACAGAGGTGAGGAAAGTGGATTATTATTTAGAAAACTATGTTATCAAATACCTCCAGACCCAGCACTGAGAAACACAAATGCTAGCATAGCCCATTTAATAACCAAACACTCAACAATCCCTAACCCCTCCTCCAAGGTAGCCAGGGTGCTTTCCATTCATGCATCGGCCATTCCAGAATTTCCAAAAAAAAAAAATTTCTGAAAACTTTCAGTTTCAGTTCAAAAATTTCCTCTCAATTTGTCGGTTTTCCTTGGCAAATGGATTTAGCACCCCAGTGCTCAATATGTACATTTTTGTAAAATACTAAATTTGTTTGGTTTTTCAGGAGTGATTCGTTCTTTCAAAGCCAAACATTTTGAGGACAGAAGCCAGCCTCCAAGATTCATAGAATATATGGTAAGGGACTAAACACAAAATATAGGTATATGTTGATGATCATAGAATATATGGTAGGGACTATTAAACACAGAATATGGTGTGCAGAATATAAACACAGGATAATTGATAACGTTCACCAAAGTCTTTCTTCCTTGGCATTTTTTCAGATTGCTATTGTCAACAACTGTCAGACATCTATTGACTTCTCTGTACAACTCCAGGTATACTGTAAAACACTTGTTATACTACCAATACTTTGACTATACATGTTGTATTATGTATTGTACTGTATATGTTCCTTTGCTATAGATCCAAGTCAGTCAGGCCTTGTATGCTTGTTAATAAAATACTGTAACATGTAGTATTTCATGTGCATACAGACCTCTTTATAATTGGGAATAAGATTGTGTGTTAACATTTCTGGTTCTATTTACAGGAACGTATGATGGCAGAGTTGGGGAAAGGAAGATTTGGGGAGGACAGAGTTCAAACCTTCAGGAGTGTTGTAGAATGCTTTGATAAAATTGGCCAGGAAAGGTTAGTGGATGGAAACTTGAATCTATGCCATAGCAGACTTTAGAGTGATTAACATGACTAATTAATTAAGTCACATTTATCACAATGTGTAGTTCTTAGTTATGTCACGATTTACTGTGCTCATGTTTTCATGCAGTTGTGGATTTCTTCTGGAGGAGGTGTTTCTTGATCTGAGCCCTTACTTCACCCAAATCTTCACCCCCAACTGGTAAGAATATTATTTTGAATTATTTGTTCATTTGAATGATCAAATACAATTATACACTCTGTGTCATATATACAGTAGAATCCGGATATAAGAATATGCCAAGGGACTGGTAAAATTAGATTGATTTATTGGGAGATCATTATAAATGAATTCCCTTCACATTGAGACACATGATTAATTTATAATATCACAGTGCCAGTCACCTGCCAAGTCTCCTACTTTTGTGTTTAGGGCTCGCACCAGTGTTGCTGTGGACACCATTGTAGCAACTACAGAAGACTACTACAATGATTTTGTTCACATGAAACACAAGTAAGGGACTTCCCAAAACTAATTTATTACTTTTTATGCTTGTGGCTTGTGATAGAATAGTGAATCTCAATAAATTTGAAAAAAGGTGATAACTTTTTTTTTTTTTTTTTTTTTTTTAACAGGTTTTTTGATGTCCTGATGGAACAAGCACTGAAAAAAGTTTTAGTAGAGTACATCAAGGCAATGATGAGCAAGTGAGTTGTTCTCATGTTCATTGAAGGACATAATGATTTACCATGCTTGTTAGAGCAAGTAACAATACAGGTGGATACATTTTAATATGCTGTTGCAAAAATAGTTTACCAGCAATGATAGGGACTGGAATTGGGGTACAACAGTATATTTACAATAAATTGAGATTTGGCTGCCTCAGTTTCCTGTGTTATCATCCAAATTATCATCACTTATTTGTTTTTTATACCATACTGTTACATACATGTATGGGATATTATAAAAAGCAATGTACAGGATACAATAGTATTATATTATTATATAGACACGAGTGTTTTACTGGAAGATATACCATGCCTAAAATCCATACGAAACTACATCCGGGACCTGAGTGGCATATTTTCCATATCCTCACTAGTGAAGATATTGATGGCATCATTTCTTGCTTTTGCATGGTTGTTTGTGCAATTTCTCGTAAAATACTCGTGTCTAATATAATAAAAAGAAAATTACACGGCAGCTTGAAGATATGGATTTTATTTTCTCATGGTAAAAACAATATTTTTGCTCACTCACACAGTGCTTATTCGTAAAATATCGTTTTTACCACTTGAAAATAAAATTCATATCTTCGCACCACCGTGTAATATCCTCTATGTAATTTGATATAATGCATATTATTGAAATTAAAGTGGAAAAAATATTACTGATTCCTAAGCAATGTGTCCTTTACAGTTTCCATGTGTGCACAATAATGCTGTACATGATACACAGTCTGAGCTTGTTTTATAGTGATATTTGGTGATGTTAGCATCATGAACAGCTGCTGAAATTCTATTTTCATCATTTCTCCAGGAGAATTGTATTCACAAAATATGAGGAGAGAAAGGATGCAGCCATTAAGATTGTTGAAGAGGCCAGAAAGTTTGAGAACATGTTTAACAAGATGGCCAGACAAAGAATTCAGGTAGCACTTTGGATCTTTAGACTTTATCACACTTGTGTTCTTGTCACTGCAGATAACTTTGTTGCTGTACTTCTTTTCTCACATTTACTGCAGGCCCATGCACTCTGTTCAGTACTTCCCACCCTTGGTGAGGTTATCAAACTAAAGGATACATCCATGATGGCTCTGGAGATCTCAGTAAGTCTTCAAAGTTCACTTTCAATATTGGGCACTTGGTGTACACCATTATGTGCTGTAAAGTACATGCCAGTACATTATTCCTTGGTTTGTAGAGATCAAGTGTGGAGGACTTCTATTAGAAAATATTAAACCTTGTGTCTATGTATGAAAAAAATTTTTTACATTCCAATCCTCTGAACTACTGCACAAAATACATGTAACAAAACAATATGATAGGCCATTTGCAAGATACTTGCCTGACTGTTCTAAAATGAGGTCTAATGTGATTCCCCTCTCTTGTGAAAATTAGTTTTCATTTTCATGCAAATCAAGCTTATTTTTATCTAAAAAAGGTTTTGCACTAGGCTTTGGTTTGAACCAGGGGCAACAGTCAAATCAGAAATGGCCTACCAACTAAAGAATGTAGTGTACTGTTTGGACATTGAAGCAATGGTTAAGTAGCTTGTGTGACATATTGTGCTGTTACATTCTTCAGGGCATTGTGTGACATACAGTATCATGCTGTTACATGTGTGACATACAATATGTTGCTGTTACATTCTTTAGGGCATTAAAAAGGTTTTGCACTAGGCTTTGGTTTGAAACAGGGGCAACAGTCAATTCAGAAATGGCCTACCAACTAAAGAATGTAGTGTACTGTTTGGACATTGAAGCAATGGTTAAGTAGCTTGTGTGACATATTGTGCTGTTACATTCTTCAGGGCATTGTGTGACATACAGTATCATGCTGTTACATGTGTGACATACAATATGTTGCTGTTACATTCTTTAGGGCATTAAAAAGGTTTTGCACTAGGCTTTGGTTTGAAACAGGGGCAACAGTCAATTCAGAAATGGCCTACCAACTAAAGAATGTAGTGTACTGTTTGGACATTGAAGCAATGGTTAAGTAGCTTGTGTGACATATTGTGCTGTTACATTCTTCAGGGCATTGTGTGACATACAGTATCATGCTGTTACATGTGTGACATACAATATGTTGCTGTTACATTCTTTAGGGCATTAAAAAGGTTTTGCACTAGGCTTTGGTTTGAAACAGGGGCAACAGTCAATTCAGAAATGGCCTACCAACTAAAGAATGTAGTGTACTGTTTGGACATTGAAGCAATGGTTAAGTAGCTTGTGTGACATATTGTGCTGTTACATTCTTCAGGGCATTGTGTGACATACAGTATCATGCTGCCACATGTGTGACATACAATATGTTGCTGTTACATTCTTTAGGGCATTGTGTAACATACAGTATCATGCTGTTACATTTTTCATTGCACTGTGTGACATACAATATGTTGCTGTTACATTCTTCAGGGCATTGCCAATAAATATCCAGACTTCAAGTCGGACCATGCACTAGCCCTGCTGGTCATGAGAGGAGATGTGAGCAGATCAGAAGCACGGCAGGTAAGAAAAAAAAAAAAAAAAGTTGGCACAAGTTGGCTTTCACATTGAGTGCGCAGGTTCAAACCCTGCGTAAGGCAGTGATAAATTGAGGTGTAAAACCCTGGCTCTCTACTTGTGGTTCAGATGACCAAAAATATGGTGGCCCTATCTCTAAAATAATAACTATAGGACATAAAAGAGCCACTGAAGACGCAACCAAATCTCTGACAGTAACTACCCTTGGTGCTAGCAAGGGCCCACAGTAATTGGCTCACTGCTGTTACTGCTGATACCCATATAAAATGATGAAGCTAATAAAAAATAAATAATTAAAGTAAAATATATAATGGCAACCTATTGCTATTGGTTGATTGTCCAAATTGCTTTTGCGTTTGAATTGTATAGTATAATATCCCTATAGACTCTTTGTTTTCTTATTCATAATGGGCCTTTCAGTGAATATTAAACTTTGGAGTTGTCATGTTTTGCAGCTGATTCTTGAAACCCCCCTGGAAGAAAGACAGGGACAAGTTGAAGATCAAGATGAAGCTACTGCAGGATTCTTCAGTCAGATCATTGTGCCTCCTTCTCTCTTCGACAAGTTTGACAAACTAGCAAAGGGTATGAAGTAGAACAGCCTGTATTGAGTTGATGAGCTAGCAAAGGTTTTAAGTAGATTAGCAGGCTTTTTAGCCTGTGGAGCAGCTTTTCTGAAGCACAAACTTGACAATGTTATAATCTCCAACCATGGTTGATACAGTACAAATAACAATATATAAATCACAAAGATTATTACCAGAGACCATTATTCATAAAAAATTGTACTGGCTTTATGTACTTGTTTCTTTGTGGCAAATAGAAACCATCGAGTCAGTCTGAGAACTGTGCAGTCAAAAATTACCAATAAAAACTAATAGCAGCTGTGATGTCTCGTGTTGAATCCAGCTGCTATACTTGCTTGCACACAGTCACACACAGCAACAACCAAATGTAGAGTCATGCCACTTTGTCTAAGACCCTAAATAACCTAAGTTAGGGGTCACCGATCTGATGTGGAAACTCGCTTCCCTCACGCGGATGGCCCTGGGTACGAGGTTGCCTAGTAAGCCTGGAGACCAGTACGCAATCAAGATGGCGGCTGCCTGTAGCTAAAATCTGGTAAAAGATAAAATGGCTCGTGGAAGAACTAGCAGAAAGAGACGCCGACTACGAAATAATGCCGCAACGTCAACGTGCGTTGTACATAAAAAGCTTGAGTTTAGGTACATTGAACTTTTAAGATGGGCCAAGAAGAACGGAGTGACGTGTTGCAAAATGCGGCCGGCTGTATTTCACGACACTGGGAGAGGCATGATGGCATGCAGGAAAGTTCAGTCAGGCGACTGCGTGGTGTCTGTTCCGCGCCACATGCTAATCAGTACGCGGACAGTACAGAAGAGCTCTCTATGGGAGAAAGTCCTGAAGAAATTGAACAGCAGTTTAACTGCAAGGCAAATGTTGAGCATTTTCTTAATACACGAGAAACACTTAGGGAAGAAATCCTTTTGGTACCCTTACTTTTGTACACTACCAACAACGTTCAATACACCAGCTTATTTTACTGAGCGTGAGTTGCAGTGTATTCCCAGCTCTTGCCGACAGGAATGTGAAGCACAAATGAGAAGACTACAGGAGCAATATGCAGAACTGAAAGAGCCGCTGAAAGAATTGGGTGCAACAGTGGATGCAAGGCTTCCTCATGCATTTACATTTGAGGAGTTTCGGTGGGCCTGGGTTGTAGTTAATACGCGCTCTGTATACATGGCAGGTGAAGGTCCTTATGAAGGTGTTATGAACAGAGAACAGGATTCTTATGCTCTGGCTCCCGTGTTGGACCTTTTAAACCATTCAGACACAGCTCAGGTATTTAACAGTCTTACTTTCCCTTCCTATTTCCCACCCCTGTTATTCACTTTTGTTTCTTTGGAGAGAGGGGGTAGGGGGAGAAGGGAATGAGTCTCAGACACAAGATGCATTAATATTATATCATGGACTCTTCCCCAGATGCTTCCCATTATCTAGAAAGTGGTCGGCTATATTGTCTTTTCTTTAATTTTCAGGTCAATGCTGGCTTCAACTTTAAAACAGAGTCCTATGAAATTCATTCCATTTCAAGATACAACAGGGGAAGCCAAATCTTTATTAATTATGGTCCCCATGACAACAAGAAACTTTTCATGGAGTATGGATTTGTTCTGGCAAAGAATGTTCACAGTGTATTCCAATTTAACCCAGAAAATGTGTACACCTTGTTGAAACCAAGAGCTTCTATTTCAAGTAGAAAGCTTGACATCATCAGAAAGAGTAATGTAGAAAATGACTTGAGTTGTAGCAGAGAGAATGGCCTGTCTTGGAGTTTGTTAACTTTGCTACGACTTTTGACACTTGATGAGGAAGACTTGGATTCATGGCAGAAAGTTCTAACTGGATCGCAGATTCCGGCAGTGAAAGAACGACAAGTTCAAGAATGGGCTGTATGCTTAATCCAACATGCTCTAAAGTGTTGTGGATGTATAACTTTCAATAATTCCAATGTAGCAGAAGCAAAGGAGCACACTGCAAATACACTGTTGGCTCTGCAGCTGAGAAGTGAAGAAGTTTCTATCTTGAAGCAAACACTGGTGCAGTTTCATGATATGGCCAATCAGTAACCCAGAGTGGTACATGACACAAATTTCACCACACGATTGAACATTTGTCACTTCAAACAATATTTTTATGCAATACATATGCATTCTCATATGAACAAGAGATAGCAATAAATAAGGTAATTTTCCAATATTTATGGGCAGGGTCTCATTAGAAAAAATGTAACATTCATTCAAGGTAGAAGTAATTTTATTATTCCTTTAAACCAAAGCAAGACATCTACTTCTTCTTTGGTTTTAACAGAATGCCATCAAACTGAAAATAAGTAGAGGATAAGAAGATAAGTAGAAGAAGCCCAACTGTAAAATATCACATAAATAGTACTGCCATTGAATGTATCTATAAATAATATATATAATATTGTGACACTATGTCATTTTGATGAGGCTTGGTATCAATATGCAGGGATTTGTCCCTTGCCAAAGTTACTGTGTTCCTTCATAAGAGTAAGACTACAGCAGTGTAAATCCACAGGATAAACTAGAATGTCTAAACCAATAACACACGGCAGAGTGTGTTATTGGTAGAATTTGATTGATTTGTCAATAAACTGTCAATCAGTATCCTTATGACTAGCTGAGTTAATAAGTACAACATGAGAGATACAACTGTGACTTTTGTTTTCAGGCACCCGTTTACCTTGGTTTGGAACCACTTCATGGTTTCTTCTTTGCCTATTCTATGTGGAGCTCCAATGTGACCTCGAGAGCGCTTGCGTTCAGCTATGTTGAAGCCTGGTCTGCTCATGACCACATAGAAGTCCATTCCATAAATACCAATACTGGGGTCATACTTAATACCAAGGTCAATATGTTCCTGGATACCAAATCCAAAATTTCCTAATTGTGCAAAGGCATGAATAAATAACAGGCTCCAACATTCATACATTTTAGGCTACTCATGTGTTACAATACAACACAATATGTTTATTTATACATGGTAATATTTAAAGCTTGCCTCAACAAAATCTGGTTTCTAATTGAGGCCATCTTAACTATTTACAGAAAAGAGGCCAGGCAAAAAACTTTGATCTCATCCCTCCATCCTTCTCAAGCCTGGCTGAAATATTTGGCTATCAAAGCATTATTAAACTGGCAAACTCAAACCAATGGAGAGGAAAAGTTCATGTAAATGATGGTTACTTTTCCTGATTTTTTAAGAGGAGAGCACATCCTCATGGCAAAAGAGCCTGGGAACAAGGGTGGGAAAAGCACTGTCTTTGGCAATCTTCAGGCATCTTCAGAGGTGGTCAGGTCTACTTCAAACGAATATCTGATGCCTTTGACTCAAAAAAAAGTTGGCACTACTATGAAGTGTACAGTGTTGTGGAGTTATATGTGAAACACACCTGTTGCAGAGAAGTTTTCCCTGTTTAGTTCATATTCCTTAACTTTCAGGCCCTTTTCCAGAATTTCTTCAGCTTTAGCGCCACGTACTGTGCAGTGTACAGCAATTTTTTCATTTCTTCGAATGCCAAAGGATCTCACAGTGTAGCGGGCTAAAAAAGGAACAAAAACAGAAAACAACACAAAACTGACAAGTACTGTATGACAGTTTTACTGGAAATTGTGAATTCTAGTTGCATGGCAGCAGTAATTACTACCCCTAATGTGTGACTCAATTCCAACTGCGATCATCCCTCCCCCCTCCCCCTTTGACTTTTTTGAAAATCTTTGGTCAATCAAATGCCCCACTGGTCGGGCTCTAAAGTGTCGAATTTCCCATTCTCCAAACGAGGGATTTTCAATAGTTCAAAATAAAACGCGACAGAAGGCCACCACATCTATATTTCAAATTTTAAGTGGCCAATATCAAAAGCCAACAAATATGCTATAACAAAACAAAGACAAAGTATTCTTCGATACTTTTATATAGCTCTGCCAGACTGAGTGGCCGTTTAGCGAAGGTTCTTTAATTTACACGAACATGTTTTTTGAAGCACCCCAAAACTATGGACACACAAAGAAATAAATGTAGAAAACGTGTGTAATTTGTGCAGAAAGACATACCATACACGGTTAATACTGCTATACCAAATGTGTGGTTCTCGGGGGGGCAAGTGGTGATATTAAATGGACAATGAAAATGTGGGTAAAAACAACTTCACGAATAAATAAATAGCTGACCTTTCGAGAAGACTGGCTGTTGACCGGTCAACTGTTCTAACACTTTCGCAGCACGAGTTAGTCTGTCTCCGCTCTCGCCAACACAGATGTTCAAACACAGCTTTTTGATACGCAGATCTTTCATTGGGTTGTTTTTTGGTTCAGGCTGCAAAGAAAACGGTTCTTAAGGTTTAACCGAAGCTCAAGATCAATCACAAGATGGAAACTTTTTAAAGGTCGGCATATATTTGAACGATGAAAATATTCCGGATGGAAAGCGCGATGATAAATAGAAATGGCTGGAATAATGATGGAGAATAATAATTTTTTCATCTTGTGTGCGAAGCTAATCTAACTAACTGCAGAGATCAAAGGATGGAAAGAGATTGACTTCTGTGTCTCAAATACGACTTACCGCCATTTTGACACCGGCAGAAAAGGCCGCGCGTGAGTCTGGGGCAGCATTTGGACTTTGGAGTTAGTCATACATGGAGTAGTACATTTGGACGCCTAACCATGCCGGACGAGCGCAGCCCAAAAAGAAGAAAGAGAACTTTCTCTACGACTTCCACGATCTCCTCAGACGATCGTTTGGATGCTAGTGAACAAATTGTCGAAGATGTAACTCTGGAGTTCTTTTATCATCCGCGCTCGATCTCTGCATTGGTTTGTCTTGTCGCGTATTTGGTGTATTCTGCATTCACTAGGTAAATACACACCTATTCCATTTAATCATGTACTGGTGTTTCATAAGGTTCATACACGCTATACAGAGATACATAGTCTCTCAAAACTGTACGAGTACAATCTTTGTTTTTAATTCACCAAAGAAATCTCAAATTACATAATATTTACGTTTGAGCAAATATTCACAAAATGCGAATTCTTGGGTTGCAATCAAATACAAAGACAAAAGCGACCATGTTGGATCCACTTACAATAGAACTTAGCGAGCATTCTTTTATCAAACGTCCTTTACATGGCCGCCATTACCTTAATTGCAACCCAAGATTAGTCAAGATGTACTATCTGTACGTACATGTGTGTCTTGTTCAGTTGATTGTGTTCATTTGTTTACTGTTTATGTCTTGTTCAGCTGATTGTGTTCCTTTTGTTAGCTCTCTATGTCTTATTGAGTTGATTGTGTTCATTTGTTTACTGTCTAATGTCTTCAGTTGATTGTGTTGACTTGTTTTTTGTTGATTGTTCAATTGTGTTAATTGTTTTATATGTGCATCTAAAGTGACAATGCTTTTCATGTGTTGTTTTACTAACAATAAGATTCACTAGTAAGTGTTAGAAGACTGTTTTGGTGTTGATGGAGTATACTACAGTGATATACAGGACGTTCATGGTCTTATGTTATGTGATGACCCATATATATCTACAATCTTTATTGACTTCAGCTATTTTCTTGTGCAGAGATCCCAGTGCATCAGTTGAGGACAATATATGGAGTGGTGTTGTTTCACTTGTCATTGTATTTCTGGTCCTAAGTTTGTTGGTGATGCCAAATGGTGGGTTTACCAAAATTCAATTGATTTTTTTTTTTGCATGTATTTTATACGATTTCAGAAAAAGACAAACTTCTGTAAATCTGCCTCATGTGCATGTGTGTGTGTGTTTTTTTTCCAGGGGGTGGGGGGGGGGGGTGCATTGTCTGTGTTTGAAGTCTCGGTGATTTTCATCTTGCTGAGCTCTTACTGCTTTATGCTGTGTTCTCAGTGTCTTTTTGTTTTTTAACATTATCAGGTCCATTCACCAGACCTCACCCAGCAGTATGGAGACTGGTCTTTGGTGAGTTTTTGTTTGATGTACACGAGTATCTGTTCTTATACGTTTTAGATATGTACTGGCTTATTCTGGAGTGTTCTAAGTGTATCTTTGTCCTGTTGTTGTCTTTACAGGATGTAGTGTGCTCTACCTGATGTTCTTGTCATTTGCCCTTTGTTTGACACGAGATGAGTTTCGAAAGATCCTCTTCTTTCTGGACCCAGAACTGAAGGATGCTGGGCCAGACACCAAGGTAAGATTTACCTTTTGTTTAATGCACTGATTATGTTGTGGTGTCCCACAAGAGAAACCTGACCCCTTTTCTCCATTGCTCTGGTCTAGAATCCCTGAGGAAGAGCCTTTGCCACATTCTTTATTGGTGTCATATTTTGTGTCCAATATATTTTATTTTAAATGTAATATTGTGAACTATGTTTCTTTGCAGGAGTATGCAGTCAACTGCTCTCAGATATCTTGGACTAGACTCTGGGGTCATTGTGATATATTTCTGTTTGCTCATTTTTTTGGATGGGCATTGAAGGCAATGCTCATTCGACATGCTGGCTTGTGCTGGACAGCGAGTATAATGTGGGAACTGACAGAGGTTAGCAATTTGACAGTGGTCCATTAAAGACATGACTGACATGTGTTCATTTTGGAGAGTGAATTTCATGACAACATCTTTATGTTCAAGAATATAAATAATATTTATAATTTAATGATAATAGCAATGTGAACTTCATATTTATCTTATAGGCTAAAAATACATGCTAAAAAAGGCTATTAAATAATGTAATCTAAAGAATAAAGGCTAAAAATATATTTCCTCTCAACATGACATAACAGTAGTAATTACTTGTTGCTCCCAAAGTTGTGAACTGCATGACAGCTTTGCATCCTGACTGCTACTGAAGAAGTTTTACTTTCTATGGACTGTATGTGATGTTTTTGATCCCTTCTTATAGGTGTTCTTCTCTCATTTGTTGCCTAATTTCCAAGAGTGCTGGTGGGATGCCATTGTGTTAGACATTCTTTTGTCTAATGGTCTGGGTATTCAGTTTGGTTTGTACATATGCAAGAAACTGGAGATGCGCAACCATCACTGGGAAAGCATCAAGTGAGACATAACTTTATTCAGCAATAATAATAATGTACTGACGATAATATAACTTGTTGACAATATTTAAACTTGTACACTGTTAAAGCTTGAATGTATTTGTCTCAAAACGTCGAATTTGACAAAAATTTATATGAGAAATCGTAATTTCATAATGAATAATAATGCAATGATAAAATTATTATCCAGTCAGGGAGAAAGACAAAACAAGGACCCACCAATCTTCTGTTTGTGCAGGTGAAATTTTAAGGACAAAGTTATTAAATAACTACCTTTTTTCCAGAGACATCCAAACAACCACGGGGAAGATTCGTCGTGCTTTCATGCAGTTTACTCCCCACAGGTCAGTGACAGTCATCTTCAGAAGGCTTGTGTGCAATGTGTTGTTGGAGTGTGCTAACTCTTGTCAAACATCAGGCTTCTCACTCATTACTCTTTTTTTTTTTCTTTTTTTTTTTTTTGTGAATAGCTGGACCCATGTTCGATGGATGGATCCCAAGTGCTCCTACATGCGATTCTTTGCCATTTCACAAATGGTGATTGTTTCACAGGTTGGTTGCAGTTGGCTACTACATCATGGTATAAAGATTCGATTTCTAAATAACTCAAAAACTTTTGTCTTGTTCATTTCTGATCCTATTATCTATCCGATTTCTCCAATATTATTGACTTGTCTTGCAGATTGTGGAACTAAACACATTTTTCCTCAAACACATCTTGTACATTCCTAACCCTCACTGGCTCAACTGGTACCGCATCATCCTGATTAGTCTTATTGTGGCTCCCTCTATCAGGTCAGAATACACTGTTTCATATTAGGCAGTACTAATATTACATCTATGTGAATGTAGGTGTTCTGAAACTTTCTTGTTTTATTATTTAGGCAGTATTACATCTATGTGACTGACACAAGAAGCAAGAGAGTGGGAACTCAGTGTTGGGTGTTAATGTAAGTGAGGTTTAAGCACATTATTTTTCTAATGTGTTTATTGATCCCCTGTGCTGTGTGCTCCTTATTTTTACACACAGTGTTCCTAGCCTGGAGTGTAAAAATAAGATTATTCCCATACTTTTTTTATGGACAGTGTTCACTTAAATAGAATTTGTATAGAGAGGTCCATCCATTCCATAATATTGTTCTTCTTTCTTACACTGTACCATCAAACAGGGTCTAGTAAAACCACATGCAACAACTCTGCAAGTGAAAGTTGTAAAGCAATGTAAAAATAGTAAGATAACCTGTTGCTTTGCAAGGCCAAAAAAGAAGCCTGCAAAATCAAGCTGAAAAATGACTTAGTGTGTTTTTGTTGTTTTTGTCTTTCAGTGCTATAACAGTCTTGGAGCTCTTGATATGTGTTAAGTATGGTGCTGCCCTTTTCAAGAGAACTGATGTTAACTTTGTCCTGATAATTCTGTGGATTCTTGTTCAGGTAACTGTGCTTGCAGACCAAATGCACATATGGCCGCAGGGAATGTACTAAACTTAATATAGCAGAATTTTACACAGTCACCTTAATTTCACAATTGTGAAAATATAAAAAATAAGTCCCCCCAAAATAAGTGCTGGTTATCAGTTGTTTCCAGTCAAGATGTTCAACCGTATTATTTATAATTTTGCAGCTTGTGATCAGCCTTGGTGTGTTGTATTTTATGGTGATGCACAGATCAAAGGTAAGCTCTCTTGTGTAGTGTTGTAGCTCCTACAACAGCAAGATTGGTTCAGAACGCTGTTACACTCGTTTTGTTAGAGATGTCCGATTCTTTTAGATATCAAGAGTGATTTTCACCTTCAGTTTCTCACCAGAGATGCGGTAGAACCAAACAGTTCAAATGTTTATCGAGACTGATTATGGAGAAATTGAAATAGATGAAAGTTGATTAATTTATCAGTTCTCCCTACATCACTCATACAGAATCTGCATTACCTTAGAAATGAAAGGGTAAAATTTTGCAAGTCACTGTGCCGTTTTGCCAGCCACAAACTATAGTAAAGCTGATGTTCTGCTAATTCTTCATTGCATTTATGTTCTACTTAGTCCTCTCGCCGTAGGAAGTCTTTAGAAGAGATTCCCACCGAAGACCCTGTCACTAAAACCATCAACTATCTGAAGAGTAATGGACACAACAAATCAGAGCTGAAGGATGTTGCTAGTATTTCACAAGTGTCACACACTGACCCTGCTGAACATTCAACATACAGAGAAGAGGCGAAGAGTTTCCTGGGGCTTAAGCAGGAGTTTCAAGTAACGTCCCATACTAGACGATCTAGGAGGAGTGAAGTTGTAGAAAACGATGGCATACAAACTCGTTTGCGATCACGCAAATCAAAAACCTAGCCTAGCTTTTCAGTGCACAAGAGATTTTCTTGGCCCCACACTGCAGTTTGGTTGTTTAAACATGATCCACTTGGTTTGGGTTTTGTCTTTGATGTGAAGCGCAAACATAGGAGAGGCTCAAGCCTCTCTTCGAGTTCAAGCTTGGTCTAAACGGCACTCTAATAAACAATGAAAGCTAATTAGAAGTCTTTTTCCTTAACCATTGAGCAAGCCCTCCCCCCCCCCCCCCCCCCCCCCCCCAGTTGTCCCAGCAGATATGGTCCCCCCCACCTCCTCCATTAAAGAAGAACAGGAAGTGATGCTAATAAACAATGAAAGCTGAGGTTATTTTTTTCCCATTGAAAAAGATATTCTATCTGGACTGTTGCGGAGGTTGGTCTTTTTCAACAGCGTATCGCGCCCTCGTGCACCACTTCATGTAAGGGTCAATAGAAACTCAGGACAGTCAAACAAGTCTTATATAGAGTAAGTGAAACCCTTAATCTCTTTCCCAGGCTTCTCACCGGACTTGTCCCCAGGTTTATCCGTGTGAGAAGCGGACAAGATGGCGGATTTAGTTTGTGAGACACTTGTAAACTTGAGGTCGTTTGTTGGGAGTGCTTTGAGTGGTAAGTAAGTTGTTCATCATAACACTAAGAGACTAAGTAGCATCATTGTGTCGATAAATTATCATGTTGAATATATGGCTGTTTACATGTTCATAGATATAGAAAATAAGTACACACTTATCGTTCACGATAAGGAGGCCCTGCAAAGGAAGATTGCCACTCTGTGTGAATCAAGCAAACAACTACAGGATGAAAATGACCGGTGAGCTAGTGAAGTGCTGGAAATTTTAGTTGATATACTTATACCATGTTGTATATTTTTAACTTGATTCATATGTCACATTTGATTTGTCTTATTGCATGTATTTTGGTGCCTGCATGACTAGACTGTGGTCTCAATGCTTGCACTGACACGCTATTTTTCAGCCTCAATGCAAAAGTACAGGAACTTAATAAAAAACTCCATCAGACGGAAGTCAAATTATCAAGGTGTGTACACATAAACATGTGATGTAATTATTCAACAATGTAACAGTACTGTACTTTGTTATACTTGCCTTACAATGTGAGTCTCACACCTGCAGGCCAAAAACATTGATCTCGCACCTGCAGACCAATTTTTTACACCCGGCTGAAACATTCAGCTATCAAAGCGTTAACTGACATACTTTTGAAAAATAGTCAATGTAAATGATGGCACTTTCCCCAAATTTTTTGGTTTTTATAGGAAGAGCATTTGGGACGAGATTATGTTTGACAAACTGGAACTCTTTGGAACATCTTAGAAAATCTTTGCATGTCTTTGGAGATGGCCCAGTTGTCTTTTTGTTTGTGTTTGTAATTTGGAATAAAACGCATGAGTGAAATTTTCAAAGAGTGACAAAACTGCATGAGCCTGAGAGCGCAGTTTGTACTATTTGAAAATTAGATGAGTGTGTATTTATCTGGGGCCTTTGTCTAACCCTGACTAACTCCAACTTTGACTGATGTTTTCTCCAAGATTAAAACATTTCTTGAAATTCAAAGGCCAGATTGGGACAGGCTACCACTTTGAATGCTTTCCTGCTGCTTGCTGATTTTACATGTAGCTCATACTGTAGTTCTTAAGTTTACTAAGCAATGTGGATTGACTTTCTTATGCCAGAAAAGATGAAGAATTGCAACAGAAAGACAGGTGGTGGGAAGCCTACAAGCAGATGTCACAAAAGCGGTTTAGAGGTAAACATGGTTTATATAGGAGCATTCTGCATCTCAAGCAGCAGGTCAATAATTATTGACAAGTCTATGGGTGAAAGCTGGCCAAAAGTATTAAAATTCTGTTTTACTCAAATTTACTTGCCATTGACTCATCACTCAAACATTGGCACACAAATAACAGTCAGTTAATTAGTTTTGAGCAACAGTGAATCTAACTTCTAGTAATGTTGGGAATCATATCATTGTTTATTATTGATTGTCAGTCAGTTGAAAGTTTATTGATCATACTGTACACCCACTTGATCTAGTCCTATTAATATATTAATAGCTTCCAGTTTACTTAATCTGCTGTCTTTTGTTTAGTGATGAAGACAAGAGGGACATTTCCTCCAGAGGTTCTTGAAGAATATGTGAATAAAAGTATACAAGAGTTGATGTAAGTATGTCATTCATATAAACAAATTGCCAAACCATCAGAATATTTGACAGGGGAGATGTTGGGTGTGGTACATATCTGAAATGGTGAACAAACTCACAACAGAAAGCTCTAATACTTCTTTGAATTTCACTTCATTACTTACAACAGCACAGCATGTACAGAGGACAGCAAGAGACAAGCTAACAAGCTTTGTCGAAACAAGCACAACAAGAGAACCCGATATCAAGACATGTCACCATGCAATTTAGATCAAAGAAAAAGCAACGACAAACCCATGGAGGAGCAAGTCAGGAGTGACAGAGACACACGACCACACACCGGTGCTTCACACAATTCTGATGCACTTGTGCACACTTCAGCAAGTGCTTGTTCAATAGGTCCACCTTCAGCTGCAAGTACTCCTTTGTGTGCAGCAACCAGTAACACCCAGCTTACAGACTGGACACCAGTCACCAGGCTACCTGCTTCTGATTCCCAGTTTCCTGTGGATTTGTTACATACTCAGCCTCATTCTCCCACCATTCCAAGTCATGCTTCCACTTCCTGTGACAAAAGCAGAGCAGCAAGCTGCGATTCTTCATATTCTCTCCTACCTAGTACTCTACAAAATTACACAGAACATGGATGTGCATTTACATTAGATGAAATCAGTAGAACGGGAAAAATAGACCAGATGGATGAAGAAAAATGTGTTGAGCAGAAGCAACACAAGGTGTCACATGATCAGCAGTTAAACAGAGGCAAAAGGAAAAGAAGAGACAGTGAGGAGAAAGCTTGCGTAAGTTGTAATCTTTTCCAGCTGCAGCACAAATGATTGGCCCAACTCATGCATGCTTTTCCATGTGGTTTTTCAGAGCAATAAAATCATGCAGTATAACCACATTCAACAAGTTTATATGATGTCATACCTTCCAGAAGATGCAAGTTCAAACTTTATTTACAGGATCAGGGATATGCCTAAGAAAAAAGAATGGCTGGCTTACAATATTGAATTCACCTGCTCAATGCCATTTTTTGGGCAATCACCAGCCAAAATTCGTTCAGCAATACAGTCTTTGACTTTCTCTGCAGGGTTGAGTTGCACTGCTATGGGCCCAGTACTCAATATTTTATACCCATAATTCACATCACCAACAGCAACAAGTTCTTCTAGTAATTTCAGAATGTTTACTTCACAGATAACTAAACAATGTGAGCCTACCAGTTCAAGGTCATTCGTGTTCAAGTTTCCAGAACCAAAAATGGGTGATTTGCCAAAACAGACCAATCAGAGCAAAGTTTTTGTTGATACAGTCTACAATGAATCAAAACAGACCAATCAGAGCAAAGTTTTTGTTGATACAGTCTACGATGAGAGTAAAATGGAGACAAGTGCTGTGGATATGTTTGCTGACAACCAGTCAGGTCAGTTTTACTCTTATTTGATCTGTTGTATGGGTTCTGTTTTACATTCAGTGACTTGCTATTTTGTGATTATTGGTTGAGTGCATGTGCGCTAAACACTAGTGAACAGGAAATTCCTGAATCATAGACAAATCAAGTGCAAAATCCTTCAATGAACAGGTTCAACAGATTCAAGCAGTGAAGAGTCCAAGCACAATGCAAAGAACGACCAACATCTGGAGGAGAGGAAGGTGCGTGACACGACGCTGTTGTTATAGCCTTGTGAAAGGGAAACCAAAAATCAGAACACAGAGAGAGAAAGAGAAGGGGGAGGGGGGACTGCAGAAAATAGGGGAAGTGATAGGTTATTCCCCATGTAGTCACTGACAAAATTCTTGTTAACACCAATGCAACGCATTTCTTGTAGTGATTTTAGTTGTTAAGGGGGAAGGTACATTTTTGCTATTCTGTGTGACAAAACTTCCGCCCGGATAACACTGCAGAGACGCTTTATACGTGGATAATGCCCTAACGTTAGGGTTCCAACGCATCCGCTAACACGTGGTACTAATACGGTCGAAACACGCTAGGAACCACTCCTGCTTCTTTCTGTTTCAGAGCGAGGTTAAAACGCCGACAGAGTGTCCTGCAGAGTGCAGGTGAGGTCACAATACTTACATCAAACACAGTGCTTTACAGTTGAGAATTGCTCTCATTTGTAAGTAACTGAAATCAGTTCTCAGAATCCTGAATTATTCGTTTTCTTTCTTCGATATACAGAAAGAGACAGGAAGTCACGAATTACAAATACATCGAGGTCGTGCGCAAGAAAGAAGAAAGAGAACAACTGAACGGTTACGCCTGCCGAGACTGCCAGAAGGTCAGTACATCACATCCGGTTGTACGTCACATCCGTTGTCTGTGCAGACGTTTGTGGCGGCAGTATTTTAATGTATAATCTCGCTGTATATTTTCAGTACTTTAAAAGTTTGGACCTCCCTGAAAAAGAGCTGAAAGAGCGATTGAAACAGTGCTCCCGTCACCGAGCCAAGTTCTCTCCCCCACCCTCCACCCCTCCGGACTTCTGGAATTTGAGTTTTCCCGACACTCAGACTTACATCGACAAAGGCTACCTCCAAACCGAGCCGCACCCACCCCACCCAAGGAAGAAGACGCGCAAGAAAAAAGCCTTGCCTTAAGGTAATACATACACACGAGCGTGGTTTTACTAACTTTCTGTCATTTTTGACAACTGCAGAAGTTACGAGATCATTTATGTTTTTAATGATATTTTTACATAAAGAAACACAACGAACTTCATTTTTGTGCATGCGCTCTGCGCCCCACATCGTTTTTCGTGTTACAAACTATGATGTCAATCGAGCCTAATTTCGGAAATACAGGAATAACGCAAAAATTAGTTCGGTGACCTACCTTGAATTTTTGGTTATAGGTTTCTACATGTAATATCTGCGTTTTGAAGAAAAAAGAAAAATTCTGTGGAGCAGTTCTTTCGAAATTTGGGTTTTATTTGGACACTATGATGCGCAAAACAGTGTTGAGTTACAGTGACAGCAAAATAACTGTTCAAATGTAGTGTATGGTAACTAAGCTCAGAAATTGAACTGATTTATTGATATGCGACGCGCATGTTGCATGCCGGCCGAGTCTTGACAATGTCTTGTGCTTTATTGGCTTGGGATACGTGCAGTGGATACCTACTGGATTTATCCAAACGGTCAACATATCTACTTTCGTGGTGTTAAGCTTAACGCAAATGCTCTAATAAGCCCCTAATACCATCCAGGCGACTACGAGCACTAAAAATCACAAAAGAAACCATCCTCGGAAACCCAGGGGCAGATCGTGGGGCTGGGGGTAAAAAGCGACGAAGGGGGAAGTGGGGGGGGAGAAGGGGAGAAGAGAAAATAAGCTCCTTCTTCGATATTAGAGTTCGGAGCATTTGCAGTAAATATGTCATCCAGGTCGGGTTTCACATTAACACTAACGTAGATTTTAATCAAGACTTAAACTAGTCTACATTAACAGCTCTTTTTTTTCCTACAGGCCCGTAATGAACTCGCAGTAGCCATGGCGTAAATAAGAAGTAAGGAAGTCCCTACCATGCAAGTACTCTACGTTTTTCTTTTGTTAATCGTCGTGTTAATGCTTGGAACTCTAATCCTGGTTCGGTTATGTGCGCACCAAGTACTGCCTCTCTTGTAAATCATTTATATTCTCAGTTCTTAAATAATCAGACGATTATATATAGAGGATATTAAGCGGCCATGTACTATAATGTTTATTATATAGATATCGATAAAATATCCAGATTAAAGACATATCTCACAGTCTATATTTCCTGTCAGAACTTGCTGTCTTCAAAAACCGCGCGCACAGTGAACATATCAATAGCACGAAAATATCAGTTTTTAGAACTGGAGAAATTCTGGTATTTCATCGGGATCTATGTAATAAATATTTTTATTTCGCCATCTTTAGGGGACAGTCCTTGAAAGAGAGTTCAGTTTCCTCTATTCCTTGGATAGTAAATGACAACTTGACTACCTCAGCTATATTCCACGGCTTCTCTTTTCATTTCTGGGGTTAATGTTTGGTTGGAGAATGTTCACAGAGCTGTAAACAGCCCATATAGTCTACAGCTCTCCTCGTTCACTCTCCACGCCCTGATCTTGTGCTGCTTTGCTTGGTTGGCCGCTGTCGGAAGAAGCCTGGGATTCACAGTGGTCACTAGCTGTTGTGTCGTCACGTCCGCTGTCACCTTGGTTACTAGTTCCGATGTCGTCACTTCCGGTATCATCTTCCGGGTCAGTTTCCATGGCTGGTTCAATTCCTGTGATCAGGTGCCTCAGTGCGTAGAAGGTGTTAGTAAAGCTGCGCCGGAACGTATAATACTTGCCCATCAAAAAGCTACGGAAAACAGCCATGGTCGTCACGTTGCGTTGTTTAGACCGTTCTGTAGACACTGGCCGTTTATCTTGAAAATAAAACAAAAATTGCATTCTAAATAGGATTTGAGGCAACGACTTCTAGAATCAACAATGCGCTAGGAATATAGTAGCGAAGGGACAGATCCATACATAAAATACGTCACGTATCACGTCAGCGTGTAGTAGACTCATCTTACACGGTTATTTAGCCAATCAGAGCGCGCGTAGTATCATAAAACCTTTCTCTATAGAAGTCGCGCCTTGGTGCTCGCACATGTTGAAACCAATCAGCTTTTGCCCTGGATCAGCCCCTGTAGCGAGTGTTGTCTCGAATGCAGCGAAACCAGAATGCAGTTGTTCGTAGTACATCAGTGGCGTATTACTCACCTGGATGTAGGATCCGGTTCCTTAAGGTTTCGTTGTTCCACTTCGTCATGTTCATGTGTATGTACATATAGCAAGCGGGGGTGTCGGAAACTACATACACTTTGTGCGTATCATTTGCTGGCACCGTGATTTTCTCATCCACACCAAGGGTATGATTGACGTTGTCAAACTCCACCTCAACTTTGCCACGCAGTACTGTGATCGAAGCGTTTAGATGTTCAGACACAAAATTCTCCAGGTGCAGTTTGGGAAAATCTGCCACAAACACTACGTGGGAAAAGTTGCTCTTTTCCCGGAGTTCCTTGTGAATATCGCTGAACTTTTCCCTCCATGGGGACAGGTCAGTGAGAAGAGGTTTGACCCAAGGCGTCTGCTGAAACGGTGACCAAGGTGCGGTTGTCATTTCAACAGTGGGATCGACAAAGCGCTGTTGAAAACGCTTATTCATAGAGCGCCAGATGTCCAGGTACACCTCGGGCTCCCTGATCTCAACTTCTGGATGTGCTTTCAGTTTTTCGGTCAAACATCTTACGTACTGCTTTATCATATCAGGATGTGAACTCCAGCGTGCTGAACGCCTGCTACCGCCCAAATAGGCCTGCAAGTACAAATGAACAGTGGAATGTCTGTACGTCCTGGTGACATGCTGATCACAGTCAAGCAATGAAGCACACTCACCCCTGGTCGGATGTATGTCACTTTTCCGTTGGATTTGTCTACGATCTTCAGTCGTAAGTGCTGAGTACTCCATGTATGCACCATCATGTCCCATGAGTAGCCATATAGACCCTGTGTCCAAGCGTTATAACCCTGAAAAGTCGGGTTAAAAGAGCACCTTAAAGCCCTGGCCAAACAGTACTTGCCAACTCATGCCATCTTTGCGACTTGCTCAAGACTTGCTTGAGTTGGCATGAGTTGGCTCAAATTTGATTGAGCTAATATTTTCAGCCAACTCGATCGAGCCAAGTTTTTCACGCAAGGTGATTGCGTCAGCATTTTTTATTGCATTTGAATGGTTTCCACGTAACTTGGCTTAAGTTGGTTCAACTTGGGAGAACCGTTTGGCAACCTGCATTTGGCTTGAGTTGGCTGACATTTTACAAACCTAACCCTAACCCTAACCCGAGCCCTTCATCAGATCAAACGGAATTAAATGTTGCAAGTGTTTTAACTCTAGCTTTCTCTGCATAGACTTTGGCTCAACCTACCTTTGTCACAAAATGAGAATAAGGCAAAAATAACTGGATAGCAATGTAGACAAACAGTATGAACAGAGATGCTATGTGTTTCAAGGTCACACAGGTCGGTTTCTTTGATGACTGTTTGGGTTTTTCATTCCCCTCTGCAGGGTAAATGCAGTGGTTACTTGGTTGTGGCACAGATGATGGGAGTGACACATATGAGAGAAGCCTCTTTGGCCAGTCAAAGGAACAGTATAGGAACATGGTGGCAAGCATGGTGTATGCAAACATGCCAATGTGGAACATTTGAGAGTTCATCGTGTGAAACATAGCACCCAGCAGAAACCCCAGCGGACGAGTCTGGGGAATGATCAGCAGAAAGCCCTCAAACAGATCAAACAGCAAACCGCAGTAATGGACTAAAACCAGGTCCACAGTCTCTTTTGAAAAAACCAGCAGAAATGGAGCAAAGACCCACTTCCTTGAGAGGCCAGTCATAGAGTACCCTCCCATCCAGTCCACGTCGATCTTCTTCAATCCAGCGTAGAAGTAAACCAGAAATACCTGATAAAGGAAACCATAAGAAACCATCCCAATTTAGCGCCACATCAAAAAGTTATTTAGCACATATCTGACTGACCAACAAATACAGTATGAAGCTGTTACTAAAGCTGCTGTTGCTGCTGTGTGTGAGGACATTTACTGATCTAACAGTTATTGAGCAGTGCCTTATTGTGCTTACCTGAAACCTAAACAGCACATAATTTGCCATGGGGATATGTGCATTGGAAATCTGTGGGTTCCATAGTCCATCAAGGGACCTTTCAAAACAAGGAAACAGTTTAGCTGTGCTATGAGGTGAAACATTCACTTTAAAAATGGTGTCAATGATCTTGACCCCAATTTTCATTTCAGTAGCAAATTGCACTGTGATTTCACATACTGACTCTTTTGATGTGCTAATTCCCAGGATCCTGTGAAGGGTAATTCAAGAAGGGGTTTGTGGACTCTCTGAAAGTTGCTTTTGAGCAAAAGTAAATATCCAGATTGGTATTTTGCATACTAACGAGTGACTCAAAGGGAGGTTCTGAAGTGAACCCCCACTACAGCCCTACAGAGGTTTCTTTCTAATTCTGGGTCAACACAAGTGGACTAAAAACTGTTCTTCCTCCCAACTTGGTAACACAAGACATAACACTCCTGTCAGTGTTAGGTTCTCTTTCTTCTTACTTTTTTGGTAACACGAGACATGTGACATAACACTCTTGAACTCACTTTTTTGGTAACACGAGACATGTGACATAACACTCTTGAACTCACTTTTTTGGTAACATGAGACATGTGACATAACACTCTTGAACTCACTTTTTTGGTAACACGAGACATGTGACATAACACTCTTGTCACTGTTAGGTTCTCTTTCTTCTTACTTTTTTGGTAACACGAGACATGTGACATAACACTCTTGAACTCACTTTTTTGGTAACACGAGACATGTGACATGTGACAACTCTTGTCAGTGTTGAATGCATGTGTCATTCTTTACACATATTGTGTACCTTCTCTGGAAAAGAACTCTAGTTTGTCTGGAACAGAAAAAAGCTATTCCTTATCCATGTGCAATAACCACATCAAGACAACTAATGGTATGATGGTTTTACACTCACCAGTATCTGTTAGCATCACTGAGAAGCAGCATGATGCCAAACAAACCATATAAGTAGGAATGATTATTCCATGTAGCCTTTCCCAGGAAGAAGACATACCAGTATGTTATAATAAAAGCCACACAACTTGTCCGGTAAAAGAACCCCAACATAATGCCCCAAGCTGCCAGAAACATGACTAAAAATACAACATGCATCCAATCAGTAGGCAGTGGGTCCAACCCATGAATGAGCGGGAAGTGACAGCGATCTGGATCAAACTTGTACACAATGCCAGCCATGCCACGCTCCTGGGGAATGTCCAACACCATCAAAAGTCCTGGAACAAAATGGCCAAAGTTACAAAATACAAACTAGCCAATGATCATTATATAAATATTCATAAGTGAAATTTATATCATATATGACTTGCAGTTAGCAAACTCACCAAAAGCAATCCTACACACTGCCAAGTTTGATGGGTCTGTTGGCATCAGCAGGAACCTCACCAGCCTTTCCCATAGGCCCTTAGATGCTGAAGCTTCCTTTTGTGGCCCTAAAAATAAAGAACATCGACTGTTTTGACATAAAGTTATTTAACCATTAATAATTCTAATTAAATTATCTAGATAATTTATTCAGATAATAATTATTCAGTAGGCATGCAACAATGCAAATATTAATAATTAATCAATTTTTAAACCGATAAAAATAATGTTATAGTTACAATGCTCCTCTTGCATATTAGCTTTTACTCCTGACCAGTATATAAGTGATCAAAACAATCACTAAGCATTGATTTTAAAACAATTATTTATAGTAATACGTTACAAATGAATCGGCAGTCGATAGCATAGCAAAATATTGTTCGATCGCCAGCCAGCCGCGTTTAAATATAAAGTGCCCAGTACCGAACCCAGAGAGCACTTAAAATCACTTGATAAGTTTCAGGCAGCTTTCAAAATTAAGCTGATTGAAATAGATAATGACCAATTGAAATTGTTAGTTTTCTAATCGTCGATTCTTGTCCCGTGTAAACGTCATCAGGTTTATTTTATATGAGCAGCATATTTATCATCGAGCATACTGCTGGCTTGTTTACATTTTATCCAGTACTTCATCGTATAACTTCGGCTTTGTCATGTCTGCTGAATGAGTCTAACACATAAGACAGGAAAAAAACCTCTGGTACCCGGGGTAGAATTAGTCAGACTTCAATATCATTATAAACGCCTATGATCTGTATATTGAAAAGATCAAAAAATTTTATTACCACCTGAATCAATGTTCTTTTGTGGTCAAAAAACAACAAAAACTACTCAATAAATTTGAGCATTATTTTACTCACGTGCAGCCTGGCTACTCATGCTGAAATCCGTTGTCGAACAAAGCCTAAAACGTGGCGATCAGACACGGTACAAGGTACAAGTACACTAATGAAACCTTTACTTGTCGACACTCGATTGGACAACAATAGTTCCATCCTCATTCCCAGGTTCTCTTCCCTACCCGAGTTAAGCCTGGAACGAGGATGCGATTCTCCTCTCCAGGCGCGCTCGGGTATGAGCGGCTATGAGAATTAAATTCTTGGTCAAAAAATACTCTGCAAAGAACAGTCTTTCATTATTCTGTTAAATCATTTGCCTGAGTTCAAATTATTTTGAATTTGATTGTTTTATTCTCTCAGGATGCTGGCTCTAATCATTTGTCTTGTTCTTTTACTAACATTGACAGGATGAAAATGAGGGGAAGGGGGGGGGGGCAAAAGATAGCTCAATTTTGTAAGGTTGCCCAGCACATTTTTCTCACTATATCTCGTTAAAGAAAGATAACACAGATGTATTGCAAAGAGTTTTGTTGTCGTGAGAAAATACATCTCTGTATCTCAGAGTCTATATTCGTTGCTAAATCAAGATGCAGTCTGACATATGTTTATTCGGACAGTGTTCCTTTCTCCGACTCAGTCCTCTGGGCAATCCAAAAGTTCCTCTTCATTCACGTCATAGTCTACCATGGAACGCTCCAACATAAACCAGTGTCCCATCATTCCGACGTCTACCACGCGACTCCACAGACTTGACCATCGTGGCTGGACATACGTGCAGTGATTTTCGTACAAGTCGCAGCCAGCACTGAGAGGCTGCTCCAACACGATGGAGAAAAGTCCCAAACTCTGTCGCCTCAAACGTCCTTCACTGTGAAGTTTCAAAACACGCTGCACGCTACTACAAGACGTCGGGTTTCGTATCAAATCACTTAACTGAAGGAGTTTGTTTGCACTCTCCATGAGCGTATCGGTAAAAGACTGTTCGTCAGGATTCTTGTCATACACGTAACAAACAGTTCCAACTCCTGCAAAGGTCAGTGCACTCTTGAAAGGCTTCCCTTTAACATAAATGACCGATTCTTTGAATACGGTTTTGTAATCAAAGTAGATGTTATATGCTGATCTTCCTAGCTTTCTCTGCTTAAGGTTCTCAAACTGTGGCAAGAGTGTGTCATTGATTCGGTTGACCCTTCGCAAAAAACTCCTTACTCCAGCCGCCATGTTGGATTTCCAATCATCCTTGTGCGCATCCTCAGACGCTGGCCTATCGCGGGCGCTTGTTTTGTAGTACTCGCCAGCATGGTAAGATTTTTGAACGGTTCTTTCTAGGCTTTTACTTGCTGAAACAAGCGATTAATCCGTAATTTCTTTCCGTCATAACTTGATTTCTTGATTTACAGCCAAAAGCATCAAAACCAAGAGTTCACTGTGCCAGGAAAGTGGTTCATCCCAACTCAAGGAAAGCCAAACATCTAGCCAGAGAAGCAAGGAGAGATGATAAAATGAAAAGGTAACGTCTATTTGCAGTGAAAAACTTGTAGACAATACACAGCCTATCTTTTGTGGTTTTTAACAGTTGCATATGAGTTTCTGTTGCAGGAAGAAGGCAGAAAGAGATCAGCAGCTTGAAGCAACAGGTTACTGTATCATTTCTGTATCTTTGTTTATTGGTTCATTTCGAGTCCTACACACAACGTGTCAACTGATCGGCTTGCAGTCTTGTTATGGATAGGACAATCATCTGCTGGGGGGGGTGGGAAGGGTGAATTATAGCCACACCAAAAGGTTCCTTAGGGGGAGGGGAGGGTTGTTTGACTCCTTTGGATCACATGTTCTTGCTTCTCATCTTTCAGTTGGAGAAAAATTCCGCTGGTTCTATGAACACTTGCACTATGAGAAAACACAGTACACTCTTGATGAAGTGACCCAGTTAATAAAAGAGTAAGTTTCCAGGCTTGATAATGTAGAAATGTGTAGGTCATGTACGATGTAAATTTGATTTGTTGTCCTCAGATACCTCTGTCGCTTTGATGAGGAGCTCAAAGAAATACAGACACTCAATGACATCAAAGGTCGACGAGGAAGGCTCCATGCTGCCCGGGAAGATTCCATCAAGATGGTTTTAGAAAAGGAACAAGAATTATTCAGCACATGTGGAATTGGTTAGTAGAACAAGTGAAAACATTCTCCTTCAACAGCACACTCACTTGTATATTTGCTTGTCAGAACTTCCAGACTTGACATCACAGAAGAATGTGGAACTCTTCAAGTAAGTTTTACAAACTTCCACTGTTTGTGGTGTGCACATGCATACATACATACAGACATACAGACATACATACATACATACATACAGACATACATACATACATACATACATACATACATACATACATACATACATACATACATACATACATACATACATACATACATACATACATACATACATACATACATACATACATACATACATACATACATACATACATACATACATACATACAGACAGACAGACAGACAGACAGACAGACAGACAGACAGACAGACAGACAGACAGACAGACAGACAGACATACATACATACAGACAGACAGACAGACATACATACATACATACACATAATAACACAGACGTGATCATGTATATGTACCAAACCTCATATGGTCACTTACATAATCAGCTATATGGAAGGCTCTGTCTGAGAGAGGTTTGGTTATCAAGCCTTCACTTTAATAAAAGCTATAGGAAAACAAAACTTCCCCCCCCCCCACCCCCTAAAGATGGGTTCTCTCACAATAATAACTTTTTGTTGACATGATTGTTGTTGTTTTCAGGGATTGGAACTGTGATGCAAAGAGTCTGTCACAATTCAAGCTGCGCAAGTTCTCACAAACAACAAAGTCAGATATGTCACCGGACGAAAACTCCTGACATACACATGGCCTGCTAAGTTGTGAGTTCATGCTACAAGTCCTTGATTAGTAGGGAACATGTTCCCAGCTGTAAGAACCAAGACTTTAGTAAAATTGATTGATTAATTGAAGTCCAGGTTACAGAGATAAGGATCAACAGGAGTGCTATACAGATCCTAACCCAATTATCAATGCACCTCTAACCCAGATGCTAACCCAAAACAAATGCACAACCTTATGAAGTTAGGTACTGCACTGCATATGCCCAAATGAGATTTACCCTTCAGGGCATGTATTACCTAGACCTTACCTTAAACATAGGAACCTAATCCCAAGAAAGATTAATCTAAATCCAAGGGTTTTACAATTTGGATTAGGACTGGGTTAGTGTATGCTTTGAAGCAATGTGTACAACATGTACGCCAGTATAGCAAATTGAACTTTGTACTTCCCACATAAACAAGTGTCTGTCAAGTAAATCTCTGCACTGAACTTGGTTTTGTATCTATATAATTGAGTTACAACAATCATAGAATAAGTTATACAGTACACCAGTAAAATCTGCACTGCATTAATGTGCATGATTGTGAAAGTGGCTTTATTTAAGTATCCCTTCTGAACACTGTCAGACTGCAAGGCAAAATTCAAGTCATCACCAGCCACCTGTATGATCAGTGAACTCTGCATACATAAGATGCAAATGGAAACAAAGTATATTTCATTCAATAGAGGCAAAACAACAGATTGAAATAACTTTAATTTGGGATGGAATACATTTTTACATGATCTTGGTACTTCCTGGAATCATCTCTGGACCAGTCAAATACAGACTTCTTGCCAACTGCTGGCTTTAGGTTATGATAGACATATTGATATACAGACAGACTAGCCTCTTTTTGCTTACAAGTTAACACATCTGCTGTAACACCAGAGAAGATTGACACCAGGACAAGCTCATAAATACACTGTACATTCCATAACCAGGTTATAAATAAAAGATATAAATTAAACTACACAATGTACACACCAGCTTGGGCATCTTTTGCTACAGCTTTTGTATTGAGAGCCTTTTCTTTTAACATGTTTACAACTGTCTCCAGGTTCATTGCCATTTTGAGATCTCCTTGCACCGTCAATGCACCTTGAATGTAAGCGTTGAAAGCTGTAACCTGACCGTAGAAAATTCGGTGCATATCAGGTATACTCAGTGACAGCACTGCATCCGGGTTGTCTATTGGGTTATCAGATGTCGTAATTCTCCCAGTTCCATTCTTCAAGTCCACATACCAGGTTCCCCCTTTTTCACCCATAATATTGAACTGGAAAGTCCCTTGGACATTCTGTACCAGGTCCTCACTCATCACTCCACCAATCATCTTGAACAGCTCACTTGGAGTTAGGAGATTGGAACCAGGCTGTGCATGCTCTGTCAGGTTTGGTAGAGAGGAAACTTGGCCTTGAGCTAATCAAAGCAGAAAAAAATCACTCAGAATAAAATCAGAACCATTGTACAAATGGTTCAGCTATATTACAGAAGCATGATAAGAAACACTGATGATGCATGTAAATTGCTGATATATTGTTGTTGACTACATTGCTGTACCTGATATGTTGCCATGTCCACCTGAACCACTAGAAAACAATGTAGATAAAGCATGTGTGGCAGTTGCTGCAGCATCACTGGGACCTTTAAGTACACGGATGTCAGATCTGAAAATGAAACAGTTCAGCCAGTCAAACAATGCAGTGCAAGGGAACTGCTTGCTGTCTGTAGGGAAGCCTTGCTGGACTTAAGACTAAACACTTGACCATGTTTTAAACTGAAATGTGCCGTGGACATTCTGCAACAAATTTCAAACAGCACCATTGGTCTGGGGATATGTTGCACATCAGCTGAGTACCAAACTCTATGCATCTTTCAATATGACGTGCTGTGTAATTGATTATCGTATACACCAGAAATGCTGGCATTCTTACAGCTCAACTTTTTCCACTCGTACACCCCACTGGTGTGCAGTCAAGTTAATTGTATCCTGAAACAAACAGAAGACTTAAAAAGCTGAACAATAGCACACCCAGGGAACAAAATAATGTATACACAAACAACCAGACTAAACTCTGTGCTCACAATGGTATAGTGATCAACTCAAAAGCTTTTGCTCCTTTGACCGCTATGACTCACCTCCTAATAATATTGTAAAAGTCAAACTAATTCCTTTCTTTTTATGTCTTGCTACAAATAAATAGAGATTACTTCATGGAAAGTGCGCGCGTACGGTTTTTATTCACGAGTTGTGAAGTATCATAAAACAAACGAGCGAGGCTTTGCGAGCGAGTGAGTTTTATGATACGAAACAACGAGTGAATAAAAACTGTACAAAGCACTTTCCATGATGTTTTCTGTTTATTATATACATACTGAGACATTTATGATGGGACCGGGAAACCCTTTAAAAGTAGTGAAAAATCGTCGTTCGCAGCTTGTGATTGGACGAACGATTTTTTTCACGTGTGAAAAGCGTCGTTCGCGGCCTCTCATTGGCTAGAACTCATTTGCGTACGAAATTTTACAATATGGCTTTTTCGTGAGTATGTCTCAGTATGTATATAATAATATAATATACTGTACTTTTATAAGAGAAAGTGCAAATAATATGAACTTGAACTGTGTTACCTGTAAGTGCATGTTAATAATTTTGCGGTCCATCTGAATTATGATGGCTGTTTTGCCTTCCAGAACTCTGCAGAGTGTAACCTGGGCTAGCATGCGTAGAGAATGGTTCAAGTCTTGTACAGCAGTTTGAGAGAGTATAGCATCCTGCAACTTGAACTGAACATTTGCCCCAACAGACAGACCACCGCCATCTGTGCAATGAACCTGGAGACAAAAAAGTAGAACTGATATTAACCCACTCCAATATTTGTTTCTTGAAGTAATCAGTGTATATTCTAAAGTGGCTACAAGTCCCCACCTCTTGTGGCGGAACACTGAAAGCTTTGGAACGCATGTCCACTCTGCTCCACTTGTCCAGACAAGGGATCACAAATATGACACCTGAGAACCAATCAGCAAGTGAATTTGATACATGTACCTGAGAACCAATCAATGGTTTTATTCACACTACAAAACTTCAGAACATATTTGCAAGTAGCAAGACCAGGAGCAGTGACAGGATACGCTGTACAGTCCAAGGCTTGGCACCAGATGTCTTACCTGGTCCTTTCTGAGGCAACAGCCGACCAAGTCGGAATATCACAGCTCGCTCATAATCTTTGATAATCTTGAATGGAGGAGGAAAACAACAACAACAACATGATTTTAAGTTCTGAGAGTCGCAGAAAGGAGTCCCTTAGATAAACAACACAACGCAATTGACACATGCGGTGCAGCAACTTGTTGTCCCTGGGACAAATGGGCATGCGAGTTTGTATTTTTATTTTGAACAACTGAGAAAAATAGAACCCAAAAATGATACCTGGTACATGATACATCACGCTATGGAGATTAATTTTTTTACTAAAATTAAAAATGTTCTGAACACACTGTAAATACTACATCTACGTCTTTTTAAGTATTAAAATACCTCATTTACCTACAAACTGACAGTGACTATGCTAACAAAAAAGTAGATAAACAGTTTCTGCAGTACCTTAACAGAGAAAAACACCGAGATCGGGAACGTAAGGATCAGACAAAGGTAACACAATCCGGAAACCACATACTCCAAGATACTGCACTCCGTTGGTCGAGATCCGTCTACAGCAAACGAGAAATAAAAATTGAGCCACTAAAACATATGACTATTCAGCCAAACATGAAATAGTTATCTAACCAGATAGACGCTCCTCATCGCGGTATATTGTCACTTGATGCTGTGGCAAACGACTGTAAGTGAAGGCGCTCGCAAACTTCGCCATGTTTAACAAGTCAGCGGTATCTCGCTCAAATTTAGGCGCAGCGCAGGCAAGATGGCGGCCAGCCAGTGTGCACGATATATTCCGCGAGGATTTGCGACTTTAGCAGCCAGAACTAGCACTACAGGAAAACAGAGAAAGTACCAAGATAATGTGTATTTGTTAAATTATCGGCCTCCTCCATCTCATACGTATACAGACGCTCTTGCAGTGTTGAGAGCATATGCGATAAGCAATCTTGATGAAACAGTTGAGCTACATTTAAAACTTGACATGGGATCAAAGAAGGTAAAAGTACCAAAAGCAAGAATTGCTCTCGAACACGTTCATACCTGTAATTATAGCTTGCTTTGTTTTCTTCAGAGTAAGCTGAATGCTTTCCACGGTTTGCTGCTGCTCCCGAAACCTTACGGGAAGTTGAAGAGGGTGCTGGTCTTGGCTGAGGTAAGTAGGCAGTAGTAAATAAGTAAACCTTTATTTATCTACGGGGTCCTGTATCACAAATAAAGTGCTGTTCTGTATGAGAAGCGCTTTTTTAAGGGCTTCCGTGTCCCTGTAGATAAATGAGCATCCAGTAAATGCCTTATGTAGAGATACCGACCCCGGGGGGGGGGGGGGGGGGGGGGGGGGGGGACGGGGTGCACTCACACATATAAGCCATCACCCCCAAAGGGTATCATTTTCAGCATTTTAACCTGAAAGAGGGTATTAATTTTTTGGCCTTAATAAGTCACACTCCCATCCAAAATTTTCAGGAGTACCCCCCAGTTTTAGTTCACTTGTCTAACCTGCACCTCTCTCACTGCACCCCAAGCCCTATCACGGGGCCACCAGCCCTTGGCCCTACTTCAGAGCTGGGGAACTTTATCCAACATGAGGCGTGAGATGAGGCCGCTGGGAGATGAGGTGCTCGTGTGAGACTCCCACTTGGCAGTGTTGACAGACAACTCACTTACATGTACAGGCTCACAACCATTTTTATGTGTACAAATATTACAAAGTTTTATAATTGATATTTAAATGTGTCCTGTCTCCACACTACTGTATGCTCTCCACTGCAATTTTTCAGGGCCTGGCTGCTCATTCTGCAAGGGATGCTGGAGCTGATTTTGTTGGTGGAGATGAACTTATTGAGAAGGTGAAATGACTCCTACATGTACATCATTCACCAGAAAATGTGCTGCTTTATTCTTTAAGTTGTTCTAAATTCAGTACATGTTGATTAATCTATTAATAATGTGTTTGATAGTGCATGCTGCCTGCTGCCATGTAAGATTCGGTGTGCAGTGCATGTTAGTCAGTCTATTAATAATGTGTTTGACAGCGCATGCTGCCTGCTGCCATGTAAGATTCTAGTGTGCAGTAAATGTTGGTCATAATGAGCAATGTGTGATTGCAGATTGCAAAGAATGAAGTGGAGTTTGACCAATGCCTGTCCACAACTGATATGCTAGGAAGGATCAAACACCTGCAGAAATTGCTGAAGGAGAAGATGCCAAACGTAAGAAGAGGTTGGGACAAATTTAGTGCACCTGCAACTTCCGTTTTCTGTGCTTGTTATACAAACCATATGGCTACCTACAGTAGTAATATATAATACATGCTACTAACACCACTTTGTTTGTGTAATCTCAAGGTACAGCTACTGATGACTTGGTGCCAGCTATCAAAATGTACAAACATGGACAAATATACAAATGCGATAAAAATGGATACATTAACTGTGGCATTGGCAAGGTACTGTATGCTCATGTGGACATCTTTGAAGGGCCAAAAATTGGATATTTCTTTTCAGAAAGTAAAGTTCTTGGTAAAACTAGACATATTAGTTGAGCATTGCTGTTTACAGATTATAGACAACTCAAGCATGTTTTCAGTGTGCGTATTGTTTTGTTTTGTTTGCTTGTCCTGATTGTTTTGTTGACTTCTCTAAACTTGTTTTGTTTTTGTTGTCTTCAGTTGAGTTTTACTGATCTTGAGCTGAAGAACAATTCCTTGGCTCTGATGCAGGCAGTAAATTCTCACAGACTTACTAGCAAAGGTATGAGGGCTTTACAAAACATTTTATACTCATCCATGCAGATAATGACTGGACACAAAAGGTTATGTTTAGTGTTTTATTATATATTTCTTATTGGATTGTTTCCAGCCTTGTGGCAAGTGTCCTGGCACATTGTAAATGTGTTTACAACTTTGCAAGTAGAATGTGAATGATGCCTTTATCTGTCTTGTTGTAGGAAAATTCTTTGAAAGGATCTTGTTGTCATCTACCCGTGGGCCAGGTCTGCAACTTTTGCCCAGTGAACTGGGTCTCTGACGCATGCACCATCTAGTGGCAAATGCTGCTTCACTTAATCAAGTTTGTCGTGGACCGGCTGACCACCCCACGGTTGAAACATGCAAGTAAGATCAGCACAAAGCAAGGAAGAATATTTGTCCTACCGTTGCGTCAAGCTTCTGACACTTGATTGGCTCAGGAGTAGGAGCAGTCCTTGAGCTCCGGTCATGCTTGCGCAAAGCAGGAGACGAAAATATCCGCTCTGTTTTAGTTTTCACGAAAATAGAATAACGCGAGAGGTTTTATCCTTCCCAAAACTTGGCAAATATTTTTCAATAAATCATCACGTGACAGTAGGTGTACCGTTTTACTCCACGTTACTCGACATTCTATGTCCCAGGGATTTTGTGCGCGTCTACTCTACTTTGAACTACACTTGTTTTGTAGCAGATGAATCAATAAGTCATTCAGTTTTATATGTACTCTTACAAAGGTTGCGTTATTCACATAGCGGACGTAACAACTGCGGCACTTCTGTCTTCGTAAACTGATCTTTCAAATGGACTTGTCTGTGTGCGCAAATCTCGCCTTCGTCGAATATTTCTGATAAATGCCGTCTGAAATTCTCTCGGGTGGAAAAAGGTTCTTTGTTACAAAATGATGCCGAGGCTACAGTGGTGGGAGAGAACATCTGTGGGAGGGGAGGGGAGGGGAGGGTCCGCTACTGCAACATGTTGCTGTGTTGTTTTACTTGGATATCAAGAAATGCCTGTCAATCGACTGATTTGTTTGCAATTCTGTCTAATAGCATTGAGGGACGGGCTTGCTTGCGCTTCTTTTTTGTCCGGGGAAAAGATATTCTAAAACCCGGTGAGCCATAATCATTCGACCATTTTTGATCGAACCTGTTAAACTAACACCTGTTGCGTTTCTTGACGTTTTCATTTGAACTTAATGAGAGTACCTGGTGTGGCACCTGTTAAAAAAAGCAAGGGCGCGCTAACGAGGAAGTAACGGCACGTGGCTTTAAAACTGCTCCAGCCAGTGCATCAGATCGGACACGCGGCCATTATCATGACTGGTCTCTTCAATACTTTCCTGTTGCTCGTGTGCGTAGCTCTCTGTTGCGCGACACCAGAAAAGAGAAACAGGAATGAAAAGGCCGGCGCAAAGCTACACACGAAAGAAAATGCGGACGATGATGCGAAAGTAGAAGTATTGGAGGAAGGAAAATCAGAGCATGTCACAAAGCACAAGAAAGATGAGGAAGACCACGATGAAGACGACGAGGATGACGAGGAGGAAGACGAAGAGGAAGAAGATGAAGAGGAAGAAGAGGACCCCAATGCACAAATAAGCACTGAAGAATTGTACATACCTAAGGTTTGTAATAACAAGACACGTTCAGGAGACTTGGTTGTACTGCACTACACCGGCTGGCTGGACGACGAAGATAAAGAAATCTTTGACACGACGATCGACCCGATGAAAGGCTACGTTCCGTTTGAGTTCTTGTTGGGAACTGGAACAGTAATCAAGGGTTTCGAGCGTGGAGTGGCCGGGATGTGCAAAGGCCAGAAAAGAAGAATTGTCATCCCTCCCGCCCTGGGGTACGGCAAAAAGGGAACAGACGATGTTCCAGGCAAGTCACTCCCTGCTGTACAAACTGTTTATTATCTTGACTTCCGCTTTCCTGTCTTTTGTTTTTGTTTTGTTAATCAAATATTTTTGTAGTTTTATATGTATTTTTACCATTGTTTTGTCGAACTCGCTTAACGCCGTTTTATCAGCATTGCTCATTTTGTAGTTGTGATCTTTTAACGAAATAAGTTCTTCTTTCCTGAATAGCTGCATCTACATAGAAATTTCTAAAAATATAGTTTATTTGGCGAAGCAAGGCCCTCGTATCAAAAGGCGCTTTACCTATAAACAAATTATTGATGACATGAATGTTTTTCAACACGAAGCTGATCCTCATTGGCCAAAACACACAGCAGTCAGTTCATTAAAGATTAATCGCGCATCCGGCCGGGTTCTCCTGAAGAAAACGTTTATATTGTTGTGGATAAATTTTACGGCGCAATAGTGGTTTAAGCTCCGACGAATCAGTTTAAACAACTGTTTTCAGCGTAAAGATTATCCACATCAGACTAACGCAAACTAAAACTAGTTCTTGTAAGGCCTAGCATCTCATGCGTGTTATGAAATCAGCGTTCTGAATTCGCGTTTTGCAGGCAACAGCACGATAACGTATGAAGTGGAGGTGATGGACATCCGGGACCCACCACACCACGCTGACACGTTCTCTCACATCGACTCGAATGGCGATAAACAACTGACGCGCGCAGAGGTGTCGGCTTACATGAAGTCTCACGCGAAGGCCCAGTACGCGCCCGTGCACGACAAGCGGTGGAAGAAACAGCACAAGCGTCACGTGGAGAGCATCTTTGATCACGAGGACACAGATGAGGACGGATTCATCTCACACGAGGAGTTCTCTGGACCAAAACTCCAATATCATGATGAATTCTAACGCCCAACACTCTTTCCGTGCGTTAAATAGATCCAGGCCCTTGTGTGCCTCATGGATTTGACTTTCTGGGCTTTCAACATTATAGTGTAAAACGGGCGCCCGATGACTTCCAAATGGCAGCGTTAAACCATGTACGACTCAAACGTTGGCATTTTATAATATCAAAGAAAATAATTGTTTAAAAATAGACGTCGGAATGTTGTTCTCTTATTTATTTACTTATTTATTTATTTTTTTTTTTTTTGATTCAGGTTTACTTTCGTCCTTTGTATTAACCCGAAATGACATACAGATTAAATTTTGTGAACATCAGTGATCGTTTTCATGTGCTTACTTTCTGAGTGTCTAGACAGGCTTAAGGTATCAGGATACCCTCGCGAACGACATGCGTTCAAACCCATTTTTCGCGCTAGCGTTACATTTAACTAATAATAAAGTATATATTTTCTGAAAGCTCAACAATCACAGATTTAGGTTAAAGCTTTATATTTTTTGAATTTGCTAAAGAAAGAAAGTTATCAGCTTCCATGTGAATTTTGACCTTGCCTCATTAAAATAGCCTAATGTCACTCGGATTTTACCCGATTTGATTATTTATTGTTTCAGCCTACTGTTGACACAGTGAAGAAAAAAAGAGTGTCTCCGAATTTTGATATCTTGTCCATATACAAAGTTATTGACTTTTAAAGTTGGCCGATCATATTTATAGCTACGCGCAAGACAAAAGCGGACATATCTTTCGAACGAAAAAAAAAAAGAAATAAAATCAGAGACACCTTTTTGTAGCTTTGATATTGATTCACATATTTGCCAAGTTTCAAGCCAATCGATTAAAATCCATTGAAATGCAGGTTTCCGAAAGAAACACTTTTCGCGTTTTAAAAACACCGAGAAAAACACATTTAAAGATTCTGACCAGGGAGCCGGAAACCTGTCTACATAATCGCTTCATCTGTCAGCAATCTGTCAAAACACAGCAGTTTAATAGTGCTTTCGCATAGAGACTTCCAGGCATCTTGTAGGTTATTGAAACACGCAGCACAAAAGACCGCCGTGTATAACTACGGACATCAACGCTTCGTTCGGGTAAGTTTCGCAACATCTATTTTCCCTTCACAGTTGCACTCACCACTCAACACCAATTCAACCTTTTGCAGCCACAGCTGGAATTCGGAATGAGCTCAAGAAAACGACAAACTCGTTCTAAAAAGAGAGCTGCGAAAAGCAGGAGTGCTCTTGAGCCACCACCATGCATATAAATCGGCATTGTGCAATGTTTTGCATGACTGACGCGCAAGCCGCATGCTGCGCAGTTACGGGTGATACTAACGATCTGTTGACAGGTAGTTTTGGGTGAGAAAGAGAAAGATAAAATCCTTTCGTTTAAATATCTCGGGGGAAAAAATAGGTATCCAAATTTTGTTTTCAGAAACACAAGGTAAAACGTGTAGTAATTTCGTTAAGCCAAAAAAATTTTTTTCGAATTTGGCAAAGTCCGGAGGGTATCCTGATACCTTAAGGGGTGGAGGAGTCAGGTCGTATTGCTCTTGAAACAAGATGTCGGAGATTACGCAAATGTATATCGTGAGAAGAGTGGATTAGTAAGATAAATTGCCAGCGAGCGGAAAGATAAATGAGTTTAGCGAGTGACAGGTTGAGAGGGATTAAATTTTGGTAAGTGATATGATTGAACTTAGCATTGTGTATGCAACTGAAGTATTTAGTGTGAGTAAATCTGCGAGAGAGTGCGAAGCTTCATTAAAACTGTGAAAAGACAGCCTTGCTGATTGCTCGATTTTGTCGTCGATACTTGTGGAGGCGAATTCACGACAAAGATTGGGGAGTTTAAATCTTAATACTAAACAATACTGGATGGTCCGCGAGATTAAAGGCTCATATTGTAGCGAGTCCCGGGCTGGTAACCATCTGAGAACTTACGGCCAGTCAGCGCCCTCGCCTTACCTACGTTAGCGGCTCGTTTCCGGGGCAACAGGCTCTCTTCCCACGTGTATGATCATACAATGCCTTGGCAACCAACTGCGAGCGTGGAATGATCGAACTGGGGCAAGTCAAGACCTGGCACAATTCTCTGACAGAGCTGCAATTGTCCGGTAAGCTGTCGTGTTGTCTTTGTCCCTTAAACAGCTACTGCTGGCTATTGTGTCTAGAGCAACTGTTTAACAGATGTATACCACACTTTTAAGAATTGATTGCTTGGTAGCTCTGAACTGAGTTATGGTGCAGTGTTCTGTCATATGCCTGCCGTAGAAAAGTCTGCACCTCAAACACAGGTAATAGGAATAGAGTTCATCAGTTGTACAGTGACAATTTGTCGCACCAAGGAAGCCGCTTGAATAAACAGAACGCATGTTCGATCAGTCGGGCAGCTTCGTGAAGCAATGTAACTTACTGTACAAAGAAGAGACTAAAGCAAATATGAACACACGGCGGACTCAAACAGGACTGTTAGTGTCTTGGTCGCTTTTCAGTTCACTCTTGTCTGATGGACGTCAGATTTTTTTGTTTCTTCCTCTTTAGTGACGAGCTTTGCGTTCTTTACACTAATCAAACTAAACTATGTGCACCTTAAACAGATGGTAGCAAAGTCATTACTTTTCTATTCCAAGCTGACAACAACTTGTTAGAAGCGATTGCTTTTAATACCTGTGTTGTGTTTTTAATCCTGCTCTGACTGAATGATTGTGGCAAGTATGTTTGTTTAAGAGGTGGGGAGGTCGTCAATGTTTGTTCTGAAAGACAATTCGCTTATATTTTGAATAATAGCATGAAGTAAATTATTTCTGGGGTAGCAAACATTTTTCTATTGAACACCCACACAGATCCGTAAACGGCTGTTTTTACGGCAAAATTCGTATTAATGTTTCAACTAGACTGGCGTTGCCAGTGAGCTCGTGGCGTGAGTTGTGTCGAGACCAGGGACAAGAGCGGAACTTCCAAGAGAGACTTCCAGTTTCTCACCAGAAAAATATCACACAGTATAGAGAACTTGGCTTTTGACATCTTGCTCAAATGAAACCTGATTAAACTATAAATTATCATTACAACACTCATACACTTGCTTCTTAAAGGTTGAGCGACTCTGCATTTTGAGCTTTGGAGTGAAAAGTTAGCCAGCAAGAAAAGAGTAATGCGTGACTTATCTTTTCATGCACAGTCGATTTTGACAGTTTGACTTTGAAGACTTATTTGTAATCAGAGGCCACGATCAGCTAGCCTTCCCTTCAATACTTATGTTTTTTTTTACTGAATGCGTTTCTTCTATGAGGTTTTCGAGTATTCGCGCTCTGTAACAAATATAAATTGAAAGCGAGGAATGTAACATGAGACTTGTTTACAATATTATTGCGGTTTTGTTCACAGCGTGTTCAGTCATTTGTGACTAACAAACTCAATGTTCAGGACTATTTCGGTGTATTTGCTTGCGGCTGCGGCGAGCTTAAAAACGGAGTTTGTTTGTTTTCGTTTTTGACTCACGGATATGCGTAGCATAGCATAGCATATCCGTGTCTACAATCTGTGCTCACTCACTCGGTGTGTTCACTCAACATGGTGGTGGACGGCTGAATGTTTGTCAAGTTAGATCAGTTCTATTCTGCATTGAGCTGCCGCCAAGTTTAACTTCACAGTCCAACGGCCCCCGAGATTTCACCTGAAAATTACAAAATAGCGTGTGGGTATGTGTTTGCGTCTCTTCTATTTAAAGAAGAACATAAGTACGCTGCCACAAAAGACCCATAAAATAAGAGAGTATTAACTTCTCTATGCCATCAACTGAAGTTGCACAGAAAATATCTGTAAAAATGACTAACAAATGAGTAGAAAGTTTATTTTATTAGTAGCTAATAAATTTTCTGTTGTGAAACAGTGTGCAGGTTATGTTCTCTTTACTTGGAATCTGTTTCTGTTCTTTGTTCACCTGGACCTTCACACAAGGTACGTCATGTTCGGCTGATATATTGGTTGCCGGGTTAGCGCTTTGTCTTATTGGCCTTTTATTTAGGTGCCCAGGTTGACATCAGGCTGCGGAATGGCTCGGTCCCTTATGCAGGCCGAGTTGAAATACTGCATGATGGAGTCTGGGGCAGGCTTTGTGAAAGCAACTGGGATCTCAAGATTGGTCACGTGATTTGTCGGCAGCTTGGTTACAAAGCAGCTCTATCAGTGCCGTGTTGCATGGCTTTTGGGGTTGCCTCAGGCCCCTTGTGGCTGGACGGAATACGCTGCATTGGAAATGAGAGTAGTGTTGCCAACTGTTCACACAGCGCTTGGGGAGTGAAGAGCTGTTTATATCATGCAGATGCTAGTGTTGTATGCAAGGGAACAAACGTCAGCACCAACAGTAAGTGAAGAGCTCTTCATATAATCCAAATGCCAGTGTTGTGCTGGGAAACAGACGTCAGCACCAACAGTAAGTGCTACCAGATCATCATAGTGGTTTTGATGAAGAGTGACGTAAGCTTTGTCAGGGGAACTCTATCGGACAATTTCCATTGTATACTAAAACCCTTAATATCAGGCAAATTCAGCAGAGGTGAAACCATTCCTGTTTACTGATAAAGTGATGTAGCAGTATTGTGTATTGATTGTTGCTTTGCTCCCTAGTAACTCAAGTTCGTCTTACGGGAGCATCAGTCTCTTACGCTGGCCGAGTTGAGGTTCTCTACGCCGGGATCTGGGGAGACGTCAGTATGTATAACTGGGGTATTGATGATGGTCACGTGGTATGCAGATGGCTTGGTTACACAGCGGGTGCGCTGACCGTAGTATACAGGAGTAAAGAAGTGTTTATTGCGGGCTCCTCGGATAACGGCGTCACGTGGTTAGATGACGTACAGTGTCGGGGTGATGAAAGCTTGCTGGAGCAATGTGACTACACATTAGAAACCTACAAATGGACTTACGGCTTCAATGCAGGCGTAGTATGCGACGCGGGCAACAGCACAGGTTTGTACTCAAGTTTCGTAATGCGGTTTATAATGTTCCCTTGGCGTTCACTCGCACTGCTGATTAGTCTAACCAAACTCAGATCAATTTAGATTGGTTGAAAGTGTTTCTTACAGCCTCTGTGATTGGCGATGTAATAACTTTGGTTTTGTTTTGAGAAAATCACCTAAACCCGCTCTGTTATTGGTGATAGCCTTTTGCAGTTGATAATGAGCATACACTTGGTCTTACTGATTCTTCACAAAAAGTCCTAATCATTTCAAACAATCTAAACTTACCCCCTCAGCGAAGAAAGCATTTTTGCTCGTATAATTCGTGTAATAACAAGTCCTAGCAGTACTGTAAAAATGCAACTGTTATTTAAGAAATTGTTAGATTTTCTGCCTTGTAGAAATGTCATTACACATAAAGAAGTATAAAGTATTAATATAATCTTATCATTTCTATGTTTTAATTCCTTTTCTTCATCTTAAACTTCTTTTACGAATGGGCCTTTCTCATTCAGCTCTCTCACTTGTTAAACTTCTTCCATTTTTCTTGGCAGATTTGGAAATTCGCTTGAACGGTGATGTGCGGCACGCGGGCCGTGTGGAAGTAAACTTGGCCGGAGTCTGGGGAACTGTCAGAGCAAGAGACTGGGACTTGAAAGATGCTCACGTGGTTTGCAGGCAACTTGGTTACCAGTCTGCTGAGCTGGCTGTGTCGAGCGCGACATTTGTTTTCAACAAAAGATACAGCAAGGCTCAGTGGATGAAGCGCGTCTCCTGCATAGGAAACGAAACTTCTCTCTCCAAGTGTCCGCATAACATAACGTTTCGGGCCGGAAGGAATCCCGATGCTGGAGTGGTGTGTGAACAAAACAATTCAGGTAACTTTCTTTAAATTAAAGGCACACTGAACAAGCTTTCTTGAGAACAACTTATGTCACGCACAAGGTCCAAACAACTTTGATACTAATACAAAGGTGAAACTCTTTGTAGCTGAGCAGCAAGTGGAATATCATGCACCCGATAATAAATTGACACTCCCGCATCAACATTTCAGCCATTTGACGTGTCTTTTTGTCCTTATGATTATTGATTTGTTTCACAGAGCCACAACTCAGGCTACGAGGCAGTAAGCTAGGGTTTGTGGGCAGAATAGAGGTGTTGTACGGAGGTCTTTGGGGATCTATTCACAACAGTGGATGGGACATTCGGGATGCAAATGTCTCATGTCGGGAGCTTGGATACGAAGGTGCTCTGATGGCTCTCAGGTTCGGATCTGACGCGTTTGGAGAAGGCCTGGGTCCAGTATGGTTATCAGATGTGCACTGCGAGGGTGAAGAGTCATCTATTGCGAACTGCTCTTTCTCAAGGCTGTCTGGAGCTTACTTTCTTCATGACAGCGATGCCGCAGTGGTCTGTAAGAGCAGTGACGGCGACAGTCTCAGTAAGTGAGCCTCACGGCGTTCTGAGGTAAACTTGAATTGAAATCTCACGTGAGACTTTTCTCGCAGATAAAACACAAGTGCGCGTGCGTATAAATGGAACAGTTCCACACGCAGGACGAGTAGAAATACTCTTCTTGGGGGTCTGGGGTACAATCTCTGGCAGCAATTGGAGTGACGCTGATGGTGACGTGGTCTGTCGACAACTTGGTTACGTCAGAGCTATTGCCGCCCTCAAGTTTGGCGCTTTTGGTCCAGGCGCGGGGCCTGAGTGGCTTGAAGATGTCGGATGCCATGGTAACGAGGCAAGGTTGGCACAGTGTCCGCATAGTGATTGGTTGTCTTCACCTGGTCATGACGAGGACGCATGTGTAGTGTGCGAGACATCAGATTCAATACTGCAAAGTAAGAGAGTTAATGTTCTGTCCTACAAAGGATTTCTGTAAATATAAAGTGGCTAATTTATTGGAAGTTTACACTTAGATTTGCTGCATGCATTACTAGCCAGTAAACACGAGTGTGCCGGCTTGATGTAGTACAAGCGTCAGCTTACATATCAAGATGCCAGCTCTTTGTTCAGTTGTGTAATTATAGTTGGCCGCTATGGTGTATATACAACATATTAAGACGATATTTCCTTTTTACGTCAGACTACATATCAAGATGCCAGCTCTTTGTTTTAGTTGTGGAATTATAGTTGGCCGCTATGGTGTATATACAACATATCAAGACGATATTTCCTTTTTACGTCAGACTACATATCAAGATGCCAGCTCTTTGTTTTAGTTGTGTAATTATAGTTGGCCGCTATGGTGTATATACAACATATCAAGACGATATTTCCTTTTTACGTCAGACTACATATCAAGATGCCAGCTCTTTGTTTAGTTGTGTAATTATAGATGGCCGCTGTGGTGTATATATAACTACATATCAAGACGATATTTCCTTTTCACGGGTCAGATTTCCAAGTCCGACTAACAGGTGGTTCCGCGCCAAACGCCGGCCGTGTGGAGGTGCGATACTTGGGAGTCTGGGGCAGCATCGTGCACGTGCTTAGCTTGCACAAGTTTGGCGCTGTGGTGTGTAGGCAGCTGGGCTACACACGTGTGTCGAAAGTGTTACGAGACGCGGCCTTCTTATATGGCAGGGGAATTGGGCCTGTATGGATGACGCATGTGCAGTGTGAAGGCAACGAGACGAGTGTTGGGGACTGTTTGTACGAAAGAGCATTCCACAACAGGATTCCTGAAGTTGCTATTATTTGTCATCACAATGGTAAGACAACAAAATACTAGGCTAAGTGCTGCACCGAGATCTAACTCGTTTCGTGTAAACGGCTCAGTCTGAACTTTATTGACGTACTGGTGCCTGAAAATTTAGAGGTTACCGGTGAGAGAAGTTCTATACCGCACTGAAACGAATTTTGAAAGGAGTACCGTGCATGCCATTATTGTAGCGCGTGTAAATTTTGTTCGCATCATGTTTATTTCCTGCATGTCTTTCCTTCTTGAAAGACATAGACCAGCAAGACACGAGTGTTTTTGCTTTTGAAGAAAACTCAATGCTTGGTTGTATGTTGTCTCCCAGTACGGACCACTGCATCACCTGATAACACTACAATTTCTACCAACAAGAATCGGCAACCATCAGCAGGTACTATCAACTTTAAGTCAACTTTTTTTTTTTTTTTTTTGTCAGGTATTGCTCCACCGCGTCAGTCATTAGATCTTTGTAAATAGTATCGAACAATAAAATACTGATGCTGAACTAAAAGCACAGTGTCCTTCTTTACTGAAATTGGACTTCAGGTTTGCGTGGCAGTATTTTGAATAACTCTGCTAAAGTTACTTGTCTGTTACTGCTGTCCAGGTATTCAGAGTTCCGCATCGATCCGTTACATTGTGATCAGTTTGTCAGCGTCAGCAGCAGTTCTACTACTTGTTATTTTATTGTCCTGTTACTTTCGACGCCGCAAACAAAAGCGAGGTACATATGACCCAAGGAGAGAGCTGGAGCTTGCGCCCAATGATAACAATGTAAGTACTATCAACTTCATTCCTGTCGGGTTATTGAATCAACGGCGTCTGACTAAACGAAACCATCCTTCTTTGCCTTAACAGGTAGAAGAGGCCCCTTATTCATTCGACAACTCAGCACTTGAGATTGGAGACAGTAATTTTACATCTTCTACACACGCGTGTAGTCCAAGAAAAAGGACTTCACTTGATAACGGAGAGGAAAAGTCGACGACGAGTGTGACAAGTGAATAGACAAGGGTCGGGTGGCTTAGTAAGACAAGTAAATAGCCGGTGAGGGGGAGGGGGAGGGGGTGTCGAGTGGTTTATTGTGTTCTCTGAGAGTGTGTTTTCGAGTTAGAAGGTGTAGAAGAGCGATTACCACTCATGGCTGGAAGACGCCAGGACTGAGCAAATGAGAGGTAAACTAAAGTAAAAACCCCTTACAATTATCAAAATACTTTATGAATAAAGTTCTGTTTATACCAACTGTAGTTGTCCCACCCCAACCCCTAATTACTATACCACCTGCCCAGCACTATTTTGGTCATGAGTGCATACATAAATTATCGTAATCGCCATAAATAATTATATTTTTATGTTTACATTTTCAAAATTCTACCGAAGGACAGACAGTGGGTGAGATGGAGACTTTAAAGCGTTGCTCACAAGTTTTCTCATTTGTAGTGAGAACGTCACGGAGGGCACCTTGATCGATGCCATTGTAAAATTGTCTGATATTTGACCTCCAACTTAAGGCGTCAATCAAATGCACTCGGTTGCCTTGGAAACCCATTCTGCGGATGTTGTCCACTAACGCATCGATTGCGTTTAGATTTGTTTTCCATACAGTGTTGCTTTATTCGCCTTATTGTGCTGGCGGTGAACATAATGACTGATTCTAAGGTAAGAATTGCGGTTGCATGTCTTTACGAGACCCGGCTGTTTTACTCCCGTGGGAGTTAGGGTTAGGTTGCGTGGTTTGCAAGTCATGGCGGACGCATAATCGAATTTCCTTGTGTTGTTTAAATTGCTTACAGGACCCTGATGATTCCTTTACCAACAACGAACAGCGAGAAGAAGAAAAAGAAAACAACGCCGCTACATCAGGTTAGGATTTTTGTCGCTATAATTAAGCCGACAAGCTTTACTGTTTATTTGATCTAAAGATACACGGATCAGACATCGAATATTTATCTGACTGAAGCAAATTGCCGTATCAAGTTCGCAGCTCACGAGAAGATAGTTCCGAAAACCTCGAGTTTATCCTGTCTCAGAAAACTCGCGCATCCCATGTGACTTCACAAACAAGTTCGTGACTATAAAGATGTCTCCTGCGGTATTCAATTCGGTTGTGATCACGGGGGGAGAGAGTTTTATTATTTATTCCAAACGCATATTTTTCTTTGCGGTTCGGCCGTTACATCCACACGTAAAACAGTGAAGACGGAACCGAAAACGCTCTTCAAAGTGGAAAATTTTCGATAACTCAGTTTCCATACCGACTCGTGTGGACACCCGAAACGGAACTATTCGAAAACGCGAATGGCTCGGCGATCGCGTGATTCGAAATCGCTGCCAAGTGTGGACAGAAAAAGATTTGAAAACGGAGCCAAAGAAGACGGATACGTGCGGGCCTTATTATACTGGTGTCCGTCTTGAGAGACTTTTACTTTATCATGTGACCAAACAAGTAAATGACGGAAAAAATATACATAATTATTACCGTAACTTGTAAAGGATAAACAAAACACAAACTGTGAAGAACATTAGCCATGACATTTGTATAAATTGCCCTACAGAGTTCTCATGCTTTTGATTGGACTGTGTAGGAATTGCATTCACGTAGACCTGGACCCAGGCGGCCACATTCTCTGTCTTCTTGTTAAAGTTTTGAATATGTACAATTTTCAGATGATAATGAGAAAAATGCTGAAACTCAGGAAAGTACAGACTGTTGTGAGGAGGAAAAACTATCAGACACGGAACAGAGGAGCATTAGGCCATCAACCAGTGTGGATAAACGAAAGCAACAAATGCTTGCAGAACTCTTCCGTCTAAGAAAGCAAATGAAGGACACAAAGCAGTCAATTGTGAGACCCACTGTGTAAGGATTCTGTACTATAAAGGAAAACAAGAGAGTGTAACAAGACAACAGTGGGATGGGGAAAAAGATGAGGGGAATGGTGTCAACAGTTTTCTCCAGAATAATATGATAGCTGCTCCGAAACTAGTGTTAAACTACCCCTAAACACGTGTGCTGCTTTGCTGTGAGAATTTCTAGCTGGGTGCCATTGATGCGATTTAGGGTTAGGGGTGGGTGACGCACAAAAAGAGGGGTTTGCGCATGACCGTTTTTGAGGAACCAAGCCATATTAAATGTCTTTACGTTGCATGGAAACTTCCCGAGTTCCCCTCTAAAGGCAGACTTAGGTTAATTAGGCTTAGTTTCAGGGTTAGCTGGTTAATATAGTTAGGATTAGTTGTTTTGATGTCTAACCCTCCTAAATTTAGCTCTGTCGGTTTCTTTTATCTCATTCCCCATTCCCCATTTCTCGTTTTAATAACGTCCCCTAAGTTTCGCACTAGTTACATTGTATGACATTAATTATTATAATTGTTCTGCTTCACAGCGAACCCTACACGCCTGACATATTCAATGACCTGTCACCGTATTACAATGCATTTATGATTGATTACACAATCCATGAACTACAACAGGTATTACTGGTTAGCATCATTAGTTACGTGTGTAGCAAAGGTCAGTTTTAATGTTCAATAACAGTAGTGGCCGGAGGTGAATCAGTTAAATAATTATGCTGCTTTAATAATGAAATGGCTGATAAGTAAGGCAAGCTGGTAAATAGTTGTCTGTGTAAAGAAAATAGTTTTGCAAATTTAAAATTTGCCATTCAAGACAAAACAGCCCAACAATTCCTTAGAACTGGTTTAAATGTCCAAATGCGCATGGCCGGTTTGCTCCGAGGGAGCATGGCGCTATTTTACCTGATTGTTACGTAACGTTTACCAACAGGACACAAGACCACGGACAACGGGTTATGGCAGACGGGCAACGGCTCTTGGAGTAGTTGGTAAAGTGCCCACGTTATAAAATGTCACATATTCACCGATAAAACTCCTTTTATATCACATGGAAGCTATCCAGCACTGTATGCATGTCATTGCTTGAGTAATATGTCACTGTTTCTAACAGTGTTGCAAAGATTACGTATGTTCTGTGCTTGTTGTTTGTTTGTTTGTTTGTTTGTTTGTCTGTTGTTGGTCTGCTATTTTGTTGCATAGTTGCTTTTCCCACAAAACAGCACTGTTTCTCTGTAAATATATTTCAGATCCTCAGATATCCTTGAAGATGGACAGGTATGTACAATAGACTTGTCCTTATGTTCTGCTTGCCTATTTGTTGTGTACAATGTTAAATTTACTCTTATAATCGTCTTCTTTCAGCTTTCCGGGACCTCTTCAGCCATCGCGTGTCCCAGGCACTCTTTTCAAATCGAAACCATGGTACGGTTTCTTATGTGTTGCTCTTTAAGTTGACTAATGCTTCAACTCTTAGTTGTTATTTTTGAACAGTTTGATGTTTTCATAAATACATTTCCAGATTTTAGCAGTGTTTCTTTGCTCTGGGCTGTAACAATACGCAGGAACTCTTGTGAGTTGAAGAAAAACTCCACAATACGCACATTACACATACTCACTTTTAGGAGAATTCTGGTCCAATACGCACTGTACTACTGGTCTCATTAGTCCGACATATTTGATGTTGTTGTTGCAGGAACAAGAGCACACCAAGGAACCTGCCTCCAATTCCTATGCCATGTGTGCCAAAGTTCTATCAAAGTCAATACCAGGCAAACAAAATGGACTACAATCAACTGACAGCATTCAGGTAACTCATGGACAGTGCCAAACTTTGAGAAACGGATGTGGTTTTACAGACAGAACGTTACTTGGTCCGTGTACTAGTCCTGACTGATGGTTTCTCAACACCCCAAACTATATTCTGCTTTTTTCCCTCATTAGTTCTCTTCGCTGACTTATTGCTGGATTTTAAGGTTGATGTAAAAGAACGTGTTCTCTTCGCTGACTTAGTTCATTGATTTCAGGGTTGACGTAAAAAACGTGTTCCAGAAACTCGCACAACGCCGACAAGAGCTCGATTATGACAAAACCGTGAAGGCCTGGGATCAAATGAGCCTGAGTGAGCTGAAAGTCCTCCCCGTGCAGTCCAGACGTCACATGAACCGGACCATCATGTCGTACCTCGGCACGTCACCAGGCTCCAACCGGGCGCTGAGGCCGCTCACTAAAGAAATTTTAGCCGACCCAAACTAATTTTATATTTAAAATATCAGTCGTGTATTTTGTACCCAACACGCCAAACGAACTTTGAGTGCCATGAGATGCTAATTCAACAAATATCAACAGTGATCCACTGCAAGAACGATTCATGTGGAGTGCCTTAAGTAACTTGTTATGTAATTAAATTAGTAGTGTTAAAACAAGTAGCGTTTCTACTTCACGCATTTCAGTCTTATACAAATTTCATTTGTTCACGTTGCATTTTTCGCAGAACAGCTCTCCATTCGAGGAACGCGTGAGAATTAAACGTTTAATTTCATTGGATCCGTTGCTGACTGGTTTTACAGTGCTCCGCAAAAAGCCCGTTTGTTAAGATTTTTTATCCGTTGTGTGATTTTCGCAGTAGTTTCTGTCTGTCCGATGCACTTTCTCGTTTGTATTAACACTTTGACATTTTTTTGTTTGTTTGGTTTTGGTCAGTTTACTGTGCTTAGAATTGGGGCAGCAAAATTGGGTGAGGTCAAACTATAAACTCAGACACTTGCTGTGTGTCAAAACTGGCACGCACATGAGAATATGCGATTTCAGTTAATCCTATTCACGCAATCAAAGCAAAAAAAGAATATTAAACAACAACTTAGTCGCGACTTCTTTCAGCTTATTTGAACTGACACGGACATCTCCATTTCATTGAGGCAATCATCACGAAAGTGAAGCAATCAGCGACTGATTGAGGTAAGTTGAGCTCTGTAAACTAGATTTGGTTTGTACTGGGACTAAACCCCGGGGGCTTTGCAGTAATGCACAATTTTGACGTTGCAGCTATGATCGGTACCCCGCTTTCTAACTAATAATATCTGGCAAGAGCAATCTCCTCGCTCCCTTTTAGCCTGTTGGTTACCAATTTAATTCGACCTTTTGCTAGCATTGCTGTGAAAACTATTGATCTGTATCAGCCGCTTATGTGTTAATGACTATACCGTCTTTTCATGACGGTGCGCCTTACAGATTCACTTCCGCCGTTGACGAGATTTAGCAAGAAAACAACGCATAGTTCACCAGGTAAGAAAACAAAAACAATAGACGACCATCTCCAGTGTACCACCTTGTAATAAGGATTTCTCTGCAAATATTCATCGGTTTGGGGTTTAAATTAAGAAACACTGTGTCAGTACTTGGAGTGTTCACCGCTGCGTGTTGGGGCGTGACGTCACGGCCGATCGGATTTGTATGTGAGTTTATTCAAACCACGTTTTTACGCAAGGTTTCGGGATAATCATTTTACCGATATTGTATATGCAAAATCTCTTCCAAACTTGACTCTGCGCGTTAGAACATGACTTGAACTATAGTCTCGTAACAAATCGTTTTATATTATACGCCGATCGGCCATGACGTCACGCTCCTGTACAGTTCATGGCTTTGTGTTTTACCACCGGTGCGCATGCACAAGCCGAGAAAATGTTTGCGTCCATTGTTTACTTAATGTGTATGCAAATCTGTAGGTTACTGTAATACCGCAGGTCGCCAGGCTTTGTGATCACCATAGAAACTGCGGGTTGCTTTCGTGTGAGTTGAGTGAGTAGAAGACAGGAATCTGTGGGCAGGTAAGAGTTGGTTGGTTGCCGCATTTTGAGGCCTCTAGTAACTCAATAAACTGCAATGCTGGCTCATGATGTTTTCACAACAATAAACGACATAGAACAATACAAGCACACTTTATTCTCTCAAAACGATACTCAGGTCCCACACAACGTTATGTTCTTCTGATCAACACTTTCTCTCTCATGCAACGCTGATTTTTCTCGGTTCAGATATGTCGGAGGAACTACAGAAAACCACTGCTGATGAAGGTAGCGTGGATGAACTTTTAATGTGCGTTTTATTTGTTCTGACAACACTCTTGGAAGGTGCTAATGTTTACCGAGATTTGAGTGTTTGCTGTTTTGATGGAAAATCCAGGAACGGGCAGTTATGGAACCAGGAAATGTCTGAGTACCAAAAGCTGCTTTGTCTTCAACAACTGCTTTACTCCACAAACGCGGGCCCACTACAAAAGTTGCTTGAACGAAACGAGCCACAATTTATGTTGTCAGAGTTGAAAGACCCAACTAATTAAACATTTATCTCGTGTTTGCGTAATTTGCTCACAACTTCTTCACACGTACTTCAGGTTACTTAACTTCTCACAGCTGATTCGCCTGCTTGGCCGTCTAGTTGGTATATCCAACGCAAATGAGCTAGTTTAGAAAACTAGGATTTTTTAACAAAACTAATTTTACTTCCCAAAAACCGTCAAAGGAAGGTATATTTGATATCACCTAAATGTTTGGTTTTGTAATAATTGTGTACTTTCGATTCTAGAAACAAAAGACGAGGTAGTTGCACCAGAGGATGATCCACCGTCAGATGAACTTAAATCCAAAACAGTTCGCTCTCAGATGCTCAGTGAACTGTACCGAGTGCGGAAAGAAATGACGGAAAACAGAAAGTTCATCCACAGAAAGCCGCTGTGAGTAACTATATCAAGTACCGCTGCATGAGTTGACGTGCAGTGCTAAATATTGTGTTCTGTTACTAACATCACATGAGTTTGATTGCAGAAAAGCGTACACCCCTGATGTGTTCAACGACTTGTCTCCCTATTACAACAAGTACATCGTGGATTACATTATTAACGACCAGGTGAGACCGCCGATTTAGACCGCGGGGCACTGGGACACTGGGACACTGGTGTAATGACGTATGTTATTGTAGTCTAATTTAATTACTGATTTATAGTAGTGTAATAGCATCTAATTAGGACGCGAGTTAGTTTCGCATCTCCCTTTGTGAAGCACCAGTATTAAGTTACTATCTTGACTTTCTTGTGTGTGGAGATGACTGAGTGATTTGTTGCCCCTCGTAGGAGGATTTCGTGCCTCGTCCAGGGTATGGTCAGCGTGCCACTTCACTGGGAATTGTAGGTCAGTAAGACAGTACCAGCGGGTGAATACTATACAATGTTATATATACAATGTACTAATACTACACAGCACTGACACTGCACATGCTAGGACTCAGTGTTACTCCACAGCATATTATATATATATATATATATATATACACACACACACAATGCTCTGATACTGCTCCTACTAACCTCGGCCGGCACCTCGACGATTTGAAAACCGAGCGCCGAGAGATAGTGAACGCTGGCAAAAGATACAATAGAATGCAGTGAAGCACCAACTACTACAGGGAAGCAATCAAATCACTTCGCGGCTTTGAACGTGGAATTGCAAAGTGTCGAATTGACGTGTTCTTTCTATTTTTAGATCCGGACGTATCTTGGAGAATGGACCAGTAAGTATCCGAAAGCAAGTATAGACCTAGTCACCAGTGATGGTTGCTGCAAGTCTTCTAGTGCCGCATACTCGTAATACCAGCAAATTTATTTCACTTTATCATTTATATTTGTATCTACGCAGTTTCCCAGGACCAGTGAAAGATTCCATTCTTCCCAGCTGTTTCTACAAACCAAAGACTTGGTAAGTTATTGACTTTGCCAAAATAGTTTGGTCTAAACTGATTTATAGAAATTTTCATATCTCCACCAGTCTGAAGTTAAACAACGCACGAGAAATCCAGGCTTGAGAGTTTTTAGTCCTCCTTAACTGACGTATGTTTACTGACTTGCCATCTTTTATTTCTCACTTTTTTGCTCGTCATATCACCTTCAAAGGAGCAAGAACTGTAGCAAGGACAAAAGTCTTGGGAGTACAAGACTTCCTCCCATCCCCAAGGTGTCATACCCGCGCTTCAAGGAAAAGCATTATCAACACTTCAACATGGACTACTCTCACGTGCAGCCATTCAGGTCAGAACCAGTCCTCATTTCATTCTGTACGTTCTCCACTTAAAAATGTATGATTATTACTGTTTATCAGCCCTACCACCCACAGTTCTACAATTATATATTATTATATTATATATTCCAGTTTAGTGAAGTCGTGGTCCGTTTGTTGACGGCTGACACAAGGTTGTTTTTGTTTGAGCATAGAGCTGTTTTCGGATGACTGTCGAAAGTAATCGTGTGATTGCTTTGGTTTTGCGTTTGCTACGCTTTCTGATTTGTCCACACAAGTTTGGCAGCATTCTCAACCAATCAGGAACAAAACCAAAACCAAAACCAAACACTTCTCACGCAAGCGATGGCGTGTACTGGCATTGCTGATTGGAAAGTAAAACCAAACGCAAGACCAAACGTGAATTACTTTGACTTCTGATTCGCTGAACTGTTTTCTCTCAGTCTCTGTAATTGGCCTGTGTGATTACTTTGGTTTTGGTTTTCGACAGTCATCCGAAAACGGCTCTATCTCTTGTTTTTGCTTCGCTTGGTTTTGTTTGCGCATATCTCTTGTGTTTGCGTCGCTCGTTTTTGTTTGCGCTTATCTCTTTTGTTTGCGTCGCTCTTTTTCTTTTGCGCACCTCTGCACTCTGAGCTGTTTTAAATCTGCCTGGCAGAGCACCTGATTTCTCTATATTTTTACCGCTGCCTTGTAGAACTGCAGTCAACGGTGTCCACGATAAAATGTCCCTGCAGCGAACCAACTCCGACTACGCAAGAACCATTCAGGACTGGAACCGAATGAACCTGAGTGAGCTGAGTCGACTGCCAGCCCAATCGAGATATCACGTGAAGGAAGCCATCATGTCATACTTGGGGACCACCAAAGGGTCGAACAAAGCATTAAAACCGTTGTTGACGGAGATAGAAACACCTCAGCAAGAATATTTGAAAACTCAATAGCCCTCTGTTTTGCCGTTGGGCTCCACCCGGAGCATCTAACAAAAAAAAAAAATGCTTTTAAGAGACTGACTACAATCGTGAACCATTTTTAATGACCGGCATAGTAACCATAATAACGACATTCATTCATAATCTGTTGTACAGGTAAGACAATTAGATTTTCCTCCCGTTCGATGGTCTTCTTAGCAATCTAGTGTAAATTTTAAAACTATTTGTAATTGTGGTAATATCTTAAATAAAAAACAACATCCTCTCATGCAGTACAGGACAACAGGTCAGTGGAGGGTTACTTTGCTTCGTTCTCTGTCCGCTATGCTTTGTCGAGATTGTAAACAAGAAATAAGGTAAGAAAACCTTGAAACTGCCGGCTTCTTTGCTATGCAGAAGCTCATTTCTTATTATCGGAACCAACTAATCAAGCATTATGATGTCAAGCATTTTTTGAATAAATGGTTTCTCGGTAATTATCTTGTTGCTGACATGAAAGGAATACAGTTAATTTGCTGCATGTTTCTCGATAAGTGGCGGAGCTGTAGGAAAGTTTGATCAAATGAATATCCTTTGTACAAACTCATACAAGTTCATACTTTATTATAATTATCTTGTCTAACACGCTCATTGGGTTCTGCAAATATCGTTGGGTAAGCTGTGAATCGAAGAACATTGACGGCGAAAACTAGCCAAGCCATTGATGATATGAAACGCGATAAAACTGAACTTTAAGCTGAATAAGAGCTCATCAATCTGAACGACAAACAACATGGCCTTATTCCAAAGCTTGTATTGTTGCCTTCGGTCGTTTTCATTAGTGCGATTCTTCAGTGACAGACAGACAGATCCCGACAGTCAGTCCGATCGCGTGCGACAACTTCCGACGGCTTTCCGATTATGCGCATTCATGCATAACCACCGAAATGTAAATATAACGAGGAAAGCGACATAGGTTGTCCTTGTATGTGTTGTGGTTTTAAAGAATTATCTCAAGCTTTAAGCATTCCCGTGGATAATGAATAAAACCCTGCCACCGTTTCGGAAGCCGGGATCATCTGGAAAATTTTCAAATGGTACTTTACGAAGTTTCGAGCGCTGTGTTTAGCGTGGGTTGTAGCACGTCACTGCACTGACAACTGAATCAGCTTTGTACGGCTTCACAACACTCGAGTAAAATGGCCGGCATCGCTTCTCGCTCGGGTCCGCCTGCTCCAGACCTGTCTCATTTAACAGAAGAAGAGAGGAACATCATTGAAGCCGTCATGCAGCGGCAACAAGCAATGGACGACGAAACTCGACAGCTGCAGAAGTAAGTGTCGAATGCCCTGCTCACCATATTGAAGTGTTTGTGTTCGTTCTTGGTCACATTGCTCGTCGGATATCTGCCTAACAGGATCCGATACATTAATTTCTTCCTGGTGCAAATGGGATATTGAATTGGTGTCTTCATTTCTCGGCTGTCCTCGTAGGAACATTCAAAAAGAAGTGGAGACGTTTCAAACCAAACTTGAGAAAAAGACGGTGACCGTGGATGGAAAAAACCCGGTAAAACTCGACAATGTCTGCGAGATATGCAACAAAACTAAATTTACCGAAGGTACAGGCAAAGAATGCAAGTATTGTAAACGAAAAGCTTGTGCCCGGTGTGGCGAACAAGTGTCAATACCTGGAGCAAAACAGGTCAGTCTGCATACTTTTTTTTTGCGTATCGTTGCGATTCTATTTATGTGCCGTTATGTTGCCCGAGTATTGACAAGGTATTTGATATGCCACAGTATTATATTTCCGTGTTTAAATCACAATCTCAGATATAGCTGGTATGATGATCGAAAATTTTCGAGTTCATTTATTATGTTCTTCTTCCATGGTGACTATGTGTGGGGTGATTCCTTGACCACGTCGGGACAAAAGACTTCGGTAAGTTCTCTTGTAATTTTGTTGCATCTTTCTTGATTGTTAGTAAATTCACATGAGAGGAATATTGTCCAAAGAGTTCTGTAAGTCGATGAGTAAATACGTTGTGGACATATTTCGGCTGTGCTCATGTATATTTAATACTTTCCCGATGCTTCATGCTTATTTGAATTTTAAGGCGAGTCAGACTTCTTTTCTTGTCTCGCTTGATTTATCGTGATATTCTGCATGTGTTTGTATTAATATTGTTTATAGTTGTGTATTAAATTGTTACATGCTAGAGTAAAAAAACTACAAACTAGCTTATGAATACATGGCATAGAAACGTGTATATATTGTGGTGTGATGACCGAATTAAATATTTTTCGAGCTTTCTATATATTATGCAGAGGCGCGATTGAATTCTAGGTGAAAAATAGAAAAACACCACAGAGCTGTTTTACGCCAAAGGCATGCGTTAAATTGTATGGTTTAAATACTGGCCATTCCTTTTATATGGTATACAAAGCCTGGGCCCACCCAACTAAGATTATAGTCTTTATTATTCTGTACGCACAGTTGTGTCTAGTGTACCGAGCTTGCACTTGGGCTTATGGTCAGTTTGAGTGTGTTACAGATTGAAGTGATGAAGTAAATCAGAACTTTACAAAAAAGAAATGTTGCATTCAACATTACTAGATTATTTTGGAGTCCAGAGATAATTTTTAGACAATAGCCCTTAGTTGTAATATAGTTCTTTTTTTCTTTAGTGTTTTTCTTTGATGTGAAATACATATCCCTTATTAGGTGGTTTCTTCCTGTTTGCTGGATATAGAATGTCTGGGAATGTTTATTGTATTGATTCTGTATGTGCAAGGTCTAGATATTTAGGGATACTGTATATTGAAATTATGACTATGATGCTGTGTAATAGAAAGGGGACCTTCAAGAAGCATTAGGAGATAACTTTCTTGTTGACAAGCTAGCTAACTTGGCAGTTTGAAGAAGAAGTTTATTTGTGTTTCAGTCTTTTTGTGTGAAGTATTTGTTTACAATTTATTATACAGGTCAGGTTACATTTGATAGAAACCTTCATGCAAGGCTACTGTTATAACATTATTGTAATTTACATCATTGTATTAATGGCTGACTATTAAACTTCACTGTTTCATTCAAGGATTAGAATTACCTAACTGTATATGTACCTATGTTAGAATTTTTTTTCTTGCCATATATAGCAGATTGCATTTAGTGATTCAGTATGAGGTCACTTAAGGTATAGCCTGAGGAAGAGATATTGATAGAGGGACAGATTGACACACACCCACACAAGCAATGTTACATGCACACTGGCAATTAAATCAAGGACTATATATAGCTATGAGATTATATACAGCTGCAATAGCTATATTATAATGTTGTTAATTCTATACTCCTTAATAGTTCCCTTTGCACAGCAACATACAATACATTATTATAATAACTGTTATTTTTTAAAATAATTAAGAAAATTATGCACATTCAATAATTTATATATTGTTATGTTAATTATATAATCCAATATATTAAAATTGTCTAGAATTAATTGAATTCCTTCATCCTGTCTGTATTAATCATAAAACTGCATTTTCAGCAAAGTCAAGCTGGGCTATCTCTCTTCACCAATTTGATCCAAGATTTCAAGAGTCTAGCTCTGGGTCCTGAGGTCTGTACTGGCAGTCTTCACTCTCTGTGTCTCCTGTTGGTTTCTTTTGATTTGGAGGGAATCAACTGTTGGTTTTCTATCTTGCTGATTGTCACAGGTTTCCTAATGCTGTTTTCCAGCCTTGTCACAGCATGCATTGATATTTAAAGTCTCTAACCACAAGATGCTCTTCTGTGTCAGTGCAATCAAATCTTCTTGTTATGTTTGCATGCTCTGGTGCTCATACTGGCTCTTCGTACATTGGTTTTCCAGACAAATATATAAAGTAAATAAAGGTTCTCATAAAAATTAGAATAAATTCTAAGTACCTAATCTAAAATTCACTTATTAGTTTTGCTGCAATGCATGTATTGTATTTCTCTTTATCATTACTTGTGAATGTGCTACATTTCTTTTTTCAATTCTGTTTGAGGCTGCAATGCATGGCATTTCTTTCTGTTTACATGTGAGTGCCTTTGCATTTCTTTCTTTTATTTCTTGTGAGTGCATTGCACCTCTTTCTGTTTGGTATTTGCTGATTTTTCAACTTATAATGCATAAATAAACTAAATAAATGAACGAATAAACACATACAAATAAATGTATAAGCTAAGCTAACATTATTATTATTATTATTATTATTATTATTATTATTATTATTATTATTATTATTATTACTATAATTATAATTATTATTATAATTATTATTATTATATTATTATTATTGATGGTTATGAAATCTGACTTGCTAAATTATAAAATAATAAACTCAGTAAGACACATTGTATAAAATGATAAAACATGTTAAGTTTATACATTTTATCATCAGTAGCAGTAAAATTAATTAAACATTGAATAGAATAAACACAAGAAACTAAGAAACATATTGAGGAACATAATGACTAAAATATAAAATATAAAATGTTAAAACTATAAATTTGATAAAATAACTCCATGAAATATAAGAGATGTGTCAGTGCCAGGCAGTAATATCTCACCCTACACTGCAGGTGTGCCACAATCATTAACAAAGCTGAGTGTCCTTTATCCAGTCAGTGTGTGCATAGAGACCATTACTGGAGTAGCACTGGCTTACAAGGCAGGGAGGGGTTATAGGGTTTTGTCTGCTATTGTCTTAAACCTTGATTGATTATTTCAGACTTCATGGCTCTGTGTAGTGTGCAAAAAGAAGCAAGATTTATTGACCAAGACAGGAGGATGGTTTGGTGGAACTGATGAAACAAAGCCCAAATTAGGATTTGACTTTAAAGCAATACCCTCAGAAGAAGACAAACTTGTCATGCGACGGCAGGGTTCCCTCAACAGAGGTCAGCGGCATGACCAGGACTATCAGGTACGAAGGCCCTCTGTGTCGGATGATGAAATGCACAGCCCGCCAGGAAGTCCTTACCCTATTAGTGATGATGAGTTGTACGGGATGAATGGCCGATCCAGGAAAAAAGTAACCTTCAAGGGACATGATGGAAATACTCGCAAACCCCGCAAAGCTGCAGCTCCAACCGCAATGCTGGGAAGAGGAGGTCCTGGGCCGGCACCTGGGCAGATTTCTGGTCAGGCAGCGGGTGTGAGGCCTGGACACCACGGCCCAATTGCTAGGCCAGGCTTCGGACCAGGACAGATGCAGGGAAGAGGGGGTTACCCTCCAGGAGCACGGCCACAACAACCAGGCTTTGCTCCTGTTGGTCAGGCTGGACTCGCACCGAGGCCTTTAGCACCAGGATCTCAACAGATTGTCCGACCAGGCTTCACGTCGCCAATGCAGCACCCACAGCAAGGAAGGGGAAGCCCCCCCGGTGGAGTCCGACCCAACTTCCACCATTCACAGCAGCAGCAGATTCCCAATGGAAGAGGAGGGTTTGGGCGTGGTGGACCAGCACCTCTGCAGCAGACAGGATACGGAAGAGGGGTCCCTGCAGGGGCTGAAACAGGACCCAGACAGGTAACAGATGGTAGGCCTTATGGTCAAGCAGTCCCCCCTCATCATGGGCCCAGTCAGGCGACAGATAATAGGCCTTATGGGCCTGGAGGCAGACCAGGATATGGACCAGGAGCTCAGCCCAGACCAGTTCAGCCAGGAGCCTATCAGCCACTCCCTGGTGGCCAGCAAACACCTCCACAGGGGCAAAAAATGGGTCCACAAAATGGGCAAAAAATGGGTCCACCAGGTCAGCCAGGGCCATCTCAAGTTCAAAGATTTGGATCACCCAATCAAATGGTTGGTCCCCCTGGAAACCCACCAGGGGTTCCTCGTGGCCAGAAGTTTGGCCCTGGCACTCCAGCTGGGAATCAGCAAGGGGTCCCTCCAGGCCCAGGCCCAGGCACAGGACAAGGGAACCATATGAGTAACCAGAGGTATGCTGGCCCTCAGACAAATAACCAACAGGGACCAACAAGTCCACCGAATCATGGACAGAGGCTTGGTCAGGAGCAAATGCCAGCTTCAGGGCCACAGTTAAGTCAAGTTCAAGGCCGCACTCAAGTACAGAAACCTGTTGCAGGGAAACAGCAGACCCCTCCCCAACAGGGACAGGGTATTAGGGTAGGGTACGATAACAGACAAGCAATGGCTTCCACACCACAGCGGCACCTTGATAACAGGCAAACAACAGCTACCAAGGCACCTCAGCCAGGGAAACCAGCTGACCACAGGGTTGCGCAGGCGCACGAGAGAAGTCAACTAGAACAAACGAGAAAGTTGTCCCAGCGGGAAGAAGTGCCCAACGAGCAGCACGGAGGAAATAACAATCAAGGTCGGAAGTCATCACACGAAGAACCACAAAACAAGGTAAGGCAGTGTTAGAACAAGAAGTTTCTCATATTAGGTTGAGTTTAGTCCATGTACTGATAGAATTCTTAGCAAGTAGTATATGACTGTGTCTTTACACGCTCCGTCTTTCTGCTGCCATCGCTCGACGTCAATTGGCGTCACAATTCCTACAACTTGAAGTGATCACTCAATCGACACCTCAACACACATCTCTCCTTAGCTTAATTGGTCGTAGTTCATTGCTGTTCCACTTTAATACTTACACGTGACTTGGTCGCCTCCTCTCTGTGTTTTACAGAGATGATGCCTTGTTTGAATGTTCTGTGTGCCTCTGAAATGATAGCTTGTCGAACGGGGGCGCCCACTTAAGGTCACATGTACGATCGCACCAGTACTCAAGAGTAATGGGCGGTCTTGTGTGGGAGAATAGGTGGTTTCTTGACCGCCTCACAGGTTTGTCCTGTTGCGAATCTCGCAGAATTGAAGTTTGGGTCAGAAATATAGGATAGACCGAGTGCGTTACGATGTTTTACACGGTTTGGTGTGGGTGTGGTTACAGCACGTGTTCATGTGGGTGGGGCCTTTCTAATCACGTGCGCCAGTCCGGTTGTTGTTGTTGTTTTCATTTATCAAGTTTCGTAAGGTCTGTCAAATCCAAGATAAGCTGCTGTTAGAATCTGCTTTAAACAGCTGTCACTCAGGCCTGGTCTGACAACGCCTTTTTGTTTACGTTTAGAAACATGGTTTCGCATAGATTTTTTCCGAAGAGATGGTTTCATTAAATTAAGAAAGTGTTTATAACCGATTTTCTAATATGTTGCGATTTCTTTGTTTTAATCCTGTTTCCTTCGGTTATTTATGAAATTATGTCGGCCAGTTTGCTTTGGTAGGAACGATTTAATTGTGTAAGAATGACAGACTACAGATTAGCTGGTTTTGAAGTTTAACTTCGTACGATCCCGGCCAGGCTTGTGGCGATAACCAGCAAGATTGAAATCTTTTCATTTATTTATTCAAAAGATGATTCAAATCTACCTTTAAGTTCTCCCTTTCCATGAAAAACGCTTTCTTTTGCGCAAGTTATTTTGATAACTTAAAAGTTCAACAAACCAAAAAGCTTCACTCTTTAAAATGAATTTTGTTGTTTATTTATTTTTTGATTGGAAAACAGAAAAGCTCTGCTTTTAATTTTGAATGATTTACGTCATTCCCGATAATCGAGTGTATCGAATGATAAAATTTCCACAGCAAATAATTAATTTAGTTTGCACTTAAAAATTCAGACTGGCCTTCATAAATTATGTACTAGTTTAGAGAAAACTTCAGCCTTTGTTATTGCGATTTTTGAAAAAAAAAAAAGTGAATGCCTATGGATTTCTCTTCCAAAGGTATGAATTCATTTCTGGTAAGACAAATCAAGTTCTTTTTTCCTAGCCCCTACGTTTGTGGTCATTAGAGTTTTAGTCGTTATGCTCTGGTTTTATTACATTTTTCCTGCTTGTAATTTTTGGCCATTGTTCCATTCTGTCACAGAGCAATCTGTTCTTTAAGGATGAGCCGCCCAGCAGTCAAGAGAAGAGCGCCTTGGGTGACTTATTTGTTAGCGCCCTGTCACTCAAGAAGCCTTCCACCTCTGCTCCATCTTCTGTTTCATCGCCACTCGTTACAGCTAACTCTGTCTCTGCTGCTCCAGCTCCCGGATCTTCTTCCTCTATTTCTTCTTCCGTCAAAGCTGGCAAAGCAGCCGAGGTTTGCTTGCAATATGTTTTCCCTTCAGTCCACACAACCTTCTTCATGCTACTCAGTGTGCAGCTATTTCTCTCTCTGTCGCTGCTGTGAAGCTTTGTTGCTCGTCTCATTGCACTCCAATGCGAGCTTTGTGTTTAACATTCCTGTGCATGTTAGTTAGTTCTTGTTGTAGTTGTAGTTCGATGTAGTGGTGGAAGGTTGTCGAGATTTCACCACAACTACCATGTCGCCACCTTCAGCTTATGCTAAATATAAGAAAAGACAACGCTAAGAACACCACCTGGCTTGCACGTTTGACAACTAAAAGGACCACGTGGGTTGTCTGCGTGGCTTTGTTTATCTGGGGGGGGGGGGCCGCTGCGAGGAAGATATTTCGGATATGCTAAAGTCGATTCAGATCATTTTCAGATAAGTATTTTGCCATTGATGCGTTATTGTTATGAAGCTGGTTTGGAGGGATCTATAAAAAGCTGATGTTTCTGTTGTGGCTGAATTTTCAGAACAACACGTTTGTCAAGTGGTCACCGCCTGACGAGGACAACAAATGTATTGGTGAAGTGCTGCTTTCCAGAGACCCCCGGACCTCATCAGGACCGTTTTCAGGTTAGTTTTCATTATGCCTCATCTCAGTGATCATCTAATTTGTTGTGTGGATGACAGACCGCTGACTGCATGTGTGCTGTAACGCAGACCCTGCCAGTGTGTTTGGTTTGAAAGTTGTCGGGGGAAAGATGACAGAAGATGGGAAACTAGCGGCTTTTATCATCGAGGTAGCAAAAGGGAGTCCAGCAGACAGAGATGCTCAACTGCAACCAGGTATGATAACCTTGTATAATAATGTTCGGTGTGATGTCCAGTGTTTCTGTGGTGTGATGTGCTGTAGCTGAAGCATGTAGTGTAATGTAGTCCAGTGTATTGTAATGTATGATGTGGTGTGATGTGCTGTAGCTGAAGCATGTAGTGTAATGTAGTCTAGTGTATTGTAATGTATGATGTGGTGTGATGTGCTGTAGCTGAAGCATGTAGTGTAATGTAGTCCAGTGTATTGTAATGTATGATGTGGTGTGATGTGCTGTAGCTGAAGCATGTAGTGTAATGTAGTCTAGTGTATTGTGTAGCGTAGTGCAGTGTATTGTAATGTATGATGTGGTGTGTTGTGCTGACAATGTTTCCTTTTAGGGGACGAGGTTCTTGAGTGGAACGAGCAGTCACTGGTAGACTGTACGTTTGAGGAAGTAACGGAAACGATCTCGAGTGATGATTCTACTGATCTGCACCTGGTGGTGTCTAGAGACAAGTAAGTCTTTTGCTCGCGTTCATACTCACAGTGAGTTTGAATTTTGTACCTACTGTATGTGTAAACCTGTTTAAGTCGACAAAAGCACTAAGGTTTTGACCGTTATATTTGACAATGAGTTGAAGAATGCATTTTTTTGTCCAGTTTTTTCACCAATCAACATCATCACCTAGTGCAATTCTGTTTTTAGCAAGGGCTGAAAAAATATTCTATATCCTCGTGTTCTTCAGGAACAAATTCCCCTCTAAAGAGCCCACGGGACTACGGGACGTGCAACGGGACGTGCAACCCGCGCCGATGGGAAGGCGAACATCGTCACCTTCACCAGCATCCATGCCCACAACGCATGCGCAACAAGGAAGGCACACAAACAGTCAACCACCTGGTAAATAGAAAAAGGAGGCCGTGCAGTAATTTGTTGCGTAGTCTGTCAAACATGATTAGTTCCTAAACTGCAGGGCTACTTGAATGATCGCTGGCCTCTCATCTGTTAAAAGCTATTTCGACAAAATGCAAGGTTTCTACCCTTCTGTTAGGGCTGGTATTGCTACATTGGATGTTTACTGCTCGCTTTTCAGATGATGATGACTTTTTCTTCGGAGGAGGTCCTGCACCTGTAGAATCCAAACCCATGTCTGCTCCAACCTCTGACCAGGCCCGGTCACCAAGAGCCACAGGCCGTGTGCAGGTATGGCGTATGTTTCAACGGAAAGTACTGTGTAATGATGCTAGACGAAAGTACTGTGTAATAGTGTTACTAGCGGTATTTAGTCACGTTTAGTGCAGTCGCTCTCGCTGTCATGCGCCGTAACGTGACGTCATCATCCGTTCCGCAGGTCAAACTGTTTTTTGATGAAGATTCCAACAATCTGAACGTGACAGTGCTCGCCGCTGATGGTCTCTCGCCCCGGGACTCCCTGACGCCTCCTAACTCCTACGTGCGCATTTATTTCCTCCCCGACAGAAGGTGAGAGGCTGCAGTAACGACTTGTTGTTATTTGTTTCTTTCTGACAGTCTGTTGTTGTTGTTGTGATTTATAGTTAGCTGTATTTTCTAATGGTACTCTTTCTAGATTGTTTTGGTTTATAGTTAACTGTCTCTTTCTTTACTATTCTGTATTTGTTTATCTTGTAGTATGCAGAGTAAAAGACGAACAAAGACTGCTATGAAGACTGCTAACCCTAAGTGGAATCAGACCTTTGTCTACCCATGTCGTTTGCAAAGGGTGAGAAACAATAGCCGCATATATACAGTTGGTATAACAGCATATTTTCAGTTGATATATACAGTTGCTGATATAGCCTGAGAAACAAGCGTTTCCGTAGGTTTCTGACATACAAAGACTTTTTCGACTTTCGACCGCCCTTAGAGTTGGACAGCGTATATGGTTTTGCTCATATCGCTGACTGATTTCTTGCAGCTCAGCTCTCGCTCGCTGGAGATCACTCTGTGGGATTATGATAAAGTCGGCTCGAGCGAGTTCATTGGAGAGGTGAGTGCATGTGAATAACATTTGTCGTATCATAAAGATTTAACAGGCAGAGCAAGCAGACTGTAACGAACTATAAACACGCTGAAACGCTTTGTGCACATGCTTTTCGACCGCGATAATACCGGAAGGCCATCTCCGAGATACCTTTTGGCTCTTTTCAAAACTAGGCCCAGGGCGATCATGCAAATTAAAACAGCTTTCAAATCATAAGAAAAGTTTTGCACTAGACCTTGCTCTGAAACTGAGACAACAGGCATCTCGAAAATGGTTTTTGCGGACGATAGTTAAATTGTTTGGCGCGTTGTTTGCAGGCGATAATAACGTTTGGAGAGACAAACATGGATGGGAACCCCTATTGGTACCCCCTCAAGACACATGATGAGAATGGAGAACCGCTGGCCCCACCCACCCCTACACAGTCACCGCAGGGCTCGTTCAAGTCCAAAGAACCGCGAACAGGTTCTGAGATCCGCGAACCAGGTAAAACCGGTTAATTATGAGCACTTGTTATGTTTGTGGTGAAGAAAAATGCACTGTTTTAAACGTCTTACTGCGTATATACGTATCAGCCCTGTTGACCTGTACAGTTGTCTCTAATTTCTAACGCACAATATTAACACACACTGCTACGTGTCGGGCTGATCACGTGTCACTCTTGAATGCTTCAGTTCACACATCAATCGGATACGGAGGTGATTATGAAGACGAGACACGGATAGCACCAAACGGTACGTTACCAAGGCAACCAGGCTTCAGTCACGCTGACAACGAGCGCATTAAGCAGCAACTAATCAATCATCACCGAGATCACGGACAGAAACCTCCGTTTGGTCAGCAGCAGCCCGTTCAAGGTACACGATTATGGGAGTTGTTGGTTCTTTGTTTGTACAAGGCAAGATGCGGTAGCTTTTTGCACTTGAAGTGCTGTGCACCTTGAACCTTAAAATGGACTTTAATGTTATGTATCAGAAGACGACCCATAAACAGTGTGGTAAAAACAGTGTTTTAAAACAAGCTAATTCAGTTCTTAATATAAAATACGTGATTAAAAAAAGTATATTTAGCTCTAAATAACACTTGAAATAACTTTTTGTCACTAAACCGCTGGAATCGGCTGCTATCACTAAATCGGATTAACTGCTTTGCCTAGTCGGTGCTAATTTTGTTTAAAGTCCACCTAAAGTCTTAATTTTGTTTTTGTTTAAATTCCACCTAAAGTCTACACTGCCCAGCAGTTTCAGTCGTCACCTCCGCCCCAGGCTTCTCAGCCGGGCGCTAGATATCCTCCTCACCAGTCCACCGAGTCCGGTAGAATGCAGCCGCGACAGCCTGGACCATCCCAACAACAGCAGCAGTACTCAGCCAACAATGGTCACGTGTCCCCGAGCATGCGCGGTTACTCCTCCCCTGGAATGTATTCTCCAGAAAGAATGTCCCCCAGTCACGGCCCGGCCGGGAAAAAATCCCGCGCTCTTCCCCAGCTTCCACACGGACGGGAACCAATGGGTAAGAAAAACCCGAACTGAATGTCAACTGACTTAAAAAATAAAGTGAAAAAACACGGACAGTGAAAGCGAAATGCATTGACCGAAATTGTTGAACCTTTGTCTATTTGTATAAAATACGTGATGGTAAAAGTGCAGCCTTTAAACCTGTAATCTAGCAGAGAAATTATATAAACATAATTACGTAAACCTCTACGTTTAGATGAAGAAGAACGAGCGAGAATGGCTCGACAGAAGCTTAAAGAAATGGACTTAAGCAAAGCTAAACTTGTTGTGGGCGGCTCTCGAGGCCGGCACGTGTTCGGCCACGCCCCAGACTCAGTGTACAACGAAGCGGGAATGCATGAGCCCGCCATGTCACCGCGATACGGACACTCTCCTGTCGTGTCTCCACGCTCTGGTCGCCAGTCTCCTCAGATGTCACCGAGAACGGGTAGCCCGTCACCAGGCCACTATCAGAGGCAGTATGGCCGCACGAGCCCAGGCCCCGCGCACGGTCTGTACTCTCCTCAAGGTAGGACCAAGTGGCAACTGGAACAGTCACCGCGTTTGTAAGATTGAGGAAAATGTCGTTTCGCCTCAAAATAGAATACGCAGTATGAGTATAAAATCATGTAAAGTGCACTTGTTAAATGAATCTTAACAGCAGTACTTATTGTTGTTGTAGAGCACTCTCACTTACCAAATAACACCCGCAACATGATGCACCACGGGACACCATATGACAACCGCAGACCACCGTGTGAGTTTAAAAGTCACGTGATGGTGACGTAACACCTCAGCAATTAGTCTTTAATATTGACTTGAATGTGTACCTTAAATCACATAAGTCGTTAATATTGACTTGAATGTGTAGCCTAAATTGCATTGATAACATTTATTACCGGTAAACAGCAACTAAAGTCCAGAAAGCGAGTAAACGTGTTAAATGCGCGCATTGCATGTTCTCTCAGCACGTGGTCCGTTCTTCACGATTGTTTGAAGTTTGTTGGCAACACGCTGCTTGATTGGTTAAGCCCTGGCCAACTGGACTCCCCAAGTTGTTGAGTTGGGTCGACTTGGGAGTCTGTTTGGCCAGGGCTGTACTAATTGTCGATCAGGCCTTCTGATTCGTCTGTCGTAATGACACTTGGACTATGTTTCATGGTTCGTACGGTATCTGGCCGTTGAGAAATCTACAAAGTTTTAAGTCCTTTAGAAGTTGTGTAATCTTGTGGTGTATTTCACGAAAACAAATTCACTCTAGTTCGATTAAGAACGTCAGAGTTGAACGTCATTGCTTGGTTTTCTCTCCCCAGACTCCGCCCCGTTACGTCGTCGTAACAGTACCAGCAGCATTCCTTTCACCGAGATGGAAGGGGGACCTGAGCAGGAGTCCGAACGTAGTCCGCTGCCCATTCCCAGTCCTGTGTGCCTGGGCTCACAAGGTCGCAGTCACAGCAGCTCGGCCCTCAACAACACAGACATGATGCCCGCTGACCGTCTGCCTAACGGTAAGAGTCTGCTATTGTCGTCACGTGTTTTATATCATCAGACTGATTCTCTGAATATCTGAGCAGGCAGTCAAATGCCAAACATTGCGTATCGAGGCTCTGCAGATATCGATTGGTGGGAGTTCCCCGTGATATCCCAAACCTCCAGCCCTTCCCCCAACCCTCCCCCTTTCTTTTTCTGCTTTTCTACACTTAACCATCGCTTCAGTTTTACTGGCTTGTGTGGCGTTCTTGTGTTCTTCGGCAGCAAGTTTTCTTACGTCTCCGTTGGGATTTTTCATTGTATTTTGTGACACGTCTTGCGTGGAGTCCGTTTCTTCTGATAATTTCTGTAGTCGTGTTAATCTACTTAGTGGTACTAAAACTGACTAGCAACCGTTTACTTTATGGCCGGCTGTAGTCGCTCCCGTACTGATGAGCCAATAGTTGATGGGTGTTTCTCTTCTTCGTGTTTGTGTGTTACTTGGTGTGCTAGTATGTTCTTACGTTAGATTATAAAGCTGTCGAGGGTAAAATTTTCAGTCGAGGGCGTCCATGCTATTTATAGACAATGTGATAAAACAGTAAGACGAATCACAGAATGCAGGATCTACAGATTTCGACACATTTAGCGAGAGCAAAAGGCGTGTACACGTAGCCGCTGTACAGAAGTGGTGCAGTTTTCTTGTTTGTTTTGCGGATCACGTGTAGGAGTCCTTGTAGAGTGTCAGTCTAAACAATATTTATGTCTTGTCAACAGGTGGTTTCGTCAGGACCCCTAGGGGAACCTCCCTGCGGAGCGACAATTTTGGGAGTGGACGGAGCAGCCGGTCGTCCTCCATCACAAGTGACAGGAGCGGCAGCCTGATCAGCCTTCCAGGATCGGTAGCGAGCAGCGAAAGTAGCACGTGAGTCAATCAAAAATCATAATCTCTGATTGGTCAATTTACCAGTCGACAACTCATCGCACGGACCGCGCACTATCACAGTTTATCAGTACCGCATATTTCTTTGTACAGCAATCACTTCCTATTGGTATGACACATAAAGAGAAATGTAGTCGCATCAAGCCGTTTGTATCTGATAAAAAAGAGTTATGTAGTCGCATAAAGTCGGCCCAATCCTTTATCGGTTCATGCAGACCGTCGATTTGTTGGTCAATTTTGCTGTCTGTCAATTCGCTTGCATCACTTCCGCCAAACCAATTGTATGTCCGCTCTAAGATCCCGTGAACGCGTTCGGAAACGCGGTGGAAAAATCGAGAACGCGAAGGTCGTGAAATAATTTGAATTTAGATTTATTGCAAACAAAAACACTTTGGAACTATAATTAATTCCTAAAATCACTAATGACCTTAGAACCAATTTCCCCCACCTCTTGCTGTTTTTACAGAAAAACCAAAATAGTAAATGCAATTAAAAGAGCGAGCAGCCGGATCTGTGTATTTGTGTGGGAGTTCTGGGGAAATTATTACAACATAATGCGGGAAAATGTTCGAGTTTTTACTTTTTTGGGGGTAAACTACCTGAATCTGAAATCAACGCATTCGGGAGCAAGATTGGAGTCATATTGACATTAGTTGACGCCCTGTGGTGATTTTATAGTTTAATAGCGTACAGGTGAAGAACGCAATAAACGAAACTCTTGTATAGGAGAAAAGGAAAATAATATAAAAACTCACAAAGCAGAGAAATGAAGCAATCCGTTTGACGCTTTGTGTTCTGGGCGCGTTCCTAACACTCGGGTTTACTTCGGTTTTGAGTGTACTGTAGTTGTGAGTCTACTGTGTGTATAAGTCAGCGTTGTGACGAAAAAAGAGCGGACATTTGAGAAGATTGTCACTCCACCCGCTCACACAATTTATTACGCAGGCGTGAACACTGTCAGCTGAACGACAATTAGTCGCTGCTGCTTTTTGATAATTTGGAATATTTACGAAATGTTTGTTCCCTCAATATCGGCACGACCAATCACAAAAGTTACCTTATCAAGTTTCCAGATCTTTATACTGAAAGCTGAGCTGTCAACTTGACCTTGGAACAGAAAATTACAAATGCCGGTGTGGCACTAAGGTTACCATGAGAACTGTTAATTGAAAGTTGAGAGCTGTCATGTGAACTAACAACTTTGTCAAGCGCAGTCGTATTTACACAAATGTCAGCGATAGAGCGAGCTCTGAATAGCGTGGGTTCGCTCTTGTGGGCATCTGCAAGGTACTCTCGTCTGTACAGTGTTTCTTTATTCTTCATGCACATATTAATCCCAGCAGTGTGAACTTTCTTCGCTGCTGGCTTCTTCGTTTGTTTCTCTTTGTCGTCACAATTTGTGGTGCTTTTTTCACACATGTTTAGTCCAATTGCTGTTTTGAGAGTGTTGTTTCATTCAAGATTGTTTGGTAGAGAGCCAAGTCAAACTGATAATTTCTTGATTGTTTGCTGGTTTTCCTGATTGCGCTGCAACTGTCCGGACGATATTTAAATTCAAACTATTAGCAAAATTTACATGATCAAAGTTACAGATAGTTAGGGTTTGCCGCATTTTAAACCAAATAACACGGGTCTGGGTCGGCGCATTTTCGCCCAACTGTGAAAAGTCCATTTGTGTTTCGTTTCCAACTCGCATAGCTTCAACAGCCAAGGATAAACTCCGACAACTGAACAACAGTGGATTTAGTGGTAGAACGAAATGAACTCACAAACAGGAGCTTGTAGGTTCGGTCCCACGGCCACTGCACTAGTTACCAGGTCGCACGCGCGGCCTCAATAGCTGCAAGCCGAGTTTTTTTGAGAACCGGTTATTTGAAAGCAGCGTTATTTTGTGCGACTTTTCATTTCCCCACGTCTCTATGTTAAGTTAAGTTTTTTCCGTCCGGTATCATATTTCAGGACAGATCAGTGGCTAGAGTTAGCTTCTCGGGAGGGGTTGTGTATCTTACGTTGACCGTAACTCGTGCCAGAGCTGAAGTCGGGCGTTAACGAGAGCACGGTGGAGTAGCAAAGATGCGAGACTAACGCGATGACCAGGCTGCCGTTTTGAATATTAATTTGCCAAAAGTCTCTAGGCTCTTCCAATTGCCTTTTTTGGTCATGCATTGGGTGCACTTATCCCACCCCACCCCCCTGTCTTGCGTGTGTTTGCTCAGCCTGAGATTCTGTGTTTACCGACCTAATGGCGACGTTGTTTAATTTGGAGCTCAGTGGTATACTGGGTCCACACTTTCAGAGGTAAATGATCTGCCCTGCTTTCTAGTTCAACTTCATATCCTTTTTCACCATGGATGTATTTTTTATTATCTGTTGTTCCCCCTCTTTTTTCTTGATCACTTATTTTATACATGTCTCGTTTTTGCTAAAGTGCATGGTCAAGTGTTAACTGTCTCCAGGCTTTGCTACTGCACTTGTTCGCATATCCTCTTGCTGCTGACTCGCGAAAAGCCGCCAACAATCATACAGCAGCCCACTCGATCGAAAATTTATGAGATAGGCTCGAAAACACAGAGTAACCTGTAGGCATTTTGTGAACTGAATCGGTGTTGATTGGAGCACTTTTCAAGTTGACTGTTTTGATTTGTGTTGAACTGATGTATGGTTTCTACATCTCTCTGTGAATGCTACTACATTGATTCATGCAACTGATGGGGTTTGGGTGGAATTGTTGCGGGAGAGTTGCATCACTTAGGTGACCGCTCGAATTACACATCACTGAAGAAAATATAAAAAAAATCTCGAAGTGGATGAGTGGATATTGCTTTCAAACGAAATTTTCTATCGTACCGAGTTCATCGAGTTGTCGTATGAACAATTGTTTCTTTGCGGATCCCCATTGCTATTTTCTTTTAGTTATTGTATTTCATGTTTATTAATTCGATCGGTGTGAGTGCAGGTGGTACAGTATTTAACTGACCAAGAAGCGTGAATCAGTGTAATACTGCTCTAGTGTAATATTGCACGTGGCCTACTGGCAGCTTATCAATACCCCAGTAAAAACTATTTAAAAAGTCACTCGTTCTGGTTGTCATCACCTCATTTGTTCATTCCGCAGTCCGTGGGTGCCGCCGGGAATAAAGTTGGGGAATGAGGGCAATCTAGGGGACTTCATTGAGGGTTTAGGGCCCTCACAGATGGTGGGACGCCAGGTACTCGGTAAGTATTAAAGTATTATTAAGTAAGTATTAAAGTATTATTAAGTAAGTATGCTTGCGTTTTAGTTGTGGCTTGTTGCGGTTACGTGGTCTTTTGTGTTGTGACGCGGTGCTTTTTTTTGTATTGACAGTGTGTTCGTTTGTGTGTGTGGCGAGGTTGTCTTTTGTGTCGTGATGTGTTGTCTTTGTGTTGTAACAGTGTGGTCTTTGTGTTGTGACGTCTTGTCTTTTCAGTTTTGACGCGTCTGTTGGTTGTGACGATGGACTGATACTTAACTGTTCTGTAACTTGTAAATTATTATTTACTTGGTTGTTTTATGACTGTTTTGTAGCCTCTCCGTCCATGGGTGATATCGAACTTGCGTTGTTTGATCGTAAGGGCATCCTAGAAGTCGAAGTGGTCCGAGCCAAAGGGCTATTGCCTAAACCCGGCTCCAAGATCCTCCCAGGTACGCATGCTCAGCCTACTACAGTGCATTGCTTGTGGGCTCATACGGAAATTGGACCAGATAAAAGAGAGCAACAGTTACGAGCTCAATAGCTTGGCAACATTCGGTTGTGCATCGTCTTTCTCCCGCTCTTTCTGTTTAGATAAAGTGCTTCAGCGATACCTTTGTAAATAGCTGTGAGATAAAGCTATCATACCAGTCTGTTTTTAGCGCCTTACCTTTGTATTTAACCATGAGATAAAGCTATCATACCTGTCTGTTTCAGCGCCTTACGTGAAAGTGTACGTCATGGAAGGAAAGAGGTGCATTGGCAAGAAGAAGACCCGGACCGCGCGAAGAAGGACTTTGGAGCCGTTGTATCAGCAAATGCTCGATTTCAAAGTAGACTATATCGGAAAAACACTTCAGGTTGGTCTATTCGCATCAGCAGAACCTTTAGTAGGCATGTGGTACAGGCAGATCATCGGACACATAATTCAAAGGAGAATATTTAGTTTTAGATTGATATTGTTATCTTATTTCTTACTGTGGCACTGTTGAGTATTCTAGGAGACTAATTAAAGTTCCCGCCACACTTGTAACCCTTCATTCATGTTAGGCTCGTCTGAATTTTACTAATTGGCTCTTTGTTTGTGATTTTGTAACCTGAATGGAACTGGAACACTTAAAAGTGCTAATGCTCAATACGATTACAAGATTGCACGCCACACAACAATAAACACTTCCTGTGAAGTTTGTGCGTCTTGTTGCTTTTTGTTGCTGTGTAAATTTGCTTCGTTCCTTTAGTGTTTTTTGTGTTGATTTGATTTTAACGCTTCGTTTGGTAAATATTGTCCCTCTTGTCGCTGTAGGTCATTGTGTGGGGTGATTATGGCCGTATGGATCGTAAAGTGTTCATGGGTGTAGTGCAGATCTGGTTGGAAGATCTCAACTTGAAGAATCTGAACATTGGTTGGTACAAACTCTTCTCCACTTCCTCCATGTGTGACCCTCCGGTCTCCGCTGAACCCATGGGGGGTCCTTCCCAGAAGCCTCAGCTCTCGCCACGGCCGCAGCGGGGCCACGTGATGCCGAATTCAATGCGCATGCCTTCACCAAGACCTTCGGGTATTGCGCACGCCCCCGCACACATGGACGGTATGGACGAAGACGGAGACTACGTATGAGCGTTGTAGACGCGTCTCCTGCTCCGACAAGTCAACGGACAACTGTTGGTGAACTCAAGAGGGAAGGCGCTCGTGGAATGTCCAAAAACTGTGGTAGGTCCGTTTTAACCGAAAGTTTGACGAGTGAGTGCTTGAGGAGCGGAAGTGTGTACTTCAGATGCCAAAGATTTTGAGGATTTTTCCATATGCGCACGCGCGCCTGCTTAATAGAATCCCTGCTGAATGGTAGGGTGGCCATTTTTTGTCAAATTGTAGGATGGCCCTTTTTTGGCACTGTAGAATGGCCATTTTTTGTCAAATTGTAGGATGGCCCCATATTGTCATTCTGTTGGGTGGCCCTTTTGCCAGGGCCCGTATTTAATGTTGTCGCCCGAGCCGTGAATTTTTGGGTACAGTCCCATGTGCCGTGTTGCTGCTTATTTATCAAGCTTGCTATTTTAAGTTAATTTGTAAGCTTTGCCTTAAAACATTCCGCGGCTAAACGTCGGCCAGTAGTGTGCACGAAGTCGTGGTGCAGGTTAATAACCCGATATGCGTGTCGATAATGTATTGACGCGCATTCACACTGTCGAAGAGTCAGGAATGGTCTGTTTCAGATCGATCTGAGAAAACGCCATGAAACTGCCTTGTGTAAGCGACTGTCTATAAGTGTGCTACGACTAAAATGTACTTGGTCGGTTGAAGAGGTAAGACAACAAGACTTAGCAGTGTGCAACTTGGGGCCTAATCTTTTAAATAATTTGAAATTATAAAATCAATCAGAGGTATTGTAAATTTTAAACATTCGAATTATTTGAGCACGGTTAAGTTAAACTGCTGCCAAGCCAGCATGGTGTTTTAATATTTCAAGGTCAAAGTACCAACTTTTATTTATAAGATATACCATAGAAAGGATAAACATATGTGAAGGTGATGAAGGCATTTTAGGCTGTTCTAACTCATAGTGAGCAATGATGCTCATTTTAAATTATAACTCCTTTTTAGGTCAAAAGACCGCAATATTTAAGAGAACTCTACGTTGTGTCCACGTATTATTTACCAGAGAATATTTATTCAATAGCTTATTTCATAGCGAGATATCATTATAATATAAGACTTTCTTTTCTTATTTTACTGCGCGCAAAGTGATTGCCAAATTGTTTCCCACTCTGAGTGTTTTAAGTTAAGATGTTGAAAACAATAAACAATAAACAATAAACAATAAACAATAGTGCATCGCGTGGAGCTGAAGTTGTTCCACAGGCGTAGATAATTAATTACCTGTAGCGGTTAATTGTCGGCAGAGTACAAACTCAGCTCAGTTTTAATGAAAGTTAACATTCCAAGATAGAGAAAGATGTTCTTGATGTTGTGTACTCCGTATCTTGCAAAGTTAGAACCGGAAAGAGACAATAAAAGAGAATTGTTATCCAAATTGACCGTATGTGTCTGTCTGTATATATGTAGTCAGTATGTACGTATGTCGGATTGGAATGAATAGATATATGTACACGTGTGTACGTACGTATGAAAGTGATTAATAAAATAATAATCATTATTTATGTGTGATACGTATGTAGTAATAAAAATTAGTAGTAATATTTTTGTATGTGCCTAAGGGAGTGTTTGTGAGTGTGACAGTGAGACTAACATTCCTTCAGTGTTGAATGCCAATATCCAAAAAAGGTTTATTGATATCAACCCTTACAAGCTAAGATATACAGTAAAACTTGATTGACCCGTCTGACTGGTATCAGTGTGTCAGGTGTGTGCCCACCCTCTCTCTGTTCAGCGGTCTCCTGATGTCCGCGGACAACAGAAGAACGCGTGGGGTTCTCGATGTTATTAAACAGAGCGAGAGCCGACACATCGCCTGTCACACTAATCTGGTTACAAACTGCTCGCTCATTTCTATACTACTGCGTCACAAAAGTGTGCTTCAAACTCTACGTATGCGAAAAAATCAATACAAGTGCTAAAGTGCGGAATAGGCTGCCCGCGTCAAGACTGGGTGCTAATGCGGTAACTACGGAGAAGAGAAAATCTAAAATTTAAAACGGAAGCTAAAAAACTAAAAAATGGGGGAGTGCGAGCATCGCGTTAGACCAGATGGTTGGAGTCATCAGAACCAGCCTTAGAGTAGACCACGTGGGCAGCAGGCGTCTGGCGCTTCTTGTAAACAACAATCAACGCCACAAACAACACCAAAACAAACAACGCCAACACACCGGCTACAGCTGCTACGATGGTCAAACTAGAAGATCCAGCAGCAGCTGCAAAAAAAAAAAAAAAAAAAAAAAAAAAAAAAAAACACACACACACACGCGCACAAGGTTGTTACTGGAGATACCATTCCATTTTATACTTTCTCTTTTCGCGCCTTTGTTCTCGGCTTTTCTATCCATTTATCCACTTTTCTTTTCTCCCCCCTTTTCTGTATCATCCCTTCCTTCGTTTTTCTCTCTTTCTTTATCTACAGGTGACTTGGTCACATTGATTTGTTTCCTCCATCTCATTTCTCCTATACTGCTGTTTTTCTCTTCTCTTCCATCTCATTCCTTCTCTACTGCTTTTTCTCTTTCTTTTCCATTTCATCTCTCCGATTCTACTGTTTTTCTTCTTTCTCTTTTCCATCTCATCTTTCTTTTACTACTTTTTTCTGCACTCTTTCTCTTTTCCATTTCATCCCTCCTCTACTGTTTTTTCTCCGGTTCTCTTTTCCATCGTATTCCTACCTCTACTTCTCTCCTGTGCTCATTTCTCTCGCCTCGTTTTTGCACTTCATCTATCCCTATGCATCATGTACCTGATTGTGTGCGCTTCGCTGTGCCCACCATCAGGGGCCCCACGGACATGACCTGTCCCTCAGCAGCATCCAGCTCCATGGCACGACGCTTCCTGGACGGTGCCTGGTTACATCCTTGTGCACACTTACTGCTGTTACTGCCGATGCGACAAGCCTCCACCATACAGTGCAGGTGCACAACCTCGCTCTGCTCCTGCAAGAATCTGAACGCGTCTATAGAGAAGCGTTGCACGGGGCTTTCCGAGTAATCATACACCATTGTGTCGTCTTCTGTGCAGCTAAAAGTATGTAAAGCAATTCAGTTAGACATTTCAGGTGACTCGCAACAATTTCTATCCGCTGTGAACAAGGTTTTGTTTACATGCAATTCGTATTTATGCCCCATAAAGGTAAAGAAAAGCAGAAAGCCGACTCAGAATATAAACCAGTGGTTTTTCTTAAATCCAGCTCTTTAGTACATATATCTGTTAATTACGATGTACACTCCTTTGTATTACCGCGCTGAACAGCTGTTGTAAAATCATTTCCAAGTTTCTTTTTGCACACACCACATTGGTAAGTAGCCCATATAACTCCTGGAGTTTGAGGTATCGATGAGTAAGTTGTACTGCCTGACAGTGACTTACCCATCTTGGATGAAAGTGTAGTCCTTGCTATCATACGGATCACTGGACGGAGTGGCCCAGCATCTCTCAAGAAACAAAGCCAGTTGAGAATCGTTTGAGCGAACTTCCACTTGAAGATACATTTTGTCGGCCAGATCAAGACTGATCGGGTAGCTGTCGTAAGATTCAGCATACTGATCCGTCTCGTAAATATCCATCAAGTAAGAGAAGTTTCCAAACTCACCTGCAACAAGAGAGGGGGCGTCATAAAACAGTTAAAGAGACAGACTCGGATACATCTATGGCATCATTAAACGATTAAGTCTCTTTACTTGACGAACCACAGAAAGATGAAACACTCGCTCTTCCAATCACATCAAGACATTCTAAGCTGCGAGAAAATACTGGGCGAAAGACAACAGAGAAGTAACCTGGAGCTTTCCGTACCAGATCTGGTGTAGATGATCTTTTCTCTGGGCGAGAAGCTCACGACAGACAGGATCTTGGTTCGGGAATATGTGCACTGGAAAGGGTACTCAGCCTTGAAGTCCCGTGATATCTGAGGGTTCTGTGCAGAGTCCTTAGTTTCGAACAGAAGACTGTTGTAGTAAACGATTGTCTTGGCAGTGGTGTTGTGCTTCGTCATGCACGAATCAAACGGCACGTTCACGATCACGTGTGTACCATTGTTCACATCCTCCTTACAGCTGATGTCGATGAGTGACAGCGTGTTCAGGTCTAGCTCTGTCAAGTTATCTGTCTTCAAAGTGACCGTCATCGAGTCATCGTCACATCTTATCGCCAAGTGAGGACCGCCTGAAGGATAAAAGAAATAAAATTCATTTTGTTAGTTCTTCGATGTGCTTTTCCACTCCACCTGTCCACCAACTTGCAAAGAAGTCAGTCTCGATCGGTTCAAAAGGGGCTTGGCTATGGTGTCTGTAATGTTGGAACCCAGCTGGTGAGTTTGTATACAGTAATTGTTTTGTTTCCTTTCTCTGGCTGCCTAATTTTCATGAAGCCAGTAAACAAGATTGATTTCAAGTGAATTATCCAGAATATAGCGGTCTAACAAAACCCACTGATCTACAGGGGGCGTTAAGCCTCATTTAATCCTTTGGTCAGCTGTCTTGGTAAAGATAAGCTTTGTTCGCTACATGGGCCCCCTGTTATTTTATTAGTTTCTTTTGTTGGGCCTCGGGCCCAGTGATGTATTACACGACAAGATCAGTGAATCTGCACTTACTTGCAGCGTTGTTGCCTTCTGTTGAATTAGAACAAACAGAACCGGAGTCAGAACAATGCAAACAGTATACAGTTTGTTTTAGCATCGGGTACTGTCAGAAGAATTTAATGATACTGCGAGATAAACCCAAAACATACATTCCTAGGTTTCCACACATGATGCAAAAACCATAAAACTTGATTGCGTGAAAATAGCACATGAAATAAAGTGCAGACAGCCCTGGCGGAGTGATAATAAAGCTGGGAGATAGCAGATTGATTGAATGACCCTAACCTACCCTTTATACAGGGTCATTAACGCAATTCTAACATCGTTTAGCACTTCCTGAGTCTGGAACAGCTGATTCCTATTCAATAGAATGTATTCTAGAACCTCTTGAACTTGAGTATAGAGATAGGAGCAATAAACCACGCTACGTAGTTTGATATGCTGTGAACAACCCAACTAAATATTGCACAATAGCCTATTGTAAGAGGTCGAAATCGTTAACTACTGTCTCACTGTATATATGAATTAAACGATAATTTGCATGAATTTTCTTTTGTCACAAATATATGACAGAGGAACATATACGTGAATATATGAATAATGGTTTATAACTAAAGCGATATCGCGACACCCAAAACTGCACACCATTTGTTTTTTGCAGTTTATTTTTTCCGTCGAAACTCTTTTTTTCGACTTGTTGGTGAAGTTTGGTTTCACTGCGGGCTTTGTCCTTTTAATACAATACACCAGGCCGTACAAAGCATAAATTTGCACCAGAAACTTTGATAGTTCGGCTCAAGGAGAGCCAAATATTTGTTGCTATAGCCAAGTGAACAGAAAAAGTGTTTGTTTATCGGCAGAACATTGAGCTATCACTCCAGCAGTATTAATTATTGTTTTCTTGCTTGCCACAACAACATTGCTGTTCAAACACAGTTCCGCCGCATGACTTTCTTCGTTCCAAATTCAATCCATACTTTTGTTGATCCGTATGGCAAGAAACTTGCTCAGTTATTTTGTCAAAGTCTCGTCAGTTGCGAGTTAGAGTTAGTGAAGCGACAGGGCCCCTGACATGCACTAACTGCAGGAGTCCTTGTATTAGCTAATTTGTCCTTTATATGCAGAACATACATTGTAAGGTCGTGAGAAACGGCCTCGACTTTAATTATTTGAGCATTAATACTTCCATTAATTTCTGTGGTTGTGAGCCCTTACAATTATTATCAAGAGTGCATTCCTGTAAATAAGTGGAAACCACGTGGTTCAGGCATTCTACCCGATGGCACATGACAACAGAGCAAAAGCTGCATATACCGTGAAATTGGATCACTAAAATCGACTGAACTAAATCCATGCTATAACAAAGAAATGTTTATACATTTTTTCCTTTGGAGTGTTAATGCGACGAGCTCGCTCATTCGTGCAAAACGAGGCCACGACACGGCTCGAGTCTCGCCACACCCAGAAATAGCACAAACTCCAGCAACTTCTTATAGATTCGCTGTGACCCAATGACAACACAACGTTCATTATAAAAAGTGAAACAGTCTGGCTCCCAGTGTGTCCGGCTCTTGCTGAATACTCCTTTGCGCTATGGTGGGTTCCGTTACTCGCCGTTTAGCGTTTCTTACGCTTGTACTCCATTTGGAAGTTCGACCGACTTTGAGCCAAACGGGAACATTTGTTTAGAGGGCACAAAACTATTTGAGTTAGACAGAAAACTATTTGAGTTGGACCCGAGTGGTGTAGATTGATCTCGTGATGCAGAAACACTGGGGACCTGTTCTCTTGAAACAGCGTGTTCTGATTGTTTGAGCCGATTTAGATAGACTACGTGCTGCCCAGACCAAATGCCGAATGAAACGGCGTGATGTCTTAATTCAGGTTTTCAAGAGAGTTGAGCACACTGCCCGATGTTGAACTTCAGGTTGTGGAGACGTTTTTATCTATTCAGTGTGAAACAGCAATGTGGTTTACTTACCGAACGCGCCTGCCAGAAGAAACAGCGCCAGTATATAGCGCGGTAACATTGTGTGGTTACTCAGTGACGGACCCGACTTGTTAAACTTGTCCAGCCGCCAGAAACCAGCGATCGTTGATTGCTCAAATTATATGGGAGCCGAACGATCGAGAGTGACAGATTGTCCGAGAAAATTCACACAAGTCAATACAATTTGCATGTAATTTTCAGCTCAGCTGATTTAGCCAATGGAATGATTAACATAGCGCGATGTGGCTTAGTGCCGCTTGTCTATAGTGTCCACTAGGCGGCACTAACACCTGGGGTATTAAAAACGAGACAACGAACACAAAAGAACAAACTAAAAATATGTTGAGCGCAGACCTGCTGTGTAGCACTTTCTCTCAGCTCCCAAATACCATTAATAATAATAATAATAATAATAATAATAATCTATTATCATAAGCGCACAATGGGTTGAGAGAGATTAATATTATCATGCTTGTGGTTCACTTGGACTATGAATGTTAAACTCGGTGTTTAAGCGCTGCTGCAGTGGGTTAATAGTTTTTCGTTTGTGCATGCTGCACCACTTTAGTGGGATTTTACTTTGTGTTGTTGAGCTTTGTCGGTTTAACTGGCAATATTGTGTCGTTTAAGGCCTTTACTAGTTCAAGTGGCAGATATAATCTCACCGCGTCCAAGTGACTTGGCTCCTGATGTCAGGCTTTACTCTCTTTTTGAAAATAATGTTTCTCGCATATCAGCTTTGGCTGACAGTAGATCTGCGGTGGACAACTGAGTTGTATCAACGCCAGACAGCAATTTGTGATAGAATATATGCGTTCAAAAGTCAATCTATTACTTGAGGAGAATACCCGAGGCGTTACTGATGTGTTTATTGCTGAAATTAGAGCCCCGGCTCGGATATTCGAAATTTACTTGGACTCGACAGTTTTCATTACTTTGCAAGATTTAGATCACTTCATTTAGATCACTACATGGACAAACTGATTCTACCTCATGACTCAAATGTGGCGAATAATTTTTTTGAATTCCACTGAGTATTAGAATCATTAGATTGTGCCGGTGAGCCGGCAATCGGCTTCACCGAGTGTAGCTCTATGTATTTTTTAAATATAGTGTAGGCTCGTATATGTATGTTTTTGCGCGTTTTTATCTTTTGTGCGACTTTCTGTTAAATTCCTTTGCCTTAGTGTGCATTTTATCATAGTTGCTTTTTCCATTACCGGACAATCTGACCACAATATATCATTACTAAGGCATGTTACCTTACTTCATCAGGGTGATCTATTGATAATAAGAGGTATTTTTCAGTGTAAACTGAAAGGTTCACACTTTATAAAAATTTGTATCTGACTGCATGTGATGGGTGTTACAATTACTGTAGAATTATTTGAGAATAATCAAATACGAAGCAAATGAACCGAAATGATCATTAGGCTGATATATTTCTCCGAATATTTCAACAAGTAAACGTTCGATAACTTTGCACCATGATGTTCGGCGCAATATCTCATTCTGCTGAAGTTGTTTGGGTTCTCCTGTGCTGACTGTTTCGCCTGACTGTTTTACCGACGCAGATCTATTTTGAGTGGAGCGTCTCACCCTCACTGCATGTTATGAAAAAGGCGTTGCCTTCTTTCGGCAGTGTAAGTTTGCAGGTCAAACATTTGATCAAAGTAATCAGTCAAAACATTGACATTTCTGAACAACAAGATGTCAAATTAAACAAACATTACGAGTTCAACTGACATCTCCTGGCACAGACTCTGAACTGACACATTAATTAGTCCGGTTGCTCGTTCGTCATACTTCTTAAACCTTTCATGCAAATTAACATGCCCGCTTCAGTTTTGAGGCGTCGTTTGCATAACAGAAATTACAATTAACCCGCCAAATGCTAAATTGAGAGAGCTGCAGCATTACTGTGGTTACTGGCAAACCGCCGTCCGATTGTTCGAGACTTCGTCGCTCTCAGTTCGCTGATAACAGGTGAGTGCGTCACAATTTTAACGTGACCAATACACTTAATAGTTTGCCCAGCGGTGTTGCCCCAAAATCTATAGTGTTTTCCCGATAGTTCAGCTGCTTCGACCAAGATTGCTTTTAACATGTTACGATACAGTCCCGTCCAACTTGATTGAGAGCAAAACTACTCTTTTCTAACCTCATCCTATCGCTCTACAGTCTTCTAACTACTGAGGTCATCCTCTGGAAGCGGCTTCCACAAAGAACAGGCCTCGAGCTCACTTGCAACAATGGCTGCCCTTCGTCGATACGTCGCTTGTATTGCTCTGCTGATGGTTTTCACACCTGCATTTACTCAAGAACGTCAAAGTGAGTACTGGAGCAATTTGCTACACTAGTCCACACTCACTTTTTTTCAAATATGTTCGTGATCGCTGGTGTAAATTTGCCAGCTCCATTCGACCGAAACTGAAGCATGTACACCAACAGTAGAGACACTTGCTCAAGTCCGATGAGCTTGTTAGTTATTTCGTATGATTGGTCACATAAATTTTCTGATTTTATAAAGCCGTGGCGTTCTTCAACAACAGATAGATCACTTGATACCCACATTCCTTCATGGCCTCACCCAAAACATCAGCTGCTGAACCCGCAATGGCAGAAAGGCTGAAAAGTTATTCTCCAACTGAGGACTGTAACAAAACTCCTCACTATATGAGCACCAAAACGAACACACAAAATCTTACAATGGTCGACCATCAACAGCATAAGAAGAAGGCTGCATAATAGCTCATACAGGCCAAGGTCGTATTCAATTTTCTATAAATTACACTCACAAAAAGGAAAAAATTATATGAAGTAAAAAACGCTATGAAGTAAAACAGAGCTGAGAACATATTATTCAGCAAAACTCGGCTTGAAACTTATGCAATTTTGGCGTCAAATTGAAATGAATAATAATTTTTCACTGTTTTGATCTATTTGCATTTTGCCGCATTGTTATTATTTAAACCCTCGAGCAATCGAGGCCGATGATATCAATACAGTTGATTCTGACTTAACCGTGTGCCAAACGGTGACTATTATACCGTGAAACAGCACTTTATTGCCACTACTGTTGGACTACATAGTGATTTCTGAGCCGTCATGTGAACGACAAGAATAAACTATTGTAAAGCCTAGTTGCTATATACGGTCGCAAGCACACGATCGCATATTCACTGGATTTTGCGTAGCGATCATAAAGCCTGCTTTCCATTTGATCCTCACGATCTCACGATTGGTGATCGCTGTCGTACAATGTGAGGTTGTGTACGATCATATAACTGGCAGTGGAACCTTCCCGAATAAACTGCGCAGAATGTATATGCATGATGTTTTGTTAGACGACACAAAGCAAAGGAAATTGAACCGAACGATGAATACGTTCCAAATAACTGAAGGCATTCGTGTTATGTTGCTGGAAGGATCCTGACATGCAGGGTTGGATTTCTGAGCGCTGGTGTCACGTGATCTTTTAGGTAACTGCCGTTCAGTTTGTGTTCACTGTTTGCATAATTACTGGCACGAGGTTGAAGCAGCCGGCCGCGTACTATGAACAGCGTCACTCTCTTTTGTTGATAAACATGCCGATATTGAAAGAGGCGCGGAGCATTGTTTAGCGTAGGATGAACCGGAAGCAATAATTGTCACAGCTAAACGCTCCAGTAGAGAACGCGGTTCACCAGGTCAACCATGCGAACCGAGTACGGCGCCTGGAAGACTGCTAGCGCCTCGGCCCTGCACGGATTTGTCCTCCAAACAATATGTACCGTATTATTAATGTGAGAATTGAAAGATTTAATTATGAACAAAGTAGGTTCAGTCGGTTAGTTTGCAGACATTTAGTTTTTGACGTTGAGGATTTTAGGAAACACTATGGCTGATAACCTCCAAGATAAGTAAATGAGTTTACGTATTTCTTATGAAATAAACTCTAGTCGTTTAAAGGTTTTATTGTTTTTGCAGTGAGTGAGCCGTACGGTTTAAAAACCGTCTGTAACAAGGCTTACATGGAACTGGTGATGGATCGCACTTTCTATCCGAACTTGGACCCTAGCATGCTGTTCTTGAACGACTCGTCCTGTTCTGTGTATTCGTATAACGAGTCACACATCGTGATGAGAGCGTCACTTGAAGCGTGCGGAACGTGGTTTGAACAATCCGCTGACATCATCACCTTCTACAACATTGCACGCACCATAGTAAGGAGTAATACGTCCATCACCAGACATCCGGAGTATGAAATATACTTCACGTGTTCCTATTACAAGACCGCCTTACTGAGCCTGAAAGCGTTCCGTCCCAAGGTTAAAGTCATTGTCCAAAAACCAATATGTGAGTAGTGGCAAAACACGGCAAAGTGCGCGGCATTAGAACACAATGACGTGATCACAGCACAGCGGTTACAGCACATACATATATACATGTAGCACATGCACGTCACAGTACACATGAACAACACAATATATAGTATAGCTTAGCATGGCATAGTATAGAATATTATGGTATAGCTTAGCATGGCATGGTATAGTATATTATGGTATAGCTTAGCATGGCATAGTATAGTACATTATGGTATAGCTTAGCATGGCATAGTATAGTATATTATGGTATAGCTTAGCATGGCATAGTATAGTACATTATGGTATAGCTTAGCATGGCATAGTATAGTATATTATGGTATAGCTTAGCATGGCATGGTATAGCATAGTATTATAGCATAGTATATGTAGCACACCACACCACAGCGTCTAATTGTTTGGATATCAACTGTCAATCCTTGTTGACGTGTTCTTGTTTTTGCTCGCAGCGTTTGGTAAGTTTGATTTCAAGATTGACATGTATCAGACCGAGAAATACATCAGCTCCTACTCCAAATTCCCTGTCAAAGTGCACGTGGGTGAGAGAATCTACCTGCAAGTCAAGGTCCGCACCAATCACACCGGATTGGTATTGTTCGTGGAAAACTGCAAGGCGACCCCCACAACCAACCCCAACGACCCGTCAGCATACCCGCTCATCAAAGATGGGTATGTAACATTAGTGTAGATTCACTCGTGCACGCACGTCACTTCCTGTTTCCTTGTGTTTCGTCATCTTATAACGCCGCATACAAGCTCTATTACCTTAACCGAAACATACACGGGGCCATATCAATTTCCAAAATAATACCACTTTAATATGCATCACCATCTAGTCTCCAACCTTTGTACATCAATACACAATAGACCTGTTCAAAGATGCATGTTAACCCTGTTTCAAACCGAGGCCATGGTGCGAAACCCGGCGTTTAGCCTTAGTGAAAATGAGTTTATATTGCAAGACGTTTTACACGAGACCTCGGTTTGAAACAGAGGCAACAGGTATCTCGAAAATGTCACAATAGTGCACTTACACTTGCTGTGCAACGGGTGACTTTTAATTTAAAAATCCACTCCCAGCAACAGTCATTTGATCTAAAGCCTGGTATTCACTAGCACGCAAAGACGTTGTCATAGTTGCAGTAATCAAGCTTAATCAAACACGTCCGCTAATGAGGAGATTAAGTGAACGACATGTTCCACAGCTGCACAAGAGAGGGCACTCTGGACTACAAGTACACGAGGACATCTTTCCAGAGATTTAATCTTCAGGCTTTCCGCTTCATTCCCAAGTCGGGGGACGTGTATATTCACTGTCAAGTAGTTGTATGTCACAAGAAGAATCCTGATTCGCGGTGTGATCAGGGCTGCCCGGCTAAAGAAGACAACAGTAAGAAGCGAAGACACGTGGAGCCCGCGAACCTGAACATTTCCTCCCTGGAAACTGAGAAGTTTGACACCCAGTTGGGCCCACTGCAGATCCTTGTTGATCGCATGATCGTACAACCTGACGAGCCACAAGGTAAGTGGAAAAAACGCAAGTTATGACGGGATACAACAATTACATGTGTTGTCTGAGAGAGAAGGGGAGAGTTAAATCAACATAAAGCTACGAGCTCCCACAATCAAAGGGTACAATAGTTATGACGTCACTGCTAAACACGACATTTTGTCCCTCCTACCTCATGTGGCTAGTTCCAGTCCTCCTAGTTCTTAACTTGGCGGCTTTGTTTTTACGTTTTAGGCGCAGAGCTTTCTGGAGCCGTAACAGCGAGCATGTCACGCGTGGCACTCGCGTGTTTCCTCGCTCTGCTCGCGTTTCTTGAGGTTTTCTCCTCAACCTGAAATAGTGCCAACAGCAGGAAGATTTAAAGGTTTCCACTCAGGACGGTATAATATAAAGACTTCAACTTTATTGTACACACGCAGCCTTGCACTCAAGACAAATCAAAGAATAAGGTTTGCACTGAGGACGGCATAGGCAGAATAGCGTGCAGTTTTCACGTTGTTGAAATGGCTTTCTTGTGAACAGTGAGCTTCGTAATAGTGAGACCTTGTACTTTACTATAGTAGCTGCTGTGGCTTTACAGCATCATTTATATAGAACTGTAGCTAAAAGCACCACAAGAGACGAGTAAGCGAGCCTCGCTTCAATGCTCAAGTATGTCATGTTTCTTGTAACTGCATGACGTCATGTTGTCATAACTCGAGTTGTTATCCGCCAGACGATATTTGTAGCGGCGACATAAATGGAACATATTTCCTTCTTGACTTGTGTCATTACGCTTTTTCTAGCTTGATTTGATTCTGATGTTTATCCCAAAACCCCATAACATAACATAACATAACATAACATAACAAACCATGACATATTATAGTAACATAAACGGTAACATAACATGAAATGACATAACAAAACATAACATAACAACTCATAACACGTAGCATAAGATAAGATAACATAAACCATAAAATAACATAAACTTTATTTAACGTGGTCACATACGGATAATCCAGCTATTTTACAGGCAGGTGCCATTAGAGTGTCCTGCAAACTTTGCAACCTTGAACAAACAATAGCTACAGAGTCACGTGTTACTTCGTCACGATACGTCACACGACACCTGGTGATTTTTAGTAACAGAGGGATGATCTCGTGACGACATCGGACCAATCAGCGTCAGTTGTTTTCCTATTTGGACAGGGTCAAGTGACGTGTTCGATATCATCAGAATTTGCTGGGAGACCTTTGGACTCCACTGCGACTTGATGTGACGGTTTCCTGCTTCTGTCAAGCCTTCCCACCAAGTTTGAGAAGCGCAAAGATCTTAGTGTTTCTCAAGAGGGTGCTTATATCTAGAAAAGGTCAGCATAACAATCAGTTAATTCGTCAGTATAACACGATATTGAGTATACTGAAGTGTTCCTGCAACTCCTCGTTTTTCACGTACCATTCATGAAGCCGATGATGTTCGAGTCCTTTTCTGATTTCTTCGCAGCAAAAATGATAACCAACGTCAAGCGCGGAGTAACTCGGGTCAAGAAGTAAGTGCTCTGCATGCGCTAAAAAAACAACAACAAAAATTAAGTCAAACCACGAGGCAAGGCAGGACATACAGACTCGGGACACGTGCGTCTAAAAAGGAGACGAAAAACTGCTTACATTATCAAAAAAGTAGATAATGCTGTCCATTCCGCTCAATTCACGAGACTTGTCGAACATGATGGAGACAATGTTGGGCCAGTGGTCGTCTGGGCGAGGCTAGTGCAAAGAATACAAGTTTTAGCTTTAAAAAAAAACCGCCCACCTATTTCTGTCTTTTTCTCAAATATTCAAGCCAGTTTGAGTTCGCAACGGGTTCTGGTGTAGACACCTGTCACTCCCGTGGTACTAGCACATAAAGAAGAGAAACAACATGGCGGGAAAAGAGCGACTCACCCTGGGAAAGGAAAATATGGCGGGAAAAGAGCGACTCACCCTGGGAAAGGAAAATATGGCGGGAAAAGAACCGACTCCTGACGGAAGCTCCGCGCCCTCATCTGGAACCTGGTACCCATGCCCCCTGTACGTGTCAAGCATGCGCGCGTCCAACAGGAGAGAAATGTTAAAAGCGTCTGATCGACGCTGAAATGCACTGAACCTTCAAAAACGAAAAAAAGAAAAAAAAAAGAAAGAAAAACATGCGTTAATGACAATAGAACTCAGGAATGACAAATTTCCTCTCCGCATCACTCTGTTTGGTCAGGTGTGTGACAATAAAATCCTACCTGTACGAATTCTGATCTAAGAAATGCTGCATATAAAAATTTCAAAATGAAGAGTCCTAACATACCTTGCAACATAGTCAACACTAGCTCTTGCTGTCAAAGATTTCATCTCAACTGGTGTTGTTTGCTCACTCAGAGTTGTGTAAAAGTACAGTGTGAACTGAAAGATACAAATAAGTGCTTTAGCCACACCCACAGCCATATGTTGTAAATAGTGTCATTCTACATGTGGGAGGGCATGGCTACTAGCACGTGTGACACGTGGTTTAGAGTCTCATGTAGTTAATTTTACTGGATTTGTCCAACTAATCTATTCACCACAAGTCACCATAACAGAACAAAGAACAAGTGGGTAAGTTGTTAAACAAAACTTAATGCGATACCTTGGACACCAGACCAGCATGGAGCTTTGCCAGCCACTGGTACAGAGCAGGCACTTCTGTTTGCCTCTTGGGAGTGCTACTGAAAAACGACTTCTTCACTGATGAAGACAGCTGGCAAGACAAAACAATTCACAGTTAAAAGATGCCTGAAAGACTCTTTGAAACTTAGCGATATGGCTGTAAATGAAGCTGCACATACCTCCTTTGCCGAGGTAGGCATTATCTGGCACCAGGATGACAGTTTGGCATGACTTTCATGAAGATGAAGCAAGGAAGGTAGAAACTTCCAGTCAGCCATGTCACACTCAGCTTTGAGCAAATGACAAACAATGTCCACTTCACAACTGCATTTAATTACAAAACCAGGTCAATAGATTAGGGAAGGAAAGTCAACACAGATCAGGTTTAAATTAAGTTAGCTGTGCAAGCTTGAACCCACAAATGCCAACCTGAAGTTTGACTTGAGAGGGTCCAGAATAGGGTGATGGAACCCCCTCGTTTGCCTGATGAAACGAAAACATGGTCAGTAAAGGCATTCGGTAGGCCAACAGTTAAACTTTGCACCAACATCATTAACTATTACCAAACACTATTTTCAGGGTGAGGAATGCATGAAATGTTCTGTGGATACACTATAAAACTGCACACAGCTTCTGTCACCTCTTGCTAATTTCATCTATCATCGTGACCAGGTCAGAGTAGTTGATGTTTGGAGAAGACTCCACAGTGGCCATACTCTCATAGCTGTGACAGAAGACTATCAATTAAGGCTCACACACAAGAAATTCCTCATAAGCAGCTACCACCATACTCTGACTCATAACTGTGACCAAGGCTCACACACAAGCATTGAAAATACTGACGTAAGAAGCTATCCAGTCAAGAACTATCCCAGAACCCCACTATGGCCATAACTCTGATTCATAACTGTGATCAAAGCTCATATACAAGTGTGCATAGATAGTTTAGTGCCTATTCAGCAAATGAATGTGGCACTTGCAAGGATACAAGTCCATCATTTCTTGTCTGGCTTGTGCAAATTGACACAGATGTCTGCAAAGCTCCGCCAGTAGACCCCCCTCCATGCCAGCACCAGACAATGACATGCCATGCTCCTCTACTCTCTTCAGCTCCATGATCAGGTTTTTATAATTTTCTCGAAGAGACTGCAGAAACAACAACAGCAACAGTAAGTATAGTTTAAAGGTTTGTTTTACACAGCGTGAATACAAATCTGAAGCAAAGCAAGATTGTCATTAGGTTCCTCAGAAATCTAAGAGATAGCAGTAAGTGTAACGCAACTGAAATAAATAGCTAACGGTGCAAAATGCATACATCTTTCCTGAAAAACTTTTTTGGAGTGACAACGAAGGAGAGGGAGAAATATGTCTTCTCTGCTGACACCAGATGCAAGAGTGAAATGAGCATAAGTGACCATGGAGAAATGGCCAGCAGGGATAACTTCTTTGTGTCTTTCTCTTTCTCCTGTAAAAAAAATGCAAACCACAGGAAAAGATAATGAGTGTACCCGGTAAGCAAGTGTATATCCTTTTAATACAACATCCTTGTGTAAATAACATGTGTGGGACGGGGCTATACTTTGAGCTAAAACACAATAATAAACATCCAAAACATAATCCTCACCACTCTGTCCCGTGCCTTGTCAAATGCAAATTGACTCAGAGCATGAAAGAAACTTTCCAGAAGTGCCTGCTCTTTTGAGATGGAAGGTGCATTGGCGCTTGTGGGAGGGTCGTCTGAAAACAAACATCAATTGTGCAGCTTGGTAATATTAGACACATCGGTTATATAGCTTCATCAGCAATTTGTGTTGAGATCGTCCAGTACAAGTGAAAATACCATAAGCAAAACACCAACGATCTTTGAGAAGTTTACCTAGACGTGAGCTGGGGATCACTTTAATCAACTTACTTGGGTCCATATTCACTCAGACCGCTTCACCGCCAGATAACTCGCTTTATTTTTCCGCATATCAGCTGTCTCCGTTCGCCATGTTGTTTTTGTTTCTCGGCTTTGTAACCACGGCTTTTGTAGGGCCCAGTCTCTCTCAATGTGAGAGTCACATGAAGAACATGGAGGCGATGTTCTGGTGAGTTTCCCTGCGAACAATCTGCACTTCAAAGGGTTGCAGCGATTGTACGTTAGCTAACTAACACCGGGATTTAGTCATAAAGGTAGTTATTGTATAAAAGATGAGTTAATTGATGCTACAATTTTGTGCTAGGACATGTTCGGCTGACAGAATGAATCTACAGCTTCGTTTGACGGCTTTGCATATTTTAGTAGGCGGCCTTTGCTTATTTTTCAGATCTCTGTTAGTGATTTGATTAATAATTTGACGCAGTATTTGTCAAGACAGTTTGTACATAAATGTTTTGTACACAAACACGATTTTCGAAGTAATTGTCAATTAGTTTAGTTTTCGATCGATTTGTTGAATCTAGTGTTTTGTGTCGTAACTGAATGAAACTTTGGATGTGTTCAAATGTAGTTTAGGCAAAGTTAGTTTCAAGACATTGTCAATCAGCAGTCACGCCCTCCCTCACGTCTGGGGGAGTTTGCACATGCTTATGCAATAATTAATGATTCATGGTCTTTCCCCTCCCTCCCCTCCGTCATGGTAAGTTATGTTATCATAAGGTAGTTCTCTACTGATATCTTGGTGTGATGGGTGACTGGTGGGGTCTGGCAGGGTTGCCATGGATACCTCCTTGGCCCCTTTGAAATGCACTTTCACGCCTTGATTCTTTCAAGGCACCTCATCTCTTGGCAATGGGTTTAGTAATAGTTAAGCATACTGTATGTATATAATACTATTTATATTAAGACATTAAATATTTTGCATGATTTTTCTGCAGAACACATTCTGCCTTAGTGATCCAAATACCTGAATGTTGATGCGTAGATGCTGTGAAAAACATCTGAAGATAAGAACTTCTGAAAATAAACATGGAGGGCAGTACAGGTCTGTTGTTTGCTTATCAGAAAATATTGTCATGAGACATTTTGATAGGATGCTTATTGGCTGACATGCCATGCTTATTAGCTTTTCATTCTAATACTTTATGATGTATCTTTTCATAGGTTATGTGATTGCATCCAGCAAGCTTTCAGCTGAGGCTGTAGAAGTTCGACGGCAAACAGTAAACTGGCAGTCATATGTTCAGTGAGTAATATATTATATAACAATTTAGAGGACAAGAAACTTTAATAACTATGGCACAGCAGACACAACATAAATCTAGAAGCTTGTGCATTTGGCATTCACACAGTTAGGAAAAGGTGTTCTCCTAGATCTGCCCATGTGAAGAAATGTGCATTTGCCCTTGCATGCCATCTTTTGCTGACTCATGTCTAAAATAAACTTTTAGGGGCCAGATGATCAGTCAAGAGGATTACCACATGATTGCTGATTATGACTGCATGGGAGCAGAAGAAAGAGCAAGAATCATTGAGAGCAAGCCTGACCAGGTAAGTTATCCATTCACCTTTCCATATTTAAGATATAAGCATTCAGCTTTAGCTCTTATATCATTTCTCTTTATCTTTGCATCTTTGCATCATACAGATAAGTTCAAATGACATCCTTTCATCTTGGTGGTGGTATTTTGTCATTAAATTTGTCGCGTTGCTCTATCTTTCAGTTTGCAAAGACTTGTCTTTCACTGCTGTCAAGGCTCGCCAAGGACCAGACAATAAGATACATCCTGGTGCTGATAGATGATATGCTAAATGTAAATAATGTACATTTATTTTAGTGAAGTAAGGGTACCATACTTTGCATTTTCTCAGCTTTGCTGACAGCTGACTTTGCCTGCTTTGGAACTGAAGTAATATTTGTGTTCATTCAAAAGGGCCCTCTTGAGTTTTATTGCTGTCCTCTTTTGGTTGATGGTTGATTCTGTATTTACTAAATGGAGTCATTTATGTCACTTTGGAAGCTCTCCATAGCTTGAATACAGATCTAACTGAACTAGGAAAAGGACTAGAAGTCAGTGGAAGGGTGTTGTGTGATTGTGGATTCTCATTTGGAGTTTCCTTTATTACTTGTCTTAGTTTGTAAGTTTTCTTTTCTTTGTTCATTTTGCTCCATGAATTTCAGTGTCCTGCTGTGACACTAATTTAATGTTATGTTGTATTTGTTGCTAATTAGGAGGAGAAAATACGTGCATCAGTATTCCTTAACTTTGCCAAAAAGTAAGTAGTGCTAGTTGGAATTTTGAAGTGTATAATGTTATTGTTTGTATTTTGTTTTGCAAAGCGATGTGATATTCCCCATGAACATTTGGCCACTTGAAATTATTCTTGCACTCTTGGCACTTGTCAGTCTGTTTGTCTGGTGTTTGTTTGAATATGCTTTCTCTTACCAGAGTGTTTCTTGCAGAGCAAATATTCAGCTGTGGACTTCATTTCTCAAGTTATTGAACCGGCCGGATCAGTTTATTGTCTACCAGGTACAGCTTGTTTATTATCATTAACTTTTCTCTTTTTGAATTACTGTACCTGGGCAAGTTTGTTTATTCCAATTGAGTATGCTAACAATTCCCCTGGTGTACCAAATTTTTTTTAATTGCAAGTACCAGTAATTTTTGTGTTAGGTACATTCTAAAGATAGTTTGAGTTTGCTGGCCTTTTGCCCCATCCTAACCCTGAACAAAGTCTGACCAGATTGTCTGCCATTTTGTCCATACCCAACTGACTGTTGAAGGAGAAACCAGCCTATCATGACTCTGATGTTGAGGCTTTGCTTTTGTTTTCAGTCTGCTGTTATTGTTACCAAGCTGTCCTGTTGGGGCAAAGTTAGACTGGCAGACAAAGACCTCAGTTACTTGATGACCTGGCTCAAGAATGAGCTGACAGCACCGGTGAGAAACTGTTCTCTTATCAGACATGTGTGTTAGGGTTGGAGATATCCACTAGCCCAATGCCCAGCTTCAAAATTTGATGTTTTCAAGAAACATTTGTTCTGTGCCCCATGGACTATTGAACTAGACTTTCTGTCAGGTTCTTGAGTGAAAATCCCCTGTTATCTGGGTGGGCTCTACAGGTAGACTTGCAGTCTTTGAGTGACAATTCCCTGTTATCTGGGTGGGCTCTAAAGGTACTTACAGTCTTTGAGTGACAATTTCTGGTTATCTGGGTGGGCTCTAAAGGTAGACTTACAGTCTTTGGGACTGAAACTTTCATGTGCACAGTTCTTTGTGAAAAACCAGATTTTGAGCCTTCATGTTGATTGATTGATTTATTTATTTTGCCAGAAACACATTACAATTTTACAGAACATGGTATTTACTTGGCAAATGGTTTGAACCCAGGAGTGTGAACAGTAGGTTGGTTGTGATCGTCCGGGTTAGAGTAGTCTCCAGAAAGACTGTTGTTGGTGACTGACGTTTCGACTACCTGAGCGGAAGTCATCTTCAGAGTCAAGTGAAATGTATTCGTCAGATGGCGGTATATATGTCTCTGGTTGTTGAAGTGATTGGTCCGTTATGTCGGCCTATGGTTGGTCGAGTCGGCTTGGTTGAGTTTTATTATTGGTCAGTTGATGTTCTTTTGTCCTGTTGATTAGTCTATTGTTCATTCGGTTGCGTTTGATGTCATCTATCAGTCGTTTGTTACAAATACTTTTCACTTGACTCTGAAGATGACTTCCGCTCAGGTAGTCGAAATGTCAGTCACCAACAACAGTCTTTCTGGAGACTACTCTAACCCGGATGATCACAACCAACCTAATGGTATTTACTAGTGGCAAGGGAGCCCAAGAGAAACCATGGGGCTTTTAATTAATGGCTCTCTCAATAATATTATTAAGTTTCGGAATAAGTTATGCAAAGGCAGGACTAAACATTTGAAATAATTGTTTTTATTATATAGACACAAGTGTTTTACTGGAAAATATACAGTGGGTAAAATCCATACAAAACTACATCCAGGACCCGAGTGGCGTATTTTCCATATCCTCACTAGTGAGGATATCGTTTGCGTCATTTCCCACTTTTGCAAGGTTGTTTGTGCAATTTCTCATAAAACACTCATGTCTAATATAATAAAAAGAAAATTACACGGCGGCTTGAAGATATGGATTTTATTTTCTCGTGGTAAAAACAATATTTTACTCACTCGCAAAGCACTTGTTCGTAAAATATTGTTTGTACTACTCGAAAATAAAATTTATATCTTCGCGCCGCCTTGTAATATCCTCTATAAAGGTATAGTTGTAATATAATAAGAGTTATAATATCAAAATTAGACTTCTAATATGATAAAGTGTTGTTGTTTCAGGGAAGTGAGTACTTGCATAGCGTGGCACAGTGTCTACAGCTGATGCTCAGAATTGATCACTACAGACAGGAATTCTTCAAGATTGGTGGCATTGACAGGTATGTGTAGGTTAAACCAAAGGGCAAAAAAACAGTCAATCCTGTTTTTAGATTTTGTTTTCGAGTCATAGTATATGATAAATTTATGACTAACCGGCTGAGATGGTCGACTGAAAAAGATCAGCTAGCTCTGACAGTAAGCCTCTCGTCCTGAGGCATTCACGACTGTGACAGACCTTGAATGGTCATCCTAAATCTTGTTCAACTTTCCTTTATGTGACTCTGAAGTCACTTACATTATGGTTACCTTTTTTCCAGCATTGTTGCCACTTTGTTGAGGAACAGCATTGGATTTCAGCTACAGTACCAGTTGATCTTCACCTTGTGGTTGTTATCTTTTGACTCCAGGATTTCGCAGAGAATGATCGGGTAAGAATGCAACACCAAGGACACACAGAACAAGTTGCACTGTTTGGCATGTTAACTTTATCGACCACAAACCAACCATGTTGCTAAGCACATACTTCTACTACTACATACCAACCAGGGGAACATGTAACATAATCTACAATCCTGGCCAAAAGTCATGGGACACTTTCACACTTCCAGCCCCCTCCCCCCATACAATGTTGACTGAGTGTGCGCAAAGTGCACACTTTTAAGCAACATTGTATAGGGGGAGGGGGGAGCCACTTTTGTTGTTGAACAAGAGCGATGGTGAAAAAAATAGCATTTTTGCAGAGTGTCCCACATACTTTTGGCCAGGATTGTAGGTAGAGTGCAACATGGTTCAAAATGCACATGTGTATTGAAATTTCTACTGACAAAATGTAGTCAATGCAAACTTTCACAGCTATGGAGGTTACATGAATACCAGTAGAGAATGTGTTGCCTGATATTTTGAGCAGTGGTGGGAAGTGAAGATATCAGCAAGCACTCAGCTAATAATGTGCTATGCTCTTATGTCAGGAACAATGCTGTCATTCCAGTACTGGCAGACATTCTGCGAGATTCTGACAAAGAGAAAGTCACAAGAATCATCATCGCCACATTCAGAGTAAGTAGAAACATTGATTTGACTTGTGCCCTCACCCCACCCCTCACAACATCAGAGAGCAATGAAACACTAGAACTTTAATTACTGCACCCTTCATGAATTCCACAAACTTTGTGTAAGAAGCATGTAGTAAAGTCTTCAATCGGGATCAGTACAAAACCATGCTTTTAGTTTAGTTAACTTGTTCCTTGGAGGTTACGTCTCCCCCTGTATGTGAGACATCGCAACAGCTAATAGCAACTGTATGTTCTTCTTGTTGTCATGGATGCAAGTATGCACATTTGTAAGTGTTGTTATGGCTGTGTTGTTACTTTTTTATTAGAACTTGCTGGAGAAACCAGAAGAGAAAAGGAATGATGCTGCAATTTCCATGATTCAGTGCAAAGTGATTCCTGTGAGTAAATCCAGCATTTATTACAATGTTCATTTATTACAATGTTTATTTATTACAATGTTCATTTGCTTTGTGTGCTGGCTTTCATCTCGCTGACATTGTATATCTCTCTTTCGGCAGATTTTATCTGTTCTCAATGGTAAAACCTGGGCGGATGATGATATTAAGGTATGCCATCTCTATTCTTTTTTTCATGTAGGTCAGCCACTCTTAGCCTGATATCCAAGTTAGCAGTTGATCTTTAGAAAATCAAACTCATTTCTAGTGAAATGCTTCACATTAGGACTCAGTATGAAACGGGAGAGATACTCCTATTTCTTTATGTAACTTGTTGTTATTGCTTTCCAGGAAGACTTGGAGTATCTGTATGATCGCCTGGCTGAAATTGTGCATGAGTTGAGGTAAGCATAAGTGTATCGCATTTAGAAATTGACCTGGATAAACAAGACGTCTGTCACGCCACATATTTAAGACTTTGTCATCGTTATGATTCTTGCAAAGTAACATTGATTTATCTGGCGTGATATGATCTCAGATAACTTTTTCTTAAATTTGTCTTTGCAGTACATTTGATGAATACGCAGCGGAAGTTAGATCAGGCAGACTGGAGTGGAGCCCAGTCCACAAGTCCGAGAAGTTTTGGGTGAGTGAGTAAGAAATGTGACTGAATATATTGCAATTATTATTATTATTATTATTATTATTATTATTATTATTATTATTATATTGCAGTTCCTAGAAAAAACTAAATCAAAATTGGTTTGGGTTGTTTCTTTTTCACAGCGAGAGAATTCTCAGCGCTTGAACGAGAAAAACTACGAACTCTTGAAGTGAGTTAATCATTACGCGATATGCGTTACCTTGTTGTTGTTGTTGTTGTTGCTTTGTTGTTGTTGTTGTTGTTTTTTTACCTATGTTGATTGGTGTTTTTTTTTTTTACTGTTTACAGCCGTTTTTGATTAGTCGTTGAGTTTATTTATCCTTTTTGCAGAATTTTGACTCATCTAATGGAGACCTCCAGAGATCCCACCATCTTGTCCGTGGCTGCTCATGACACTGGAGAATACGTTCGTCATTATCCCCGGGGAAAAAAGTGAGTACAAGGGAAACTAATGAAATGTTCTCTCCTGTATAATCACATCAATTTTTCGCCTAGTCCCGTCAATCTCGTGTTTAGTCACGTCACTCTTCTGCCTAATCACGTCAGTCTTCTCCCTAGTTACGTCATTATTATTATTATTATTATTATAATTATTATTATTATTATTATTTGTTTCCGTCTTGTTGGTGTTGGCATTTTTGTAGTGCATGTGGTACTAATATTGTAAGCTGATGCTTATGCTCTTGGCAGTGTTTTGGAGTCTCTGGGTTGTAAAGTTCTCGTAATGAAAATGATGACGCATGAAGACCCTAGTGTGCGTAAGGAGGCGCTGTTAGCTGTTCAGAAGCTCATGGTTCACAACTGGTCAGTCTACACAATCTGTCTGTCTCCATCCTTTTATGTGTCCGTCTGTCTTGGTTCAACCATTTTGATTTCTTTCTTTTCAGGGAGTACCTCGGAAAGCAACTCAAGGCAGCTTAACTGTGACGTCAAACTGTTGTGTTTACTGATGACTGCACGTTGGGACCCAGAAAAATATCAAAGTTATCCCTTTCAAATCCGTGAACAGTTTTGATAATTAGGAAATCTAACCACGCACTCTACAGTTGTTATAATCATAAAATCCTTATTGTACTACAAGTGTACAATATGGGCATAATAGTAATTTTCTTATCATTTACATAGAAAATATCAAAACTACGCGGGAATTGCTTATAGAACCTCAGACAAATAAATTTAAAATTTCATGCCGTGATTAACTTAATTTCCTTGTAAATATGTTTTTGTGTATGTGTGTGTTTCATTTATCTTATGTAGACTTGTGTTGATCTATTTTTGGGAGCGGGAGCGGTAACCGTCTTTCTAGTTCGTCATAACACTGCGGCCGGAGGAAGCCATTTTGGTTTCTGCTGCACATCCCCGTTAACCCAAGAGGTCCTTCCTTCACTAAGTACTTGCACCCTCGCAAGCTCTGTATACTGTAGGTAAGCTCCTAGGTTCCCCATTTGCTTTTTTGACATTTGTAGGTAATCATAAATCTTGAATTTAACAACCCGAGAGGCCCATGTCGTAAAAAAGCAGCAACAAGAATTCTCCTAGATGATTAACAATAACTATGATACTACGCGCATTCTGATTGGCTAAAGTAATCGTGTAAGATGAGAATATGTTACACGTTACGTGATACGTGATGTATTTTATTGACTAATTATTTTACTAATACTGAACGGCCTTGTGGTTTCTCTACCCAACTCTCGCGTTCTTTCAACTTCCCGCGTGTTTAAACGAGGCTATATTATGCATTCTTAAACTAGAAATACGATAATCGCGAGGTACCCCTCGCTCTGACATTGATGGGACTTTTAACTCCCAAGAAGAGTAGCCTTTGTTTTATCGAAATGTTGACTCAATCTTTTCTTCGAAGTCAAATGCTACACGCAAAGGAAGGAGAAAAAGAATGGTGTGTTATACTTTTGCGTTGAAAAAAAGAATCGATTGCGTGACGAAGTACGTATTTCCCACTATCGGTCGGCACGACAAATTAATTTATACAGTCTGCCAAGCACGTTCTCAAAATCTAATACTCAAATTTTGAAGTTGGTCGGCCGTCGTAGTACGGGAAAAAAGAAACACTGATTTTCCAATTTTAAATTCATAGGCAGTACAATTAAATAGGCTTCCTGTGCAATTTGTTTTTACTCTGGATTGCATGCACAAGACTCAGGCATGCATGTTTAATGAGCTCGAATTGTTTTGTACGTGGACGCGCAAAAAACAACATGATTTCTCCCAGAATCAAAGCAAACTTGAACGGTTTACTTCAAATTATACACGGGCTTCAGACCTAGTCATACTTCTAAGGGCTTGTAAACGATTCTCGCTGCAAATTACAGTATTTGTTACAGTTTTAGTCTTCCTTCAGTCGAGTCGCAGTTTACTCCTGCAATTCTCAAGAGAGTTTTTAAAAGGAGGAGACGTCACGAAACACTTAAACTTCCTGTGCTACGCTGTCACGCACTCACAGGTGAGTCACGCTAGTTAATAAATTTCCACTGGCTTTGCCGTGGTGTGGACTCTTATTTACCACAATTTACGTCATCACATCGTCAAAATGTTGTGGACTCACGAGGCGCTTCGCCAAGTGAGTCCGCAGCTAATTTTGACCATGTGATGACGTAAATCGTGGTAAATAAGAGTCCACACCACGGCAAACCAGTGGAAATTTGTTTTTTACCACAACATTTAGAAATATACAGGAAACTTTCGTTGTATTTCGCTGCAAAACGTGACATGCTGGCGTCATCATCGTTGTCTGGACTCTTATTTACCACGGTAAATCGACTAATCAGAGAGCGAGAAACTAGTGTGTTGTGGTAAAAACAAACTTTTCCCTGGTCATGCTTCATATTAAGTGTAAGAACTCATAGAAAACTAACTTCCGGACACGTGGGATACTAAATTGTTGCGCGAACATTGCTGAAGTAGAAGCCTTGCTTACCGATATTGTGCGCAACCGTTTCTTCGCATCTTCACGCAGTGTTTCACCCTTACGTCAATTTTTTGTTCAATCTATCAGACCGCCCTTGAAGAATTTGATTACGCCGTGAAAAACATTAAAACCGATCTCCGGGACGGTCTCCGCTTGACGTAAGTACCGCAACCTGTGTTCGATTGACTTTCATACTTTCTCATCATCTTTCACTTCGGGAGTTAAATTATTAAATTAACTAAAATTATTTTACAACTGACGGGTCAATTCTCATTGTGTTTGTGATTTTCAAGGCGCGTGACCGAGTTGTTGATGGAGACGTGGAATTTGTGCAGCAGCCAGCGAGTTCCAGCCCAACCTCGTTCCCAGGCTCTTTTATCTCCCGGGCCCCGCCCCCGAAGAAAGACCCTGGTTCAGGCTGGTCACGTGTCGGCCAGAATCTGGCCGGTTGCAAAAAAGGAAACCAAGGGAGGGGCCGTTAAGTCGGAAATTTACTTTACTTTGTCTACTGGGGAAAGAAAAATTTGGATATAAAAATTTAACACCTCCCATGTAGTTTACGCTGCGTCTGAACAACAAGTCAAGTTGTTGCAGGCCTTATAGTTCTGTGGGAGACCACTGCAAAAACGTATGCGGAAAACTGAGCTAAGAAGGCACTTCTCGAAACAGCGAAAGAGTTTTACAGCAGCTCGTTGCCACAGAGCGAAGGTTTGCCGCATTTAATCTGCAGACCATGTGGAAGACGCCTCGACAACTTCAGAGCTTTCAAAAAGGTAATTTCGAGAGTCAAGGCTCCTTCGGAAGGGTGAAAAGATGCATTTAAACACGAAGGTGCGCTATAAAAGGCCGTTGGCCGCCTCTTTCGACATCAAATTTGCATAATGTTTTTTGAATCGCACGTGCGTCCACAGCGTTCAGAAGTCGCTCTGTCCATGAAATTTCTCTGCAGCAACTAAAAGTATACCTAAAATTAAACACATACGGGCAACTTTAATGTGGAGTCCTGGACGGAAAAGTATGGAACAAAATTTTTCTCTTGGCGGCCAAAATACATTTTGAATTTCGCGGTGCAATGCGACGCATGGCTGCTCACCAACCATATTTAATTTTTTACTTTGAAGATTATTCTTGGATTTTACTCAAATTGCACTCAAAATGAATGTTTATGTGATGGCAAAATTGGTGAGGCAACATTATCTTGTTTTGCGTGGTATTCAAGTACAAGGAAAAACAAAATTTGGACATTTTTGACATTTTACTAATTAGGAGCTGTTGTCTCGGTCGCTGTTGATTGACAAGTGGCTCTGCGCTTCCCTGGGAAGCGCCCTTTTATAGGAAAAAAAGCGTGGCTGATTTGTGTCGTTTATGCCAGCCTCGTTTTGATTTGACAAACGCACAGCACGACAAATTTCTTTGACAGGGGGACCCCTCCCAACGGATTATCTTTGTGAGCAAGGCACGTGACCAGCCTGAACCAGGGTCTTTCTTCGGGGGCAGGGGCCAGGAGATGAAAGAGCCTGGGAACGAGGATGGTTCCAGCCATTTCTAGACTGCAGGTAAGCTAACCGGTTTTGCTCTCTGGACCAATCAGACTAGAGTGTTTTTTCCTCTTCCAATCAGAGCAGTGGTGAAACCAAAATCAACTATTGATTTGGTTATTACAGATGGTCATCTGAACAATTGGCTCCGATTAGTGAAATAGTTTGTCTTAGCGTGTTCCCGTTATCGCATTCTGAGAGTCTTCGAGTTCCTTTGCATTCTCATGTTTAGCGTTCTGTTCCACACTAATGCTAACAGCTCGTAACTTCGACCCTTGCACAAAATTCACAATGTTGAGGTGTTTTTGAAGGCCCTCAAGGACGGAGGTGTTAGCGTTGACGATGGTAAGCAAGACACGTTATTGCACTTGACTCTTCTCTAACTCCCTCTTCGTCTGTCGTATTCGCACGCGGAGGACGGAGGCTCGCAGTGAGTGACGGGAAGGAGGAAAAGTGGCGCGAGAAAGACTTTTCTTTCTGTCACTCCGCGAGAGCTTCTCCGCCCCCCCCCCCCCCCCCGCACGAATAAAAGAGACGACTGGGGACGAGTCAGTTATTGTACCGATTGGGTTCCGTTATTTGCATTGCGATGTTAAGTGCTGCTGTGGTTGTTGCTTCCTTTTCTTGTCTAATCTTCTGTCCGTAATGCCCGCGCGTCTTCTCTGTTGTATTTTTTTAGGTCTGGACGCCCGCCACGTTGTCGATGGCCACGGAGAAAAGACGCTTGCGTTACTATGGCAACTGATTTTTAACTTTCAAGTAAGTTTACCTTCAATTTTCAATTTTTATATCATACACACGTGCCTGTTGCATGGCAACCGTCTCAGAAGAAAACAAACAGCAAAGATATTAAGAGACCAGGAGAAAGAAGTATATAGGACTTTTCTCAAACCATGGATAGGCCGGACACAAGTCGTTTTTGTGCCTAAGGTTTTTGCTTCCACGCTCAGAATATAAATTCTCCCAACCACCCAAGAAGAGATTGTATGACGGATGTAGTGAGAGTTGATAGTTTAATCAGTTATCATCTGAACAGGTTGTCAAAAACCAAATTCTTGATACTGTTGTGATATATTTCTGCTGAAAGACTGAAAAGAGAAAATGGAAGTTAGTCACTCTTGGGAGTAAAATACGCGGACTCCACAATTCGGACTCGGTCCTTTGATCGACATTACATTTTCTTCCTTTTGTAAACTAATTTTCTCGTACTTTCCTCTGAGGTCAACGTGTTGTTGAGCGACAAGCAGCTAAAAGAAGAGATCCGCCATCTCAAACAAAACAAGGAGCTGCAGTCACAGCTTACCGCCGCCATGACTTGGACAGAAGAACACCGCTGTGCCGTTGACATACGTCGCCAAATTATTGGTGTCTATTCGAACTCTGAACGTCTGAGTCTATTGTTGAAGTGGTGCAAGATTGTTTGCAGCATATATGGGATGAAGGTAATGACCTGTTATTACTTGTTGTACAGTATAACACATTCTCCACCTGTATTAAAATAGAGCACTTCACAATTTCCAAGTTTAACTGTTATATGATTGCCGGGGTTTCATTTTGCTGGTGCGCACAACAGATTCGTGATTCCTGTCTGTCGCTTCTGACACGTTGCTGTGACAAAACTGCAACAGACCTCCCTATATCGGCCAGTCTTGCGCGCAGTCCTGAGAAATCGTGATAATCAAAGACACCCTCTCACCGGAGATACTTTGCGCGCTCTGGTTTATATTTACCATAGGAGCTGGACTTTCCTGAGGCGCCCACGTTATGACTGATCAATCTGACTGTCCCTACTTGCTATATATTCTATACACTTTCCATATTTTGTGCTGAATTATTCGCGATAAAACATAGCAAAACACGAGAATCCGCCATTTTGGTATGATATGAAAATGGCCGCCGTCAGTCACTGGACGGGTAAAGCATCTACGGTGAGAGGGTCTTTTAAGTGTGGTGTTTGTGTGTGTTGAGCGACGTAAAATATTTATACGTTTAGTTTTCGTATTGCAAAACAGATCGACAACTTCACTGTCTCCTCGGATGGACGTGCACTGTGCTACTTGCTTCATCATTACCACCCGACCCTACTCCCCCTGGGGCTTATTCACCAGGAGACAACGATGGCGTGTAACCCAGGGTTACAAGAGAGTGACAGCGAGGGGGAGAATCTGGAGCCCGACTAATGGACGGCGAACTACAGTCCAGGTACAGCAAAACTGGTCAAACCGGTTTACCAGATGAACATCGTGATTGGTCAAACGTTCAGTGGCAAGAACTGCAGGTCAAATCAGTTTAGCCGCACAAACTTGCATCCTGAATTGATTGTTCAATTATTTTTTGACGAGAGAAGTAAGTCAAACCAGCCAGGCACGCAATCCGAAGTAAGACATACACTTAGTTGAATTGTAACACGAGAGCAAATGCAAAGTCTCACAAAGTTGACACATTCCAAATTTACATCAATCTGAACTGTGAGCGACTAGTAGACTGTTTCAAGTAATCTCTTTTTCTTTCCAATTTTTCCCCGCAGCTTCGGGAGTGAAACTCGAACGCCTGAAGTCGAATGAGCGCGATAACTTCCGAATACACGCCCACAAGGTACGTCATGTCGTGTCAGTCCGCGTTGGATGCTTGAAGCTATATGGGTAATTTTCGTTTCCAATGAATTGTTTTGTCAGGTTAAAGAGCTTGGTGGCGTCCCACGGATGACCAAGTCGGCACACATGTCTAACACAATTCCAGATGAAAAGGTACGCCACAGCATAATCAACAGTATCTACACGTTGGTTTCACAATCTTTATAATACTCATGTGGTACTGTAGAACAAACTCTCGTGCAAGTTCTCGTACAAACTCCCGTACAAACTCTCGTAAAAATTCTCTTACAAACTATTGTAAAAACTCCCTACAAACTCTCCTACAAACTCTCCTACAAATTCTCCTACAAACTCTCGTACAAACTCCCGTACAAACGCTCGTACAAACTCTCGTACAAATTCTCGCACAAACTCTCGTACACAAACCTCGTACAAACTCCCGCACAAACTCTCGTACAAACCTCGTACAAACTCCCGTACAAATTCTCATACAAACTCTCCCACAAACCTCGTACAAACTCTCGTAGAAACTCCCGTACAAACTCTCGTACAAACCTCGTACAAACTCTCGTACAAACTCCAGTACAAACTCTCCCACAAACCTCGTACAAACTCTCGTAAAAACTCCCGTACAAACTCTCGTACAAACCTCGTACACACTCTCGTACAAACTCCCGTACAAACTCTCCTACAAACTCTCGTAAAAACCTCGTACAAACTCCCGTACAAACACTTACAAATTCTCATACAATCTCTCCTACAAACTCTTGTACAAACTCTGGTACAAACTCTCCTACAAATTTTCGCACAAACTCTCGTACAATCCTCGTAGAAACTCCCGTACAAACTATCGTACAAACCTCGTACAAACTCTCGTACAAACTCCAGTACAAACTCTCCCACAAACCTCGTACAAACTCTCGTAAAAACTCCCGTACAAACTCTCGTACAAACCTCGTACACACTCTCGTACAAACTCCCGTACAAACTCTCCTACAAACTCTCGTAAAAACCTCGTACAAACTCCCGTACAAACACTTACAAATTCTCATACAATCTCTCCTACAAACTCTTGTACAAACTCTGGTACAAACTCTCCTACAAATTTTCGCACAAACTCTCGTACAATCCTCGTAGAAACTCCCGTACAAACTCTCGTACAAACCTCGTACAAACTCTCGTAAAAACTCCAGTACAAACTCTCCCACAAACCTCGTACAAACTCTCGTAAAAACTCCCGTACAAACTCTCGTACAAACCTCGTACAAACTCTCGTACACACTCCCCTACAAACCCTCGTACAAACCTCGTAAAAACTCTCGTACAAATTCTCGTACAAACTCTCGTACGTACTCTCGTACAAATTCTCGTACAAGCTCTCGTGCAAACTCTCGTACAAATTCTCGTACAAATTCTCGGACAAACTCTCATAGAAACCTCGTACAAGCTCCCGTACAAACTCTCCCACAAACCTCGTACAAACTCCCGTACAAACTCTCGTACAAACCTCGTACAAACTCTCGTACAAACTCCAGTACAAACTCTCCCACAAACCTCGTACAAACTCTCGTAAAAACTCCCGTACAAACTCTCTTACAAACCTCGTACACACTCTCGTACAAACTCTTGTACAAATTCTCGTACAAACTCTCGTACAAACTCTCGTACAAACTCCCGTACAAACTCTCGTACAAACCTCGTACAAACTCTCGTACGAACTCCCGTACAAACTCTCGTACAAATTCTCGTACAAACTCTCGTACAAACTCCCCTACAAACTCCTGTACAAACTCTCGTACAAACCTCGTACAAACTCTCGTACGAACTCCCGTACAAACTCTCGTACAAACTCTCGTACAAACCATCGCCAGAAATTTCAGACATCCGGTTGCGCCATCTCGGAAGAGGCATCAGGTTTCACGCTGACAGCCGCTCAAGAAATAACAAAGAAATGTATGGGATCTGATAATAAAATGTGCTTTTCGCTTAACTGAAGCACGTTCGTAAAAATGTCTGGGCAGCATTCGGAAGAGGAAAGCTTCCTAAACACAACAGTACAAAAAATATTTATCTCCGGTAAAATTCGATGTGTACTTTTTTGAATTTAAAATTTCGGCCGACGTAAGAAGGGATTGATAGCAGAATACGCTCAAAACCGGCTACTGTCACTTTTTAAGCTGCATTTAATACAAGAACCTTGGGTAAAACGCAAAATGTCTACCCCGTACCTGATTGTCGAAGGATTGAACATCTCCTGTGAAGCCTCAGTCAGTCCCCTGGAGCAAATTCGATGTGTACTTTTTGTGTTTGAATTTGCAGTTCACAGCCAGCCATGGCGAATACCTCCCGTGAAATACGCTGACTTCGGATGTTGATATTTTGGGCTGGGAAGCTCCAAATCGCATGAAAATTGTACCAAACCAAAGCTAATTTCAACTAGGTCATTCAACGGCACGTCTCCTAAACGTAGCAGTCTCTTTTTGAGCCGGAAAAACCCATCCCTCCCCCACCCCACTGAGGCAATGTACGTCACAATGTTGAATGTGTGAATGGCGCATGCTCATACCGCACGCCGCTGGGAAAGACCGGAAGCAATCGTGGACGCAAAATGTCCGGAATTTCTGGCGATGCTCTCGCAGAAACTCCCCTACAAACTCCTGTACAAAGAAACCTCAAACAAACTCCCGCAAAAACCCTCGTACAAGCTCTCGTACAAATTCTCTAACAAACTCCCGTACAAAACTCTCGTACAAACCTCCTACAAACTCCCGTACAAATTCTCATACAAACTCTCATAGAAACCTCGTACAAACTCTCGTACAAACTCCCGTACAAACTCTCCCACAAACTTCGTACAAACTCTCGTACAAGCTCCCGTACAAACTCCCGTACAAACTCTCCCACAAACCTCGTACAAACTCTCGTAGAAACTCCCGTACAAACTCTCGTACAAACCTCGTACAAACTCTCGTACAAACTCTCGTACAAACTCTCGTAAAAACTCCCGTACAAACTCTCGTACAAACCTCGTACAAATTCTCGTACAAACTCTCGTACAAACTCTCATACAAACTCCCGTACAAATTGTCGTACAAACCTCGTACAAACTCTCGTACACACTCCCCTACAAACCCTCGTACAAACCTCGTAGAAACTCTCGTACAAATTCTCGTACAAACTCTCGTACGTACTCTCGTACAAATTCTCGTACAAGCTCTCGTACAAACTTTCGTACAAATTCTCGTACAAATTCTCGCACAAACTCTCGTACAAACCTCGTACAAACTCCCGTACAAATTCTCATACAAACTCTCATAGAAACCTCGTACAAACTCTCGTACAAACTCCCGTACAAACTCTTCCACAAACCTCGTACAAACTCCCGTACAAACTCTCCTACAAACTCTCGTAAAAACCTCGTACAAACTCCCGTACAAACTCTCGTACAAATTCTCATACAATCTCTCGTCCAAACTCTTGTACAAACTCTGGTACAAACTCTCCTACAAATTTTCGTACAAATTCTCGTACAAATTCTCGTACAAACTCTCGTACAAACCTCGTAAAAACTCTCCTACAAACCTCGTACAAACTCTCCTACACACTCTCCAAAAAACTCTCGTACAAACTCTCGTACAAACTCTCGTACAAACTCCCGTACAAACTCTCCTACGAACGTACCTACAAACTCTTGTAACAGCTCGTACAAACTCTCGTAGATACTCCCGTACAAAATCCCGTACACACTATCGTACAAATCTCATACATACTTCTCAAAAACCCTCGTACAGGCTCTCGTACAAATTCTTGTACAAACTCCAATACAAACTCTCGTAAAAACCTCGTACAAACTCCCGTACAAACTCCCGTACAAACCTCGTACAAACCTCGTACAAACTGTCGTACAAACTGTCGTACAAACTGTCGTAGAAACCTCGTAAGAACTGTCGTACAAACTCCCGTACAAACTGTCGTACAAATCTCGTACAGACTCCAGTACAAACTCTCGTACAAACTCTCGTACAAACCTCGTACAAACTCCCGTACAGACTCTCGTACAAACTCTCATACAAACCTCGTACAAACCTTTGTACAAACTCTCGTAAAAACTCCCGCACAAACTGTCGTCCAAACCTCGTACAAACTCTCGTAAAAACTCTCGTAAAAACTGTCCTACAAACCTCGTACAAACTATCGCACAAACTCCCCTACAAACCCTCGTACAAACCTCGTAAAAACTCTCGTACAAACTCTCGTACAAACTCTCGTACATACTCTCGTACAAATTCTCGTACAAGCTCTCGTACAAATTCTCGTACAAACTCTAGTACAAATTCTCGTACAAATTCTCATACAAGCTCTCGTACAAACTCTCGTACAAATTCCCGTACAAACTCTAGTACAAATTCTCGTACAAACTCTCGTACAAATTCTCTTACAAACTCTCGTACAACCCTTATAAAAACTCCCGCAAAAACCCTCGTACAAGCTCTCGAACAAATTCTCTTACAAACTCCCGTACAAAACGTTCGTACAAACCTCGTACAAACTCCCGTAAAAACTCTCGTACAAACTCTTGTACAAACTCCCCTACAAACCCTCGTACAAACCTCGTAAAAACTCTCGTACAAACTCTCGTATAAACTCTCGTACATACTCTCGTACAAATTCTCGTACAAGCTCTCGTACAAACTCTCGTAAAAATTCTCGTACAAGCTCTCGTACAAACTCTCGTAACAAATTCCCGTACAAACTATAGTACAAATGTTCGTACAAACTTTCGTACAAATTCTCGTACAAACTCTCGTACAAACCTCGTACAAACTCTCGTACAAATTCTCATACAATCTCTCGTACAAACTCTTGTACAAACTCTGGTACAAACTCTCCTACAAATTTTCGTACAAACTCTCGTACAAATTCTCGTACAAACTCTCGTACAAACTTGTTACAAACTCTCGTACAAACCTCGTACAAACTCTCCTACAAACTCTCCTACAAACCTCGTACAAACTCTCGTACAAATTCTCCTACAAACTCGCGTACAAACTCTGGTAAATACTCTCGTACAAATTCTTGTACAAACTCTCGTACAAACTCTCGTACAAACTCCCGTACAACCTCTCGTACAAACTCTTCTACAAACCTCATAAAACTCTCGTTCAAACTCCCGTACAAACCTCGTACAAACTCTCGTATAAACTGTCGTGCAAACCTCGTACAAAATCTCGTACAAACTCCCCTACAAACCCTTGTACAAACCTCCTAAAAACTCTCGTACAAACTCCCGTACAAACTCTCGTACAAACTCTCATACAAAGCTCGTACAAACCCTCGTACAAACTCTCGTGAAAACTCTCGTACATACTCTCGTACAAACTCTCGTACAAACTCTCGTACATACTCCCGTACAAATTCTCGTACAAGCTCTCGTACAAATTCTCGTACAAGCTCTCGTACAAATTCTCGTACAAGCTCTCGTACAAATTCTCGTACAAATTCCCGTACAAACTCTAGAACAAGTTCTCGTACAAACTCTCGTACAAACTCTCGTACATACTCTCGTACAAATTCTCGTACAAGCTCTCGTACAAACTCCCGTACAAATTCTCGTACAAGCTCTCGTACAAATTCTCGTACAAATTCCCGTACAAACTCTCGTAAAAATCTCGTACAAACTCCCGAACAAACTCTCGTACAAACTCTCATACAAACTCTTGTACATACTCTCGTACAAATTCTCGTACAAGCTCTCGTACAAACTCCCGTACAAATTCTCGTACAAGCTCTCGTACAAATTCTCGTACAAATTCCCGTACAAACTCTCGTACAAATTCCCGTACAAACTCTAGTACAAGTTCTCGTACAAACTCTCGTACAAACTCTCGTACATACTCTCGTACATACTCTCGTACAAATTCTCGTACAAGCTCTCGTACAAATTCTCGTACAAATTCTCGTACAAGCTCTCGTACAAATTCTCGTACAAATTCCCGTACAAACTCTCGTAAAAATCTCGTACAAACTCCCGAACAAACTCTCGTACAAACTCTCATACAAACTCTTGTACATACTTTCGTACAAATTCTCGTACAAGCTCTCGTACAAACTCCCGTACAAATTCTCGTACAAGCTCTCGTACAAATTCTCGTACAAATTCCCGTACAAACTCTCGTACAAATTCCCGTACAAACTCTAGTACAAATTCTCGTACAAACTCTCGTACAAACTCTCGTACATACTCTCGTACAAATTCTCGTACAAGCTCTCGTACAAACTCTCGTAAAAATTCTCGTACAAGCTCTCCTACAAACTCTCGTAACAAATTCCCGTACAAACTATAGTACAAATGTTCGTACAAACTTTCGTACAAATTCTCGTACAAACTCTCGTACAAACCTCGTACAAACTCCCGTACAAATTCTCCTACAATCTCTCGTACAAACTCTCGTACAAACTCTTGTACAAACTCTCCTACAAACTCTCCTACAAATTTTCGTACAAACTCTCCTACAAATTCTCGTACAAACTCTCGTACAAACTTGTTACAAACTCTCGTACAAACCTCCTACAAACTCTCCTACAAACTCTCGTACAAACCTCGTACAAACTCTCGTACAAATTCTCCTACAAACTCTCGTAAATACCTCGTACAATCTCCCGTACAAACTCTCGTACAAATTCTCATACAATCTCTCGTACAAACTCTTGTACAAACTCTGGTACAAACTCTCGTACAAACTCTCGTACATACTCTCGTACAAATTCTCGTACAAGCTCTCGTACAAACTCTCGTACAAATTCTCGTACAAGCTCTCGTACAAACTCTCGTAACAAATTCCAGTACAAACTATAGTACAAATGTTCGTACAAACTTTCGTACAAATTCTCGTACAAACTCTCGTACAAACCTCGTGCAAACTCTCGTACAAATTCTCTTACAAATTCTCGTAAATACCTCGTACAAACTCCCGTACAAACTCTCGTACAAATTCTCATACAATCTCTCGTACAAACTCTGGTACAAACTCTCCTACAAATTTTCGTACAAACTCTCGTACAAATTCTCGTACAAACTCTAGTACAAATTTTCGTACAAACTCTCGTACAAATTCTCATACAAGCTCTCGTACAAACTCTCTTACAAATTCCCCTACAAACTCTAGTACAAATTTTCGTACAAACTCTCGTACAAATTCTCTTACAAACTCTCGTACAACCCTTATAAAAACTCCCGCAAAAACCCTCGTACAAGCTCTCGAACAAATTCTCTTACAAACTCCCGTACAAAACGTTCGTACAAACCTCGTACAAACTCCCGTACAAACTCTCGTACAAACTCTTGTACAAACTCCCCTACAAACCCTCGTACAAACCTCGTAAAATATTTCGTACAAACTCTCGTACAAACTCTCGTACATACTCTCGTACAAATTCTCGTACAAGCTCTCGTACAAACTCTCGTACAAATTCTCGTACAAGCTCTCGTACAAACTCTCGTAACAAATTCCCGTACAAACTATAGTACAAATGTTCGTACAAACTTTCGTACAAATTCTCGTACAAACTCTCGTACAAACCTCGTACAAATTATCGTACAAATTCTCCTACAAACTCTCGTAAATACCTCGTACAAACTCCCGTACATACTCTCGTACAAATTCTCATACAATCTCTCCTACAAACCTCGTACAAACTCTCGTACAAATTCTCCTACAAACTCTCGTAAATACCTTGTACAAACTCTCGTACAAATCTCGTACAAACTCTCCTACACACTCTCCAAAAAACTCTCGTACAAAGTCTCGTACAAACTCTCCTACGAACTCACCTACAAACTCTCGTAACAGCTCGTACAAACTCTGGTAGAAACTCCCGTACGAAATCCCGTACAAACTATCGTACAAACCTCATACATACTCCGCAAAAACCCTCGTACAGACCCTCGTACAAACCTCGTAAAAACTCTTGTACAAACTCTCATACAAACCTCGCACAAACTCTCGTACAAACTCTCGTACAAACTCTCGTACAAACCTCGTACAAGCTCTCGTAAAAAGTCCCGTACAAACTCTCGTACAAACCTCGTAAAAACTCTTGTACAAACTCTCGTACAAACTCTCGTACAAACTCTTGTACAAACCTCGTACAAACTGTCGTACAAACCTCGTACAAACTGTCGTACAAATTCTCGTACAAACTCTCGTACAAACCTCCTACAAACTCTCGTACAAACTCCCGTACAAACTCTCGTACAAACTCTCGTACAAACTCTCGTACAAACTCTCGTAAAAACTCCTGTACAAACTCTCGTACAAACTCTCGTACAACCTCTCGTACAAATTCTTGTACAAACTCTCGTACAAGCTCTCGAACAAACTCCCCTAAAAACTCCCGTACAAACTATCGTACAAACGTCATACAAACTCCCGCAAAAACCCTCGTACAAGCTCTCGTACAAACTCTCGTACAAATTCCGTACAAACTCTCGTACAAACTCCCGTAGAAATTCCCGTACAAACTCTGGTACTAACTCTCGCACAAAGTATACAAATTCTCGTACAAACTTGTAGAAACTCCGTGCAAACTCTCGTACAAATTCCCCTAAAAACTCCCGTACAAACTCTTGTACAAACTCCCGAACCAATTCCCGCACAAACTCTTGAAACTCCCATACGAATTCTCGTACAAACTCGTAGAAATTCCGTCCAAACTCTCGTACAAATTCCCGTAGAAACTCTCCTACTCACTTTCGTACAAACTCTCTACCAACTTTCGTTCAAACTCCCGCACAAACTCTCGTACAAACCCCCGCATAAACTTTCCTACAAACTCTCGAAACTCCCATACAAACTTTCCTACAATTTCTCGTACAAACTCCCTTACAAACTCTCGTACAAGTTCTCGTACAAATTCCCCCATAAACTCTCGTACAAACTCTCGTAAAAACTCACGTACAAATTTTTGCTCAAACTCTCCTATAAACTCTCATAAAAAATCTCGTACATACTCCCGAAACTCCCATACAAAATCTCGTACAAACTCCAGTACAAATTCCCGTACAAAGTCTCGTACAAACTCTCGAAATTGCCTTACAAACTCTCATAGAAACTCTGGTACAAACTCCCGTACAAACTCTCGTACAAGCTTTCGTACAAATTCCCATATAAACTCTGATCAAACTCTCGAAACTGCCATACAAACTCTCGTACAAGCTCTCGTACAAATTTTCGTAGAAACTCTCGTACAAATTCCATACAAAGTCTCGTACAAACTCACGTACAAATTCCCGTACAAACTCTCCTAACAACTCTCTTACAAACTCTCGAAACTCCCATACAAAATCTCTAGAAACTTTCGTAGAAACAAATTCCGTACAAACTCCCGTACAAATTCCCGTACAAACTCTCGTACAAGCTCTCGTACTAACTCTCGTACAAACTGTCGTAAAAACTCTCTACAAACTTTTGTTCAAAGTCCCGTACAAACTCTCGTACAATCTCCCGTATATACTCTCGTACAAAGTCTCGTACAAAGTCTCTTACAAAGTCTCGTACAAATTCCCGTACAAACTGTCGTACAGCTTCGTACAAACTCGTCATCATCTTATAGTAATAGGAATACACAATCGTCTTCAGCGTCAGAATCATTCTGATCTCACTTCTTTTCGTCTTCCTTCAGTCGAGTCGCAGTTTACTCCTGGCATTCTCAAGAGAGTTTTTGAAAGGAGAAGGAGACGTCACGAAACACTTAAACTTCCTGGGCTACGCTGTCACGCACTCACAGGTGAGTCACGCTAGACGAACTTTTCCCTGGTCATGCTTCATATTAAGTGTAAGAACTCATCGAAAACTAACTTCCGGACACGTGGGATACTAAATTGTTGCGCGAACATGTGACGCACTGTGACGCAGTGCTTCACCCTTACGTCAATTTTTTGTTCAATCTATTAGACCGCCCTTGAAGAATTTGATTACGCCGTGAAAAACATTGCAACCGATCTCCGGGACGGTCTCCAGTTTACGTAAGTACTGCAACCTGTGTTTGATTGACTTTCATACTCTCTCATCATCTTTCACTTCGGGAATTAAATTAGTAAATTAACTAAAATTATTTTACAACTGACGGGTCAATTCTCATTGTGTTTGTGATTTTCAAGGCGCGTGACCGAGTTGTTGATGCGTTTGTACGAGAGTTTGTACGGGAGTTTGTACGGGAGTTTGTACGAGGTTTCTACGAGAGTTTGTACGAGAAGTGGAATTTGTGCAGCAGCCAGCGAGTTCCAGCCATTTCTAGACTGCAGGTAAGCTAACCGGTTTTGCTCTCTGGACCAATCAGACTAGAGTGATTTTTCCTCTTCCAATCAGAGAAGTGGTCAACTATTGATTTTGGTTATTACAGATGGTCATCTGAACAATTGGCTCCGATTAGTGAAATAGTTTTTCTTAGCGTGTTCCCGTTATCGTATTCTGAGAGTCTTCGAGTTCCTTTGCATTCTCATGTTTAGCGTTCTGTTCCACACTGACGCTGACAGCTCGTAACTTCGATCCTTGCAGAAAATTCACAATGTTGAGGTGTTTTTGAAGGCCCTCAAGGCCGGAGGTGTTAGCGTTGACGATGGTAAGCAAGACACGTTATTGCACCTGACTCTTCTCTAACTCCCTCTTCGTCTGTCGTATTCGCGCGCGGAGGACGGAGGCTCGCAGTGAGTGACGGGAAGGAGGAAAAGTGGCGCGAGAAAGACTTTTCTTTCTGTCACTCCGCGAGAGCTTCTCCGCCCCCCCCCCCCCCCGCCCCCGCACGAATAAAAGAGACAACTGGGGACGGGTCAGTTATTGTACCGATTGGATTCCGTTATTTGCATTGCGATGTTAAGTGCTGCTGTGGTTGTTGCTTCCTTTTCTTGTCTAATCTTCTGTCCGTAATGCCCGCGCGTCTTCTCTGTTGTATTTTTTAGGTCTGGACGCCCGCCATGGTGTCGATGGCCACGGAGAGAAGACGCTTGCGTTACTATGGCAACTGATTTTTAACTTTCAAGTAAGTTTACCTTCAATTTTCAATTTTTATATCATACACACGTGCCTGTTGCATGGCAACCGTCTCAGAAGAAAACAAACAGCAAAGATATTAAGAGACCAGGAGAAAGAAGTATATAGGACTTTTCTCAAACCATGGATAGGCCGGACACAAGTCGTTTTTGTGCCTAAGGTTTTTGCTTCCACGCTCAGAATATAAATTCTCCCAACCACCCAAGAAGAGATTGTATGACGGATGTAGTGAGAGTTGATAGTTTAATCAGTTAACATCTGAACAGGTTATCAAAAACCAAATTCTTGATACTGTTGTGATATATTTCTGCTGAAAGACTGAAAAGAGAAAATGGAAGTTAGTCACTCTTGGGAGTTAAATACGCGGACTCCACAATTCGGACTCGGTCCTTTGATCAACATTACATTTTCTTCCTTTTGTAAACTAATTTTCTCGTACTTTCCTCTGAGGTCAACGTGTTGTTGAGCGACAAGCAGCTAAAAGAAGAGATCCGCCATCTCAAACAAAACAAGGAGCTGCAGTCACAGCTTACCGCCGCCATGACTTGGACAGAAGAACACCGCTGTGCCGTTGACATACGTCGCCAATCCATTGGTGTCTATTCGAACTCTGAACGTCTGAGTCTATTGTTGAAGTGGTGTAAGATTGTTTCCAGTATATATGGGATGAAGGTAATGACCTGTTATTGCTTGTTGTACAGTATAACACATTCTCCACCTGTATTAAAATAGAGCACTTCACAATTTCCAAGTTTAACTGTTATATGATTGCCGGGGTTTCATTTTGCTGGTGCGCACAACAGATTCGTGATTCCTGTCTGTCGCTTCTGACACGTTGCTGTGACAAAACTGCAACAGACCTCCCTATATCGGCCAGTCTTGCGCGCAGTCCTGAGAAATCGTGATAATCAAAGACACCCTCTCACCGGAGATACTTTGCGCGCTCTTGTTTATATTTACCATAGGAGCTGGACTTTTCTGAGGCGCCCACGTTATGACTGATGAATCTGACTGTCGCTACTTGCTATATTCTATACAATTTCCATATTTTGTGCTGAATTATTTGCGATAAAACATAGCACAACACAAGAATCCGCCATTTTGGTATGATATGAAAATGGCCGCCGTCAGTCACTGGACGGGTAAAGCATCTACGGTGAGAGGGTCTTTTAAGTGTGGTGTTTGTGTGTGTTGAGCGACGTAAAATATTTATACGTTTAGTTTTCGTATTGCAAAACAGATCGACAACTTCACTGTCTCCTTCTCGGGTGGACGTGCACTGTGCTACTTGCTTCATCATTACCACCCGACCCTACTCCCCCTGGAGACAACGATGACGTGTAACCCAGGGTTACAAGAGAGTGACAGCGAGGGGGAGAATCTAGAGCCCGACTCATGGACGGCGAACTACAGTCCAGGTACAGCAAACCTGGTCAAACCGGTTTACCAGATGAACATCGTGATTGGTCAAACATTCAGTGGCAAGAACTGCAGGTCAAATCAGTTTAACCGGACAAACTTGCATCCTGAATTGATTGTTCAATTATTTTTTGACGAGAGAAGTAAGCCAAACCAGCCAGGCACGCAATCCGAAGTAAGACATACACTTAGTTGAATTGAAACACGAAAGCAAATGCAAAGTCTCACAAAGTTGACACATTCCAAATTTACATCAATCTGAACTGTGAGCGACTAGTAGACTGTTTCAAGTAATCTCTTTTTCTTTCCAATTTTCCCCCGCAGTTTCGGGAGTGAAACTCGAACGCCTGAAGTCGATTGAGCACGATAACTTCTGAATACTTGCCCAGAAGGTACGTCATGTCGTGTTAGTCCACGTTGGGTGCTTGAAGCTACATGGGTAATTTTTGTTTTCAATGAATTGTTTTTTCAGGTTAAAGAGCTTGGTGGCGTCCCACTGATGACCAAGACTGCACACATGTCTAACACAATTCCAGATATAGAGATTACTTCATGGAAAGTGCGCGCGTACGGTTTTTATTCACGAGTTGTGAAGTATCATAAAACGAACGAGCGAGGCTTTGCGAGCGAGTGAGTTTTATGATACGAAACAACGAGTGAATAAAAACTGTACAAAGCACTTTCCATGATGTTTTCTGTTTATTATATACATACTGAGACATTTATGATGGGACCGGGAAACCCTTTAAAAGTAGTGAAAAATCGTCGTTCGCAGCTTGTGATTGGACGAACGATTTTTTTCACGTGTGAAAAGCGTCGTTCGCGGCCTCTCATTGGCTAGAACTCATTTGCGTACGAAATTTTACGATATGGCTTTTTCGTGAGTATGTCTCAGTATGTATATAATAAAAAAAGGTACGCCACAGCATCATCAACAAAGTCTACACGTTGGTTTCACATTCTTTATAATACTCATGTAGTACTGTAATGACTAACAAAAACTCCCGTACAAACTCTCCAACAAACTCTCGTACAAATTCCGTACAAACTCTCGTACAAACTCCCGTACAAATTCCCGTACAATCTCTCGTTCAAGCTCTCGTACAAACTCTCGTAAAAACTCTCGTACAAAGTCTCGTACAAACTCTCGTATATGCTCTCGTACAAACTCTCGTACAAACTCCCGTAAAAACTCTCGTACAAACTTCCGTACAAATTCCCGTACAAACACTGGTGCAAGCTCTCGTACAAACTCTCATAGAAACTCTCGTACAAATTCCGTAGAAACTCTCGTAAAAACTCTCGTACAAACTTTCGAAACTCCCATACAAACTATCGTACAAACTCTTGTACAAACTCCCGTATAAACTCTCTTTCAAGCTATCGTTTAAAGTCCCGTACAACCTCTCGTTCATACTCTCCTACAAACTCTCGTACAAACACTCGTACAAGCTCTCGTACAAATTCCCGCACAAACACTCGTACAAATTCCGTACAAACTCCCGTACAAACTCTCGTACAAACTCTCGTACAAACTCTCGTACAAACTCTCGTACAAGCTCTCGTACAAATTCCCGCACAAACACTCGTACAAATTCCGTACAAACTCCCGTACAAACTCTCGTACAAACTCTCGTACAAACTCTCGTACAAGCTCTCGTACAAATTCCGTACAAACTCCCGTACAAATTCCCGTACAAACTCTCGTACATGTTCTCGTACAAACTCTTATACAAGCTCTCCTACATACTCGCGAAACTCCCGAGCAAACTCCCGTACAAACTCTCGTAGAAACTCTCGTAAAAACTCCCGTACCAACTGTCGTACAAACTCCCGTACAAACTCTCGTACAAACTCTCGTACAAACTCCCGTACAAACTCTCGTACAAACTCCCGTACAAACTCTCGTACAAGCTCTCGTACAAATTCCCGTACAAACTCTCGTACAAACTTCCGTACAAACTCTCGTACAAACTCCCGTACAAACTCTCGTACAAGCTCTCGTACAAATTCCCGTACAAACTCTCGAAACTCCCATACAAACTCTCGTATAAATACCGTACAAACTCTCGTACAAACTCTCGTGGAAACTCCCGTACAAACTCTCGTACAAACTCTCAAAACTTCCATGCAAACTCTCGAAACTCCCATACAAACTCTCGTATAAATACCGTACAAACTCTCGTACAAACTCCCGTACAAACTCTCGTACAAACTCTCGAAACTCCCATACAAACTCTCGTATAAATACCGTACAAACTCTCGTACAAACTCTCGTGGAAACTCCCGTACAAACTCTCGTACAAACTCCCGTACAAACTTTCGTACAAGCTCTCGTAGAAATTCCCGTACAAACTCTCGAAACTCCCATAAAAACTCTAGTACAAACTCCCGTACAAAGTCTCGTACAAGCTCTTGTACAAATTCCCGTACAAACTCTCGTATAAACTCTCGAAACTCCCATAGAAACTCTAGTATAAATACCGTACAAACTCTCGTACAAATTCCCGTACAAACTCTCGTACAAACTCTCGAATAAACTCTCGTACAAATTACGTACAAACTCTCGTTCAAACTGCCGTACTAATTCCCTTAGTAACTCTCGTATATGCTCTCGTACAAACTCTCGAAACTCCCGTACAAACTCTCGTCACAGCGTTTTCAGCGAGGCAATCGGGTTAGTGAATATTTCATATGAAAAGTTTACGAGGATAACTTGCCGCATCTTTGGAAATATGTGTCAAACCGGTCAAACGAAAGGTTATTTCACTGTTTTGAATGAACGAACTTGGGGTCAACTGAACTGATACGGAGTTAGAGCGACGAGTTGCCTTGCCGAGGGAAAGCTTGACGCTGATACGCAGAACAACATCGAGCCCCTTTTGGGGAAACTAAAGCCCCTTGTTAATTTTGTCTCAAATCACATTTTTGAAAATATGTGTGCCAAAAACGCTGTATGTTTCGTGCCAAAGTGTAAGGGTTAGGCAAACAAGCCTGCATGTTCAAGTAGCTGCACAGGCGGCCCAAGCACTGGGGGTGATTCCGCTGATAGTTCGTGGATACGATACGATACAATAATCTTTATTTAAACACGATAAGAGTTTAAGCATCAGCTTGTGGGGTCGTGTATAAAAACAAATAGTAATAAGCTAATCAGTAACCTTTATTTAAATTATTAATAACTAGTAAAAACTAACATTCCTATAATAAATATCTAAAAATACTAATAATAATAACAGCAATAACGCAACATAATGGCGGTTTAATATAAGAGAATGTATGGGGATTTCACTCGATCGGACAACAAGAATGTTTACTAATAAAATGAGACTTGAACACATTGACCTGGTTTATCTGTGTCTCCTGCTTAACTGTGCGGGTTTTGGGGCCATTTGAGCCAGATTTGTCCCGGTGGTTCCCCCCAGTAAGAAAAATGACTATTTCTTTGTCAACAGATTATGGGCGAACTACCTTTGATTTTCCATCACATTTTCCTTGGAAATGAATATAAAGCCATTCTTTATGTTAATATAAATACTGTCTTGTTTTATATTGTAGATCCAGCTTTTGCACTGCATAGAGCAAGTTCCAAGTACAGGAGGCAGTAACATGTTTGTAGATGGCTTCAATGTGTCGCAGAATCTCAAAGAGGCAGAGCCTGACTTATTCCAGCTTCTAGCCACTCTCCCCATTTTGTACAGTGATGCTGCTACATATATGTATGTGGAATGCGATATGCGGTTTTCTGGTCCAATTATCAAGTAAGTAGTCAAGAGTAGTTATAATGCACAGGGCCACTCCATACTGTACGTTGTAGCCCAGTAAACTAACCAATCAGAGCCTGTGTAATATCTGTGCATTTTTGTGTGACAGGTTGGATCAAACGGGCGCCATCGTCCAATTCAGTTTCAACAATCATGTGCGAGATACGTTTCCAAACGTGTCACCTGAAGAAACGTACAAGTTTTACGAGGCCTACCTGACGATTGGACGCATGTTGCGAGATCCTGTCAATCGAATTGACCATAAGTTGTGTCCCGGTGAAATGATGGTGTTTAACAACAGCCGTGTACTTCATGGGAGGACTGAGTTAAAAATAACCTGTGATGGGACACGTCTACTGGAGGGAGACTACATTGACTGGGACATTGCATACTCTAGGCTGCGTGTGCTTGCGAAGAAGTTCAATATGCCAATAGAAGTGTGAGTCTTAAGTGTGACAGGGTCAATCTTAAAGAATTAAGAAATATATAACGCGTCACCGTGTAATATAGCCTCATCTAAACACGCGGGAAGTTGGGAGAACACGAGAGTAACGAAAGGCGCTACTCGAGTGTTCTCCCAACTTCCCAAGTGTTTAGATGAGGCTATATTAAACTGGAACACGTTATATATTTCTTTTATAAAGTAACTATGATACTACGCGCGCCCTGATTGGCTAAATAACCGTGTAATATGAGAGTATATTACACGCTGACGCGACACGCGATGTTTTCTACTTGGCTAATTATTTTATAAAAGAAATGTATAACACGTTTCCGTGCAATATAGCCTCATCTAAACACTTGGGAAGTTGGGAAAACACTCGAGTAGCGGGAAACCACTCGGCGGCCTCGTGGTTTCCCTACGCTACTCTCGTGTTCTCCCAACCTCCCGCGTGTTTATATGAGGCTATATTACATGGTGACACGTTATATATTTCTTAATTATAAAGTAATTGGCCAAGTAAAAAACATCGCGTATCGCGTCAGCGTGTAATATACTCCCATCTAACACGGTTATTTAGCCAACCAGGGCACGCGTAGTATCATAGTTATTTTATAAAAATATTTTGTATTTTTATATTCATATTCTTATACTGTCTCTCTTAATTCTGTAGTAATTAATGATCACTTAGAAGGCTTTAGTGAGCAATGTGGCTGTTATGCTGTGATTTGAAGAACCCTTGTGTCTGTTGCTGTGCGCAGCAGATTCCCTCCCAGAAAGGTGAGACATAATAACAACTAAAGAAGGCATCGAAAGTTAAAATATTGGTGTGCTTTTATTGGTTCCTTTTAAACTGGTTAAAATTAGCTTGAGCACTTCATTTTAGTACTTCTTAGGGGTGAAAACTCTGACAAACGCTGTTTCAGGAGAACGGCAAATTTTTGCCGCAAATCAAAAATTTTGTCGGGAATCGGGAGACACAAAAATGTGGTTGAAAAAGAAATGCATGCAGCGAAAACTTTCAAAGTTTCCGGAGGGCTAGCGCCTTTGCCTTCGTATTTCAGGGAATCTAGGTGATTTTAAAATTTTCAGGGGTGCATGTCCCCGGACATTCTTGGTGTGGTTCCTTCGGCGCTCAAACCACTTCTCACAAAATACTGATCCGTTGCACCCCTTAATAATTGAATACGTTTCACAAATGTCCGGAGCGTTTAACAGAGTGCTATGAACCTTTAACTTCAGGGTAAATTTTCTTCGGGAGGATGTTTCAGATTTTCTGGACGACCTTCATTAATACATGGTAGCGCTCAAACAGCGTTAGTTACAGTTGATACTCCCCGTTCCGGTGGCTGTGCGGAGTCTGCCCTAGCTACGGCCTGCGTACTCGCTTGAGCGTAGTCTGTGAACACGGGCCGTCAGCTTTGCGTAACAACTGAAAATAGTACAGCGATGGAGAGGGATAATGTGTCTAATATCCTATTTTTAGTAGTCAGTGAGCGTATGGCAGGATATTTCAAAACTTGAGGAACACTAAAAGTGATAACATAGCCGTGAAAAAATCTAAAATATGTCCGTATTTGGCCCAAATTTTAGAGCAATATCATTTTCATATATCAAGTAGATAGCTACAGTTTATTGAACAATTTACAGACAAATGTTACAGTGGTAGGCAACTGACGTGCGACAATACACGCTCAACCCGCGTCCTAAATAAAGCATTGTTTTATTTTTCGTTTGACCGCTTCCCTGTCCTTGATTTTTGAAGATTTTCTGGTTTTACCAGTTGGCGACTTGCTACTTCCGTTGCGTGGGTAGTGACTTGAACTCAAACTGGCTTTACTGGTCAGTCCGGTAGCAAAAAGTAACCAACAGATGAAAATGAATCTATAGTATGTTTACCTTCCACAGGATGTGCTATATATTAACTGAAAACATTCCCGATTGGTTGCGAAAAGTCCCGGCAACCCAGCCATAAGCCCTCAGACTGCCGAGCTACCATCAAACGCTAATGTGTCAATGAACATAGGAGAGTAGTCAAGTTTTTTTTCTTTTTTTTGACCTCTCGGCCACCGTAGACTGGTGACGACGCAATCAGTATTGACCGTGGTTAAGTAGGGGCTGGGAATAGCGGCGTTTGTCTCGTGAAGCCAACAGGACGGGAAATGTTTCTTCGACTTATTTCTCCGCTCAGAACCTCAACGAGGTGTATTTATGGCTTGGGTTGGGTTTCTCGGAGGCTTTCGACTCAAAGCGATACGCCAAACCAGGAGGCACACATCGATCACAACCAGGAGCTGAATTTTATTCTTGGTAAGCGAGAGAGTCCAAGCGGTGAGCAGGGAACTATACGAGTCACCGAGCCGGCCAGTGGAAGAATTATGTGCGAAGCGAAGGAATCAGGACAGCAAGACGTGCATCGAGCAGTTGAGGCAGCTAAAGTTGCGTTCGAATCTTGGTCTTCGACTTCTTGGATGGAGAGAGGAAAGGTCATTAGTGAGGCTGCGAGAATTGTGCGAGCAAGGCTGGAAGATATCGCCGCTGTAGAAGTAGCTGATTCAGGTATTTATGTTTGTGTGTGTGTGTGTGTGTGTGTGTGTGTACATCCTGTTCGTAGAGATTTTCTTTCTGTGAAAGCACAAGGCCACCGAATGCGAGCAAGCAAGGATATCGTTTGACCACAAAGTCCAGCTCAAAATTGCACGCAAGTCGAGCCAAGTTGTTCACCGTTTACCCAATTCAGTGCAAGCTGTAGAAAGTTAGCAAATTATACAATGCCGTTTGGGCACCAATCATCAAGTCTGCATGCAAGTACTTAGAAGGCTGAGGAATTGCTGGTACTATTTAAATATGAAACCGCACTTTTAAATGTACATGGAATTTGCATATCTTTACTGAATTAAGGGCACGTGCCTTCACAGTATTCAATGCATATTTAATTTGCTTAGAAAATTTGCCTTGGTTACTAAAAAGGAACTCAAAATGAATGTTTTGCTTTGCGTTGTATTCAGCTGCGCAGAAAATCGAAAGTTTTGTAATGTTTACTTTAGACTAATTAGGAACTCTTCCCTCTGTCACAGTTGATGGACAAAAAACTGAGTGACAGGCTTTTTATAGTGCGGTTTTGCTTTTAAGAACCAGAGGGGGTGGGGATGGTTGATACAAAAAACAAAAGCAGCCAGGGGATAAAATAAATTATGGTTTTTGAGTAGCCTGCAGAACAGACCCTTTTGTGTATTTGGCAAGAGAGTTTGTCCCATATTGATAAGCTGGCACGGGGTATCACCCCCTCATGCACAGCAATGTGCAGCTAACTGATCTATACGGGACAAACATGCTTGCCAAATACACACAAGGGCCTGTTTCACAGGCTAGTTTTGAATAAAAAATTACATTTTCAGTAGATCATCAACAGTACAGTGCTACGAACAAGGTTCTTGGACTAACAATACTTCAAAATGTCCCTTGGTTTGCCTTTAAATAAAAAGTATTACAGTTAAACTACTTTTTTTTACGGTCATCACTATATGCAGTACTGATTTACAGGAAAACATAATTTATGCTGGAATACAATTCATTTCCAGGTAAACCATTCCATGAGGCTTGTTGGGATATTGATGGTTGTGCTTCAGTGATGGAATTTTATGCTGGTTTGGCACCATCAATAGCTGGTCAGCACATGCCACAAGCCAATGGTTCTTTTGCGTACACAAGGCAGGAACCTCTTGGAGTACAGGTTGGAATTTTGTTTATTGTGTAATCAATAGAATTTAATAAGGTGTTGATTCCACAATGGTGTCATTTCACTTCAACAACTTGAGTTTCTATGTTTTGACCTTTGTGTAACTTAGCTAGTGTCATTGCATTCTGGAAAAGTGGAATTGCCACAGATTGGTTTACCTTCTAACTTTGCAACAGGAAGCAATTTGTCTTTATAGGAAGCATTACATCTGATGAACAAGCAATTAATTGTGGTGTTCCACAAGGCTCAGTACTTGGACCTCTCCTGTTTCTTTTAAACATCAATGACTTTAAAAACTCCTCTAACATCCTAGATCTTTACTTTTTTTGCAGATGACTCTAATGCATTTTACTCAAATAGAAGCCTCTCAACCCTAGAAGCAACACAATAAATATCCAGTTGCAAAATGTTAGCACATGGCTTTCATGCAACAAACTTTCTCTTAACATAGATAAAACTAATTTCATCCTATTTCATCCTCCTCAAAAAAGACCCTCACCTTTTCTGATTAAGTTGAACATTAATCAAAAACCTATTGAGCAAAGGAAAAGCATTAACTATTTAGGAATATGGATAGATTCAAACTTAAACTGGAAAAACCAAATTGTTAATATATCTAAAAAAATTACAAGAAGTATAGGAGTGCTATCAAAAATTCGTTATTATGTAAATCGTAATATCTTAATACAATTATACTACTCCTTGATATATCCCTTCCTGACTTATGGAATTACTTTATGGGGAAATACATATAATACTGCAATAAATCCGATAATAACCCTGCAAAAAAAGTGTTAAGAATGTTAACTTTCTCAAACTACTATGCACACACCCACCCTTTGTTTAAGGAAAATAAAATCATTAAACTTGTTGACCTAATTTTCCTCCACAATGCACTTTTCATGTATGACTACTACACCTGCAAACTTCCCCCAGCCTTTTCACAGTTCTTTATTGAAATAAACAAAATACATGATTACAACATTAGATTGGCCTCTAAGAAAAACTTCTACCTTCCTGCTGCAAGGACAAACTATGGAAAGTTTAGAATATGATTCCAGGGAGTAAAAGTGTGGAACTCCATAAAAGAAAAATACAAATCTCTCAGAAAATCTGCATTCAAACAAAACTTGAAATCAGATATTCTTGTTGGTTATTGAATACTTAATAATAATATTGTTGACAGATGTCCATGTGTGCGTGTGTGTGTGTGTGTGTGTGTGTGTGCGTGCATGCAAGTGTGTAACATGCACGTACACATTGGTCTGAAATTTTTCAGACCATACTTGTACTTGTAGTCCTGTCCGCACTGTTTGACCAAACTAGAAATTATTAACTGTATGGCTATCTGGCTCGATTAGCCCTAATGACTATTCCAGATGGCCTGTACCTTAATGCTTGTAACCATTATCTACATGTCAATATATACCGTGCGTAAAATCCATACAAAACTACATCCGGGACCTGAGTGGCGTATTTTCCATATCCTCACTAGTGAGGATATTGTTTGCGTCATTTCCCGCCCTTTGTGTGGTTGTTTGTGCAATTTCTCATAAAACACTTGTGTCTAATATAATAAAGAGAAAATTACACGGCAGCTTGAAGATATGGATTTTATTTTCTCATGGTAAAAACAAAAATTATTTTACTCACTCGCAAAGCGCTCGTTCGTAAAATATTGTTTGTGCCACTCGAAAATAAAATTCATATCTTTGCGCTGCCATGTAATATCCTCTATATATACCAAGGTACAAATAAAGAACTGTCTGAAAAAATAAACATAGAAATATGCACATAAAATAACATTAATAACAGTTTGATATTGATTGGCAGGGGTATACATGATGAATCATAGTACGTTTGGGTGAACTGTGAAATTACAGAATGATAGTTAAATGACCCCCACAGTTATGAAGCAGCTTTAAAGCAGTTGCAAGAATAGCCTGGAAAAAAATTGAACCCATGACTTTTACAATACCGGTGTGACGCTCTAATCCGGTGAACTATTAAGTCATGTGGGAACTGGTCATGCAAGTGTGTGGTTCGAATTGTACCCATCACAGCTTCACATTGTTGTCTCTTTCTTGATTTCTAGGAATTGGGGCATGGAACTATCCTTTTCAAGTTTGTTCCTGGAAAGCAGCTCCAGCTCTGGTTTGTGGAAACACCTTTGTGTTCAAACCATCGCCACTCACCCCCCTGACAGCTGTCATGCTGGCAGAGATTTTTGTTGAGGCAGGATTACCACCAGGTGCATTCAATGTTATTCAGGGGGGAGGCCTTGCTGGGAATTTACTCTCATCACACCCTGATGTGGACAAAGTTACATTTACTGGCTCTGTTGAAACTGGGAAGAAGGTAGGAGCTACAGACATGTTGGTCGTTTGTTGTTGACAATTCTACCCTGACCCTCTTTCCCCTGTCTTGTCTCTGTCTGTGTTATCTCTGTCTGTCTGTCTTTGTTACAAGGTGGTAGCTTACTGAGGTTTGTTTATTGTTGTTGCCTGGCAACTCCACAAGAATTTTATTGCAAATCTCCATCCCTTTAATCTGAGAAATATATCTCTCTCTTAGCTAAGAGCTATTACACAAGTTGTAACTGTTATAAAACCATTCTTCTAGATAATGTCTTCATGTTCTGACGGAATAAAGAAGGTGACCCTGGAATTAGGGGGAAAGTCACCATTGATCATTTTTGAGGATGCTCACATGGAAAATGCTGTTAAGGGATCCATGATGGCAAACTTCTTGACCTGAGGCCAGGTGAGAGGGGCTTGCAGTTGTGTTGAGCTGTCAAAAGTAAACTGGTGATTATTGGCTTCTGATTGGTTGAAAGTGTTTGTTACAGCCTCTGTGAGATGGCCAGTGTACAATAAATATAGCTGTGATTTTCTCCATACAAACCTCTTATAACGACCCACACGGTTGAGCCAACTGTGGAGTAATTCAACGGTCATCCGAAGAGCGCTGTGAGACAGTAATCAGCAGTGCGAGAAATAGATCACCACGCGAGTGAACAGACCGCAATCGGGTTTTGGTGTTTGTTCCTGATTGGCTTAGAATACTGCTGGATTTGTTTGGGCGTCAATCAAACTTGTCCAGACAAAAATAGGCAAAAATAATATCTTTCACATGATCCCCAGGTGTGCTCTAATGTAACACGGGTGTACGTTGAAGAAAGTATAATGGAGAAGTTCTTGGAGAAAGTCGTGAAACGCACGAGTAACATCCGGGTCGGAGATCCAATTCAACGCGACACTCAGATGGGCGCACTCATTTCAGGAGAACACCTCAAGAAGGTGCTCAGTTACGTGGAGCTTGGCAAGAAAGAGGTAACTACATGTACTGACTGTTCGCTTCCTGTGCAAATTTTCATCCAGTGAAATCTCTCTAAGGCGGGCACTCGCGGTGCTAGCATGATTTCAGTGTCCGTCTTGGAGAGGGTTCAATTAGAGAGAAACAAGTGAAAATCGGCAAGGACCTGATGTGCATGTTGTCCGCTTTAGAGAGGTGTCCGCCTTAGAGAGAGTTAAAGTGCACATACGCCCAAAAATGATATCTTCACAATCGCTTCTACATAAAGTGAATGCAAAGGAAATGATCTGTTATAACATTTTTTTGCTGCGATTACCGATAGCTGAATACCGTTGTTATTATACTATTTTCATGCCAATTTCCAACTGTATCTGCGGACCCCGGAGTTTCAAGCAGAGATATTGGCGAAACAGGTGCGACTTATACAGAGACGTTTATGATATTCTCTTTCGCCGTTTTTCAGGGAGCAAGGGTTTTATGCGGTGGGGAGCGACTTTCCTTTTCCGAACCCAAGATTGCCAACGGATTCTACATGTCCCCATGTGTGATGTCAGAGTGCACAAACGACATGAGAATTGTGAAGGAGGAAATCTTCGGCCCTGTCATGATGGTGATGCCGTTCAAGAGTGAAGAGGAAGTTATCAAGAGAGCGAACGACACGGAGTTTGGGTTAGCTGGAGGCGTGTTCACTAAGTAAGCACCAGACCTCCTTCTTTTGTAACCTTTTCTTAATCTTTCTCAGTCACTCCTTTCGCTGCTGCTTCGCCTCCTCCTTCTTTCTTTTTTGTCATCCTGCCAGTCTTTCCTTTCCTTTTTTCTCCTTCAGTTTAAGCCTTTTCTTCTTTTATCTTTCTCACTTTCCTTTTAGTTTCTTCTCCTTCTATCTATTCCTTTTCTTGTCCTTTCCTTTGCCCCACCTCCCCCCTCATATCTTTTTTCTCCTCCCTTTCCCCCATTCTCCCCTCCTTCCTCTTCTCTTTTCATCCCCTTCCCTCCATTCATGTTATGGCCGTTGCTATTACGGGATGTTGGATTCCCAGACTCTTCGCTCTACCCCGCTGGAAAAGAGTCTGGAAACTAATTCAAATTCTGTTCTCCATAGGGACCGGGCGCGAGCGCATCGCGTGGTTGTTAAAATCAAAGCAGGTTCACTTTGGATCAACAACTTCAACGTCACGCTGCCAGATGTCCCGTTCGGCGGCTACAAGATGTCGGATATTGGACGGGAATGTGGAGAGGCTGCGTTGGATTATTACACTCAAGTCAAGTCTGTTTACGTTGAAACAGGAGATGTGCAGTCGCCATTTTGAGTCGGTTCACGGACGTGCCCGCAATGCACGATGGAGCAATCAGAGGTAAACATTTTTAACGAACGCGGAAAGAAACAGATTTACATGGGTGGATGGTCGAAAATTTAGGAACAAAAGAAGATTGGAGAACCCTCGGTTTTATATCATTGTTTACAGCTCAAGTTTATTATTCTTAAGGCCCAGTTCAGATGCCAATCTTTTCACGAGCCGAACTTAATTCGAATTTGGGTCGATCCAAATTAATTAATTTCGCCTTTTGATTGAGACGCCGTACTTATTCGCCGAACTTAATTGAACTGCTTGACAAATACATTAAAATATATTATAATAATTTATGCATTAGATTTGGCTCATGAAAAGTTCGGCGTCTGAATCAGAGTCGCTCCAAAGCCGTTATTCTCGGCTGGTCCAGGCGTGAAGAACGGCTGAGCCGTTCCAAATCAAATCAGGCGTTCTTAATTGGTTCAGACACCGAACTTTTCACGTACTTAATTGAATCAGTGCCTTAACTGGGCCTAACAATCTTTAGGACCTCTAACGTTTTTCAGTCGACTGAGAAAAGTGTTTTTAGCGCCCAAAGTTAGTAGTAGCGATGAACCAATGACGCGTATTTGTTTCAAAAGCTGGTAAACTTTGAAAACCGTCCTGTGATTGCTAACAATTGAACTTTCTTGATATGTCGTGAATAACCCACTGAGAAGTGAGATTTGTTGTCCTGTCTAGAACCGGATCAAAAATACAGTATAGATTGTATCAGTGTGGATATTCTGAGTATTATCCCTTTGAGCAGATTCACTATTTACACGACAACGAGCGAACTCGGCGATAAAAGCGCGCTAATTCATCGCAAATACTACTAGAAGTGCAATGTTTTCAAATTGTGTGAGTTTCTAATTCCGCGCTAGCGACAAAGAGCCGGTGGTAAAACGCGCCCTCAGAACCCTGCGAGCACTAAAGTTGATGTTAATACAAGGTTGTACCTGAGCAACCACCTCCCGTAAATTTCTGTTAGCTCGTAAGCGACCGCGACCATCATTGAGGTTCACCGTTTGAGTTTTTTTATTGCTTTCTACCTCCGGTAAGCGACCACTCTATGCTCTCAAACGGCAATTTTCTGAGCAAGGACTAACTTCTTTGCAGAACCGCACGGGACAAAACGCTGACATTTGTAATTAACCTGCAACAGGACACAAGCTTGATTTCTTAAAACTCGATGTGCACTCACTAAAACTGCATTATTTTACACTGGTTGTGACTCAGAGTTGGATCTTACTTAGGCCTCCAATGATGAGAAATTCCCGTAAGCGACCACTTAAAGCCGAACGAAGAGTGGTCGCTTTGGGAAAGGTTCTACTGTATTTTGGATGACGTCACGCTATTTTGTATGACTCCCTCGTACCAGCTCTGGAGCCGTATTCACCAAATTTCCGTATGAACAAAATTGTTCACAAGTATAACTTATGCATCGTAAGTTCGACTTACGCGTACTATCTCGCTCAAGATAGTATGCATAAGTCCTTGTTCTGATGCATAAGTCATACTTACGATCATTTTTGTTCGTACGCAAGTTTGGTGAATACGGCCCCTGTTTTATCCAAGTTTGCCGTTTGTTCTGATAACAAGAGTATTTTTCGTTCGGTAATTATTCAGCAGCATTATCCGCTTCAAATGCCGAGTTCTTTCTGCCTGGGATTTCGCTGTCCGGATTTTATTCGCCAAGTTTGACTTCAACGCTGTAATCTTCAGTGGTGCCCTGTGTTTCTCTGGTTTGCTGGCCAGCATTTTCCCTCGAGGAATCACTGCGTTTATCAAGTGGTCTCATGTGCAGCATTTTTAGCGACGCCTTCTTGTTGGATTCGGGCTGGATCCGTGGCACGCCTATCACTCCAAATATGGCAACCATGATGAAGTAGCCTAGACCCATGCCCAACACCACAGCGAGGCCAAGCCAGGCGTTGTACGTCATCACCACAAGCATGAGCAGGTATCCCATGAGCACTTGCAGCATGTTCAGCAGCGTTTGAGAGACGTGGAAGCAGTTGAAGATCCGTCGAGTTCTGGAAGAGATATGAAGACATCTAACAACTGTGAGTACCACTTTTCTATTTCTAGCTAAGGTATTAACTGTTCAAATAGATGTTGTGCTTGTTCATTGCCATATAAAGAAATTCAAAACTTTTAGAGGCCTCTCAAAAGCCAAGAAGACTGGGTATGAATTACGGTGTGCATCTTGATTTTCGACCCTGGTGTTTTCTGGGATTCCAGGTTTCGTGTCATCCATTTTTAAAGTCGTCTTCCATCAATCAAAGAAACAATTCCTCGACACGTGTTTTGCCCAAGTATTAATTATCGTTTTGCTGTTCACCTTTAAACGTAGGGCCAATGGCCAACTCAGTAATGGTTTCTTCGACACACAGATTTAAACCGAAACATTTAGGACGGTCTTAATTCTCCCAACCTGTCCCAAAATATTTATGGCCGCCATCTTTAATTTGTTGTGATTTGGGGACCGCGCTTAAAAATGCACACCTTAGTAAGTAAATGATCGACATGTATCCGGGAGTCCTTCTATCTCTCACATGCGCGCTGCCTTCTTATTTTCTCTGTAATGTAAAAAAATCGGCCAATGCAAACTTCTTGTCGCCCCAAAACTGTTTGTATTAGGAAGAGATGAATAATGCAAAGAATCAGCTTGCTTAATAATACGAGCGTCTGTGAGAAACTTTGTATAAGTATAGTTAAACACGATTGCTCTCTAGTGCTGTGTTTTCGAATCAAACTTCCACGCCACTGCTTCAATCCCTCGTAGAGCACGGCCAAAACTAACATGGCTACACAAGTACCAACAAGACCTGAAATAACGTTGAGAACGGCTTTGACTTTTTTGTCCTAGCTGCACTGAATTCTATCAGATTCCTTCTGAGGTCTAATTTTTAGTATTTATTAGGATGGTTTATCAACTCAAAGGAATTAGGAAACAAACAGTTCCATGGGAATGTAGTCATCTGCAGCTTTCATTTGAATGTTTCTGCTATAAAGTGTTGAGGTAAAGTTGCTCTGCCATCGAGTGTCTTGTAATTACGATTAAAATGAACCAGCATCCTTATGTTTAATACCCAACGAACATATTGTTAACTGTGAAAAAGGAGGAAACATGTATAGAAAGAAAATGGTGAAAAAAAGATTATCATGTTTTCGAAATCGTCGGGAGCTTTTTTTGTGTCTCCGCATATAGTTATAATATATTATATACAATATACTTAGAGCCTTTTAGGATGTTTTTCTTCAAATACATAATCTTCATTTATCAGGCTTTCTATATATGCTTAATTGTGTTCCCCGGATGTCAGTGCTCCCAGATTAATGACGACTTCATCTAGTTGCACTTCCTACCTTACCTCGCAAGTTTGTACAATTTTCGTATTTCTACGAAAACGGTTTTTGTTTGTCACAAGTTGTAAAATGTTGTAGACTGAAAGACAGATCCTAGATGCCATGCGGAGTTAAAATGCAAAACAAGTACCCCGCAGTTCATCAAGCGAACCATTTACTCTGCATATAGTGATGCACCAAAAACTTCGCCGTTAATTAACTGCAATATATTCACTCGGTATATAGTGATGCACCAAAAGCCTTGCCGTTAACTATCGGCGAAACATTTACTCTGTATATAATGATAAACCAAAAACTTCGCCGTTAACTGAAGGCGAAATATTCACTCTGTTAGATAACGGCGAAGTTTGGATCAGTTATAAAGAAAGAAGCGTAATTGCTTAATTTTGCATTTTCTCTGTAGATACGATTACCAGCGAATTTTTCATTTATATGTATTCCCCAAAATTGGTGCGTTAAAACACCTCCGAAAATACGGGATATACCGGTGCACAAGGACAGATTGATACCAACTTGAAGCAACATGACAACGGCCTTGTTTATTTGAGCAGCAGGTTCAATATTCATTGTTAATATATAGGTATTAGTTATTGCAGTTAATTTTAGTTAAGAATTCGTTGCTTCGCTGCAATAGCTTTAACAAATTCCCGCAACCAAGATGTCACACTGCACTAGCATGTACAACAATAGAATTCATTGTTTCGCTGTAATAATTGATATTAGTTATTACCGTTATTTTTAGTTAACAATTGGCGGTTTCTTTGTTTCACTGTTTCGTATTTTAGTAACACCCGACTTCTTTGTTTCACTCTCAAATCGAAAAGAAGTTAAGAATATATAACTCCATCGACAACATCTAGTAAACTTTGCTATTAATACTCGTTCAGAGTTTTCATTTGCGTGGTCACACCTTCAGGTTTCATTTGGAGTTCAGGAGTTTTTAGTGAACGCTGTTCTTATATTGTACTCATTGAGAACTATTATTTGAGTGGTCACGGGTTTAGTTTCATTTGAGAGTTCAGGAGTTGCGTATTTTCAAGGTTGAGTCAATTTCATTTTTAGAGGTTTTTGTGATATGTCTGAGTGGATAATGGAATGAGAGCGAAATACTGGTATGTGTGAGCAAAAGTACTTTACTATGCTCTCATAAAAATAATAATAAATGATCTTCATAATAATGATATAAATAATGATAAATAATTGTCACATTTATTGACGTGATAATCTAGAGAACGAGCAGACGCATAATTGTGCAGTCGACTTGCCAGATTGTATCTGCGTCAGTCAGGCCTGACAGTTCACTACTGCATTACAAATAAAATGTTTGGTGTTCATTAGCAGTGAAGTTGTAAAAGTTAAGAAACTAACAAACAGATTTACGCGCATGCCTATAACTATTCAGCGGTTGCTAGTTCGTGTTTGCACTCCTAATGCATGCGCGAGCAGTCTCGCCTCAGTTCACTGACCGTTGCGCAGACCCAGTCCAGTCGGGGAGAGGTCACTCAGGGAATATGAAATGGGTTTCTTGCGTTTTCCCGGCCTGTATTTATGTTATATATGTATACACGTCCCTGGTAAAACGAGAAGATATGTTCGTTCTGTTGACAAGGATATTTTGTCCGGCATATTTGTCGGGTTGTTCTGGTGTTCGACAGGAGTTTCTAGGCAACGAAATGCGAAATACGAAGTTGTGTAAAGTGGGTTTTTTATTGAGGTCAGGCCAAGCTTGCCCCGGCGCAATCAAGATACAATGCTAGGCAAAAGCAATATGCAGTGCTTCAGTCAGCCCCGTTGCTCTACATCACAACTACAACAAATCATTACAAAATGGACTTTAAGTCAGAGCAGTAGAACTGCTGTCCGTTGGAAGGCGAGGCTGCTCAATCACTCATGGAATTGGGTCGCCTTGTCTGATAAACAAAAACAGCAAAAAAAAATCAACAATAACAACAACAACAACAACAAGATGAACATACCATGCCATTATGAATCACAGCTACGTGAATTTAGTTTCACATGCGGAACAGTGACAGTAATTTTCCAGTCTTTGCCAAACGTACGGTCCCTAAACTGTAAGTATGGATTCATACACCTTTAAAAAGTTACGAACGCCATGAACAATGATGTGACTAATAAACTCACGCGAAAATCTTGCGGTCAGGCCAGAGGTTTCCCACTGCACTAGGATGAGCGGACCAGGTTCCGTCGTCGTTGCAGGTGTAATGTTCGGCAGCCAAGAATTCCACTTCATAGTTAGTGTTGCATTTGACTGTACAGCGTACCGCCTGATTAGCAGGGTGCACGCATTCCATGTAGCCATTCAGCGGTTCTGGTTGATCTTTGCATTTCAAGTCTGTGGGATATACACATTAAAAGGTTTTCTGCTGTAGAATCGATCAGTAATACACGCAAAAGTCTGTACCAGAAAAATAAGCACTATTTCTGTGATATATTTAGATTTCCTGGTTTGACTCTGTAAGACGATCATGTATGAGTAGCTAACACAGAGAACAGTCCAGGAGCATAAGGGAAGATGTGAAGACGGTTTTTTGTGTCCTTCCTGACTCAAATTTGCAGTGATGCTACGTTATTATTACTTCAACAAAAAATTTATAGTATCCGTTTAATAATTGTGGCCTTGTTGGACAAAATCAGAGAAGAATTAATGAAACAGATTAGTGAGATCTTTAGAAAGTTTAAGATTGGTAAAAAGAGTAGGTGGAATGTTGACTATCTCAAGGTCATGACGTAACTGAATGTGCAAGATTAATGTCGACAAACACGCAAAGAGTTTAAAAGATTTTTGGTTCTTTAACTGTAGGACAACAAACTTGGCAAAATAATACTTTGAACAATAGGTATTGCTCAGGCAATGCAAGTACAGCGAGCTGTCTCTAAGAAAGACAAGAGGTAGATATATATTGCTCAGGCAATGCAAGTACAGTGAACTGTCTCTAAGGACACTCAGGACTAGCATTTAGTGTCCACCTTAAGGGGTGTCCGCCTTAAAGAGAGTTACAGACAAACAAGTGGGAAGTGGCAAGGACCAAAGCTGCATGATGTTCGCCTTAGGGAACTGTCCGCTTTAGAGAAGTCTCTACAGAGTTAATTACCATGAGCTGAAAACAAACAGGCAGCTTAAAGTGGTAGCCATGAATCAATACTAGTTTTAAAAGCTTTCTTCCTGACTGGAAAGCATGATGGCCCCAGGTGGTAGGGTGGGAATGGTCTTCATTACCCCTTTGGTATTATTTACAGGGCCCTTTCACTCCCAAGCTTTTGATGCAAATTTCTCAACCAAAGACAGGGTACAGATGTGATTTTGTGAAGAATTCATGCTTAATTCAGTTTTTATCTAAGCAAGATATCAAAAGCCAAGTTCTCCACACTGTATGGTATGATTCCTGGTGAAAACTGAAAGAAGGAATATTGAAAGAGATACTCACTTTATTACTATAAAACCCTTTAAAGCTTTTGCTGAGATCATATTGGTGCACATTTATTACAACATTTAACAAGTTGCTGTTCGGTTGTTTCAGATTGAAAAGCTTTTCTGCAAGTGGAAAGCAGACATCCCAGAACTCCAACTGATTTTTGTGGTGATTCCACAAAAGTCCAAAGAAATTTACGCAGAAGTTAAACACGTCGGAGACAACATACTAGGCATCGCAACACAGTGCGTGCAAGATAAACTTGTCAAGCAAGCCAAGCCTCAAGTCTGCTCCAACATCGCCATGAAAATCAATGCCAAACTGGGCGGGATAAACCACACTGTTGATGGCCTGACATTCCCGAACGTTATCTTCTTTGGTGTTGACGTCACACATCCGGGGTTTGGAGAAAACATGCCGTCAATTGTAGCCCTGGTAGCGAGTCTGGATCCTCACGCAAGTAAGTACTGTGCACGGGTTCGCGCCCAGACTCACGACAGAAACGGTGGAGCACAAGAGATCATCGAAGATCTCGCTGAAATGGTCAGGGAGTGCCTTATTCAGTTTTATAAGAGTAACGCGAAGAAGAAGCCAGAACGTATTATCTTCTATCGTGATGGAGTGAGTGAAGGGCAGTTTGAACAAGTGTTACTGCATGAAGTCCGGGCGGTCCAGCAGGCTTGTGTGAGACTTGAGCTACCAACCCAAGATCACATTCCTTGTGGTACAGAAGAGACATCACACGAGGCTGTTCTGCGAGAATCCCAAAGACTCTACTGGAAAAGCTCAAAATGTGCCACCTGGGACTATGGTTGACAGGGGCATCACACACCCATTTGAGTTTGATTTCTACCTCTGCAGTCACCAGGGAATCCAGGTTAGTACTGAAATGAATACATGTTCTGTGTACAAGTGTAATGAAGAGTGTGTTGATTTACATGTATGTACAGTAGAACCTTGCCAATCGAACCCTCAAGGGAAGCGAGAAATAGTTTGAGATAGTGGGGGATCGAGATAGCGGGACTCTACCAAGTGAAATTTATACAAAGTTCATTTGTGAGGGAAATAGGATTCTGTTCGAGATAGTGGGAGTTTGAATTAACCGAGTTCGAGACAACGAGGTTCCACTGTATATGTGTGTATCTGTGTGGTATCTAAGATGCAAATGTATGTGTGTTTGTGCATGTATCGCTATTTCTCATGTGTATATCAACATACATATGGGGGCAGTACCAGCCAAATGTAAGTTACCACCCTCACGAGATGAGACTTTTGTTTCGACAGACAAGACTATTTGACTCAAGTTCAAACACAGTTTCTCCTGACCTTTTAAGAATATAATGTATGAGACATGTAATGAGAATTGATCAGACCAAGCAGCTATTATCTGCACAAACTATCAAATGGTAAATTCTCCATATTGTATAATATATCTCTGGTGAGAGACTGAAGGAGAATATTGAAGTCGATCACGTTTGGTAGTGAAAGGGTTAAGAGCTGTAGGTGCAATGTATATATGTATATCGCAAGTTGACGCTTTCGTCTGTCTGGTCTACATGGATAGGGTAACTTTTTTTTGTATGTTTGTACTTTTAGCTTTCTTGGCTGGCCATGTCTCCAAGTTTTTTTTTTCTCTGAACCTGAAATGTCAGTTCTCTTCGCGACCTTTGACCCTTCTTCACCTTCCTGAGTGTCGAGAATATGTTGACACTTCTGGTCATCTTGTGTCTCAGTGAGCCATGTCCTCCTTCCCTTGATGTGTTTAACTTATCAAGACAAGTTTTTCCTTCAGTTATACATGAGTTCTTCTCCCTCTTTATTAAGCACTGTGGTTCTTTTCTCAGGGAACCAGTCGACCAGCCCACTATCACGTACTCTATGACGACAACAACTTCACTGCTGACCATCTGCACAAGTTGACGTACCAGCTGTGTCATACATTTGCTCGGTGCACGCGCAGTGTGTCTATACCCGCCCCAGCATACTATGCACACTTGGTTGCATTCCGTGCAAGATATCACGTGACCGTTGGGTGAGTACCTTGTTATCATGTTATCTGACTTATCTCCCCCGGGTGTTAGGGGGAAGGGGGGGGGGGGGGGGGGGGTGGGGTAGGACGCTGTCTAATAGTTGAGAAACGGAATGGCAGGCTTTAATGTTACAATTTAAGTTCTCCCGAGCAGTGACATGTGAAAAGAATGAGGATTGATACTTGGAACCAGTTTTCGTACTAAAAATGGTTTTAGGGGGACATTAAAACATTGCAACACTGAGGAACTCGCGGCTGGTAACGTTTTTTGGTTTATATTGTTGTTGTTTATACACAGAGACCAGGGCGCCGGGGTCGACATCGCGGGATCTTGTAAGAACATCAAAGTTCATGACCAAATGTCGTCAGCTATGTATTTTACTTGAACATTGTTGTTTGAACAGGTGATAGTTTGTAGTGAAACATGTACATGGGCACGAATCTAATATTGTTACATACATGTCGTTACATAAAAACACTTTAAATTACCAGTAGAAAGCTGAATACCGGAACACGTTCAATGACACAAAAACCTACCCGGATACCTCGGTAACACGTAATTAAGAAACCTGATATATATATATATATATATATATATATATATATATATATATATATATATATATATATATATATATATATATATATATATATATATATATATATATATATATATATATATATATATATATATATATATATATAGAACAACAACTGCAATGAGATTAAAGTATAAAGAGCTAACCTGTTGTTGCGTTTATAGAATGAAGAAAGTAAATCGAAACATTTTTGTGCGTAATTGAATGACAAGTATGCAACTGAGCATTTAATGGTCTAGTACGAGTATCCACAAGTTTTTATTGTGGTGTCCAATGATAATGATGATAATCTAGTATTTATATATAGCACAGGAACATAGTTTTTCCCACTTACGGCGCTGGGGTCAGATCTCCAAGCCGGGAATCGGACGCCACTTTGCCACCCAGGTAATTTATCGTTTGCTGTTAAAACATTATTTTGTAAATCAAGGTTGTGTTTAAGTTTCCTCGCGTTTTCCCCAGGGTGTGACGGAAAGCATCTCCGCTAGCCAAGGGCCAACAATTTCCAATTTCGAATTATCCGAGTTTGAAATGGCATTATGTTCGACTGTAGTTTCTTTTTATAGAAAGACCTGGCTAGCTCTATTTAAATACGTGATACTTATCCATTTACTCTCTTCTTGCTTAGAAACTGGCGATTTATACAGTTGTAGTACATGATGATGTTATGTCCCATTTTGTTGCTTTTCTTTCAGTTGCGTTAAGTATAAAGAAAGGAAAGGTTTCCCTTGAGCTATGTGGCATCCAGTCAGTTACCCACTGATGAGAGAGGACCAAGATAAGGAGTATCCTTTTATGCAAGACTTGGTTGTTAACCAACATACAGAGATGTTGTGTATAATAATATATATATGTGTATAATAACATGCGTGTTTGTGTGTGCACAATATTATGTATGATGTATAGCAAACTTGGGTTTAATTTTATATTTGATATTCTTCTGTAACTTCACTGATCTCCAAGCTAGCACTTCATTCTCTCTATAATCATTAATGTGCTTCACAATCAAATTCAAGAAATGCCTCAATCTTTTCTTTTTTCTACTAAAACACACCATGATTTCAAATGGCCCATATCATATTTTTCCAACCTTGTTTAGTCCTGGCAATGCAGCTAGCTACATGTTCCTTTACTCAAGACAAAGCCAGATATTTTGAAGCAGCAGAGCAAAGGATGTTGTTATCAAGAAATATTGTGTCAAGTGTATAAAACAGGTAATTTTTTAGATAGAATTTGATGTGACTGTATATTTATCAACATGAAAACGGTGGTTCAATATTTTTAACCAAAATTATGTGAAAACAATCATCAAGAACATACTATGAACACATTAACTATACAATGTAGCACTTTATTCTCTTTATCTTGTGGTCTAAGATCCAAAGTTTCAGGGAACGCTTCGATCTGTACTTTTTTGTACTTGAACACCATGATTTCAAATGGTCCATATCATAGTTGTCCAACCTTGTTCAGATCCTGGTAATGCAACTAGAGATCTGCCAAAGTTATCAATTATTTTTATTTAGTTTAGAGATTGGAAATTGATCCCACGTCTGCTGTAATGTGATTAGTTGACTGACTGTTACTCTTGTTTATCAGGTGGACGTGACGTTATTCCCAAGCGGGTACAGTAGTGGGCAACAAGTGTCAGAAAGGAAACAGTGTCTGTTGTGAAAAAATTTATTGAGACCTGCGGGTAAGTACCGACAACATACAGTTAAAGCAGGTTATCTGGCGGTTCTACCTGGACAGGTGTTGAGTTACGGTTTCCTCTGAAGGGGCGTTTTGTTGCTCTTTTGACCTATTTCCTTTTTTCTGCCTGTCTGTCTATTTTGCCGTTTGCCTTTTAAGATATATTTTATTACAAGAGCGATTACATCAGCCTCGGTGCTTTTGAACTTATCGTATTTAATAACTGTGATGACGACGATAAGAGTAATAACTAAATTATTTAATTTTTTCAAGATTATAACATTTCAAATAGTAACTTGTAGTTGTCCGGCTAACGGGGATTCGTTAAAAAACCTATTATGATGATGTTCGTTCGATTTTAGATTCACTGCAGCCGTCAGAACAGCGTTTAAATTCAATGAGCAGCAGCAGTTGACGTTTGCCGGAGGAGAAGAGTTTGGATGTTCATCGAGAAAGGAAATCACGGTGCAGATACTTCACGATCCTTCCAATAACACAACTCCATGGCGATCGATCAGCCTGGATGCTGCAAAACCCTCAGGTGTGTTTCCGTGTGCTGTATTTGTTATGCGCATCTGTGAGACAAGTTCACCATTTCCTGACGAACCATGTTGTGTGTTTAAATTTTTTCTTTGTTTTTTAATACGCGCATGCAAGAGGTACACGATTACAATGCATGTTGTGCAATTTAAAACAGAATAGGCGCACTGACTGTAGCAATGTTTGTTTTGTTTTGTAGGGTCTCTCTGAAATACACGGCGCAGAAAATGACATATGGTGCCTGTCATGATATGGGCGGCGACGGTTTTCTGTCGCCAGTTTTTTTGCAGATGTGCCGTCATCTTGACGTGCTCTCTACGAGAGGATTGAGCACAGGACGCCGTGGCCGGGGAACATGACTGGAAAAAAGGACTGGGTACAGGAAATCATCGCCAGCATTGCACAACCGGTAGGTCCCCCCTTTGATTTGTTTTGTTGTTGTTGTTGTTTTTCGACCATGCGATCGCATTCTGTTTTAGTCAGCGCTCGTTGGAGCAAACCGGTGCAAATACAAGTTGTAAAACATCCAAATTTATCCAGAAACTTCAAACGAAGACTTGATACACCAGTGGTTGTTTTTTGTTTTTGTGCGTGTGGACCTTGCATGAATGCGATTCCAAATGCGTGCATTCTCTTGGTATATTGGCCTTGCATCTGCAATGATTAGTCTTTGACCAATGAAAGGCTATTGTAAACCAGTTTTAATGAATATTTTGACACATATTTTGCTGCCGTGCAGATTCCCGTGCAGATGCCTATTTCGTCAACTCGTAAGAGTGATCTTGTTGCTGTTGTTGTTTTTTAAGTGAGGGTCCCCCTTTTTGAGTAAGGGTTCTCCGTTTGTTTGTTTGAATAAGGGTCCCGTGGCTGGGGTACTGGAAACTGTCACCGTTATTGTGCAACCAGTAGGAGAGGATTGTGAAGAAACACGCTCACTGAAGAGGTATGTAAGAGTCGCAGTTAGGTTTCTTTTTCACCGCGGAAATTAAACGTTTCGACTATGCGACTGCATTTTGTTTTAGTCAGCGCTCGTTGGAGAAACCGGTAGCAACAAATACAAGTTGTAAAACATCCAAATTTATCCAGAAACTTCAAAAGAAGACTTGATACACCAGTGCTTGTTTTTTTTTGTGCGTGTGGACCTCGCATGAATGCGATTACAAATGCGTGCATTCTCTTGTTATATTGGCGTTGCATCTGCAGTGATTAGTCTTTGACCACTGAAAGGCTATTGTAAACCGGTTTTAATGCATATTTTGACGCATAGTTTGCTACCGTGCACATTCCCCGTGCAGATGCCCAATTTGCATATATGTTTTTGTCGCCTCAGTCAGTTGCTTCCCGAATTGCGAGCAGAACGGACGGACGGACGTGTTCGGACTCTAATTTTGAGGTAAGCGTGGTTTTATTTATGCTCGAAAAGAAGAGATTAAATTTATTGTGCATAAAGAGAAGAAACGAAGCTCCAGTTTAGCTAGTTTGAAAACGCTGTAGACGTATTGGCTATGTAAACTGAACGTTTCGCGCTCGTGAAATTCTCGTTTAGTGAGGACGTTCTTTTCTTGCTAGCAGGACAGTGGAGAGCCGAAGGCAGCGAAAGCAAGCGAAAGTCACCGTTTCTCAATGGTAAGTATTCTTTTTTGGTAAAAGTTGCGACAAGAATCTAGCACGTGCCATTTTTGTTTCATACTTGTTTGGAACAGTCAAGCTTATGGCCAATACATGTTCTTTTCTCGCAGAGCTTGTCCGACCTGTTCGCAGCAAACGTGATTTGCAAGAAAGCTTCGCGCATAATATGGAACATTTCTTGATGATGGCGACATCGTTCACGGAAGGAGGATGAACATGGACTATGGTATGCATGAACACCGTTTCACATATTTATTTAAGATTACACTAGTCGAGTTTAGATTTTCATTCGCTCCGTGTCATGTTACTGTGAATTTTCTTCGGAGGTCGATTATTTGCGAACCAGTGTGACGGACGAGTAAACGAAGTGAAGCGTCTGCGGAAAAATCGGCTTCAAAATTTCTTTAAATTCAAATTTGTGTGTCATGTTTATCGTGAGTTTTTTTGGAAGTCGAACCTGATAAATAGAATAAGAGCGTGGACGTTTTTTTTTTAATCGGCGATGATATGTACTGCACTTAGATTTTTTGCGTAGTTCCTTTTAAATGCTAGTCGTTTGTTTATCCTGAATTTTTTTTGGAAGTCGAACCTGATAAATAGAATAAGATCGTGGACTTTTTTTTTTAATCGGCGATGATAAGTTCTGCACTAAGTTTTTTTTTTCGTGGTTCCTTTTAAATGCTAGTCGTTTGTTTATCCTGAATTTTTTTTGGAAGTCGAACCTGATAAATAGGATAAGATCGTGGACTTTTTTTTTTTAATCGGCGATGATAAGTTCTGCACTTAGTTTTTTTTTCGTGGTTTCTTTTAAATGCTAGTCATTTGTTTATCCTGAATTTTTTTTGGAAGTCGAACCTGATAAATAGAATAAGATCGTGGACTTTTTTTTTTTTTAATCGGCGATGATAAGTTCTGCACTAAGTTTTTTTTTTCGTGGTTCCTTTTAAATGCTAGTCGTTTGTTTATCCTGAATTTTTTTTGGAAGTCGAACCTGATAAATAGAATAAGATCGTGGACTTTTTTTTTTTTTAATCGGCGATGATAAGTTCTGCACTTAGTTTTTTTTTCGTGGTTCCTTTTAAATGCTAGTCGTTTGTTTATCCTGAATTTTTTTTGGAAGTCGAACCTGATAAATAGGATAAGATCGTGGACTTTTTTTTTTTTTAATCGGCGATGATAAGTTCTGCACTAAGTTTTTTTTTCGTAATTCCTTTTAAAAGCTAGTCGTTGACGTTTAAAGTTTTTGGGAGGTTTAAGAGTGAACTTTTTTAGTACGATATTTATTTTACGATTTCATTTTTTAGTTAGTAAGTTTAAGAAGAAGAAAAAAAAAAAGAAGAAGTACCAACTTTTCCTTTTAGTTGTACTTTGAGTTGCTGGCGGCCCCGAAGGGCCTTACAGAGAAGAACAATTAAAGAAATGATGGAACATTGAGGACATGCCGGAGGGGGGAAGCGCCGACAAGCCTCGAACCATCAAACCTTCAATGTCTTAACACTGAGAGTAACCCGTTGAGCCATTGAGCTATTCTCGATAAGTACATGGAAAAATTGCTTAGATATAGGTTTGATGAATAATTAGGATGTGAATGAATGCAAAGAATATGACGTAATCAAACAATAGGTCACATACTTTAGTGGTTCATGTGACCCCGGATCAACTGTGATTGGCGGATTACTTATTCATTGCATGTTGGTAGTTTTTGCTCGAACATGTGCGAGATGAGATTTGAGTTGACGATTCAAAGCAGAAAGGATAACGTGGCGGAGTTTCAAGCAAACGAAAGGTATTTTCTTGACTGTTTTGCACAGCAGTTAAGCGAAGATGTTAATTTAGTAATTCAGGAAAAAGCTGCTCTCGGGTGTTTAGTCAGCGTGCTTCGAAGATATGAAATGTTTGTTACGCGAAAATGCAGTTCTTCATTGCAAAGTAGTCTCCTTTGTACATACATTTTATCATTTGTGCTTCGCTCAGAGAGTTTTCTTATCCGGATAACAGTTGCGTTTTGATTTTTTGAGCGTCAATCGTGTTCGTTTCGTTTTCGGGTCACGTTTGTAGGATTAGCACACGAGGTATGTGACTTTACTTTTGTTTAGAGAAATAAACTTCACTGGTGCAAGTCGTTTCTGTTCGATAATGCTCGTTAAGATGTTTAACTCTAATTGACGTTGTTGGGTAATCTTCGCTTAGTTATGGTTGTATTTTGAGTTCCGTTGAATGATTTCTTGGTCTGCTTCGCCATTTTCATGACTTGTTCTTTTGCATACGAAGTTTCCCGCAATATATTTGAGATACCAAAGCGCTCGAACAGTTGTATTTTAAGTTCGGTTGAATGATTTCTATGTCTGCATCACTATTTTCGTTACTTGTTCTGTTGCGTACGAAGTTTCCTTCAATTTAGTTGAAATAGTAAAGCGCGTTTATGCGCTTGAACACTTAAAATGTTCAACTCAAAAGACGTTGGCTAGTTTTTGTTTATGTATTGTTGTATGTTGAGTTCACTTGAATATTGTCTTGGCCTATATCGCCATTTTAGTGACTTTTTCTTTTGCGTACGAAGTTTCCTGCAATGCGTACACGTTGTCCTTCGTAGTTAAGTGTATGAATTCTCGATCACAGGAAGACGAAACACTTTGCGAAGATGGAGGGGAGCAAAGGAGAAAATAAAGAATTTGTTGTTGACAATGGCTGACTGAACAAGAGGAGACAGAATTTGAGCGCAGACCTTCTGCACATGGTTAAAAATAAAAATGACCAACACGCCGAACAACACACACATACGCGCCACTTACACAAAATAAAGATGAATGAAATCTCAAGCAAACACCTCACCCGACACCCCAAAGAGTTTATAGTTGAAATAAAAATGAACGACATGCCGAACAACACACACATACGCGCCATGTCTTATTATTTAGTAGACTAGCGCGACACTTACACAAAATAAAGACGAATGAAATCTCAAGCAAACACACCTCCCCCCAGACTTTAACACCTCGCTCCACTCTCCAACTCCTCATCTCACCCCACCCCCCCAGACTTTAACACCTCGCTCCACTCTCCAACTCCTCGTCTCACCTCACCCCCCCCAGACTTTAACACCTCGCTCCACTCTCCAACTCCTCATCTCACCCCACCCCCCCACAAACTTTAACACCTCGCTCCACTCTCCAACTCCTCATCTCACCCCACCCCCCCAGACTTTAACACCTCGCTCCACTCTCCAACTCCTCGTCTCACCTCACCCCCCCCAGACTTTAACACCTCGCTCCACTCTCCAACCCCTCATCTCACCCCACCCCCCCAGACTTTAACACCTCGCTCCAACTCCTCATCTCACCCCACCCCCCCAGACTTTAACACACCTCGCTCCAACTCCTCATCTCACCCCACCCCCCCAGACTTTAACACACCTCGCTCCAACTCCTCATCTCACCCCACCCCCCCAGACTTTAACACACCTCGCTCCAAGTCCTATCTCACCCGCAAGAGTTTATCATCTGTACATCAAAGTAAACCAATAAAATAATGACAACAAAGTTTGCAAGTGTGATTTTATTGTACAGTATCAAAAGTACTAAGTGTCACTTTTCAAAAAAAAGTACTAAGTGTCACTTTTCAAAAAAAAGTACTAAGTGTCACTTTTCAAAAAAAAGTACTAAGTGTCACTTTTCAAAAAAAGTACTAAGTGTCACTTTTCAAAAAAAGTACTAAGTGTCACTTTTCAAAAAAAGTACTAAGTGTCACTTTTCAAAAAAAGTACTAAGTGTCACTTTTCAAAAAAAGTACTAAGTGTCACTTTTCAAAAAAAGTACTAAGTGTCACTTTTCAAAAAAAGTACTAAGTGTCACTTTTCAAAAAAAGTACTAAGTGTCACTTTTCAAAAAAAGTACTAAGTGTCACTTTTCAAAAAAAGTACTAAGTGTCACTTTTCAAAAAAAGTACTAAGTGTCACTTTTCAAAAAAAGTACTAAGTGTCACTTTTCAAAAAAAGTACTAAGTGTCACTTTTCAAAAAAAGTACTAAGTGTCACTTTTCAAAAAAAGTACTAAGTGTCACTTTTCAAAAAAAGTACTAAGTGTCACTTTTCAAAAAAAGTACTAAGTCTCACTTTTCAAAAAAAGTACTAAGTGTCACTTTTCAAAAAAAGTACTAAGTGTCACTTTTCAAAAAAAGTACTAAGTCTCACTTTTCAAAAAAAGTACTAAGTCTCACTTCTCAAAAAAAAGTACTAAGTCTCACTTCTCAAAAAAAAGTACTAAGTCTCACTCAAATTACTCTCACCCCCCAGTTTAAATTTCTCTCCCCAAAAAAATCCCCCCAGGCTCAACGGTGAGGGGTTGGGTCTAGAGGGTGGGGTGAAGGGTTGGGGTCTAGAGGGTGGGGTGAAGGGTTGGGGTGAGGGGTTGGGTCTAGAGGTTGGGGTGAGGGGTTGGGGTCTAGAGGGTGGGGTGAGGGGTTGGGTCTAGAGGGTGGGGTGAGGGTTGGGTCTAGAGGGTGGGGTGAGGGGTTGGGGTCTAGAGGTTGGGGTGAGGGGTTGGGGTCTAGAGGGTGGGGTGAGGGGTTGGGTCTAGAGGGTGGGGTGAGGGTTGGGTCTAGAGGGTGGGGTGAGGGGTTGGGGTCTAGAGGTTGGGGTGAGGGGTTGGGGTCTAGAGGGTGGGGTGAGGGGTTGGGTCTAGAGGGTGGGGTGAGGGGTTGGGTCTAGAGGTTGGGGTGAGGGGTTGGGGTCTAGAGGGTGGGGTGAGGGGTTGATGTCTTTGGAGTTTGGGGAAGAGTTGAAGTCTGTGGAGTTTGGGGAAGAGTTGAAGGTTTAGGACCTAATTACACGAGTCGGGCTAGGCCGGTGTTCTCAGTCTGCGAGTATTGCACCGTTATGTCCGAACACAGAGAAAAGATCAACTCGCGGTCGACCGAAATCCCGGTGGCTCAAGCCGGGTCCCAGCATGCGGGCTAAACCAGTTCTCATGTAATCTCCCAAAACGGTACACTCATGGACTGAGAACACTGGTCAAGCCCCGCTCATGTAATAAGGCCCTTAGAGTAGGGGGACGAGTCGAAGTATCTTTTTTTGGGGGGGGAGAGGGAGGAGTGAGGTGTTTGCAAGGCTTTCGGTCATCTTTATTTTGTGTAAGTGACGCGCTAGTCTACTAAATAACAAGACATGGCGCGTATGTGTGTGTGTTGTTCGGCATGTCGTTCATTTTTATTTCAAGTATCTTTATAAACTCTTTGGGGTGGAGGGTGAGGTGTTTGCTTGGGATTTCAGTCATCTTTATTTTGTGTAAGTGTCGCGCTAGTCTACTAAATAACAAGACATGGCGCGTATGTGTGTGTTGTACGGCGTGTCGGTCATTTTTATTTTTAACCATGTGCAGAAAGTCTTCGCGTTCCAATTCTGTATCCTCTTGTTCAGTCAGCCATCATCAACAAGAAAATCTTCAACTTCTCCTTTGCTCGGCTCCATCTTTGCGAAGTGTTTCGTCTTCCTGCGATTGAAAATTTATACACTTAACTACGAAGAACAACGTGTACGCATTGCAAACACTGTTCGAGCGTATAAATACGCTTTGGTCTCTAAAATTAATTGCAGGAAACTTCGTACGCAAAAGAACAAGTCACTAAAATGGCGATAAAGGCTAAGACAATATTCAACTGAACTCAACACACAACAGTACATAAACAAAAACTAGCCAACAACTTTAATAGGCTGCACTCTTAAACCTTCTCAAATTTTCAAGCGTCAACAACTAGCATTTAAAAGGAACTACGCGAAGAAATCGAAGCGCAGTAAAAATTATCGCTGATTAAAAAAATATCGAGATACAAAACCAAAATAAATATATGAAACGGCGTTCATACATACGGAAAAGAACACTTACCATTGAGAAACGATGACTTTCGCTTGCTTCGTTATGAAGTCCTCCCAGCTTCGCTTTAATTTACTCTTTCTTTTCATCTGTAAGGAGAAAACTTTCTTAATAACGATACTTCTACAAAGTTTGCAGTTATCAAACTGATCCGTTTCTCCTGTATTCGCACGGTAACTTAAACCACCTACCTAAAATTTGGAGCCATTTTGCGTACATCTTTCTACCTTGCAAGTCCACAACAAATGACCTGAGATGAGAAAAAAAAAATGCAAATCGTGGCACAAAAAGCGTGAAAAATGCAATAACATGCAATGAATCAGAAGTCCTATTGTTTTAGATGCAAATACAAACAAACGCATGGACATTTAAACGTAACAACGTGCCCGATACCCATGGCGCACAAGTCAAAGCTCCCCAACACGCTAATCACGACTTCTCGCCAACCTTTCTCAGCACAAACCGTTGCAGTGCAACAATACATATTTATTTGATATAGAGAAAAGATCTAAACTAAAATCCTTATTTTGTTTCCCTTCAAAAACCTAAACCGTTCAGAAATGCAAGGAGCGCACAACATCACACGTGTTAACACGTGTTAATGGCAGTGGCGAAAAAATGCAGTACTGCCGTACAAAACAAGAAAAGCTTCCACCTCCTAGAGGAACTAATAACAAGAAAGAAAAACGCTCTCCTAGACAAGTGATAAAAAGTACAGAAGGGCTTACTTTCAAGTTTGAAGTAGAAGTCCGGTAAACCTTCGGCTCTCCACTGTCCTGCTAACAAGAGAAAAAAATGTCCTCATTAAACGAGAATTTCACAAGCGCGAAACGTTCAGTTTACATAGCCAATTCGTCTACAACGTTTTCAGAGCTAAACTGGAGCTTCGTTTCGTCTCTTTAAGCGCAATAAATTTAACCAGAGAACAAATATAATACAGACAAGCTTTACCTTTAGTTTGAGGTAGAACTCCAGCAAACCTTCGACTCTCGACTGCACTGCAAACAAGAGAAAACATTCTCAATAAAGGAGAGTTTTACAAACTCGAGCCTTTTAGTTTAAAAAGCCGATACATCAGCAACATGTTTAAACTTGGACTGCTTCGATTCTATTTTTTTTTGCGCGAAATAAAACCACGCTTACCTCAAATTCAGAGTCCGAACACGTCCGTCCGTCCGTCCGTCCGTCCGTACTGCTCGCAATTCGGGAAGCAACTGACCGAGGCGACGAAAAAATATATGCAAATTGAGCATCTACACGAGGAATGTGCACGGCAGCAAAATATGTGTCAAAATATGCATTAAAACCGGTTTACAATAGCCTTTCATTGGTCAAAGACTAATCATTGCAGATGCAACGCCAATATAACAAGAGAATACACGCATTTGACAGTTTCCAGTACCCCAGCCACGGGCCCCTTATTCAAACAAACAAACAAACAAACAAACGGGGAAACCCTTAGCAAAATAAACCAAAGGGGGGACCCTTACACAAAAAAAAAAAATACAAACAAACAAACGGGGAAACCTTAGCAAAATAAACCAATGGGGGACTCTTACTAAAAAAACATACAAACAAACAAACAAACAAACGGGGAAACCCTTAGCAAAATAAACCAAAGGGGGGACCCTTACTCAAAAAAGACACACAAACAAACAAACAAACAAACGGGGGAACCCTTAGCAAAATAAACAAAAAGGGGGACCCTTACTAAAAGAAACAACAAAAAACAAACAAAGAAACGGGGTAACCCTTAGCAAAATAAACAAAAAGGGGGACCCTTACTAAAAAAAACAACAACAAACAAATAAAAAAACGGGGGAACCTTTAGCAAAATAAACCAAAGGGGGGACCTACCGGTTGTGAAATACTGGTGATGATTTCCAGTTCCTAGTCCCTTTTCCAGTCATGTTCCCCGGCCACGGCTTCCTGTGCTTAATCCTCTCGTAGAGAGCACGTTAAGATTACGGCACATTTGCAAGAAAACTGGCGACAGAAAACAGTCGCCGCCCATATCATGACAGGCACCATACGTCATTTTCTGTGCTGCGTATTTCAGAGACCCTACAAAACGAAACAAACATTGCTACAGTCACTGCGCCTATTCTGTTTTAAATTGCACAACATGCATTGTAATCGTGTACCTCTTGCATCTTTCTCGATGAACATCCAAACTCTTCTCCTCCGGCAAACGTCAAATGCTCCTGCCCATTGAATTTAAACGCTGTTCTGACGGCTACAGTGAATCTAAAATCGAACGAACATCATCATTATAAGTTTTTTTAACGAATCCCCGTTAGCCGGACAACTACAAGTAGAAATGTTATAATCTTGAAAAAATTAAATAATTTAGTTATCACTCTTATCGTCGTCATCACAGTTATTAAATACGATAAGTTCAAAATTAGCGAGGCTAATGTGATCGCTCTTGTAACAAAATATGTCTGTACCAAACTGCGACTCTTACATACCTCTTCAGTGAGCGTGTTTCTTCACAATCCTCTCCTTCTGGTTGTACAATAACGGTGACAGTTTCCAGTACCCCAGCCACGGGACCCTTATTCAAACAAACAAACAAACAAACGGGGAAACCCTTAGCAAAATAAACCAAAGGGGGGACCCTTGCTCAAAAGAAACATACAAAGAAACAAACAAACGGGAAAACCCTTAGCAAAATAAACCAAAGGGGGACACTTACTCATAAAAAACATACAAAGAAACAAACAAAAAGGGAAAGCCTTAGCAAATAAACTAAAGAGGGGACCCTTACCCAAAAAAAAAACATACAAACAAGCAAACAAACAAACGGGGAAACCCTTAGCAAAATAAACCAAAGGGGGACTCTTACTCAAAAAAAACATACAAAGAAACAAACAAACGGGGAAAGCCTTAGCAAAATAAACTAAAGAGGGGACCCTTACTCAAAAAAAACCCATACAAACAAACAAACAAACAAACAAACAAACGGGGAAACCCTTAGCAAAATGAACAAAAGGGGGGACCTACCGGTTGTGAAATACTGGTGATGATTTCCTGTTCTTAGTCCCTTTTCCAGTCATGTTCCCCGGCCACGGCTTCCTGTGCTTAATCCTCTCGTAGAGAGCACGTTAAGATTACGGCACATCTGCAAGAAAACTGGCGACAGAAAACCGTCGCCGCCCATATTATGACAGGCACCATACGTCATTTTCTGTGCCGCGTATTTCAGAGACCCTACAAAACGAAACAAACATTGCTACAGTCAGTGCGCCTGTTCTGTTTTAAATTGCACAACATGCATTGTAATCGTGTACCTCTTGCATGCGCGTATTAAAAAAAATATATAAAAAATATAAACAATATATATATATATGTTTCCAGTACCCCAGTTTCCAGTACCCCAGCCACGGGACCCTTATTCAAACAAACAAACAAACGGAGAACCCTTACTCAAAAAAAAAAAACAAAAGGAGGACCCTTCTCAAAATAAACCAAAAAGGGGGACCCTCACTTAAAAAACAACAACAACAACAAAAAGATCACTCTTACTAAAACAAAAAAACAAAAAAAAAAAAACAACCAAAAAACAAACAAACAAAAAAACAAAGGGGACCCTTCCTAAAAAAAAAACAACAAAAAAAACAAAAACACAAACAAACAAACAAACAGGGAAACCCTTAGGAAAATAAACCAAAGGGGGGGCCCTTAATCAAGAAAAAAAGATACAAAGAAACAAACAAATGGGGAAACCCTTAGCAAAATAAACCAAAGGGGGGACCCTTACCCAAAAAAAACAAACAAACAAACAAACAAAGGGGGAACCCTAAGGAAAATAAACCAAAGGAGGGACCCTTACTCAAAAAACACACACACACACAAAGAAACAAAGAAACCTTCGCAAAATAAACCAAAGGGGGGACCCTTGCTCAAAAAGGACACACAAACAAACAAACAAACAAACAAACAAACGGGGAAACCCTTAGCAAAATAAACCAAAGGGGGACCCTTACGAAAAAAAAACCAACAAAAAACAAACAAACAAACGGGGAACCCTTAGCAAAAATAAACCAAAGGGGGACCCTTACTCAAAAAGGACACACAAACAAACAAACAAACAAAGAAACGGGGAAACCCTTAGCAAAATAAACCAAAGCGGACCCTTACTCACGAAAAAACATACAAAGAAACAAACAAACGGGGAAACCCTTAGCAAAATATATAAAAGGGGGGACCCTTACTCACCAAAAAAACAAACAAACAAACAAACAAAAAAAGGGGGAACCCTTAGGAAAATAAACCAAAGGGGGGAGCCTTACTCAAAAAGAAAACATACAAAGAAACAAACAAACGGGGAAACCCTTAGGAAAATAAACCAAAGGGGGGACCCTTAATCAAGAAAAAAAGATACAAAGAAACAAACAAATGGGGAAACCCTTAGCAAAATAAACCAAAGGGGGGACCCTTACCCAAAAAACAAACAAACAAACAAACAAACAAACAAAGGGGGAACCCTAAGGAAAATAAACCAAAGGAGGGACCCTTACTCAAAAAAACACACACACACACACACAAAGAAACAAAGAAACGAAGAAACCTTCGCAAAATAAACCAAAGGGGGGACCCTTGCTCAAAAAAAACATACAAAGAAACAAACAAAGAAACGGGGAAACCCTTAGGAAAACAAACAAAAAGGGGACCCTTACTCAAAAAGGACACAAACAAACAAACAAACAAACGGGGAAACCCTTAGCAAAATAAACCAAAGGGGGACCCTTACAAAAAAAAAAAACCAACAAAAAACAAACAAACAAACGGGGAACCCTTAGCAAAAATAAACCAAAGGGGGGACCCTTACTAAAAAAAAAAAACATACAAACAAACAAACAAAGAAACGGGGAAACCCTTAGCAAAATAAACCAAAGGGGACCCTTACTCACGAAAAAACATACAAAGAAACAAACAAACGGGGAAACCCTTAGCAAAATAAACAAAAGGGGGACCCTTACTCACCAAAAAAACAAACAAACAAACAAAGGGGGAACCCTTAGGAAAATAAACAAAAGGGGGGACCCTTACTCAAAAAGAAAACATACAAAGAAACAAACAAACGGGGAAACCCTTAGCAAAATAAACCAAACGGGTTACCTACCGGTTGTGAAATACTGGTGATGATTTCCTGTTCCTAGTCCCTTTTCCAGTCATGTTCCCCGGCCACGGCTTCCTGTGCTTAATCCTCTCGTAGAGAGCACGTTAAGGTTACGGCACATCTGCAAGAAAACTGGCGACAGAAAACCGTCGCCGCCCATATCATGACAGGCACCATACGTCATTTTCTGTGCCGCGTATTTCAGAGACCCTACAAAACGAAACAAACATTGCTACAGTCAGTGCGCATATTCTGTTTTAAATTGCACAACAATACATCGGCACGATACATCAGCAACATGTTTAAACTTGGAACTGCTTCGATTCTCTTCTTTTTGCGCGAAATAAAACCACGCTTACCTCAAATTCAGAGTCCGAACACGTCCATCCGTCCGTCCGTACTGCTCGCAATTCGGGAAGCAACTGACTGAGGCGACGAAAAAATATATGCAAATTGAGCATCTACACGAGGAATGTGCACGGCAGCAAAATATGTGTCAAAATATGCATTAAAACCGGTTTACAATAGCCTTTCATTGGTCAAAGACTAATCATTGCAGATGCAACGCCAATATAACAAGAGAATACACGCATTTGGAATCGCATTCATGCGAGGTCCACACGCACAAAAAAAAAAACAACCACTAGTGTATCAAGTCTTCTTTTGAAGTTTCTGGATAAATTTGGATGTTTTACAACTTGTATTTGTTGCTACCGGTTTCTCCAACGAGCGCTGACTAAAACAAAATGCAGTTGCATAGTCGAAAAATATAATTTCCGCGGTGAAAAAGAAACTTAACTGCGACTCTTACATACCTCTTCAGTGAGTGTGTTTCTTCACAATTCTCTCCTACTGGTTGTACAATAACGGTGACAGTTTTCAGTACCCCAGCCACGGGCCCCTTATTCAAACAAACAAACAAACAAACGGGGAAACCCTTAGCAAAATAAACCAAAGGGGGACCCTTACTCAAGAAAAAAACAAACAAACAAACAAACGGGGAAACCTTAGCAAAATAAACCAATGGGGGGAGCCTTACTCAAAAAAAAAATACAAAGAAACAAACAAACGGGGAAACCCTTAGCAAAATAAACCAAAGGGGGGACTCTTACTCAAAAAAGACACACAAACAAACAAACAAACAAACGGGGGAACCCTTAGCAAACTAAACAAAAAGGGGGACCCTTACTAAAAGAAACAACAAAAAACAAACAAAGAAACGGGGGAACCCTTAGCAAAATAAACAAAAAGGGGGACCCTTACTAAAAAAAAAAACAACAAACAAACAAAGAAACGGGGGAACCTTTAGCAAAATAAACCAAAGGGGGGACCTACCGGTTGTGAAATACTGGTGATGATTTCCAGTTCCTAGTCCCTTTTCCAGTCATGTTCCCCAGCCACGGCTTCCTGTGCTTAATCCTCTCGTAGAGAGCACGTTAAGATTACGGCACATTTGCAAGAAAACTGGCGACAGAAAACCGTCGCCGCCCATATCATGACAGGCACCATACGTCATTTTCTGTGCTGCGTATTTCAGAGACCCTACATAACGAAACAAACATTGCTACAGTCACTGCGCCTATTCTGTTTTAAATTGCACAACATGCATTGTAATCGTGTACCTCTTGCATCTTTCTCGATGAACATCCAAACTCTTCTCCTCCGGCAAACGTCAAATGCTCCTGCCCATTGAATTTAAACGCTGTTCTGACGGCTACAGTGAATCTAAAATCGAACGAACATCATCATTATAAGTTTTTTTAACGAATCCCCGTTAGCCGGACAACTTGTAACAAAATATGTCTGTACCTAACTGCGACTCTTACATACCTCTTCAGTGAGCGTGTTTCTTCACAACCCTCTCCTACTGGTTGTACAATAACGGTGACAGTTTCCAGTACCCCAGCCACGGGACCCTTATTCAAACAAACAAACAAACAAACGGGGAAACCCTTAGCAAAATAAACCAAAGGGGGGACCCTTGCTCAAAAGAAACATTCAAACAAACAAACAAACGGAGAACCCTTACTAAAAAAAAAACAAAAGGAGGACCCTTCTCAAAATAAACCAAAAAGGGGGACCCTCACTTAAAAAACAACAACAACAACAAAAAGATCACTCTTACTAAAACAAAAAAAAAAAACAAAAAAACAAAAGAAACAACCAAAAAACAAACAAACAAAGAAACAAAGGGGACCCTTCCTAAAAAAAAAACAACAAAAGAAAAAAAGACAAACAAAAACCAAAGGGGGACCCTTACTCAAAAACACACACACACAAAAAAACAAAAACACAAACAAACAAACAAACAAACAAAACCCTCAGGAAAATAAACGAAAGGGCGGACCCTTAATCAAGAAGAAAAGATACAAATAAACAAACAAATGGGGAAACCCTTAGCAAAATAAACCAAAGGGGGGACCCTTACCCCCCCCCCCAAAAAAAACAAACAAACAAACAAAGGGGGAACCCTTAGGAAAATAAACCAAAGGAGGGACCCTTACTCAAAAACACACACACACACACAAACAAAGAAACAAAGAAACGAAGAAACCTTCGCAAAATAAACCAAAGGGGGGACCCTTGCTCAAAAAAAACATACAAAGAAACAAACAAAGAAACGGGGAAACCCTTAGGAAAATAAACAAAAAGGGGACCCTTACTCAAAAAGGACACACAAACAAACAAACAAACAAACAAACAAACGGGGGAACCCTTAGCAAAATAAACCAAAGGGGGACCCTTACTAAAAAAAACCCAACAAAAAACAAACAAACAAACGGGGAACCCTTAGCAAAAATAAACCAAAGGGGGGGGAGGGACCCTTACTAAAAAAAACATACAAAGAAACAAACAAACGGGGAAACCCTTAGCAAAATAAACAAAAGGGGGGACCCTTACTCACCAAAAAAACAAACAAACAAACAAAGGGGGAACCCTTAGCAAAATATACCAAACGGGTTACCTAACGGTTGTGAAATACTGGTGATGATTTCCAGTTCCTAGTCCCTTTTCCAGTCATGTTCCCCGGCCACGGCTTCCTGTGCTTAATCCTCTCGTAGAGAGCACGTTAAGGTTACGGCACATCTGCAAGAAAACTGGCGACAGAAAACCGTCGCCGCCCATATTATGACAGGCACCATACGTCATTTTCTGTGCCGCGTATTTCAGAGACCCTACAAAACGAAACAAACATTGCTACAGTCAGTGCGCCTGTTCTGTTTTAAATTGCACAACATGCATTGTAATCGTGTACCTCTTGCATGCGCGTATTAAAAAAACAATATAAACAATATAAACAATATATATATATATATCTATATCTATATCTATATATATATCTGTACTCGCATTACCATACCCAATTCTTATGCGCACCTGGCACTGATTAAACACACAATATGGTTCGTCAGGAAATGGTGAACTTGTCTCACAGATGCGCATAACAAATACAGAACACGGAAACACACCCGAGGGTTTTGCAGCATCCAGGCTGATCGATCGCCATGGAGTTGTGCTATTGGAAGGATCGTGAAGTATCTGCACCGCGATTTCCTTTCTCGATGAACATCCAAACTCTTCTCCTCCGGCAAACGTCAACTGCTCCTGCCCATTGAATTTAAACGCTGCTCTGACGGCTGCAGTGAATCTAAAATCGAACGAACATCATCATTATAAGTTTTTTTAACGAATCCCCGTTAGCCGGACAACTACAAGTTGAAATGTTATAATCTTGAAAAAATTAAATAATTTAGTTATCACTCTTATCGTCGTCATCACAGTTATTAAATACGATAAGTTCAAAAGCAGCGAGGCTAATGTGATCGCTCTTGTAACAAAATATGTCTTAAAAGGCAAACGCAGAAAAGCAACAACAACAACAACAAATAGGTCTAAAGAGCAACAAAACGCGCTTTCAAGGCAAACCACAACTCAACACCCTTTCAGCTAGAACTGCCAGATAATTTGCTCTAACTGCATCTTGTCGGTACTTACCTGCAGGCCTGAATGAACCTTTTCACAACAGACACTGTTTCCTGTCTGACACTTGCTGCCCACTACTGTACCAGTTTGGAAGTAACGTCACCTCCACCTGATAAACAAGAGTAACGCTCAATCAACTAATCACATTACAGCAACGTGGGATTAATTTCCAACCCAACACCAAATCTCAGTAGGTTGGTTCTGATCGTCCGGATTAGAGTAGCCTCCAGGAGGACTGTTGTTGGTAAGCAATTTGACACACGCTTTTTTTCACTGACAAAAACGCATGCAGGTCTCACAGGCCTCGATTACTTGACGCGCGTGCACCTGGCACTGATTACACACACAACATGGTTCGTAAGGAAATGTTGGACTTATCTCACAAATTCGCATAACACTTGACGACACGCAGGACGTCACACTTTTTCCCCCTCTAAAGCTCTCTACCCAAGAAACGATTAACAAATAAAATACATAAGGGAAAAAAGAAATTAAATATCAAACATAATCCCTTTGCCAAGGGGGTGCACGAGCTGTGAGCCTAAGGCCTGGGGGTCTAACCCTCGGGGCTACAAACCCCACCCCCCCTACAGGAGTGGCACCTCTGGAGTTAGAAAGCTGGCTGGGACTACCCGATAGTCGCCAACCTCTCTGGCAGGAGACACCAATGTTCCATCGCCCACCGGAATCCGACTGTCGTTGTGCTTCACGAACTCCTTCTCGTCTTTTGACAGTATCTTATAATCGACACCCAGATGGCTCACTATGGTATACGGGCCCACACACTTGTTGCCAAGCTTTCACGTTTTTGATCTCCAAAACCATACTGCTTGACCGGGAATGAAAGGCTGCCACTCCTTACTTTTTGCCTCCTCTCTACTCTGACTTTCCCTAGCCTTACTAAGATGGACATTGGTTTAAGTCCTGACATCCTTCAGGACTTCCCGAAGAAAGCGGACATTTTTAGCGGATGTGGCTGAGTTTGAAATAGGGATTCCTAGTTCCAGTTCCAGGGACATGCGTGGTACCTTGCCGAACACTACTTCGTAGTGAGAGATGCCGAGGGACTCCTTGCGGCTGGAGTTGTACATATACAATACCAGGTCAAGCCATAGATCCCAGTCATTTTAGCGCGTCGAGGCAACTACAGCTAGCATGTTCTGTAGTGTTTGGTACTGGCGTTTGACCTAGCCATCACACTGGGGGTGATACGCTGTAGTACTGGTCTTCTGAATGCCCATGACGTCACACGTCTGATGCATGACATTCCTTTCAAAGGTTGCTACTTGATCGGAGTGCAAAATCATTGGTGGGCCAAAACGAGAGAATACTCTACCGATTACGACGTTTGCAACCGTAGCAGCCTTCTGATCTTTAGTGAGAAAAACCTTACACCACTTAGTGAAGTGGTCCATCAAAACAAGGATGCGTTGATTGCCACGAGATCTTTCAGGTAGAAGGCCCAACAAGATCCACGGCCCAAAGACTAAATGGTTCACCTACCTCGATGCTTTCCAGTGGGACTTTGAATTGGTTTGCTCGAGATTTGCAGATCGGACACTGCTTAACGTATTCCTCGACTGAATTACACATATGGGGCCAGTAGAAACGTTGCTGAATGCGTTCGATTTTACCTGTGATGGCAAGATGGCAACTGGAAGGGCTGTCCAGCATGCCTTTCAGAACTTGTTGTGGGAAGCAGGGAGCACTACCACGGAATACAAACAGTGGCCTTTTCTGCCACGGCTAAACAACCAAACCAGAATGTCGTCTTTCATAAACAATTTATCGTAACACAAACAAAGACTCCGGAGTTGACGATCGCGGCTCCACTATATACGTGGATACTGATAACGCAGTAGTTTGAGTTGAACGACAGTGGCTATTTCAGTTTCCTCCCGCTGAACCTAATTGAAGTTGAGGGTCGGGCTGATACTTATAGCGCAGTACCTTGAGTTAAATAACAGTGGCTGGTTGAGGTTCGTCGCGCTCAGCCTGTTTGAAGTTAAGCGGCAGGCTGATATTAATAGCGAAGTAGTTTGAGTTGAATGACCGTGGCTAGTTGAGGTTCCCCGCGCTGAGCCTGTTTGAAATTCAAGGTCGGGGTGATACTGATAGCGCAGAACCTTGAGTTAAATGACACTGGCTAACTGAGGTTCCCCGCGCTGAGCCTGTTTGAAATTCAAGGTCGGGTTGATACTGATAGCGCAGTAGCTTGAGTTAAATGACAGTGGCTGGTTGAGATTCCCCGCGCTGAGCCTGCTTGAAGTGAAGGGTCGGGTTGATACTGATAGTGGAGTAGTTTAAATTGAACGACAGTGGCTGGTTGACCTTCCTCGCGCTGAGCCTGTTTGAAGTTCAGGATTGGGTTGAGACTGATAGTGCAGTAGTTTAAATTGAACGACAGTGGTTGGTTGAGGTTCCTCGCGCTGAGCCTGTTTGCAGTTCAAGGTCTGGTTGATATTGATAGTGCAGTAATTTGAGTTGAATGGCAGTGACTGGTTGAGGTTCCTCACGCTAAGCCTGTTTGAAGTTGAGGGTCAGGTTGATAATGATAGCGCAGTAGTTTGACTTCAATAGCAGTGGCTAACTGAGGTTCCCCGCGCTGAGCCTGTTTGAAGTTAAGCGGCAGGCTGATATTAATAGCAAAGTAGTTTGAGTTGAATTACCGTGGCTAGTTGAGGTTCCCTGCGCTAAGCCAGTTTGAACTTCAAGGTCGGGTTGATACTGATAGCGCAGTGGTTTGAATTGAATGACAGTGGCTGGTTGAGGTTCCTCGCGCTCAGCCTGTTTGAAGTTGAGGGTCGGGCTGATACTGATAGCGCAGTAGTTTGAGTTATATGACAGTGGCTGGTTGAGGTTCCTCGCGCTGAGCCTGTTTGAAGTTCAGGGTCGGGCTGATACTGATAGCGGAGTTGTCGCGTGTGGCTTCTTCGGTGGAGTCGTCACTCTCGCTGGTGCTGTGGTCATTCGTATGTTCGTCCACGTCTTGCTTTGCCTCTGTAGGTTTGCACAATTTGTCTGGTACCTGTCGCTTCGATTTTAAGGCAAGAATCATGATGTGTAGGAGACGAAGAATGTTGATTCGCAGCCAAATGTTGGACCAGCTATTAACGGCTGGTGAGCATTGTCCTTGTTGTGTGTCGGTCGTGCAGTCGTTGTCGTGGGCACTTGCCCCGATTGAGCCTAAGACACATACACTTACCGGTTCTACTGGTAATGGGGAAAGAGTGCTTGTGTGCAAAAGCCCTGCACGATGTCGGATTGTAAACTGGTATTCCTGAAGTTCCATCATCTAGCGGGTAGCCTACCATTTGGTTCCATGCTTTGCAGCCATCTCAAGGCGTTGTGATCGGTCACCAGGGTGAATTGGCGGCCAAGTAAATAGACCCTAAAATGGTTCACTGGATAGACTACAGGACAAGCTTCTTTTTCAGTGCTCGAGTACTTACGTTCACGGTCGGACAGTGTCCGTGAGGCAAAGGCAATGACCCTTTCACGGCCGTCGTCATCGAGTTGAGAAAGGACGGCCCCAAGACTCCTGACCCTAACCCTAGCCCGTAGTCAGACACGTCAGTGTGAAGGGTGAACTCCCTATCAAACCAAGGGTGGACCAAAGAGGGAACAGAGCATAACAGTTCTGTCAGGTGCTTGAAAGAACTTTCACAGTCGTCAGTCCAGATGAAACGGGCGTACTTCCGTGTTAAACGCGAGAGGGGTGCAGAAATGCTGGCAAAGTTTGGGACAAAACGGCGGTAGTGACCGACGATTCCCAGGAAACTGCGGACGTCATTGATGGGAGATGGCGTTGGCATGTCTTGGATACCAGCAACCTTACCGGGGTCAGGAGAGACGCCGAGCTAGGAAAGTTTATGACTAAAGAAACTTACCTTGCGAGTTGCGAATGTTACGTCGTTGAGATAGAACAAACACTTTTTTTAATGTAAGCCTAGAGAGTACAATTTCCATGGCACGTTTCCTGAAACGTTACCGGAGCAATAGACAAACCGAACGGCATGCGGTTGAATTCATAGAGGAGGCGCAGCAAATGCTGTCTTAGCTCCGTCCTTCTCATCGACAGATATTTGCCAGTACCCGCGTCCTAAGTCTAAAGTGGTGTGCGGTAGTCAATACAGAATCTCAACTCCTCTGTTTCTTTTCTTGGCAAGGACAATTGGGCTAGACCAATGCGCTGGTACTTGCTTGTATGACATTCTTGTCCAACATATCCTGTACCTGTCGTCGCGCTTCATCCTTGTGGGCGAACGGTAACCACTGCAGGGGCTGTTTGATGGGGACAGCACACTTCTTGTTTATTTTGTGTAACAACATTTGTATGTCCCAAGCTGTCGTCAAAAACGTCCGAGAAACCCTCCAGTAACTTACTGTACCTAATTGATCACGGTCAGAGGAATTCAAAGCAGGGTCGATAGCAGCTTTGATATTCTCCTAGAGTTGGCCTAAGCTTACCGCACTACACATCGATTGTTTCGCAGAGGACAAGTTGCGTGACTCTAGTTATCTGTTGACTATCTCTTACCTTGACCGGTTCACTGTTGGCTATCCTGACAACTGCATTTGCAACATGGAAATTTATAGCCTTGCTGGGACACCATTCCCACTCCTGAACTAACCTTTCCTTCAACAATCATCTTGGCTCAGGCAGGATTTGTGACATCTCGCACGATTCCGATTGGAGTTGGGTCTTTTTGTCGGGATTGGACCAACAGCATGTCTGATCCACCAGCGTGATCCAGGAACCCAGGTGCCTGTGGACCAGACTCTACTACTCCAGAGAGGTGCCCACCCAGTGAAGGGGTTTACCCAAAGGGACCCACTAAACAATAATCATAACTGCCTTCCCCTTCGATTACAGATATCTAAACATTTTCCAACAAGAAAATCCTAACCCAAAACACAGTCATATGGTATAGCGTTGCTCATCAAGAAATTGTCCTGATATGTATATTTGCTTTTGACTAATTTAACATGAACCGATGCCTTTCTGTCGAGGTTCAGAGAATGACCAGTAATAGATGCACATTGCTAAAAATCAGCGTTCTTAATATTTACATGGTGATTGAAGTTCAAAGTAATGAGCGTGCTGAGCTCGGGGCCAAAGACAAGAAAGTTAAAATTGAATGTTGTAGCCTGTGAAGCTGGGATGGGCTCGTAACTACGTGTGAAAATGCTTCATTACTTACCTATGCTCCCTGGGTCCAGGAAATTCTTTTGCTCCTAAAAGTTACTCTTGATTATTAAAGGAAGCCTTGGAGTAACACCCAGGGAAATCCTCTTGGGGTCAGAGCACACCTATACATGCATATAAAAGGGACAATATCAAGGCATTCCACTTGGCTTGTACAATATCAACCTAAAAGCATACACTGTATGACAAGTTTGATTGCATGAAATGAAAACTACTTTTCATAAGAAAGGTTTCACACTAGACCTCATTGTAAAACAGAGGCCACAGGCTCCCCAAAAATTGTCTATTTCATTAATTTTTGGAAAAAAATGCAATCCATTAATATCATACCTTACTGTGCCTGGTTGTGCTTCAATTTCTTTTTTGGTCTGTTTTTTAGTCTTCCTGCCTGTGAGAAAAAGAGAAGAGAAGATACTTACTAGTTTGTGTGCAGTTCACTGTGAAAGATTATCATAATAATTATTATCTCAGTCTCTCTCTCTCTCTCTCATTTCTACAAGTTAGTCAAGCAGTGAAGTTTTAGAGTTGTCACTTGCAAGTAAAGTCCATAACAAAATGTGTGGTCATAAGGCCAGAACAGATAAATTGCACTGCTTGGTTTGAGTTGAAACAATACAATCTTGGAGAGAAAGCATAATGTCTACTGTAAGTGTTACAGTATAACAATATTATTGACAACCACCCTTCACTTGGTAAGTAGTCAGCGGTGCCATTTGGTTTCTATCTGTCAATGGTGCGGATTTTTCAGCATGTATAAGTGCAGGGGATGGGTGGTCTTATTCTATCGCTTATTCATGTACCTACTTCAGACAAAACTTCTACTTTTTTGGGAATGGGTGGTCATTATATCACATTACCTTATATCGTTCTCCACCTGTCTTTTAGATTTACAGCAGTATAGGGTACTTTCAGAATAGTGGCCCATCTCCCCATTCCAAACTTGTTTACACCATCTGCCAGCCATTTTGTTTCTACTTTGTTCCACTTTCACTTCATGGATGGCAATTCTGCAAGACAACACACAGAATGGATTTTTAGCCCTGGCCAAGCAGTACTGCCAACTCCTGCCAAATTTTTGAGTTGGCTCAAGTTGCCGTCATCATTTATTAAATTAAGTGTGAAGGTCATTATCACAATCATTCATTCTGTATATTACTAGCAGGACTATTTTTCCCTTTTAATGTCCATTTGGAGTATCTATATGCAATTTACAGGTGGCAAAGTACAAACTTCTCTGTAATGATGTACCACTCGCCAATCGATTGACATCAAAATCTCCCTGTTTTCTCTTTCAACATATAGAAAAATCAGATGACAGATACTAAAAAACTGTTGTACTGTACTTACAGAATCAGCTGGAAGATATCCACAGCTTACGCATGCTTTAGGTTGTTGAGGCTCATGCGTTTTTTTTGACTTTTGCTCCCCAACTCTCCTTTGGATTTTCTGACTCATCCCCAGCAAGGGCAATGCCCATCAGGATACTGACATCAATTCTACATGTAAGTAAGGAGAGATTAGTGAACTTGGTGATTGGATGATCAGTAATTTTTGTTACACTACTGTAAATCAGATATTTCTTCTCCAGAGCTTAGGAAGATATAATATTTTAAATTATATCTTCCCAATAGTAATTACTGTAGGATTATGATGTAAAAAGCCTAAATTGGATTACTGAACAGTAGAGTGGCTAAAGCAGTCATTGCTGCACATCCATGACAATCAATACAGGACTCTTGCAAAAAAAAAAAAAAAACCTTTAACAACACTTACTTGTCCTCATCCATATCTTTTAACACTTCCTAAAGCAACTTTTCTAAAGCAACAGTACAAAACAAAATGTTAATCACAATACCAGAATGTTTGATAAAAAATTTTACGAGCGGAACTGTAATAAATTCATGGACATATATGTGCATGTATACAAGGGGAGGGGATTTGGGTAAGTGAAGGAATGGACATTTCACCCTAAAGTATTTTATAGTAGTTTTATGCACAAGCTTTTACTGAAAAATATACAAAACAGTTACTTATTTGTGCCACTGAGGAATAATCAAGAAAGCGTAAAGTGAATGCACGTGGCCTCATTCTCTCACTGGTTTATCAGAGGGCCTTGAGGGGTTCTGCATAACACTTAACAGTAAACAATTCAGGCCCATAACACAATAACAGTAAACTGGCTCAAGAACGGGGCCAGGAACAAGATCTTTCAAATACATTTAAAATGCTTCAAATACGAAAACTTGTTTTTTTTTCACTGAACTATATACATACAGACTTGCCGAATTTTCAAACATTTAATACTCGCACTAAATTGTTAATTAAAATCCTCTTGCAAGCGTACCCATCCGCAGCAAACTTCACAGACAATTCCACAAAACATGAAAGAAGAGAACTGCACACGTGCATGTGGATACAAACCTGGAAACGCTTTGTTAAATCCTTTAGACAGAGTTTCTTCACTAACAAATTCGTCCCATAGATGGTACACGCAGTATTTCAAACCCAGTATTGAACTTTGCCCTCTGAACTGCAACTTCGGCACGGTTTCCAAATCGTGCATTTCTTCTTCATCGACGCCATTTTGAAAAACGCGCAAATGACTGCCGCGCAAGACTGAGAACTAGTATGGTCCCCAGGGTTCTTTCGGATTTCGTCGGCTCTGGAACCCAGGAACAATTTTGAACCAATGGGAGCTTTCCACTGCGCTAGCCTTGTCAACTTATTCTTCGTTTTTCTTGTGTTGACGTGTATAGATGCAGTTTTGTCTTCTTTCAAGCGATCGAGATGCAGTCTTTTAAATGTAAGCCTGAGATGCAGTGGAACGTCAAGCGACTTTGCTGGATCATTGATTTTTGCGGACATAACCTTCGTTTGTTTTGGAAATTTCAGATCTTTTCCTAGCTTGTTTGGCGTCAGTGGGTCATGGCTTGTATGGTTCGAACAGTGACGTTGTGGAGCTTACAGCAAGTAATTTAAAATCAAGGGTACTTGATAGTGACTCAGTATGGCTTGTGGAATTCCTTGGGTCGTTCGATCGTCAGTTTACATGTACACACAATGGACTTCTACAGAGGGCCTAGTAATTGATATGGGCCTGAAATTTTTAATTTTAAGTGTTATGAAGCCAAAAAAAATTAAAGTTAAATGTTATGTAAAAAGTTACACTTAAGTGTTACAACACTAGATATTAAATACAGCAAGACAAGAGGGCCTAGAATAGGTTTACTGTTAAGTGTTATGCAGACCCCCCCCCTCCCCCCTCTAGACCCTCTCTATAGACAGATCAGGCCATTTTTGTTATACTTTGTTGTGATATAATCAATTACTTGATTCTCATCTCATCGGCAAGCATCTTGGTGATGAGATATTTCTCTGTCTCTCTGAAACTGTTTACAAATTCAAATCCTTTTCAACTTTGCACAATAGGCCTTCGTGCCTGCTGCGTATGCACAGGATAATTCTCATTATTCTGTACTAATGTGAGGTAATTGGACCATAAAGTTTACATTATGATTTATTTACCTGTGTCAGTAAGTTATTCTTTTCTTTCTGTGTGCAGGTGTGGGCACTGCAAAGCACTGGCACCCGGGTGGTCCAAAGCTGCAACAGCTCTAAAAGTAGGATAACAGTTAAATTTATCTGCTGCAGTAAAAACTTGATACTTCAACCTTGTAATCTTGGGTACAAAACCCTTTCCTACCCCTAAAGACTTCTCCAGATGTGGAAGTGTATTTATGTCCCTACAGTGCTGCTGTAAATGTTATGTTTTTAACTAACACAATGTCATTGTTCTCAGGGAATTGTGAAAGTTGGAGTGCTGTGGATATGGATGTACATTCGTCAGTAGGAGGTCCTTATGGTATCCATGGTTTTCCCACAATCAAGGTGCAGGAATGTACATGTAGTCTGGTACAGAATATGTGGCTTAAATACAGTTACATGTCAGTGATTTTTATTTTTATTTTTTAGATTTTTGGAGCGAACAAAAACTCACCTCAGGATTACAATGGTAAGTGATAATTTTCCTCTTATTTGCAAGTCTTGTGGCTATTACCTTGTCCCATCAACAACTAGGCCCTTGTTCAATATCCTAACTTATCCTGAACAATGGATATTTTGTTTGTGTAAAAGCCCACAATAAATTTGTTGATCTACAGTGATTACTTTTGGTGACATGTCTGTTAGGATCAAACTAAGTTTTGTGGGATATTTTGTTCAACAGGTCAGTGAACAGCCCAAAGCATTGTTGACTCGGGATTACGTGCTGTCAAGGAAACTGTCAATCAAAGGCTTTCTGGAGGAGGAGGAAGGGGAAAAAGTTGTGGAGGAAGTAAGGTTGGTGAAAAGTTCAGTAATCCTTGTAGCTACTCCAGTTGTACTGCAGGGCTCTAGGGACATTGTTGTTGTCCATAAATCCATTGTTACTGACCAGAAACCACTATAACTGTTTACTAATTATTATTTAATTTTACTCATATTTTTTAGGACAGTGGCAAGCAAGGAAACAAAGATGTGGTCGAGTTAACAGACAGCAACTTTGAAAGTGAAGTGCTCAACAGTAAGGATCTGTGGCTGGTAGAATTTTTCGCACCTTGGTAAGTCCAGTTAAATATATTCTTCTAAATCATAAAAATCATACACAAAAGTAACCTCTGAAAGATGTACAACATACCTGTCAAAGGTGAAGTACTTTCCCTTTATCCTACCACTGGTTGAAGTTTGCCTTGTGGACATCAGGATCAGATATAAGCTGAGACTTATAGAGTGTGGGGGATTGTAGATTTGTATTTGTAAAAAGAAAACTAAACCTCTGTAGTCTGGGTTGAGTTGTACAGTGAACTTTATTTAAGACAGACACCCTTAGGACCTGGTCTAGGTGTCCAGCTTATAGAGGTGTCTGTCTTGAGAAAGTTGACTGTAGTGTACAGTATTCAGTGATTAAAGGCAAACTTTTGCTCCTACATTGTCATTGATAGGTGTGGTCACTGCTAAAGGCTTGCACCAGAATGGGCAAAGACAGCTACAGAGTTGAAAGGCAAAGTGAAACTTGGTGCACTGGATGCCACTGTACACGCCGTCATGAGCAGCCGTTACCAGATCCAAGGCTTTCCCACGATCAAAGCCTTTGCCGGTGGTGTGAACGATGCACACAGCGTTGAAAACTATGAGGGGGGACGAGATGCCAGCAGCATTGTGCAGTACGCATTAGACAAACTTGCTGATTCTATTGAAGCTCCAGAGGTTCAGCAGGTAATCAACTCTCAGGTATGGAAGGACAATTGCGATGAGAAGCAGATCTGTGTTGTGTCAATCCTGCCACACATTCTGGATAGTGGTGCAGAAGAATGCAATTGCTACATTGACATGCTCAAAGAAATGGGAGAAAAGTACAAGAAGCGTATGTGGGGTTGGGTCTGGGCTGAAGGAGGCATGCAGTCCAAACTGGAAACAGCTCTTGGAATTGGAGGTTTTGGTTATCCTGCTATGGCTGCAGTTAACGTCCGCAAAATGAAATATGCAACCTTAAAGGGATCCTTTGACCGGGCTGGTATTGATGAGTTTTTGAGGGCTGTTTCTGTTGGCCGAGGTTCAACCACACCCATCCATAGAGCTGCTATTCCAGAAATTGAACAGACAGAGGCCTGGGATGGCAAAGATGGTGAAATGCCAGTGGAAGAAGATATTGACCTATCAGACATGGATGACGAAGACACAATGGCTAAAACAGAGCTATAGAACTAACTTTGACATCAAACTTTTAGGATACTGGATAATACATATGACTTCTTGTTTGGTCTTTTGTGATCACCAGTGTTGTAATAACAATATTAGTGAACTTTCTTCTGCAACTAAGAATAGGACTGAAGAACAGTTTCATGTCACTTGTCTTTCCTTGTTTACTCAAATAAAATGTTTCTTGTTATAACATTGTTTAATGCTGTTGTTTGGGTGAACATGTAATGTTCAGAGTTGGTGCTCAACATTAAGGTTTTAGGTTGGTTGCCCTTCAGACTGTAGATTAACCTCAAGCAATAAAAAGTTTCATAATTTTTTGGTTGCCCGGCCCAGAATTTACCTGCCTGACCAAAAGTTTTGGTTGCCCCGGGCAAGCGGGCAACCGTTAATGTCGAGCACCGAGAGTAACAACCACAGTAACTTACAATTTTTGTTAGTTCCTAAAACAGATTTGTTGAGACACTGACACCTCTAAAAGACTACAAGCAAAGGCACTAGAATAAAGTAAAGTAAATAAACTGATTTCAGGAAATACACAACAGCCACAGGTAATGAAGGAGGGATTTACTCTTATTCCCAGTAAATTGTATCATTGACTGTACTAATTTATTGGTTTACAAAAATCATGCTTGTATAAAAATAACTCTGATAACTTTTCTTTATAGCAAATGTACTGCACCAAAAATGTTTGATATATTATTTTTATGACAGACAAGGTTAACCTTATCACCAAGATGGGGTGTTGGGGGTATCCTAGGGCCGAAGGTATCCATGGCAACCTAACTAACTTACCATGGGGAAAGGCAAAACTGCGATTGAGCTAGCAACATTAAATGCGACCATCTGCTGCAAGAAGCGACTGTCAAGCACGTGTCAGGCCCCAAGAGACCCATGGAACACCTGCTGTGGGAAGCGACTGCTGACCAGCAATATGGCTGATGCTAATATTGCCTAAATTACATTTAGCTTCATTTAATACCATAACTTGTCCTGACAATATATTTCTTTTGTTACAAAGGGCACACAAAAACAACTCCTGCCTTTCAAAGTACAGTAAACAACAGGCACATGAGATGCAAAATCTAAAAATGATGTCCAATCTTATGTTGGGTTAATATGTGCCTGGACTCAAGTAGAGATACTCAGGTATATCGGTGAGAGGGAGGTGTGACAGCCTTTTTTGGGTTTAATATTTGAGATTTTTGGTCCTTTTTTTTGGTTAGAAATTTTCTGGTGGTCATTTTTGGGTCGAAAAATTTTGGTAGGACTTTTTTAGAGTTGGTAAAAAGCGTACCCTAGCATTCCTGAATTTATGTTGAACAATATTGTTATAATTTCCTTTTCCAGTTTATACTACAATGCAAATGAAGGTTTTTCTCATGAGAGATCATGTTACTCAGAAAGTTCTGGGCCGTTGGTCCTTTTTCAGGTTTAAAAATATGACCTCTTGGTCATATTGATTGGACAGTGTGCAGTTAATAAACATAGTAGCCAGAACCCATCCCCACCCCCCCCCCCCCCCCCCTCTTTAAAAAAGAATTCAGATTCATTCTAGATTGAGAGGAGTTAATAATAATCACTGTAGTTGTATTCCCCCCTCCCCAATGTTCAATGTACATAGCTCTGCAGCAGGAGTTCTAATACTCATAACATTGTATAACATTCAAGCAGAACCTGTCCACTGGATTTGTATTTTCCTTGTCATCATCACCAATTCCTTCAAACACTTCATTTTTTGTGGTGTTGTTTGATGAGCTTGAGGCACCAGTTCGAATCTGTAGGCCAGAGGATTTACCCTGAAATGAGATCAATACAATATTTGTTATGAAAGCAAACTGAAAAACCCATCAAAGCCACCTACAGTAGCCAAGTCATTCACTCTTGATAAGTATGTGAAATTTTGAGCAACCATGGGGTCAAGATTGTTTAGCCTAAAGCTAATACAGCTAATCCAGGATCATTTTTTCCCTTTACCTCTTGCACAACAGTGAAAAGCAGCCAGGTTGCAAAAGGTAATACCATATATGTCAACTATTTTTGCCTGCTGCATCGCCTAGGTTGGTGAAGTAATTATCAAGCATGTTAACATTTATGGTGGCTCCCTACTAGTTGCCATCCAATATAAGATCTGCAACATTCATGTATATAGACAGCATTGGTGGACAACTTACCAGAGACAGTTGCCTGGAGGCCTTCTTTCTTGTAGGAGAACTTGGATTGGAGGATGGAGTGGGAATCTTAGATGTAGGATTGACAGGTGGCATGGTGTTTGCATTTTCTTCCTGCAGAAAAAACATTTTGCAAAATTAGCTTACAACTAAAATAATTTCTGTGTAACCAAGTGAATTATAGGAAAGCCAGGACAAAATAGTGAAACATTTTTGTTGTTGACTGACATTTTGTCAGTAAAAAGTTGCAGTATAAGTTCAGGATAATCATAATAACTGACACAAGTACCTCATGAGAAGCAATAGAAGAAACAGATGATTGTCGTTGATGTTGTTTGGCTGATTCATTTGCTCCACTTGTCAGCTGTTGCTTTGGCTGCAGAATAAAAAAATAGTGAGTGAAAAATAAATGAAAACAAAATGGAAGACATGGATTCTGGATGGGATTTCTACCCGAGTCATAGTAAGTCCCACTCACCCTTTTAATTGGCTTTCCATGTTTTATTCTTAGAATTTCGTCCACCATTACTTGCAAGCACAGACTCATCAAGATTGCCTGACAACAGTCAACAGTATATAATATTATTAGTTACTTAATATTGGGGTCACTAGACATAGAAATGTTTCAAATACCCTTGCACCAACACTGAAACCTAAAACTTGCAGTGCAAGTCTAGCAGATGCTTGCATAGCCCATTCATCAGCCACACACTTGTAACATACACAACCACCACTCTTCAGCTTGAAAATAAACAGAGAGAAAAAGCTGCCTCAGTCTGTTCTGAGATTGAAGACTACAATGACTCTCTTTGGCTCTGTCTGCTTCTCATTTACAAACATTCCTCACAAAGTGCCATATCATAAAAATGCCTTCTGATGATCAGTTGCTCTGGGATTTAACAAACTATTTATTGTCTCTTTCACTTCACTCAGCCAAATCTAGATAGCTATTAATTTACAGATAATTATACTTATTGATAGGTATTCTTTGTACACAGATAAAATTATCTCCCCCCACAGGCTTCTCATTCACTGACCAAGTGCGAGTTATTGTTAAACCCTGCCACAAACATCTTCACATCAAACAGTCAACATAATCATGTACTAACCACATACAGCTCTTAAAATTCTAAAATTTAAACTTCAATTTTCCCCTGACCTGATCAACACCGAAATAAGAAGTGTGACATATCGTTCCACAGGCTATGGTAGAAAATCATCAATGTAAATAAGGAGTTATACTTGTGCAGTAATCCTTGTGGAGCACACCGAACAAATAACACAATCCAACTGTGTTTCAGTCATTTTGGTTGGATGTTTTTTTTTTGACACTTCACCACCTTTTTGTTGTAATATTTCAAAAATGCCAATTTTCTCTGAGCAATGGCAAATTTCTCAACTTCTAATAAAAAGTTTCAAATTTCCCTGACTAAGATCAGATCACAATTCCCTGACTTTTCCCTGACCAATATATTTTTCTCTGACTTTTCCCCGACCTGTGGAACCCTGTAATAATAAACAACATTATCAATACCTCATCACTGGCAATGGTAATCCACTGAAGAGTGTCTTTAGTTAGGAGATATTCAAATGCCAGCTCCATGAATTCTTCCTTTTCACCATTCTCTAGCATTGTACTATGAAAGATAATATAATATTGTATTAATTGTTGGCAGTAATAAATTGTTATTTCCTGTCACCAAAGAAACAAAAGAAAAGACCAAAGGACCACGGGCCAATATTCTTCCACGAAAAAATTGTTGAACAAGAAATCTATTTTACAGCTCTTTGATTGACAAAGACTCATGAATGCGCTCTGACATGTTAATTTGACTTAGAAAATGCCACTATGGAAACTATGTTGGTAAAGTTGCAGGGTTCTTGCAAGTGTAAAAATTTTGTGGTCTCCATGGACTAATATATAATCATATTTGAGCAATGATACATACCCTTGCAGTAATTCTCCAGCATCTCATTCTAGTAACCTTGAAACTCCCCTCTTGTATTTTATGCTGTGAAGACAACAACAACAACAGGTGAATCATTTTTATGGACCTACCTTATGGCCTTATCTTTGAAATCAAACCGAGGGAAATCAAAGTCTGAAGTCAACTTGCTGGACTGGCAGTAAAATACCTGATTTCTGATTCTGGATTATTTCTCACCTCAGCTGTCTGCAGTCTGAAATTTAACTCTCTTCCACCAGCACTGGCAATAACTCTGGTGTTTTTCTCAGGATAGTCAGCAACACATGGCTTGAACTGAATAAATCCATAGAACTTCATTTTTTGAGCCAGTTTGATGTACTGGGGAAAGAAAGAACATGAGGCATTTTGTAGAATTATTTACAATCAAGTCTGACAGCTTGGACATCTCACCTCTCTTTTAGCAGTTTTCTGCTTGAGTTCTGTAAGTTTACTGTAAACTTCCTTGGTTCCAAGCAACCAGCCCCTCTCAACATCACTTACAGCCTGCAACAGAACAGACACCCAAGAACAGAAATGAACAAGTCAGTAGTCAAAGTCTGGATGTCTTAAGGCCAATTTACAAGGCATGACTTTTGCTTTACGACTGTCGCATGCAAATTTCTTATGACACAAGTTGTATCGTGTAAATCAACCCTAGGCCCTCCAGTTATAAGCAAAAATCATACTGTGTAAATCAACCTCAACATGTAAATCCATGGTCCTTTACAATCATAATGTACTGTATCTTATATCATCTCTCACTATGCCCTCTCTAATTCCCACAAATTCTAAAAAAACACACCTTATTTTGTATTCTACGTTACAATCACATACTTTCAGTCAAGTATTGATCCCAATAGCTGGAACTTGCTGATTGAACAGTTGATTCTCATAAAACTCCTCATACATGTTTTATAAAGTTTTTGTGGATGGTTAAAATAGTTTCTGTAGTACACCAGACAGGGAGGTGTGACAGCCTTTTTTGGGTTTGAAAATTGTCGAACAATAATATTGTTACAATTTCCTTTTCCAGTTTATACTACAATGCAAATGAAGATTTTTTTCATGAGAGATCATTCATCATGAGAATGTTACTCAGTTAGAAAGTTCTGGGCCATTGGTCCTTTTTCAGGTTTAAAAATATGACCTTTGTCACACCTCCCCCTCCTCAACTGGGACTTGGACAGTGTGCAGTCAATAAACATAGTAGCCGGAACCCATCCCCACCCCCCTCTTTAAAAAGAATTCAGATTCATTCTAGATTGAGAGGAGTTAATAATAATGAAATGTAGATGTAGTAGCTCTACTGTACACCAAAATTTGGGCACCCTGAATGTGCAAAATAGTATTGGCTCTTATAATTATTATAATAATAATACATATTAAATGCCTACATGTACTAGAGCTGCTCTCTGAGTTCCTTTAAATATTGCACTCAGAAGAAACATCTTACACTCACCTGGACATACAACAAATTCATTCCAATTCTGTCTTGGATAATTTTTTCTTCAAGTTTGACATCCCAAAAGCTAAAAAAATTAAGAGTAGCTGTTACAACTTAATAAATAAGTTTACCTCTATTTAAAAGAAAATAATTACACCCAAACCAAGACACTACACTCACATTTAGCACTGCGACCTTTATCTTGCAATGATCACTTTTACTTACGCTTTCCTTACAGCAATTCTATGCTTTCCCTCTGTCAGTTTCAGTGTTAGATATGGAGCCTCAAACTCTTGAATTTTTCTGACAACTGTAACAAACAAATCATTAAAACGGGTGGTATGGTTGGGGTGCTTGAATCATGCCAGTATTCAACTTACTTGATGCATCACCATCTTCTTCTCTTCTGATCAAGTACAATCCAAAGTAGTGCACTAGATCTTCATTCAGTTTGATTTCAGCCATTGCAGCCTGTAGAAGAAATACAGGTCCTGGTTGTTCAAAGCATGACTAGGCTAATCCTGGGTTAGGTATAAACTTTCTCACTGAGAAAAGGAATGTTGTAAATTCTGAGTTAGCTTAATCTTGCATTGAACAATTTGGCCAAATACTTCAGAGCCCAGTCGTTCAAAAAGTGAATAACACTTATTCAGCAGATAAAGTCACCTATCCAAAATCCAGTGGATAATTATGTCACATATAAGAGCTTCATCTGGAGGATAGGTATATCTGCTCTTTGAACAACAATCAGGTCCCGTCAGTGCAAATACAAGGTTTGCGTGAGGTCAATGCTCAGTACTTTTGTCACTGTCTTGTACTGTACTAATAAGTACAATGATCACCAAATGCAAATTCAACTGAAGCCCCTAAACTCCCTATTGTCTATAAATAAAATGGCCAATAATACATCATGTACAGCACTGTAATTAGTACTTATACCAATATTATACACACACTTGACTGTAAGGACTTGTACCTCCAATACATCGTCCGTTTTGTCAGTTGACTGGACTTTAAGGCTTATCTTCTGCCCATTCATCAGATATATATCCAGATCAACATTCTCTGTCTGCACTTTCAAAGTTTGCTGCGGAGAAAGAGGGAGAAAAGATACAATGAAAGTCTTACTCGTGCACAACATGAATTATTACAATGGCTAAAATAATCATCCTCACCACTTAATTTCAAATGTAAAGTAACAGTACTTCAGTAGAACATTGGGAAATTCAATCACATTTTATATTACTTTCTTATTATGTGGCATATACTCATTTATATATTATTGTCCTGCTCTCATACCAGGACAACCCAGATGCTTCCATGGCTGTACAGAACAAAGTTCCACAAACCTTTTGGCAATTCAGTAGAAAGCAATTGAAGACTGAACTGCTGACCACTTCAGAATCCTGGCAAACAATCTGCAGGTACTTTTCTAACTGTTCTCTTCTTTCCTCTATCTGAGGAACTGTTAAGGACAAAAGACGTCTCGGTGGAAACTTTGCTGTGATCCTTGCTCCATATTCTCTTTTCAGCTGTGAAATATTGTGTTATACAAAGAGAAAAATTAGTGACAAAGTTTCCTTGTGCTTTCATTTCCTTGTTAAGTAATATAGTTTAATACATTATACTAACAAATACTGTATCACTTAGTAAAGATAATTCAGTTAGATTTCTGAGTATTCATAAACAAACATCTGTTGTCATTAAAAGAACAAGCCTCTGTTCATCTTCAGGATACAATGAGAGCTGTGTCTACTACAAAGTTTGTACAGACTTTCAATTATAAAAAGGTTCAAACAAGGTATTTTTTAAGTCAAACATTGTGATAAAGTAATATTAATATATGCATGCAAAACATATAATTTAGGTTCTTCCTAAATATCTTTACCTGCTCATGAAACTGGTAGAGCTCTGAGTATCTTATGGCACTGTGAAATGAACCATTGATGTGCACATTGTACGCCTGTAGACAAAACCCAGGAACACTCATGATTAGTAGGGAGATAGTAATATACCAACTCACCCATCAAGTACAGTATCTGCTGTATTACTGACAATGACACCAATTAATGTACCAGACACTGCTCCAAATGTATAGAACATCTTAGCTTACGTAAGTTTTTTTGCCAGAAGGAAGCAATAGACCCCTGCACAGTATTGAATGCATGATGAGTAATAGGGCAAATAAACACACATCGTTGCCATGTTTCTTTGTAATCACCAATCATGCATTCAATACCGTGTAGTGGTCAATTAGTCTTTTTCTTTTTTTTTTTTTTACTGTCTTGTATACTGTTAACTGGATAACCAACATAACATATATTACACCAACTGATGAAGGATATTTTCAGTGCAGTAAAATAACTGCCATCAAGGTCAATATGCTTCAAATACTTCTATACATGTGCGACAGGAAGCGATGGAGGTAATCGGTGCATTTCTATTGTCAAATTATCAAGTAATTTGCATCTATATGTCAACACGTCTCGCTCGACATCAAAGAGAAGGTTAGTCTAAAAGTGACTGACGAAACTGTTTCGCCACATGATATTAAGCAGATTGTACTTGGAAATAAAATATGATTTGGATAGTTACTATATTTACATTGCTCGATCTGATATCGAACTGATGCGGTTTCACTGTGCATACATACACGTACACGCAATAACTTACATCACACAAACTCGTACAACAGTTAGAATTCACGAATTTATTGATAACTGTGGGCTAGATGATAAATCTCATAAGATTCTAATCCAATCTTTGGCCTGCCGAGATTCAAAAAAAGAAGTATGCATCTATGTTCATTTCATCCATGGAGAATTTGCTTAAAAATACCCACCAAATAACTCGATCCACCCTGGTCCTTGAGGTCAACTGTATCGGGTATGGAGAAATGCATCTTACACCCAAGTATTCTGTTAAAACCTTGACAATCAACCAATCAACCTAACACCCTCTCAATCCGCCATCATTCCTTCGAATTAGGTCACGTGGTCAAACAACGGCGGTGACTGGTACCAAGTGGAGACTCAAATATGGCCAATAGCTGGAAAATATGATATATTCTGGTGACACACAAGGAGAAAAATTAAAGGTGATCAATCTTATCTAAGCTACAAGGACTTTAGTTTGTGCATAACCTAGCTAATAAGGGACTGACCATATATTTGAAGGGGAGAGGAAAGGGCTGGTGCAAAGGGGGGGGGGGAGGGTGACTTCCTTTTGTGTAACCCAAAATGGGAGGGCCACCAAAAGTGTGGGGAGGATGACATATTTTTGTGTACAATCCTGTTCACTGTAAGTGCTGTAGTTCTCTCTAGAAGGCATGAAATGAAATTTTAGAGAGCCCAAAAAAATGTTAACGGCATTTCCCAGACATACAGAAACAATCCCTGAAACTTTCATGCGATTCTAAAGCTTCGCGGAGACTAGCCTGCGTAGCTGGCGGTCTCATTCGATGCGGTTGGACAGTGTTCACGGGCGCCATTTTGTGCTGATGGCGGATGGGAGACTGAGGTCGAGTGACAAAATTACGGGGACTATACATCGTTTTTAATACGGACAAAAAAATTTAATTATTGTCTCAACTTGACCGGAAATGACTGTTTCTTGTGCGAGGTTTAAAGTCTTGTAACTTCCAGATGGACTTCGATATAATCAATACTTCCACATCAGCACATTTCCCTATCATACAAAAACAGACCCTGAAACTTTCAAGTGAGTCTAAAGCTTCGCCTAAGCTGTTCGAGCCTCCGGCGCTCGCAAATCTCCATACTAGTCTGCTCTAACGGGATCGCAATCACCGCACAAAACTTAAATTTAAAATACAAAACCAGTATTGCGCTTAAATTCTATACATTTTATGTTGGTGTAGCCTTCAGATTACACAGTACATACTACTCAAACACGCTTTCAAAATGCAGGAAATGCTATCTCAGGAGACACAAATCTTAAAAATTTTGGCGGGGGACCATCCCCCAGATACCTCAATGTCTTTGAGCTTGCAGAGCTCACAAATCTCCCTACTATTCTGCTCTAACAGTATGGTAATCACCACACAAAACCTATATATAAAATACAACACGAATAACGAACTTTTCTATGCATTTTATGTTGCTGAAGCCTTAAGATTACACAGTATATATTACTGATACACGCTTTTAAAATGCAAAAACCCTATCTTGGAAAATTAAAATTTTAAAATTTTCCCGCCAGACCTCCCTAAGCTGCTCGAGCCTCCGGCGCTCGAAAATCTCCCTACTATTTTGCTCTTACAGGGTCTTAATCACTGCACAAAACACATACAAAATACAAAACGAATGTCAAACTTTTCTATGCATTTTAGGTTGGTATAGCCTTCAGATTACACAGCACAAACTACTCAAACACGCTTTCAAAATGCAGGAAATGCTATCTCAGGAGACAGAAATCTTAAACATTTTTGCGGGAGACAATCGCCCGGATCCCGCTAATCTGCTCAAGCCTACCGAGCTCGCAAATTCCTCTACTATTCCGCCCTAAGAGGATCGCAATCACAGCACAAAACATATATATATAAGATCCAAGACGAATGATGAACTTTTCTATGCATTTTATGTTGGTGAAGCCTTCAGAATACACAGCAAATACTACTGAAACATGCTCTCAAAATGCAAAAACAATTCTATTTCAGAAGACCCGGGGGACCATTCCCTGGCCCCTAACCTGTTCGAGCCTCCGGCGCTTCCCAATGTCCATTCTAATTAGCTCTAACGGGATTGCAACCGCCACACGTAACATATACACAAGATACAAAACGAATAATGAACTTTCCTATGCATTTTATGTTGGTGTAGCCTTCAGATTACACAGCACAAACTACTCAAACACGCTTTCAAAATGCAGGAAATGCTATCTCAGGAGACAGAAATCTTAAACATTTTTGCGGGAGACAATCGCCCGGATCCCGCTAATCTGCTCAAGCCTACCGAGCTCGCAAATTCCTCTACTATTCCGCCCTAAGAGGATCGCAATCACAGCACAAAACATATATATATATAAGATCCAAGACCAATGATGAACTTTTCTATGCATTTTATGTTGGTGAAGCCTTCAGAATACACAGCAAATACTACTGAAACATGCTCTCAAAATGCAAAAACAAATTCTATTTCAGAAGACCCGGGGGACCATTCCCTGGCCCCTAACCTGTTCGAGCCTCCGGCGCTTCCCAATGTCCCTTCTAATTAGCTCTAACGGGATCGCAACCGCCACACGTAACATATACACAAGATACAAAACGAATAATGAACTTTCCTATGCATTTTATGTTGGTGTAGCCTTCAGATTACACAGCACAAACTACTCAAACACGCTTTGAAAATGCAGGAAATGCTATCTCAGGAGACAGAAATCTTAAACATTTTTGCGGGAGACAATCGCCCGGATCCCGCTAATCTGCTCAAGCCTACCGAGCTCGCAAATTCCTCTACTATTACGCCCTAAGAGGATCGCAATCACATCACAAAACATATATATAAGATCCAAGACGAATGATGAACTTTTCTATGCATTTTATGTTGGTGTAGCCTTCAGATTACACAGCACAAACTACTCAAACACGCTTTCAAAATGCAGGAAATGCTATCTCAGGAGACAGAAATCTTAAACATTTTTGCGGGAGACAATCGCCCGGATCCCGCTAATCTGCTCAAGCCTACCGAGCTCGCAAATTCCTCTACTATTCCGCCCTAAAAGGATCGCAATCACAGCACAAAACATATATATATATAAAATCCAAGACCAATGATGAACTTTTCTATGCATTTTATGTTGGTGAAGCCTTCAGAATACACAGCAAATACTACTGAAACATGCTCTCAAAATGCAAAAACAAATTCTATTTCAGAAGACCCGGGGCACCATTCCCTGGCCCCTAACCTGTTCGAGCCTCCGGCGCTTCCCAATGTCCCTTCTAATTAGCTCTAACGGGATTGCAACCGCCACACGTAACATATACACAAGATACAAAACGAATAATGAACTTTCCTATGCATTTTATGTTGGTGTAGCCTTCAGATTACACAGCACAAACTACTCAAACACGCTTTCAAAATGCAGGAAATGCTATCTCAGGAGACAGAAATCTTAAACATTTTTGCGGGAGACAATCGCCCGGATCCCGCTAATCTGCTCAAGCCTACCGAGCTCGCAAATTCCTCTACTATTACGCCCTAAGAGGATCGCAATCACATCACAAAACATATATATAAGATCCAAGACGAATGATGAACTTTTCTATGCATTTTATGTTGGTGTAGCCTTCAGATTACACAGCACAAACTACTCAAACACGCTTTCAAAATGCAGGAAATGCTATCTCAGGAGACAGAAATCTTAAACATTTTTGCGGGAGACAATCGCCCGGATCCCGCTAATCTGCTCAAGCCTACCGAGCTCGCAAATTCCTCTACTATTCCGCCCTAAGAGGATCGCAATCACAGCACAAAACATATATATAAGATACAAGACGAATGATGAACTTTTCTATGCATTTTATGTTGGTGTAGCCTTCAGATTACACAGCAAATACTACTGAAACATACTCTCAAAATGCAAAAACAAATTCTATTTCAGAAGACCCGGGGGACCATTCCCTGGCCCCTAACCTGTTCGAGCCTCCGGCGCTTCCCAATGTCCCTTCTAATTAGCTCTAACGGGATCGCAACCGCCACACGTAACATATACACAAGATACAAAACGAATAATGAACTTTCCTATGCATTTTATGTTGGTGTAGCCTTCAGATTACACAGCACAAACTACTCAAACACGCTTTCAAAATGCAGGAAATGCTATCTCAGGAGACAGAAATCTTAAACATTTTTGCGGGAGACAATCGCCCGGATCCCGCTAATCTGCTCAAGCCTACCGAGCTCGCAAATTCCTCTACTATTCCGCCCTAAGAGGATCGCAATCACAGCACAAAACATATATATATAAGATCCAAGACCAATGATGAACTTTTCTATGCATTTTATGTTGGTGTAGCCTTCAGATTACACAGCAAATACTACTGAAACATGCTCTCAAAATGCAAAAACAAATTCTATTTCAGAAGACCCGGGGGACCATTCCCTGGCCCCTAACCTGTTCGAGCCTCCGGCGCTTCCCAATGTCCCTTCTAATTAGCTCTAACGGGATTGCAACCGCCACACGTAACATATACACAAGATACAAAACGAATAATGAACTTTCCTATGCATTTTATGTTGGTGTAGCCTTCAGATTACACAGCACAAACTACTCAAACACGCTTTGAAAATGCAGGAAATGCTATCTCAGGAGACAGAAATCTTAAACATTTTTGCGGGAGACAATCGCCCGGATCCCGCTAATCTGCTCAAGCCTACCGAGCTCGCAAATTCCTCTACTATTCCGCCCTAAGAGGATCGCAATCACAGCACAAAACATATATATAAGATACAAGACGAATGATGAACTTTTCTATGCATTTTATGTTGGTGTAGCCTTCAGATTACACAGCACAAACTACTCAAACACGCTTTCAAAATGCAGGAAATGCTATCTCAGGAGACAGAAATCTTAAACATTTTTGCGGGAGACAATCGCCCGGATCCCGCTAATCTGCTCAAGCCTACCGAGCTCGCAAATTCCTCTACTATTCCGCCCTAAGAGGATCGCAATCACAGCACAAAACATATATATAAGATCCAAGACGAATGACGAACTTTTCTATGCATTTTATGTTGGTGAAGCCTTCAGAATACACAGCAAATACTACTGAAACATACTCTCAAAATGCAAAAACAAATTCTATTTCAGAAGACCCGGGGGACCATTCCCTGGCCCCTAACCTGTTCGAGCCTCCGGCGCTTCCCAATGTCCCTTCTAATTAGCTCTAACGGGATCGCAACCGCCACACGTAACATATACACAAGATACAAAACGAATAATGAACTTTCCTATGCATTTTATGTTGGTGTAGCCTTCAGATTACACAGCACAAACTACTCAAACACGCTTTCAAAATGCAGGAAATGCTATCTCAGGAGACAGAAATCTTAAACATTTTTGCGGGAGACAATCGCCCGGATCCCGCTAATCTGCTCAAGCCTACCGAGCTCGCAAATTCCTCTACTATTCCGCCCTAAGAGGATCGCAATCACAGCACAAAACATATATATATAAGATCCAAGACCAATGATGAACTTTTCTATGCATTTTATGTTGGTGTAGCCTTCAGATTACACAGCAAATACTACTGAAACATGCTCTCAAAATGCAAAAACAAATTCTATTTCAGAAGACCCGGGGGACCATTCCCTGGCCCCTAACCTGTTCGAGCCTCCGGCGCTTCCCAATGTCCCTTCTAATTAGCTCTAACGGGATTGCAACCGCCACACGTAACATATACACAAGATACAAAACGAATAATGAACTTTCCTATGCATTTTATGTTGGTGTAGCCTTCAGATTACACAGCACAAACTACTCAAACACGCTTTCAAAATGCAGGAAATGCTATCTCAGGAGACAGAAATCTTAAACATTTTTGCGGGAGACAATCGCCCGGATCCCGCTAATCTGCTCAAGCCTACCGAGCTCGCAAATTCCTCTACTATTCCGCCCTAAGAGGATCGCAATCACAGCACAAAACATATATATAAGATCCAAGACGAATGATGAACTTTTCTATGCATTTTATGTTGGTGTAGCCTTCAGATTACACAGCACAAACTACTCAAACACGCTTTCAAAATGCAGGAAATGCTATCTCAGGAGACAGAAATCTTAAACATTTTTGCGGGAGACAATCGCCCGGATCCCGCTAATCTGCTCAAGCCTACCGAGCTCGCAAATTCCTCTACTATTCCGCCCTAAGAGGATCGCAATCACAGCACAAAACATATATATAAGATCCAAGACGAATGACGAACTTTTCTATGCATTTTATGTTGGTGAAGCCTTCAGAATACACAGCAAATACTACTGAAACATGCTCTCAAAATGCAAAAACAAATTCTATTTCAGAAGACCCGGGGGACCATTCCCTGGCCCCTAACCTGTTCGAGGCTCCGGCGCTTCCCAATGTCCCTTCTAATTAGCTCTAACGGGATCGCAACCGCCACACGTAACATATACACAAGATACAAAACGAATAATGAACTTTCCTATGCATTTTATGTTGGTGTAGCCTTCAGATTACACAGCACAAACTACTCAAACACGCTTTCAAAATGCAGGAAATGCTATCTCAGGAGACAGAAATCTTAAACATTTTTGCGGGAGACAATCGCCCGGATCCCGCTAATCTGCTCAAGCCTACCGAGCTCGCAAATTCCTCTACTATTCCGCCCTAAGAGGATCGCAATCACAGCACAAAACATATATATATAAGATCCAAGACGAATGATGAACTTTTCTATGCATTTTATGTTGGTGTAACCATCAGATTACACAGCACAAACTACTCAAACATGCTCTCAAAATGCAAAAACAAATTCTATTTCAGAAGACCCGGGGGACCATTCCCTGGCCCCTAACCTGTTCGAGCCTCCGGCGCTTCCCAATGTCCCTTCTAATTAGCTCTAACGGGATTGCAACCGCCACACGTAACATATACACAAGATACAAAACGAATAATGAACTCTCCTATGCATTTTATGTTTGTGTAGCCTTCAGATTACACAGCACAAACTACTCAAACACGCTTTCAAAATGCAGGAAATGCTATCTCAGGAGACAGAAATCTTAAACATTTTTCCGGGAGACAATCGCCCGGACCCCGCTAATCTGCTGAAGCCTACCGGGCTCGGAAATTCCCCTCCTATTCCGGCCTAACAGGATCGCAATCACCGCACAAAACATATATATAAGATTCAAGACGAATGATGAACTTTTCTATGCATTTTATGTTGGTGAAGCCTTCAGAATACACAGCAAATACTACTGAAACATGCTCTCAAAATGCAAAAACAATTCTATTTCAGAAGACCCGGGGGACCATTCCCTGGCCCCTAACCTGTTCGAGCCTCCGGCGCTTCCCAATGTCCCTTCTAATTAGCTCTAACGGGATCGCAACCGCCACACGTAACATATACACAAGATACAAAACGAATAATGAACTTTCCTATGCATTTTATGTTGGTGTAGCCTTCAGATTACACAGCACAAACTACTCAAACACGCTTTCAAAATGCAGGAAATGCTATCTCAGGAGACAGAAATCTTAAACATTTTTGCGGGAGACAATCGCCCGGATCCCGCTAATCTGCTGAAGCCTACCGGGCTCGGAAATTCCCCTCCTATTCCGGCCTAACAGGATCGCAATCACCGCACAAAACATATATATAAGATCCAAGACGAATGATGAACTTTTCTATGCATTTTATGTTGGTGAAGCCTTCAGAATACACAGCAAATACTACTGAAACATGCTCTCAAAATGCAAAAACAAATTCTATTTCAGAAGACCCGGGGCATCATTCCCTGGCCCCTAACCTGTTCGAGCCTCCGGCGCTTCCCAATGTCCCTTCTAATTAGCTCTAACGGGATCGCAACCGCCACACGTAACATATACACAAGATACAAAACGAATAATGAACTTTCCTATGCATTTTATGTTGGTGTAGCCTTCAGATTACACAGCACAAACTACTCAAACACGCTTTCAAAATGCAGGAAATGCTATCTCAGGAGACAGAAATCTTAAACATTTTTGCGGGAGACAATCGCCCGGATCCCGCTAATCTGCTCAAGCCTACCGAGCTCGCAAATTCCTTTACTATTCCGCCCTAAGAGGATCGCAATCACAGCACAAAACATATATATATAAGATCCAAGACGAATGATGAACTTTTCTATGCATTTTATGTTGGTGTAACCTTCAGATTACACAGCACAAACTACTCAAACATGCTCTCAAAATGCAAAAACAAATTCTATTTCAGAAGACCCGGGGGACCATTCCCTGGCCCCTAACCTTTTCGAGCCTCCGGCGCTTCCCAATGTCCCTTCTAATTAGCTCTAACGGGATTGCAACCGCCACACGTAACATATACACAAGATACAAAACGAATAATGAACTTTCCTATGCATTTTATGTTGGTGTAGCCTTCAGATTACACAGCACAAACTACTCAAACACGCTTTCAAAATGCAGGAAATGCTATCTCAGGAGACAGAAATCTTAAACATTTTTGCGGGAGACAATCGCCCGGATCCCGCTAATCTGCTCAAGCCTACCGAGCTCGCAAATTCCTCTACTATTCCGCCCTAAAAGGATCGCAATCACAGCACAAAACATATATATATATAAAATCCAAGACCAATGATGAACTTTTCTATGCATTTTATGTTGGTGAAGCCTTCAGAATACACAGCAAATACTACTGAAACATGCTCTCAAAATGCAAAAACAAATTCTATTTCAGAAGACCCGGGGCACCATTCCCTGGCCCCTAACCTGTTCGAGCCTCCGGCGCTTCCCAATGTCCCTTCTAATTAGCTCTAACGGGATTGCAACCGCCACACGTAACATATACACAAGATACAAAACGAATAATGAACTTTCCTATGCATTTTATGTTGGTGTAGCCTTCAGATTACACAGCACAAACTACTCAAACACGCTTTCAAAATGCAGGAAATGCTATCTCAGGAGACAGAAATCTTAAACATTTTTGCGGGAGACAATCGCCCGGATCCCGCTAATCTGCTCAAGCCTACCGAGCTCGCAAATTCCTCTACTATTACGCCCTAAGAGGATCGCAATCACATCACAAAACATATATATAAGATCCAAGACGAATGATGAACTTTTCTATGCATTTTATGTTGGTGTAGCCTTCAGATTACACAGCACAAACTACTCAAACACGCTTTCAAAATGCAGGAAATGCTATCTCAGGAGACAGAAATCTTAAACATTTTTGCGGGAGACAATCGCCCGGATCCCGCTAATCTGCTCAAGCCTACCGAGCTCGCAAATTCCTCTACTATTCCGCCCTAAGAGGATCGCAATCACAGCACAAAACATATATATAAGATCCAAGACGAATGACGAACTTTTCTATGCATTTTATGTTGGTGAAGCCTTCAGAATACACAGCAAATACTACTGAAACATACTCTCAAAATGCAAAAACAAATTCTATTTCAGAAGACCCGGGGGACCATTCCCTAACCCCTAACCTGTTCGAGCCTCCGGCGCTTCCCAATGTCCCTTCTAATTAGCTCTAACGGGATCGCAACCGCCACACGTAACATATACACAAGATACAAAACGAATAATGAACTTTCCTATGCATTTTATGTTGGTGTAGCCTTCAGATTACACAGCACAAACTACTCAAACACGCTTTCAAAATGCAGGAAATGCTATCTCAGGAGACAGAAATCTTAAACATTTTTGCGGGAGACAATCGCCCGGATCCCGCTAATCTGCTCAAGCCTACCGAGCTCGCAAATTCCTCTACTATTCCGCCCTAAGAGGATCGCAATCACAGCACAAAACATATATATATAAGATCCAAGACCAATGATGAACTTTTCTATGCATTTTATGTTGGTGTAGCCTTCAGATTACACAGCAAATACTACTGAAACATGCTCTCAAAATGCAAAAACAAATTTTATTTCAGAAGACCCGGGGGACCATTCCCTGGCTTCTAACCTGTTCGAGCCTCCGGCGCTTCCCAATGTCCCTTCTAATTAGCTCTAACGGGATTGCAACCGCCACACGTAACATATACACAAGATACAAAACGAATAATGAACTTTCCTATGCATTTTATGTTGGTGTAGCCTTCAGATTACACAGCACAAACTACTCAAACACGCTTTCAAAATGCAGGAAATGCTATCTCAGGAGACAGAAATCTTAAACATTTTTGCGGGAGACAATCGCCCGGATCCCGCTAATCTGCTCAAGCCTACCGAGCTCGCAAATTCCTCTACTATTCCGCCCTAAGAGGATCGCAATCACAGCACAAAACATATATATAAGATCCAAGACGAATGATGAACTTTTCTATGCATTTTATGTTGGTGTAGCCTTCAGATTACACAGCACAAACTACTCAAACACGCTTTCAAAATGCAGGAAATGCTATCTCAGGAGACAGAAATCTTAAACATTTTTGCGGGAGACAATCGCCCGGATCCCGCTAATCTGCTCAAGCCTACCGAGCTCGCAAATTCCTCTACTATTCCGCCCTAAGAGGATCGCAATCACAGCACAAAACATATATATAAGATCCAAGACGAATGACGAACTTTTCTATGCATTTTATGTTGGTGAAGCCTTCAGAATACACAGCAAATACTACTGAAACATACTCTCAAAATGCAAAAACAAATTCTATTTCAGAAGACCCGGGGGACCATTCCCTGGCCCCTAACCTGTTCGAGCCTCCGGCGCTTCCCAATGTCCCTTCTAATTAGCTCTAACGGGATCGCAACCGCCACACGTAACATATACACAAGATACAAAACGAATAATGAACTTTCCTATGCATTTTATGTTGGTGTAGCCTTCAGATTACACAGCACAAACTACTCAAACACGCTTTCAAAATGCAGGAAATGCTATCTCAGGAGACAGAAATCTTAAACATTTTTGCGGGAGACAATCGCCCGGATCCCGCTAATCTGCTCAAGCCTACCGAGCTCGCAAATTCCTCTACTATTCCGCCCTAAGAGGATCGCAATCACAGCACAAAACATATATATATAAGATCCAAGACCAATGATGAACTTTTCTATGCATTTTATGTTGGTGTAGCCTTCAGATTACACAGCAAATACTACTGAAACATGCTCTCAAAATGCAAAAACAAATTCTATTTCAGAAGACCCGGGGGACCATTCCCTGGCCCCTAACCTGTTCGAGCCTCCGGCGCTTCCCAATGTCCCTTCTAATTAGCTCTAACGGGATTGCAACCGCCACACGTAACATATACACAAGATACAAAACGAATAATGAACTTTCCTATGCATTTTATGTTGGTGTAGCCTTCAGATTACACAGCACAAACTACTCAAACACGCTTTCAAAATGCAGGAAATGCTATCTCAGGAGACAGAAATCTTAAACATTTTTGCGGGAGACAATCGCCCGGATCCCGCTAATCTGCTCAAGCCTACCGAGCTCGCAAATTCCTCTACTATTCCGCCCTAAGAGGATCGCAATCACAGCACAAAACATATATATAAGATCCAAGACGAATGATGAACTTTTCTATGCATTTTATGTTGGTGTAGCCTTCAGATTACACAGCACAAACTACTCAAACATGCTCTCAAAATGCAAAAACAAATTCTATTTCAGAAGACCCGGGGGACCATTCCCTGGCCCCTAACCTGTTCGAGCCTCCGGCGCTTCCCAATGTCCCTTCTAATTAGCTCTAACGGGATTGCAACCGCCACACGTAACTTATACACAAGATACAAAACGAATAATGAACTTTCCTATGCATTTTATGTTGGTGTAGCCTTCAGATTACACAGCACAAACTACTCAAACACGCTTTCAAAATGCAGGAAATGCTATCTCAGGAGACAGAAATCTTAAACATTTTTGCGGGAGACAATCGCCCGGATCCCGCTAATCTGCTGAAGCCTACCGGGCTCGGAAATTCCCCTCCTATTCCGGCCTAACAGGATCGCAATCACCGCACAAAACATATATATAAGATCCAAGACGAATGATGAACTTTTCTATGCATTTTATGTTGGTGAAGCCTTCAGAATACACAGCAAATACTACTGAAACATGCTCTCAAAATGCAAAAACAAATTCTATTTCAGAAGACCCGGGGCACCATTCCCTGGCCCCTAACCTGTTCGAGCCTCCGGCGCTTCCCAATGTCCCTTCTAATTAGCTCTAACGGGATCGCAACCGCCACACGTAACATATACACAAGATACAAAACGAATAATGAACTTTCCTATGCATTTTATGTTGGTGTAGCCTTCAGATTACACAGCACAAACTACTCAAACACGCTTTCAAAATGCAGGAAATGCTATCTCAGGAGACAGAAATCTTAAACATTTTTGCGGGAGACAATCGCCCGGATCCCGCTAATCTGCTCAAGCCTACCGAGCTCGCAAATTCCTTTACTATTCCGCCCTAAGAGGATCGCAATCACAGCACAAAACATATATATATAAGATCCAAGACGAATGATGAACTTTTCTATGCATTTTATGTTGGTGTAACCTTCAGATTACACAGCACAAACTACTCAAACATGCTCTCAAAATGCAAAAACAAATTCTATTTCAGAAGACCCGGGGGACCATTCCCTGGCCCCTAACCTGTTCGAGCCTCCGGCGCTTCCCAATGTCCCTTCTAATTAGCTCTAACGGGATTGCAACCGCCACACGTAACATATACACAAGATACAAAACGAATAATGAACTTTCCTATGCATTTTATGTTGGTGTAGCCTTCAGATTACACAGCACAAACTACTCAAACACGCTTTCAAAATGCAGGAAATGCTATCTCAGGAGACAGAAATCTTAAACATTTTTGCGGGAGACAATCGCCCGGATCCCGCTAATCTGCTCAAGCCTACCGAGCTCGCAAATTCCTCTACTATTCCGCCCTAAAAGGATCGCAATCACAGCACAAAACATATATATATATAAAATCCAAGACCAATGATGAACTTTTCTATGCATTTTATGTTGGTGAAGCCTTTAGAATACACAGCAAATACTACTGAAACATGCTCTCAAAATGCAAAAACAAATTCTATTTCAGAAGACCCGGGGCACCATTCCCTGGCCCCTAACCTGTTCGAGCCTCCGGCGCTTCCCAATGTCCCTTCTAATTAGCTCTAACGGGATTGCAACCGCCACACGTAACATATACACAAGATACAAAACGAATAATGAACTTTCCTATGCATTTTATGTTGGTGTAGCCTTCAGATTACACAGCACAAACTACTCAAACACGCTTTCAAAATGCAGGAAATGCTATCTCAGGAGACAGAAATCTTAAACATTTTTGCGGGAGACAATCGCCCGGATCCCGCTAATCTGCTCAAGCCTACCGAGCTCGCAAATTCCTCTACTATTACGCCCTAAGAGGATCGCAATCACATCACAAAACATATATATAAGATCCAAGACGAATGATGAACTTTTCTATGCATTTTATGTTGGTGTAGCCTTCAGATTACACAGCACAAACTACTCAAACACGCTTTCAAAATGCAGGAAATGCTATCTCAGGAGACAGAAATCTTAAACATTTTTGCGGGAGACAATCGCCCGGATCCCGCTAATCTGCTCAAGCCTACCGAGCTCGCAAATTCCTCTACTATTCCGCCCTAAGAGGATCGCAATCACAGCACAAAACATATATATAAGATCCAAGACGAATGACGAACTTTTCTATGCATTTTATGTTGGTGAAGCCTTCAGAATACACAGCAAATACTACTGAAACATACTCTCAAAATGCAAAAACAAATTCTATTTCAGAAGACCCGGGGGACCATTCCCTGGCCCCTAACCTGTTCGAGCCTCCGGCGCTTCCCAATGTCCCTTCTAATTAGCTCTAACGGGATCGCAACCGCCACACGTAACATATACACAAGATACAAAACGAATAATGAACTTTCCTATGCATTTTATGTTGGTGTAGCCTTCAGATTACACAGCACAAACTACTCAAACACGCTTTCAAAATGCAGGAAATGCTATCTCAGGAGACAGAAATCTTAAACATTTTTGCGGGAAACAATCGCCCGGATCCCGCTAATCTGCTCAAGCCTACCGAGCTCGCAAATTCCTCTACTATTCCGCCCTAAGAAGATCGCAATCACCGCACAAAACATATTTAAGATCCAAGACGAATGATGAACTTTTCTATGCATTTTATGTTGGTGTAGCCTTCAGAGTACACAGCAAATACTACTGAAACATGCTCTCAAAATGCAAAAACAAATTCTATTTCAGAAGACCCGGGGGACCATTCCCTGGCCCCTAACCTGTTCGAGCCTCCGGCGCTTCCCAATGTCCCTTCTAATTAGCTCTAACGGGATCGCAACCGCCACACGTAACATATACACAAGATACAAAACGAATAATGAACTTTCCTATGCATTTTATGTTGGTGTAGCCTTCAGATTACACAGCACAAACTACTCAAACACGCTTTCAAAATGCAGGAAATGCTATCTCAGGAGACAGAAATCTTAAACATTTTTCCGGGAGACAATCGCCCGGACCCCGCTAATCTGCTCAAGCCTACCGGGCTCGGAAATTCCCCTCCTATTCCGGCCTAACAGGATCGCAATCACCGCACAAAACATATATATAAGATCCAAGACGAATGATGAACTTTTCTATGCATTTTATGTTGGTGTAGCCTTCAGAATACACAGCAAATACTACTGAAACATGTTCTCAAAATGCAAAAACAAATTCTATTTCAGAAGACCCGGGGGACCATTCCCTGGCCCCTAACCTGTTCGAGCCTCCGGCGCTTCCCAATGTCCCTTCTAATTAGCTCTAACGGGATCGCAACCGCCACACGTAACATATACACAAGATACAAAACGAATAATGAACTTTCCTATGCATTTTATGTTGGTGTAGCCTTCAGATTACACAGCACAAACTACTCAAACACGCTTTCAAAATGCAGGAAATGCTATCTCAGGAGACAGAAATCTTAAACATTTTTGCGGGAGACAATCGCCCGGATCCCGCTAATCTGCTCAAGCCTACCGAGCTCGCAAATTCCTCTACTATTCCGCCCTAAGAGGATCGCAATCACAGCACAAAACATATATATAAGATCCAAGACGAATGATGAACTTTTCTATGCATTTTATGTTGGTGTAGCCTTCAGATTACACAGCACAAACTACTCAAACATGCTCTCAAAATGCAAAAACAAATTCTATTTCAGAAGACCCGGGGGACCATTCCCTGGCCCCTAACCTGTTCGAGCCTCCGGCGCTTCCCAATGTCCCTTCTAATTAGCTCTAACGGGATCGCAACCGCCACACGTAACATATACACAAGATACAAAACGAATAATGAACTTTCCTATGCATTTTATGTTGGTGTAGCCTTCAGATTACACAGCACAAACTACTCAAACACGCTTTCAAAATGCAGGAAATGCTATCTCAGGAGACAGAAATCTTAAACATTTTTGCGGGAGACAATCGCCCGGATCCCGCTAATCTGCTCAAGCCTACCGAGCTCGCAATTTCCTCTACTATTCCGCCGTAAGAGGATCGCAATCACCGCACAAAACATATATATATAAGATCCAAGACGAATGATGAACTTTTCTATGCATTTTATGTTGGTGTAGCCTTCAGATTACACAGCAAATACTACTGAAACATGTTCTCAAAATGCAAAAACAAATTCTATTTCAGAAGACCCGGGGGACCATTCCCTGGCCCCTAACCTGTTCGAGCCTCCGGCGCTTCCCAATGTCCCTTCTAATTAGCTCTAACGGGATTGCAACCGCCACACGTAACATATACACAAGATACAAAACGAATAATGAACTTTTCTATGCATTTTATGTTGGTGTAGCCTTCAGATTACACAGCACAAACTACTCAAACACGCTTTCAAAATGCAGGAAATGCTATCTCAGGAGACAGAAATCTTAAACATTTTTCCGGGAGACAATCGGCCGGACCCCGCTAATCTGCTCAAGCCTACCGGGCTCGGAAATTCCCCTCCTATTCCGCCCTAAGAGGATCGCAATCACTGCACAAAACATATATATAAGATCCAAGACGAATGATGAACTTTTCTATGCATTTTATGTTGGTGTAGCCTTCAGATTACACAGCACAAACTACTCAAACATGCTCTCAAAAAGCAAAAACAAATTCTATTTCAGAAGACCCGGGGGACCATTCCCTGGCCCCTAACCTGTTCGAGCCTCCGGCGCTTCCCAATGTCCCTTCTAATTAGCTCTAACGGGATTGCAACCGCCACACGTAACATATACACAAGATACAAAACGAATAATGAACTTTCCTATGCATTTTATGTTGGTGTAGCCTTCAGATTACACAGCACAAACTACTCAAACACGCTTTCAAAATGAAGGAAATGCTATCTCAGGAGACAGAAATCTTAAACATTTTTCCGGGAGACAATCGGCCGGACCCCGCTAATCTGCTCAAGCCTACCGGGCTCGGAAATTCCCCTCCTATTCCGCCCTAAGAGGATCGCAATCACTGCACAAAACATATATATAAGATCCAAGACGAATGATGAACTTTTCTATGCATTTTATGTTGGTGTAGCCTTCAGATTACACAGCACAAACTACTCAAACATGCTCTCAAAAAGCAAAAACAAATTCTATTTCAGAAGACCCGGGGGACCATTCCCTGGCCCCTAACCTGTTCGAGCCTCCGGCGCTTCCCAATGTCCCTTCTAATTAGCTCTAACGGGATTGCAACCGCCACACGTAACATATACACAAGATACAAAACGAATAATGAACTTTCCTATGCATTTTATGTTGGTGTAGCCTTCAGATTACACAGCACAAACTACTCAAACACGCTTTCAAAATGCAGGAAATGCTATCTCAGGAGACAGAAATCTTAAACATTTTTGCGGGAGACAATCGCCCGGATCCCGTTAATCTGCTCAAGCCTACCGAGCTCGCAAATTCCTCTACTATTCCGCCCTAACAGGATCGCAATCACAGCACAAAACATATATATAAGATCCAAGACGAACGATGAACTTTTCTATGCATTTTATGTTGGTGAAGCCTTCAGAAAACACAGTAAATACTACTGAAACATGCTCTCAAAATGCAAAAACAAGTTCTATTTCAGAAGACCCGGGGGACCATTCCCTGGCCCCTAACCTGTTCGAGCCTCCGGCGCTTCCCAATGTCCCTTCTAATTAGCTCTAACGGGATCGCAACCGCCACACGTAACATATACACAAGATACAAAACGAATAATGAACTTTCCTATGCATTTTATGTTGGTGTAGCCTTCAGATTACACAGCACAAACTACTCAAACACGCTTTCAAAATGCAGGAAATGCTATCTCAGGAGACAGAAATCTTAAACATTTTTGCGGGAGACAATCGCCCGGATCCCGCTAATCTGCTCAAGCCTACCGAGCTCGGAAATTCCTCTACTATTCCGCTTTAAGAAGATCGCAATCACAGCACAAAACATATATATAAGATCCAAGACGAATGATGAACTTTTCTATGCATTTTATGTTGGTGAAGCCTTCAGAATACACAGCAAATACTACTGAAACATGCTCTCAAAAAGCAAAAACAATTCTATTTCAGAAGACCCGGGGGACCATTCCCTGGCCCCTAACCTGTTCGAGGCTGCGGCGCTTCCCAATGTCCTTTCTAATTAGCTCTAACGGGATCGTAACCGCCACACGTAACATATACACAAGATACAAAACGAATAATGAACTTTCCTATGCATTTTATGTTGGTGTAGCCTTCAGATTACACAGCACAAACTACTCAAACACGCTTTCAAAATGCAGGAAATGCTATCTCAGGAGACAGAAATCTTAAACATTTTTGCGGGAGACAATCGCCCGGATCCCGCTAATCTGCTCAAGCCTACCGAGCTCGCAAATTCCTCTACTATTCCGCCCTAACAGGATCGCAATCACCGCACAAAACATATATATATAAGATCCAAGACGAATGATGAACTTTTCTATGCATTTTATGTTGGTGTAGCCTTCAGAATACACAGCAAATACTACTGAAACATGCTCTCAAAAGGCAAAAACAATTCTATTTCAGAAGACCCGGGGGACCATTCCCTGGCCCCTAACCTGTTCGAGGCTGCGGCGCTTCCCAATGTCCCTTCTAATTAGCTCTAACGGGATCGTAACCGCCACACGTAACATATACACAAGATACAAAACGAATAATGAACTTTCCTATGCATTTTATGTTGGTGTAGCCTTCAGATTACACAGCACAAACTACTCAAACACGCTTTCAAAATGCAGGAAATGCTATCTCAGGAGACAGAAATCTTAAACATTTTTGCGGGAGACAATCGCCCGGATCCCGCTAATCTGCTCAAGCCTACCGAGCTCGCAAATTCCTCTACTATTCCGCCCTAACAGGATCGCAATCAAAGCACAAAACATATATATAAGATCCAAGACGAATGATGAACTTTTCTATGCATTTTATGTTGGTGAAGCCTTCAAAATACACAGTAAATACTACTGAAACATGCTCTCAAAATGCAAAAACAAATTCTATTTCAGAAGACCCGGGGGACCATTCCCTGGCCCCTAACCTGTTCGAGCCTCCGGCGCTTCCCAATGTCCCTTCTAATTAGCTCTAACGGGATCGCAACCGCCACACGTAACATATACACAAGATACAAAACGAATACTGAACTTTCCTATGCATTTTATGTTGGTGTAGCCTTCAGATTACACAGCACAAACTACTCAAACACGCTTTCAAAATGCAGGAAATGCTATCTCAGGAGACAGAAATCTTAAACATTTTTGCGGGAGACAATCGCCCGGATCCCGCTAATCTGCTCAAGCCTACCGGGCTCGGAAATTCATCTACTATTCCGCCCTAACAGGATCGCAATCACCGCACAAAACATATATATATAAGATCCAAGACGAATGATGAACTTTTCTATCCATTTTATGTTGGTGAAGCCTTCAGAATACACAGCAAATACTACTGAAACATGCTCTCAAAATGCAAAAACAAATTCTATTTCAGAAGACCCGGGGGACCATTCCCTGACCCCTAACCTGTTCGAGCCTCCGGCGCTTCCCAATGTCCCTTCTAATTAGCTCTAACGGGATTGCAACCGCCACACGTAACATATACACAAGATACAAAACGAATAATGAACTTTCCTATGCATTTTATGTTGGTGTAGCCTTCAGATTACACAGCACAAACTACTCAAACACGCTTTCAAAATGCAGGAAATGCTATCTCAGGAGACAGAAATCTTAAACATTTTTGCGGGAGACAATCGCCCGGATCCCGTTAATCTGCTCAAGCCTACCGAGCTCGCAAATTCCTCTACTATTCCGCCCTAACAGGATCGCAATCACAGCACAAAACATATATATAAGATCCAAGACGAATGATGAACTTTTCTATGCATTTTATGTTGGTGAAGCCTTCAGAATACACAGCAAATACTACTGAAACATGCTCTCAAAATGCAAAAACAAATTCTATTTCAGAAGACCCGGGGGACCATTCCCTGGCCCCTAACCTGTTCGAGCCTCCGGCGCTTCCCAATGTCCCTTCTAATTAGCTCTAACGGGATTGCAACCGCCACACGTAACAGATACATAAGATACAAAACGAATAATGAACTTTCCTATGCATTTTATGTTGGTGTAGCCTTCAGATTACACAGCACAAACTACTCAAACACGCTTTCAAAATGCAGGAAATGCTATCTCAGGAGACAGAAATCTTAAACATTTTTCCGGGAGACAATCGCCCGGACCCCGCTAATCTGCTCAAGCCTACCGGGCTCGGAAATTCCCCTCCTATTCCGGCCTAAGAGGATCGCAATCACCGCACAAAACATATATATAAGATCCAAGACGAATGATGAACTTTTCTATGCATTTTATGTTGGTGAAGCCTTCAGAATACACAGCAAATACTACTGAAACATGCTCTCAAAAGGCAAAAACAATTCTATTTCAGAAGACCCGGGGGACCATTCCCTGGCCCCTAACCTGTTCGAGGCTGCGGCGCTTCCCAATGTCCCTTCTAATTAGCTCTAACGGGATCGTAACCGCCACACGTAACATATACACAAGATACAAAACGAATAATGAACTTTCCTATGCATTTTATGTTGGTGTAGCCTTCAGATTACACAGCACAAACTACTCAAACACGCTTTCAAAATGCAGGAAATGCTATCTCAGGAGACAGAAATCTTAAACATTTTTCCGGGAGACAATCGCCCGGACCCCGCTAATCTGCTCAAGCCTACCGGGCTCCGAAATTCCCCTCCTATTCCGGCCTAACAGGATCGCAATCACCGCACAAAACATATATATAAGATCCAAGACGAATGATGAACTTTTCTATGCATTTTATGTTGGTGAAGCCTTCAGAATACACAGCAAATACTACTGAAACATGCTCTCAAAATGCAAAAACAAATTCTATTTCAGAATACCCGGGGGACCATTCCTTGGCCCCTAACCTGTTCGAGCCTCCGGCGCTTCCCAATGTCCCTTCTAATTAGCTCTAACGGGATTCCAACCGCCACACGTAACATATACACAAGATACAAAACGAATAATGAACTTTCCTATGCATTTTATGTTGGTGTAGCCTTCAGATTACACAGCACAAACTACTCAAACACGCTTTCAAAATGCAGGAAATGCTATCTCAGGAGACAGAAATCTTAAACATTTTTGCGGGAGACAATCGCCCGGATCCCGCTAATCTGCTCAAGCCTACCGAGCTCGCAAATTCCTCTACTATTCCGCCCTAAGAGGATCGCAATCACCGCACAAAACATATATATATAAGATCCAAGACGAATGATGAACTTTTCTATGCATTTTATGTTGGTGTAACCTTCAGATTACACAGCAAATACTACTGAAACATGTTCTCAAAATGCAAAAACAAATTCTATTTCAGAAGACCCGGGGGACCATTCCCTGGCCCCTAACCTGTTCGAGCCTCCGGCGCTTCCCAATGTCCCTTCTAATTAGCTCTAACGGGATCGCAACCGCCACACGTAACATATACACAAGATACAAAACGAATAATGAACTTTCCTATGCATTTTATGTTGGTGTAGCCTTCAGATTACACAGCACAAACTACTCAAACACGCTTTCAAAATGCAGGAAATGCTATCTCAGGAGACAGAAATCTTAAACATTTTTGCGGGAGACAATCGCCCGGATCCCGCTAATCTGCTCAAGCCTACCGAGCTCGCAAATTCCTCTACTATTCCGCCCTAAGAGGATCGCAATCACAGCACAAAACATATATAAGATCCAAGACGAATGATGAACTTTTCTATGCATTTTATGTTGGTGTAGCCTTCAGATTACACAGCACAAACTACTCAAACATGCTCTCAAAATGCAAAAACAAATTCTATTTCAGAAGACCCGGGGGACCATTCCCTGGCCCCTAACCTGTTCGAGCCTCCGGCGCTTCCCAATGTCCCTTCTAATTAGCTCTAACGGGATCGCAACCGCCACACGTAACATATACACAAGATACAAAACGAATAATGAACTTTCCTATGCATTTTATGTTGGTGTAGCCTTCAGATTACACAGCACAAACTACTCAAACACGCTTTCAAAATGCAGGAAATGCTATCTCAGGAGACAGAAATCTTAAACATTTTTGCGGGAGACAATCGCCCGGATCCCGCTAATCTGCTCAAGCCTACCGAGCTCGCAAATTCCTCTACTATTCCGCCCTAAGAAGATCGCAATCACCGCACAAAACATATATATATAAGATCCAAGACGAATGATGAACTTTTCTATGCATTTTATGTTGGTGTAGCCTTCAGATTACACAGCAAATACTACTGAAACATGCTCTCAAAATGCAAAAACAAATTCTATTTCAGAAGACCCGGGGGACCATTCCCTGGCCCCTAACCTGTTCGAGCCTCCGGCGCTTCCCAATGTCCCTTCTAATTAGCTCTAACGGGATCGCAACCGCCACACGTAACATATACACAAGATACAAAACGAATAATGAACTTTCCTATGCATTTTATGTTGGTGTAGCCTTCAGATTACACAGCACAAACTACTCAAACACGCTTTCAAAATGCAGGAAATGCTATCTCAGGAGACAGAAATCTTAAACATTTTTGCGGGAGACAATCGCCCGGATCCCGCTAATCTGCTCAAGCCTACCGAGCTCGCAAATTCCTCTCCTATTCCGGCCTAACAGGATCGCAATCACCGCACAAAACATTTATATATAAGATCCAAGACGAATCATGAACTTTTCTATGCATTTTATGTTGGTGTAGCCTTCAGAATACACAGCAAATACTACTGAAACATGCTCTCAAAATGCAAAAACAAATTCTATTTCAGAAGACCCGGGGGACCATTCCCTGGCCCCTAACCTGTTCGAGCCTCCGGCGCTTCCCAATGTCCCTTCTAATTAGCTCTAACGGGATTGCAACCGCCACACGTAACATATACACAAGATACAAAACGAATAATGAACTTTCCTATGCATTTTATGTTGGTGTAGCCTTCAGATTACACAGCACAAACTACTCAAACACGCTTTCAAAATGCAGGAAATGCTATCTCAGGAGACAGAAATCTTAAACATTTTTCCGGGAGACAATCGGCCGGACCCCGCTAATCTGCTCAAGCCTACCGGGCTCGGAAATTCCCCTCCTATTCCGCCCTAAGAGGATCGCAATCACCGCACAAAACATATATATAAGATCCAAGACGAATGATGAACTTTTCTATGCATTTTATGTTGGTGAAGCCTTCAGATTACACAGCAAATACTACTGAAACATGCTCTCAAAAAGCAAAAACAAATTCTATTTCAGAAGACCCGGGGGACCATTCCCTGGCCCCTAACCTGTTCGAGCCTCCGGCGCTTCCCAATGTCCCTTCTAATTAGCTCTAACGGGATCGCAACCGCCACACGTAACATATACACAAGATACAAAACGAATAATGAACTTTCCTATGCATTTTATGTTGGTGTAGCCTTCAGATTACACAGCACAAACTACTCAAACACGCTTTCAAAATGCAGGAAATGCTATCTCAGGAGACAGAAATCTTAAACATTTTTGCGGGAGACAATCGCCCGGATCCCGCTAATCTGCTCAAGCCTACCGAGCTCGCAAATTCCTCTACTATTCCGCCCTAAGAGGATCGCAATCACAGCACAAAACATATATAAGATCCAAGACGAATGATGAACTTTTCTATGCATTTTATGTTGGTGTAGCCTTCAGATTACACAGCACAAACTACTCAAACATGCTCTCAAAAAGCAAAAACAAATTCTATTTCAGAAGACCCGGGGGACCATTCCCTGGCCCCTAACCTGTTCGAGCCTCCGGCGCTTCCCAATGTCCCTTCTAATTAGCTCTAACGGGATTGCAACCGCCACACGTAACATATACACAAGATACAAAACGAATAATGAACTTTCCTATGCATTTTATGTTGGTGTAGCCTTCAGATTACACAGCACAAACTACTCAAACACGCTTTCAAAATGCAGGAAATGCTATCTCAGGAGACAGAAATCTTAAACATTTTTGCGGGAGACAATCGCCCGGATCCCGTTAATCTGCTCAAGCCTACCGAGCTCGCAAATTCCTCTACTATTCCGCCCTAACAGGATCGCAATCACAGCACAAAACATATATATAAGATCCAAGACGAACGATGAACTTTTCTATGCATTTTATGTTGGTGAAGCCTTCAGAATACACAGTAAATACTACTGAAACATGCTCTCAAAATGCAAAAACAAATTCTATTTCAGAAGACCCGGGAGACCATTCCCTGGCCCCTAACCTGTTCGAGCCTCCGGCGCTTCCCAATGTCCCTTCTAATTAGCTCTAACGGGATCGCAACCGCCACACGTAACATATACACAAGATACAAAACGAATAATGAACTTTCCTATGCATTTTATGTTGGTGTAGCCTTCAGATTACACAGCACAAACTACTCAAACACGCTTTCAAAATGCAGGAAATGCTATCTCAGGAGACAGAAATCTTAAACATTTTTGCGGGAGACAATCGCCCGGATCCCGCTAATCTGCTCAAGCCTACCGAGCTCGCAAATTCCTCTACTATTCCGCCCTAAGAGGATCGCAATCACAGCACAAAACATATATATAAGATCCAAGACGAATGATGAACTTTTCTATGCATTTTATGTTGGTGAAGCCTTCAGAATACACAGCAAATACTACTGAAACATGCTCTCAAAATGCAAAAACAAATTCTATTTCAGAAGACCCGGGGGACCATTCCCTGGCCCCTAACCTGTTCGAGCCTCCGGCGCTTCCCAATGTCCCTTCTAATTAGCTCTAACGGGATTGCAACCGCCACACGTAACAGATACATAAGATACAAAACGAATAATGAACTTTCCTATGCATTTTATGTTGGTGTAGCCTTCAGATTACACAGCACAAACTACTCAAACACGCTTTCAAAATGCAGGAAATGCTATCTCAGGAGACAGAAATCTTAAACATTTTTCCGGGAGACAATCGCCCGGACCCCGCTAATCTGCTCAAGCCTACCGGGCTCGGAAATTCCCCTCCTATTCCGGCCTAAGAGGATCGCAATCACCGCACAAAACATATATATAAGATCCAAGACGAATGATGAACTTTTCTATGCATTTTATGTTGGTGTAGCCTTCAGATTACACAGCAAATACTACTGAAACATGTTCTCAAAATGCAAAAACAAATTCTATTTCAGAAGACCCGGGGGACCATTCCCTGGCCCCTAACCTGTTCGAGCCTCCGGCGCTTCCCAATGTCCCTTCTAATTAGCTCTAACGGGATTGCAACCGCCACACGTAACATATACACAAGATACAAAACGAATAATGAACTTTCCTATGCATTTTATGTTGGTGTAGCCTTCAGATTACACAGCACAAACTACTCAAACACGCTTTCAAAATGCAGGAAATGCTATCTCAGGAGACAGAAATCTTAAACATTTTTCCGGGAGACAATCGGCCGGACCCCGCTAATCTGCTCAAGCCTACCGGGCTCGGAAATTCCCCTCCTATTCCGCCCTAAGAGGATCGCAATCACAGCACAAAACATATATTTAAGATCCAAGACAAATGATGAACTTTTCTATGCATTTTATGTTGGTGTAGCCTTCAGATTACACAGCACAAACTACTCAAACACGCTTTCAAAATGCAGGAAATGCTATCTCAGGAGACAGAAATCTTAAACATTTTTGCGGGAGACAATCGCCCGGAACACTGTCAATTATAGACTGGATCCACTCCAGTTTAAATTAAAAGTTGCACTTACTGAATAATGGCAAACAATTCAATTTTTTTATCACAATAAATTAATAGCATATGCACTGTCAAATAATCAGAGCATACTCTTGTTTCAATCCATGCTGCAAACTCAGAGAAATTTGAGAGCAAAAAGAAATTAGTGAAAAATGCCAATTATCTGATTCCCCTCCATAACGGGCAAATTTCACCCCTTAGTGCTGCCGGCATAAAGGCCCTGCAGTAAGCATATTCAAGTTGTAGCATCCCCAAATCTCTATGATACTATATGCATTTTATTTGGCTGTTGTGGAATTTGTCAAAGAGGCCTTGAAATGCTCTGTTATGTTGATCAATTAACCTGAAAATCGTTGTGCATGACAGAGTGGACATCCAGATTTGTATGCAAGTAGGCTTTACGGAAGACACAAGCCCTACCGTCAGTTGTAGCAGCTCAGTTATAAATAGTTAGTTCAGTTTTGTTTGGCAGATTTAAATTGCATGCAATAGCCACCTCTGGTTTCAGTTATTCAAAGCCTGATGAAGCTAGGCAGCCAGTAGTAAGCAAATTCATTTTGTGGCAAGACACACTGCACAACTTTTTTTTATCAAAGACCTAGCTAAAAGATTGTTCCAGCTCGTAACATCATGTTGAGGAAGTCGTTTTGTGAGTGAAAGGTTCTCATTTCCAGGCTTTAAAATGACAACAAAATTTAGACCTTAATCCATAACCATCTGGACAGTCATGCTTTGAATAATAATTATTCAGGAATTGCTGGCCCTGTGTTGCGGAAAAGTCATTGATTGAAGTTATATATATCCTAGGTTAATACGACAGACATGTGCATTGCACAGTGTGTCACCAAGCAAATTATGCAGTTGCTATATAATATTAGACAATGTTATTTGTTTCTAATCGAACCTTCAGTACTTGACACTGAATGAAAAATTATGGATTTCAATAAATGCTTGAGAATGACCAAAACCTGTTCACCGAGAACTGCATATAATATTGTAACATTATTGTATTATAGACTTCACACACTTTCTGCAGCCCAGATTCCTAGTGATATGTGCACCCCCCAAACACTGGTGATATGAAAAATTATATGCTTAAATTGCTTGCAAAACACTCGAGTTAGACTTAGACTGTAGCAGGTGGTTCTATTTAGTGGAACCCCGACACAACGAGCTGCCAACGGACTGGGAAAGTGTGTTTGTTATAGAAAAGGGATCGATACAAATATCGCCAGCTTACCTTGGGTCGAAGTCGGGATCCTTGAACGCAATTTCCGGCTTCCTGCACTATGTACGTCTTCTGTACGGGACTACACGAAGCGCTTGGCGCAGTTTGCATAAAGGCAAAGGTGGATTGAATGGATAACACGAGCGTTGAAACTGTAGCAACTAACGCAAACGCCATTGTTTTGATATTACCACGCATGTGCACAGAGCAAACTGCTGACCACGTACACACTGGATCGCAGCCGCGCGATCGCGTGACTTCGACGGCTAGTGATAATAGATGGGCTTTCAATCGCGTTTTGGCTAATTCTTTGTCTTTGGGGGCAGGTGGCGTGTGAGAGCTTGAGCAAACGTGTGCTAGACGCAATCACGGCAATTTAGTATCGCAGATCTGGACTGTTTGAGCGCAGATCTGGAGTGTTTGAGCGAGCAAGACCGGAAAACAGACAGGCCTTGGCCCTGACGAACAGCGCTGTCTTGAGCGCTCACCGTTGAGTGTGCCCGCATGGTCGGCAAGTGTCAGTTACGCGTGGCCTTTTTTATGTCTGTTTTTTTTTTTAGCCGTTGCGCACGCTATACTTTTTGGACGCGAAATAATCAAGTTCGCAGCCAAGTTTCGGAATGACAGTTAACTTGCAGCATGGGTTTTTAAGGTCGCCCACGAAGTGGGGCACCGTAATGTAACATCCAGTCCCAATAATAATAAATAATAAATATTGTATCCATATGTATATAAAAATATTGCACATGAAACACTGTGTGAACAAAAGCAGCTTAGTTTATTGAATAAAAGATGTCATCACTTCTTGTTTTTTTCAATCAATCAATCAATCAACCTTTATTTATACACGATAAAAGTTTAAAGCTACAGCTTGTGTGGTCGTGTGACCACTCCCACAAGTCTTGTACAGCCTGAAAGTTAAACAAGTGCGGCGTCAGTAATAACACCAAACCAGGCTCAAAGTTTGAAAATCAACTCAAAGTCAATGTGGAAAAGCTGAACAACTGAGCTGCAGCCTGTATGGACATGCAAAGCCAAAATATTTCCAATTTTTCTTTAATAAAAAAGGGGGTTCCAATTTTTACTTCTTTAATAAAAAAAGGGGGTAATACAATTATATAAAGTTACATCATAATGCATGCACTAAGGCCTTACCTTTTCTTCAGTCATTTTATACGACTTCATGAAGTTCTTAAACTTTTCCATCGTCTTTGGCAAGAATGGAGACTAAGGGAAATATGTTAAAGGCTTGTTATTACAACGAAACATCCAAAGAAGGTATTGCGAGGGGACTCAACATGTTTAAATATTGCAATTTATCCTTGGTAAAAGTGAACAAACTACATGAAAAAGATAATGTTAGATCTGCAATAAAAAAAGGGCAGAACCAGGACAAACTCTTACAGCAGGTTCCATGTTATGCCTCTTTGTTTAGGAAACAATAGATATTTGGCTATCCAAAACACTGTCAATTATAGACTGGATCCACTCTAGTTGAAATTAAAAGTTGCACTTACTGAATAATGGCAAACAATTCAATTTTTTTATCGCAATAAATTAATAGCATATGCACTGTCAAATAATCAGAGCATACTCTTGTTTCAATCCATGCTGCAAACTCGGAGAAATTTGAGAGCAAAAAGAAACTAGTGAAAAATGCCAATTATCTGATTCCCCTCCGTAACGGGCAAATTTCACCCCTTAGTGCTGCCAGCATAAAAGCCCTGCAGTAAACATATTCAAGTTGTAGCATCCCCAAATCTCTATGATACCATATGCATTTTATTTGGCTGTTGTGGAATTTGTCAAATTTTGAGGCCCTGAAATGCTCTGATTTCCCCCTCCGTACCATTACCAAATACTGTAGAATGACCCATATATCTACAACAAGGTATATACACACCTTAATATGACAGGCATAACTAACTTGGTACCTGGCATATATGTTCCAGTCAAGCCAACCAGGCCAGACCCTACAGAATAAATAATTTATTAGTGTTTCTATCCAATATTTTACAAAATAACACAATGTGAGCAAAATTCAAATATTTGGAGATGACAAAAATAAAATGTCTTCAATTTCCAGTTTGGGAATTAGTTCTAAAATGAAACCTTTCCACTATTTAGCATGGCCAACATGGATGTGGAAATGTGTTAATTGTCTGACAGTGGACAATAAGGCAAGACAATTTAACAGCAACTGCATGAATCTGTGCCTGGCTGCAAAAAGTGACAACACTTGAGACAAGTATAAGCCATGCAGTGAAACAGGGCTAAACTCATCTAGGTTAAATGGTGAAATTATTGCTTAATAAAAAAAGAGGCATAAAGCAGACTGTCTTGCACTTTTCAATATCATGTATACATGCCATCAACTGCAGACAAAATTTTGGGACACTTGCTAAATGTTGATAATTTCTATATATTTTCTAGTAAGAAAGGCCACCCCCCCCATTTCCCAAATTCAATTGTTCCAATGTTTCAGATTTCTAACCATAACCCAAACCCTATCCACAACAAGGTACCTGTATATACAGACCTTAATATGACAAGCATCATAGTTGATCTACAATCATCAGGTAATCACAGCAAACTGTACCAAGCAAGAACACCAGCATCTGTAATTTCTTCCTGCAAATTACACAGAAAGAGGTCAAGGTTAATAATAGCACAACCACACAAAAATGGTCAAATTTACTGATTAATGTAAATCTTCTAATAACTCATACAAGGTTATATTTCTGAAATATCCCCTTCTCCATTTAGTCTGTTATGAGAGCCAAATTTGCACAGAAACCTGCAAACCACTGCATGTGATACTTGGTGATATAATGTTGCACTGCACTGTATGTTTCTCATGTGGATATTTTAAAGTAACCCTAACCCTAAAAATATTATGACTCCAAGTATCATCCAATAGATGACAATCTATATATGCAGCTGAATTCCCCAACTTTTCAAGCATCTAAATTAATTACACAATCATTAAAGTCTTGCTAACAAGACTAAAGCCAGGCTATACACAAAATTCACTCAATTCTAGGTTTGAATTATTGTATGCATGTTATTAATAACAAAATAGTATTGAATGCAGGAATTATTGTATGCATGTTATTAATAACAAAATAGGATTGAATGCAGTTTTAGTAGTGTACTGATCAGACTTACCTTCTCTCAATCTCACTAAATCTGTGGATAAAGGAATGCATGTTTACAATGATGGCCAATAAAATGTCAACTAAGGCACCAAAACCAAGATAGCGATTTGAAGTAAGTAAACTTTATATAGAGAAATCTAAACAGAGTAGGTATACATGGTAATTACAGTTTTGAATGAGATTGAGAAGACAAAAAACCACTCAGAAAACATTCATAATATGACATGTGACTAAATTAATAACATGAAAGTACTCACTGTTGATTCATTCCAGTCACAAAATTAAACAACTGCTTGAACTGCTACATGAAAAAAAAAAAAAAAAAAGTTCTTTAGTTAATTATTCTATAAATACAGCCATCTCCCATAGTGCAAGAGAACCTCTGGGATGTTGGAATGTGGGCACTACATATATCTTTAAGATACAAAATGAATAATGATTTTTCTATACGTGTAACGTTGATGAAGCCTTTAGATTTCATACAAAAATACTAAAACACACTCTCAAAATGCAGTAAATGCCACTTCAGAAGACACATTTATTTTAATTTTCCCAGATGAGCATGCCCCCAGACCCCCTAGCTGCTCAAGCCTCTGGATCTTGTAAATCACCCTATTATTAACCTCCAACAAGGTTGGAATGCCTGCGCTAATTAAGAAATATATAACGCGTCACCGTGTAATATAACCTCATCTAAACATGCAGGAAGTTGGGAGAACACGAGAGTAGTGTAAGGAAACCACAAGGCTGCCGAGTGGTTTCCGGCACTACTCGAGTGTTCTCCCAACTTCCCAAGTGTTTAGATGAGGCTATATTACACGGTGACGTGTTATATATTTCTCTTATAAAATAATTAGCTAAGTAAAAAACATCGCGTATCACATCAGCATGTAATATACTCTCATCTAACATGGTTACTTAGCCAATCAGGACGCGCGTAGGAGGCAGGTGTGGCCAAGCGGTTAGGGCGCCGGACTTGAAATCCGGAGGTCCCAGGTCTGACCACTAGCTGAATTTGCAACACGGTAGCCCTGAGTTCAAATCCTTGGCCACACTTTGTAAATAGCCAACTGGTTAGCCTCCGACCAGTTGGGATTCTTAACACATTTGTGTTCAGTTTATGATATTTGGTTTCTGCATTTCAAGTCTCCCCAATTAGCACGGCAAGTGCTAAATACATTGCAACTTAAATAAAGTGATTTATTTTATTATTTATTTATTTAAATCCTTTCTAATCCTAAGTCAGTATGAGTCAGAAGTTGTCTGTTAAGCCTAACTCTTGACAGTAAACAAAACCAGGAAATTAAAACAGTGCGATATTCAGAGCTTAATGAACCCCCTCCCCAAGTCAATGTTTCAGATTTCTAACCCTAACACTAATGTATATATCTACAACAAGGTATACACACCTTAATATGACAGGCATAAAAAACTTGGTACCTGGCATATATGTTCCAGTCAAGCCAACCCTGCAGAATAAATAATTTATTAGTGTTTCTATCCAATATTTTACAAAATAATACTCGTGTGTGTGTGTCTGTGTACCAAATTGTTATAATTTCAATTTGTGACGCAACAAATTAAACCGGTGATTAGAAAATGTGGTTTGAATTTCTGACGAAACAAATGCTTGCCTACTTGTTAGCCATCATTAGTCCAGCCCGTGACTTGTATACAGGTACTTAAATACAGTGCTGGAAATCGTGACTGATATGGTCCCCAAGTACAATGTGAGCAAAATTAAAATATTTGGAGATGACAAAAATAAAATGTCTCCAGTTTCCAGTTTGGGAATTAGTTCTAAAATGAAACCTTTCCACTACTTAGCATGGCCAACATGGATGTGGAAATGTGTTAATTGTCTGACAGTGGACAATAAGGCAAGACAATTTAACAGCAACTGCATGAATCTGTGCCTGGCTACAAAAAGTGACAACACTTGAGACAAGTATAAGCCATGCAGTGAAACAGGGCTAAACTCATCTAGGTTAAATGGTGAAATTATTGCTTAATAGAAAAAGAGGCATAAAGCAGACTGTCTTGCACTTTTCAATATCATGTATACATGCCATCAACTGCAGACAAAATTTTGGGACACTTGCTAAATGTTGATAATTTCTATATATTTTCTAGTAAGAAAGGCCACCCCCCCCCATTTCCCAAATTAAATTGTTCCAATGTTTCAGATTTCTAACCATAACCCAAACCCTATCCACAACAAGGTACCTGTATATACACACCTTAATATGACAAGCATCATAGTTGTTCTACAATCATTAGATAACCACAGCAAACTGTACCAAGCAAGAACACCAGCATCTGTAATTTCTTCCTGCAAATTACACAGAAAGAGGTCAAGGTTAAAAATAGCACAACCACACAAAAATGGTCAAATTTACTGATTAATGTAAATCTTCTAATAACTCATACAAGGTTATATTTCTGAAATATCCCCTTCTCCATTTAGTCTGTTATGAGAGCCAAATTTGCACAGAAACCTACAAACCACTGCATGTGATACTTGGTGATATAATGTTGCACTGCACTGTATGTTTCTCATGTGGATATTTGAAAGTAACCCTAACCCTAAAAACATTATGACTCCAAGTATCATCCAATAGATGACAATCTATATATGCAGCTGAATTTCCCAACTTTTCAAGCATCTAAATTAATTACACATTAAAGTCTTGCTAACAAGACTAAAGCCAGGCTATACACAAAATTCACTCAATTCTAGGGGCACTTTGCTAAGTAAAATTTTCAAAAGAAGTTATTAGCGTGCATTGCAGACAGAACTAACACCCACTAAGTCTGACTGAGATAAGAAACAAAACTGTGTGCCAGGACCCCCCATCATCATTGCAGGAGTACATACAAATTATAATTCTGGTTGGCTTGATTGAAATGAGACTTGAGACTGGTCTCCTCCTCTCTGTTTAAAAATATATCATGAAGCACGTAATGCATACCATTTGATTCAATTGCTTACCTCTGCATACAAGGATAGAAACAAGTTAGACCAAAACCTGGCAAAGGTATAAAAAAAATTAAAGTTGAGCATTTAGACCTCACAACTTTAGGAACAACTGGTGAGAAGAAACTATTGATTGGTACTTGACAGAAGCTGCCTTGAGTAAGGCCTTTGAAAAATATATAACCCCACCAGCTGCAATTGGGTCAACTTTAAGTCAACAGGCCCTGCATGGTTACTGTTATTTTGATCAATTAACCTGAAAATTGTTGTGCACCAAGGGGTTACCGCAAGATAAATACTACCACATGTGAATCTAAAAATATTAACCCCTAACATGACAGCTTTTTAACATACTTTAAACTAAAACAGAGAAGTTACTGCAAGTATGCAATGTAATATTAAAAATGTGTCACACCTGGTTTTTATGCTGGCCATTCATCTGCCATATTGTACAGACAATAATTTAAAGCTACCATTTTGCTCTCCAGCCATGCCAAGAACCTCCGACTAGCAATTTCTGCTTTCATATTAATGCATAACCTTGGCATAAATAATGTACAGACATAAACTACTAGGTTACTTGGGTTAAGGGAACCCTTCACTGGCTTTACAGGAGGTTCAGTGACACTGCAGTAAGACCATTGCCATCAAGAATTTAAATGTAATAAAATAATATCTCACTGTCATGTACATCATGTACCTTTGGAGCTCCTTTCTTTTCTGTGTCCTAAAACCAGCACAAAAGACAAATAAACACATAAATCCATACATAAATCTAGAAGTTAAAGTGATGAACAGTGACCTCTTTAGAGTATTTCTCTTAAACTAGCCTTACTGATACTTTCACTTAAAACAGTCATGCTTGATTTCACTGTGCAAGTTAGTGGATTTCACTGTACCTTATGTAATGCTTTCTTGTCAGCACCCTGCAGGGACACAAAGTTTACAACATCAAAATCAAAATAACAGTAGTCACCAGCTTAATGCAATGTTCATACATTAGGTAACCACCATACACTGACAGGTTATGTGCGGTGATAAATTAGTGTGAACCATGTTTTGCAAGTACTTGAGTTTGAAGCATCAATTTGACACCTAGCACTGGCACAAAACTATTTTTATATATTACCGGGGAAGAGAAAGATTAAAAATGCAATCAAAGAAACAACAATATTCTTAGTGAAAGAGGAAGACTAAAATCGCAATCAATGCAACAACAATATTTTTAGTGCAGCATTCTAAAAAACAATTTGTACTGACATTCCCAAACACGTATATATTGAATAAGAATCTAACGTTGTTTAATGAGCCCTATATATTTCCAGAGAAGTCTCAATGTACCTGCATTTCATGTTCCTTCATGGTCCAAAGACTTGTTTGTGTCAGGTACAACTGATTCGTCCAGTTTGCAACATTGAGTCCATAGAGCTTTAGTCTCTTCCCTAAGCCAAATTATACTGCCATCTTTCTTCAGACTTGTATGCAAGCCAATATGGAAGGTCTACAGGCAAAGAAAACATGAACATAAGATCAAATCAATTTGAAAAAAATCTGAAAGTCATTGTGAAACCAAGTTGATTATCTATCAACCAAAGTTGATTTGCCTCAAGCAAAAAAGTTGATTCCGAATGCTGATAAACAAGCAACTTGCTCAGGAAACTGAGGGCAAATTGCAAGTGGCATTACTATTACTGTAATCAACAACATTCAATGCAGGCCCAGAACAATACGCACTGAGCGACTGCACACCCACAGATTAAAATCTATATAACATCATAGTTATAATAATTATAATTCAAGCAGGCTAATAATTGCCCTGCATTTCTCAATAGCATGTTTACATGCCCTCAATCTGAGACAAAAGTCAGTATACTCACTAAATGTTGATAATATTTCTATACATTCTTTAGTGAGAATGAACCCCCCTCCCCAATTCAATGTTTCAGATTTCTAACCCTAACACTAATGTATATATCCACAAGAAGGTGTACACTCACCTTAATATGACAGGCATCATAGTTGATATTCAATCATTAGGTAACCACAACCACAACAAACTGTACAGCAAGAATATGAGTAACCATATTTTTTTTTCCTGCAAATTACACAGCAAGAGGTCAAGGTTAATAATAGTACAACCACACAAAAATGGTCAAATTTAGTGATTAATGTAAATCTTCTAATAACTCATACAAGCTTATATTTCCGAAAATCTCCCTTTCCCCTCCTCCATTTTGCCCTCTGTTATAAGAACCAAATTTGCACAGAAACATACAAACCACTGCATGTGTTACTTGGTGATATAATTTTGCACTGTATGTTTCTCATGTAATTATTTTAAACTAACCCTAACTATAAAAAAACTTATCACTCCAAGTATCATCCAATAGATGACAATCTATATATGTAGCTGAATTTCCCCACTTTTCAAGCATCTAAAATTGCACGTTCAAGTCTTGCTAACAAGACTAATGCCAGGCTATATACAAAATTCAGTCAATTCAAGGGGCACTTTGCTAAGTAAAATTTTGAAAAGAAGTTACTAGTGTGCAGTGCAGACAGAACTCAACACCCACTAAGTCTGAGAAATAAGAAACAAAACTGTTTTCCAGGACCCCCATCATCATAATAATAAATCATAATTCTGGTTGGCTTGATTCAAATGAGACTTGTAACTGGGTCTCTGGCCTCTCTGTTCAAAAATATATCATGAAGCATGTAATGCAGGCCATTTTATTTGATTGCTTACCTCTGTATACAAGGGATAGAAATAGGACCAAAACCTGGACAGGGTATAAAAAAAACAATAAAAGTTGAGCATTTAGACCTGACAACTTTAGGAATGACTGGTGAAAGAAAACTATTGATTGGTACTCAATAAAAGTTCCCTGAAGTGAGGCCTTTGAAAAATATATAACACAACCAGCTCCAACTGGCTTTCCTGAAGTCTTTCTCTTATACTTTAAGCAAACAGGCCCTGGTTACTGTTATGTTGATCAATTAATCTGAAAAGCATTGCGCATGACAGAGTGGACATCCAGATTTGTATGCAAGTAGGCTTTATGGGAGACAAAAGCCCTGATTTATATCACATGCATGTGAACTGTGCAGAGGTTTTCCAGGACAAACTCGGTGCATATTTACAATGAAATATCTACGAACCGTAACTCGGTACGAGTGAGAAGTTGTACGTGAACCCTAACCCTTGAGAGTAAACAAACCAGGCAAAACGGTGCGATATTAAGAGCTTACGAAGGATAAACGTAATCGTACTTTGAATGAAACTGACCTGCATAAATATAAGCTTTCAGAATTGGCGAGAGAGAAGAGCTCGTTGTCTCGTCGAGAATGAAGAGTGATCGGGTTGTCGCAAAAGACGTGCTGACCGTGATTAAGCGCCAGGTACGATAGAGGAAGTTGAGATGGATGTGGACAGAGTACCAAGGCGGTGTTGCTGTTCTCCTCGAAGGCACAAAGAAGGCAATTTGTTGTAGAACGAGCCGAGTGATTACTCCGCCATTTTAAGTGCAGACTAGTGTCCAGTCCCATTGGGAAAGACAATGGGTAATTGTTTTAATTAGAAATGAATGAACGTGAGTGGTGGGCGATGTATGACGTGTTAACTTAATTATTTTCCGCGGCAAAGACGAAAGCAGAAGCCCGCGACGTGAAGGAAGAGTTGGCAGCTTTGTGCGCTCTTCTGTCGTGCGCTGAGAATTCTTTCTCTGAGGGTACCTGAAGGCATCATTAAGCCTGACGACGGTTGAAAGGGGAGTCGCTTGAAGAACTAAGCGGTCTGGATAACCCCGCCCGACGACGAGGAGAGTTGTTATAAGTCTTTTCCTGAGAGACGGTTTAGAGCGGAAAAATGCTCGGTGAAAATTGGCGAATTTTGGGCCGGAACATTGAGTTGGGTCGAGTAAAAAGCACAACTGGCCTATTGCTTTGACCGTTTCGCGATGCAGGCAAAGACTTATATATTTTTTGTTTGATGTGGGGGGAGGCTCTGGGTGCTAGTCAAAAATCGTTTGATGTGGGGGGAGGCTCTGGGTGCTAGTCAAAAATCGGTCACGCATGAACACGCTAATTACTAAAAAGACACTTAGAGATGTACATGATGTGCAATTGAGTAGACTGTACAGCGCTTAATAAACATGATGAAACAATACAATAAACATGATCGTGATCGCTCAACACACGTCTATCGGAATCGCTTGTAGTAAATCGATCTCTGGCGTTGAACAAGTCGCTTTGAAAAATATTACGATGACAGCCGTTCGCGCCGAGCGGGAAGGAAATTATGTAAATCAGCCGGCGGACTCATCCTCATCGCGTTTGTTCCCGTGTGTTTTCCGTGTCTCTGAATTAGATTTAGCCGGCTCTGGCTCACTCGCTGCACACACACAAACACACACACACAGCAAGGATTCCGTTGTGATTTATGGAGGCGCTCTGATCGGATCTGAGGCTTTATAAACCGCGGGCAAAAATTTATAATATAAATGTAAACAAACCCAGCCGCCTTTTCTCCCCGCTTAAAGTTTGGTCGCTCGGTCGTCCACCGGTTTATTGAAAAGCTAGCGCTCTAAAGAAATAAAGCGAGTGCGTGTTGTTGACTTCAATTTGAGGCGATCGAGCGGTGCGGTTGTATTTATTTTGAAATCGCAGTCTTACCAACTCGCTCGCTCGCTGTGGTGATATTAAAATCAAAACACTTGGCCGAGTCTCAAAATGATTACACATCATTGTACATCATTGTACATTACTGTACAGTAGCAAATAACCGAGTTAGCTGATTAACATGTGGATTCTCACTAGATCGCCGATACATTTTCCACTTTAATGTTAGGAGAGTTTCACGCGAGAATCACGCCAGCACCAATAGTTCACGATAGTTCAATAAAAATAAATAATCGCCGCTCTATTGACCGCTCTGATGACTCCTCTATTCACCGCTCTATTCACCGCTCTATTCACCGCTCTCATGGGTTAAAAATCGGGAGGATTCTTTTTGTTTTCCCGTGAGTTTCCGGAACTGGCTAATTCCCGGAACTCGGCAGTTCCCGGAACTCGGAAGTCGCCGGCTCTCGCTCGCTCACTCCACACACGCAAACAAACACACACACACACAAATACACAAACACACACACACACACACACACACACACACACACACACACACAGCAAGGATTCCGTTGTATTTTATGGAGGCGCTCTGATCGGATCTGAGGCTTTGTAAATATCGGGCAAAAGTTTATAATGTAAGTGTAAACAAACTCCGGCCGCCTTTTCTCCCCGCTTAAAGTTTTGTCGCTCGGTCGTCCTCCGGTTTATTTAAAAGCTAGCGCTCTAAAGAATAAACCGAGTGTGTGTTGTCGACTTAAATTTGAGGCGATCGATCGAGCGGTGCGGGTGTATTTATTTTTAAATCGCACACTTTTTTATAATCAAAACACTTGGCCGAGTCTCAAAATAATTACACATCATGACACATTATTGTACATCATTGTAGATCATTGTACATTGCTGTACAGTAGCAGATAGCAGAGTTAGATGATGAAGATGTGGATTCTCAGTAAATCGCTTATACATTTTCCACTTTAATGTTGGGAGAGTTTCACGCGCAGTTAAATAAAAATAAATGATCGCCGCTCCAAATAATAATAATAATAATAATAAATAATCCCCGCTCCAAACAGTAATAATAAATAATCCCCGCTCTGATGACCGCTCTGATGGGTTAAAAATCTGTAATTCGGGAGGATTGGATTTTTTTCTAGTTAGTTTCCGGAACTGGCTAATTCACGTAGGAACTCGGCAGTTACTCTCTCACTCTCTTCCCCCTCTCTTCCCCCTCTCTCTCTCTTATTTTGAACGCGTTTTAAACGGGTAGATTATTTTGTTGGGATCGCCTTGCTTGCGAAAACATGTAGCAGATAATTGTAATAAAAATAATAAAACGGTGAAATGACACTGCGGCTCTGAGCTCAATGAAACATTACCGGGGCTGAAGTCACGCGAATTTAAAAAATGCGATCGCTTCTGTAGCTACTCTCTGCGGCTGTATAAACAAGCAATTACTGCGATCGCTTCTGTAGTTACTCTCTGCGGCCGTGTAAACATGCAATTACTGCGATCGGTTCTGTAGTTACTCTCTGCGGCTGTATGAACATGTCATTGCTTCCATCACTCCTGTATTTACTCTCGGCGGCTGTGTAAACATGTCATTACTGCGAACATTGCTGTATTTACTCTCTGCGGCTGTATAAACATGTCATTGCTGCCATCACTCCTGTAGTTACTCTCTGCGGCTGTATAAACAAGCAATTACTGCGATCGCTTCTGTAGTTACTCTCTGCGGCCGTGTAAACATGCAATTACTGCGATCGGTTCTGTAGTTACTCTCTGCGGCTGTATGAACATGTCATTGCTTCCATCACTCCTGTATTTACTCTCGGCGGCTGTGTAAACATGTCATTACTGCGAACATTGCTGTATTTACTCTCTGCGGCTGTATAAACATGTCATTACTGCGAACATTGCTGTATTTACTCTCTGCGGCCGTGTAAACATGTCATTACTGCGAACATTGCTGTATTTACTCTCGGCGGCTGTGTAAACATGTCATTGCTGCGATCGCTTCTGTATTTACTCTCTGCGGCCGTGTAAACATGTCATTACTGCGATCGCTCCTGTATTTACTCTCTGCGGCCGTGTAAACATGTCATTACTGCGATCGCTCCTGTATTTACTCTCGGCGGCCGTGTAAACATGTCATTACTGCGATCGCTCCTGTATTTACTCTCGGCGGCCGTGTAAACATGTCATTACTGCGATCGCTCCTGTATTTACTCTCGGCGGCCGTGTAAACATGTCATTACTGCGATCGCTCCTGTATTTACTCTCGGCGGCCGTGTAAACATGTCATTACTGCGATCGCTCCTGTATTTACTCTCGGCGGCCGTGTAAACATGTCATTACTGCGATTGCTCCTGTATTTACTCTCGGCGGCCGTGTAAACATGTCATTACTGCGATCGCTCCTGTATTTACTCTCGGCGACCGTGTAAACATGTCATTACTGCGATCGCTTCTGTAGTTACTCTCTGCGGCTGTATAAACATGTCATTGCTGCGAACACTGCTGTTTTTACTCTCGGCGGCTGTGTAAACATGTCATTGCTGCGAACATTGCTGTATTTACTCTCCGCGGCCGTGTAAGCATAGAATTGCTGCGATCGCTTCTGTACTTACTCTCGGCGGCTGTATAAACATGTTATTGCTTCCATCACCCCTGTATTTACTCTCGGCGGCCGTGTAAACATAGAACTGCTGCGAACATTGCTGTATTCACCGGGGCTAAAGTCGCGCGAATTTTAAAAATCTTAGCGGTTCCGAATCTTAAAGATATATTTGATTCGGTTCCGATATCTATTGTATTTAGTCTCTGCGGCTGCATAAACATAGAATAAACATAGAATTGCTGCAAACATTGCTGAATTTACTCTCTGCGACCGTGTAAACATAGAATTGCTGCAAACATTGCTGAATTTACACTCTCTGCGACCGTGTAAACATAGAATTGCTGCGATCGCTTCTGTATTTACTCTCGGCGGCTGTGTAAACATAGAATCGCTGCGAACATTGCTGTATTTACTCTCTGCGGCCGTGCAAACATAGAATCGCTGCGAACATTGCTGTATTTACTCTCTGCGGCTGTGTAAACATAGAAATGCTCCAATCTCTGGTGAATTTGATCTCGCCGGTTCTGAAGTCGGCCGAATTAAATTTAAACGGCACTGAACTCACGCGAATAAAACTCAAGCGAGTTAAAGCTTAGGGACTTTGAACTAACCTGAATAAAGTCTCAGCGGGTCCGAATTAGGCCAAATTAAAGCTTAGCGACTCTGAACTAGGCCGAATTTAG